>CM026570.1:24304601-24916020 GCA_015143295.1 Tetracentron sinense
CAAAGAAAAATGGTTTTAAAATGAAAAATTAATGTTTCTAAAAAATTCAGCATGAAACATCAACGTCTGAACTCTAAACGTCGACGTCTCAAGGTTAATTTTTTGAGCTAAGTTTCTGTTTCAAGCTAAATGTCGACGTCTCAAGTCCAGGACTTTTCAAACGTCGTTGCTTAAGACCAAACGTTGAAGTCTCAAGTCTAGGACGTTAGAAACAGTAGTTGCTTAAGACCAAACGTCGACGTCTCTAAGCTAAACGTCGACGTCTGGCCTCTTGAGTATAAAAAGACCTAAAACCCTATTTTTTCTTTTTCAAAACCCCTCTTCGTGCACGTTTGTTCCTCTTCCCTCCAAAACTTCTTCAAATCTTCATTCTCACTCAAATCAATCCAAAACCACCTCAATCTCATTCCATTAATCCCAAAATCTTCCATTTGTTTCAAAACCCCATTTTCCCAAAATCTGTTCGAGCAAAGATACCTCCAAGAATGAATCTGCCATCCAAGAAACCTGCCAAAGAGAAGAAGAATACTTCAGAGAACGGGAAAGAACCAACATCGTCATCTACTTAAGCTCCAACACCTCTTCCTGTATTCTTTGAATCTGAAAAACACGAAATCAGATTCAACAAAATTTCCATCAAGCTGAAACCATTTTTGCGTAAGATTGTAAATTTCAACTTCTTTTCTGAAAATGGTCTAAATATCATTTCTGATCTTTTCTAGTCTTTGCATTGGACCTCTTTTCTTGAATCTAATGGGGCCATGCACCTTGACCTTATGCGTCAGTTCTACCTTCACTTAAAATTTGATGAACAAACTAAAATTATTTCTTCCCGTGTTCATGGGAAAGAGATTTCTTTTCCAAAAAGAGTTTTGGAAAAAAATTTAAACTTCCCAGTGGTGATTTTCAACTCTACACCACAAACCAGTGGGCTGTGTACACCCTAGTTTTAATGTTCTTTCTGCTTTGAAACTCATTTGCATTGACAAAAATATCTGAAGAATTTCAACTTGGAGTAAAAGATCTTACTCTGGAAGCCCGTCTAGTCCACCACATAATTTCATATAAATCTTGTTCCTAGAGGTGGTGGTAGGGACCACGTGTCCTATTTTGATATTTTCTTGATGTGGTGCATCCTCACCACACAACATATTGACCCTACCTTTATCATTTATTATGTGATGCTTGATGCATCTAAGAAAAATAAAGGTCATATGCCTTTTGGTCAATCTCTTACCCGATTATTCAAATTCTTTCGATGTCCCTTTCATCTTTACAAGGATCAGATAGAGGCCACTGATTCTGATTTTTATTCAGTTGGCACTCTAAAAAGAATGGGATGTGTTTGGGTAGCAGACCAAAATGTCTGGGTCTCAAAACCCACTTCTTCAGATCTTCCTTCCATTTCCATTCCTACTCATGTTCCTGATTTCATTCTTCTCCTACCCCTTCTTCTATCATTCCACTCTCAGCAGCAACTCTAGTAGTAGAACCAGAGACAAAGGCAGAGCAAGAAGAAAAAGCAGAAGCAGAGGTTGAGCCTGAGTGGCCAAAGGTTATGGTAGAGGCTGAGTTTCCTGAGTCTTCTCACAGACAGGACTCACCTCATTTTGAGGATTTAGGGCCATTTTATGAGCCACCTAACCGGTTTGCAACATCTGATGATCAGATGAGCCTGATGACAGGTCAGATTGCTTCCATGGCTTCTAGCATGGAGCAATTTCAACTAGAGATGAGAGAGAGCCAACTCCATTTTCAGGTATCCTTGAGAGAGAGCTTTGTGAGCCTCCAGTCCGAGATTAGAGATAGACTGACATCTCTAGAGTCCAGGATGGATGGTATTCAGTCTGAGATGCAGAAGAGAGCTGAGCAAGTGGAACCTCGTCTGGAGGAAATAGAGATTACTGAGGAGGTAATCAAGAATAGAGTGGATTCTATTCTTTCTTTGATTGAGAGGAAGGCATTGGATGCCTCAGTTTTCAGTGAGAGGTTGAGTGATGATGTCACCAACATTGGGAAGGCTGTGAATGTGCAAGCTACCTATTTTCATCAGATGTCTATGTTGTTAGATGCTTAGGCTCCAGTCATCAGTGAAATGGCTTCAAGAGTTACATATGTAGCCATTGAGATGATTAGTATCCAAAACAAGCTAGCTCACATTCCTGTTCCTCTTGATGTGGAAATTCCAACAAAGCCTCAAGAGAAGCCCCCAGAGCAAGTAATTTCTAGTGATACCTCTTCTGACTCATAGGACTTGTCAAAGGAAGATACTTTCAAGAAGAAGAATCCTACATCAAAGCCTGATCATAAGAGGAAGAGAGAAAACTTGGGCTCAAGACTGTTTTTCTTTTTATTTTTTTTTTGTTGTTACTTGGTTGTATTAACTATGTTAACTATATTTTTTTTGGCAATACAAATCCTTGTACCTAACTTTTTGTTATATATATATATATGATCTTTTTACATAAGTTTTTTTATATTCTCTTTTTTTTTTATGATGCCAGGGGGAGAAAAATAAAATGAAAATGAACTTCTTTATGCAGTAGAGATTGGAAAACACTAAAATCTGTTAATAATGCAATCTTGATTAATAAGTTCATGGAACTTCTCTTGAATCAAAATTCTTTATGGAACTTCTTTTGGTTCATATCTTTGTGGAACTTCTCTTGGTTTTCTCATGTTTAATCTTTTGTTAAAAATAAATATCTCTTGAAATGTCTAAAATATGCATATAAGTCAAACTTTGATCAAATTTATATAAATGCATATGTTTAGGAGGAGCCACCTCAAATGCTTTATTTAAAATCATATGTTGAGGGGGAGCTTAATCCCAAGTCATTTCATTATTATGTCATCATCAAAAAGGGAGAGATTGTTAGCCTAAAGGTTACATTCCTGAGTATCTCTAATAATTTTGATTATGACACAATAATGCAATGAACATTTTAGTACTAATTGTCCTATCAAGTTTATGTAAATTTCATATATAAGGCACATTAGTCCATCATTAAAGAAAAATTCAAAATGTCCAAGAGCTATCTCAAATCAAAGCCAAGATCAATTGATGAAAAAAAAATCAAGACAAAAGGCTACAAGAGCCAAATTGCATTTGAACTCAAAAGAAGATTCAAGAAGTCACCAAAAGTCCAAAGTTGGATCATGAAGCCAAAGAAGAAAATCTTTCAAGATCAAGTCAAGGAAAGTGAGGAATCAAGAAATCTTTATTTTTTTTATTTTAAGAGTCTAGGACTTATGTAAAAAATTCCTCTTTTGGTTGAAAGTTCAAAAGCTCAAAAAGCCTAGATTGACCTTAGAAATCCTTGACTTAATTGAAGAACAATCCAAGGCCCTAGAATATCTTAAAAGTTGACCAAAAATATGATAAAGGAAAGATCAAAGGCTAAAAAATTCATTCCCATGTTAAAGGTCGTTTAAAACAGAGTATTTGGTGAATTTAAGCTTCAGACGTCGATGCCTGTATAGGCAATGTCGACGTTTGATGTTTACAGTAACCTAGGAAAATTTCAGTTTTTGAAAACGTTAACGTTTGTAAAGGAGAAGTTGACACCTGTAACAAAATGAAATGAAAATTTTTCTGAGTTGTAGACGTCGACGTCTCAAGGCTAAACGTCGATGTCTGCCTGCGGGAAACTTCAACGGCTAAAACCGTATTAAATGTTTCACCAACGGCTATAATCATCCAATCTCTATAAATTGAGTTCATTTATGAACTATGAACAACAACTTATCATACATTAAGCTTACATTGATTATAGCATTCAACTCTCATCATTCATACGGTAAAAATCCTCAAATCCTTAAATCGTCCTATTTGGGCTTTTAACTCCCAATCATTTGAGTGATCTTTAGAAGAGTGATTTCAATCTTATCTAGCTCATTAAGGAGCCCTGTATTTGGATTCAAATCCAATCAACGTCTATACATTGAAAGAAATCAAGAATCTGTATATTATTGTCCGAGAAGCCGGATAGCTTCAAGAAGTCAAGAGAGGGTGTTCTCTTGCATCAAAGGTGGTGTCCCAGCCTATGAAGGGAATTTTAAAGGTTAGGACTCGCCTGGAAGAAGTCTAATCGATTTGATAATAAATCGTGTGAATCCTTGAAGCGGGTAATTGAAAGGCGGGAATGTAGATAAGTTGTCGAACCTCGTGAACAAACTCTCAGTGTTTGTATCTCTCTCTACTTTTACTTCTTTGAATTATTGCTAGTTGCATAACCTTAATTTTATTAATTCTGCAAAATAGACCAAGGTAATTTTTTATTGTGTCATTGACCCTATTCACCCTCCTCTAGGGTCCATTTACTGGGCAACAGATACAAGTAGATACAAGAAAACCCAAAAATACATAAAACCAACAAGGAAACTAAACAAACAAATGCAGATATTTTTCTTTCACTTTAGCCTCACGCTCCCATGTAGCCTCTTCTACAGAATGGTGCTGCCATCTTATAAGGATCAATAGGATAGCCTTGTTGCGCAAGACTTGATCTCACCTATCCAAGACTTGAATTGGTTGCTCCACTAGGGTGAGATCCTCTCAAATCTTTAACGGATCAAGCTCGATGACATGGGACAGATCCGGGATATATTTTTGGAGCATGGAAATGTGAAATACATTATGGACCGCCGCCCTATGGGTGGGTAGAGCAACCCGGTAAGCAACCTCACCAACTTTGGTGATCATCTTAAACGGTCCCACATACCTAGGGTGGAGTTTGACACTCTTGCTGAAACTCATGATTCCCCGGCTCGAAGAAACCTTCACAAAGACTAGATCCCCAACCTGGAATTCCAAGTCCCTGCGGCGAGTGTCCGCGTAACTCTTCTGCCGGTCCTGGGTAGATTTCAACCTTTCTCTAATGACCTTGACCCTGTCCACGGTCTGCTCAATCAACTCGGGGCCTAACACTTTCCTCACCCCAACTTCATCCCAGTATAAAGGAGACCTGCAACTTCTCCCATATAATGCCTTGAAATGTGCCATCTAGATGCTTGCCTGAAAACTGTTGTTGTAGGCGAACTCAACAAATGGCAAGTGATCCTCCCAACTGCCCTTGAAGTCTAGTATGCAAGCTCGGATTATGTTCTCTATCACCTGATTTACCCTCTCGGTCTACCCATCAATCTACCGATGAAAGGTCGTGCTAAAGTCCAAATGGGAACCCATGATGCTCTGGAAGCTCTTCCAGAACTAGGAAGTGAATCTAGGATCCCAATCTGAAACAATGCTCACTGGCACTCCATGCATCCGAACTACTTCCTTAATGTATGAAATATCCCTGTTCAATGATTCCTTTTACCTAGAGGGGGGTGAATAGGTCTTCCTAGCAATGTCTACCAATTTCTAATTTATCGATTAATAATCAGAGTTATGGCAAACAAAGCAAACAAAAGCAGAAAGTAAAGAAGACAAGCAATCCACCACACACAAGATTTTTAAGTGGAAAACCCTTCCGGGAAAAACCATGGGACCTAGTCCAGCACAAAATCCACAATGAGAATAAGTTATCAAACACAAGAACAAATCTTATCCAACCGGACACCAAATACTGTTAGTCGGTACAGATTCTCCGTCTTGTAGAACAAACATGAACTCCTCGTTCGATCACTATAGCAGTAGCTCTGGTTCCTCAACCGCCAACTTTTCTTAAAGTTTCAATCCACGATTCAACAATCAATCTCCGTCCTCGACAGCTTTGGCAATGCAAACCAACACTCACATAGAGTTCAAACTAATATAAAGGAATGAAATACTGCTCTAATGGGATCTCTAATGATAATGGAGATCAACCGATGCAACTTAAGATAGAACAATTCGATCTTGCATCAACTAGAGTATGAGAGAGGAGAACTAAAGGTATCCACCAAATGGGGATTTAAGAACCCTAAAATCTTCAGAGTAGTCTCCAAACTCTGTCTCAAATTCCTTAGAACGAACGAAGGGATCATTCAATAAATAGTCAAGGCAATAGCACTTGCCAAAATAGAGTTCGGATGAATTTAGAAAGCAAAAATATAAGGTCCGTTCGAACGGCCATGAAGGGCGTTCGAACGGCCTTGAAATTAGTTGAAAATGGACAAAAACGGGAGGCCAGACAAGCTACTGTTTTTTATTTCAAGTGCCTGTTCGAACGGCCAGGCTGAGCATTCGAACGACTTGTGCAAATTTTGATTGTTTTGCACTGCCACCCCTGTTTCGACATCCAAAACCTAATAAAGACTATCTGAAGGCTATTAACATTACATGGGTATATATGCTTAAGGTGTTCTAAGTCAATTCCACCTATGGTAACCACTTCGTATCTAGGTCACTTAACATCCTAAGAGTGTGAGTGAAGCTTGAAACAGGAATGTACTTCTCTTGAATCTTTGGAGCTTCATCTTCACCAATCTTCATCAACCAGAAGAACATCGACACTAGACTTACATTGACATCATTTTGATATCGGAATTAAGCCAATACAAAATATGACCTTACAATCTCCCCCTTTGGCAATTCCATGACAAAATACCAAGTGAAGTACATGACTCGATACAAACTCCCAAACATGGAGAGTTAATCAATTACATGACTCAAAATTACGATTTTGACATACAAAATCAGCACAACCTTTTTTAACTCAAACTGCTTGATCTTTTTATTTCAACTTGTTTTGAACACTTGCGCATGCTAAAACACACAACCAAGTGAAGCATGAGAAATATAAAGTGGGGAAAACACTAGGTGGAATAGAATCAATGTATATATAAACTAAGCAATGGAGTACTTCAATTTTTCTCCCCCTTTTTGACACGAATGCCAAAGCATCGCACAATGAAACAATAAGCGAGGAAACAATTGCAATATCGCTCAAAATATTTTAAAAGTACATCCATTCAAGACATACTATCAAACAAGATATGACAATATCACCAAAAGTAGATAGCAAATTGATCCGTAGTAAAAAAACTCCCCCTAAATTCAAAACACTTTTGAAACCATTATTCATTTGTAAAACACAATTAAGTTTAATTTCAAATTAGTCAAAAGCAGAAACTCCCCCTCAAACAAGTTTTCATTAGCCACAACATAATCACATATGTATGCACCAATTTCCAAGGAGCCAAAAGATTGTTCACCCAAGATTTAATATCATTAAGTATTGACTAAATGAGGATATGACCACCTATACTAGTCACATAGGCGATCAATAACACATACAACAACCAAGACACATTTAGTGAAAAGTTTCACTTTGAAGCATAGTGTGTGTAGTGAGGTTTCTAACTTGACTCTTTTGGAGGTTTCAACCCATGGTTATGGTTATGACATTATTGCATTTCAGGGACTCAAGGTGACTAATACTATAAAAGTCAAACCTGTTAAATCCTGACTTTAAGCATTTGAAGAATATGTGTTAATTTTCACCCTTGTTCATCTTTTATGTGATGTGTCTTTTCTTTTCTTTTCATGACAGACATAGTCATATTTTGGAGATCTTTTCTTGGCTTTTTCATATTTTTCTATACAATGGCGGCTTTCACACTGATTGGGTAGGTAGCCCTAGCTATTGGCAACAGGGGCTTTCACATTAGCAACCCAAATAGATAACTATTGTCCGCATAGGTAGCCATTACATACTGTTTACATCCAATAGTGACTTTCACACTATCCCAGAGGTAGCCCTTTCCATTGTCTCAATTTCTTTCTTAAAGCAAGGGCACAAGCAAATAGGATATTTAACATAACAGTCAATCCAGATTTGGTCAACCAAAAAGATCATCATGAATAATAGCATTACCTTTAATCAAGATTTTGGACCCTCTTCTAGAGTAAGTTAGAGTGCATGTGCATGACACTTTAGCAACATTGCTTATCCAACTCTAACTGTGATTTAGAAGCTTTGTCTATTTTTTAATTTTTCAAAAGACTTTATAAGGTATAATATCCTCAGGAACTCAATCCTATTCAATATTTTTGCCTTGGCATGAAATAAGATTTATGAATCCAAGGAAATTGAAACATGCACAATATGATAGGAGAGTAAGCCCAAGCAACATCTTTTTTAATTTGTTAATTTTTCAATGTTTTTTGGATTTTTCAATGTATGAAGGAAAAACACCCTATCTAAAAGAATCACAAAATCTTTTTGGAGTTTTTCTTTTAATCAATCAAAAAACAAAATCAAAGAGTGAAACAAATAAGAAAGTACAAAACCTACTAATATACATCACATAGATAGCACTAGGACATGATAGGCATGAAGAACAACCTAGTCTATCAAACAACACACAATCAATCAACCTCGTAAACACCAATGGATTTTCCTAAGGAATTCAAACCAAAGGAAATCTAGAGGTTTTGTTGGAATGTCTACAAATTGGTTCTTAGTTTGGACATATTCCAAAGACAACATTTTGCTCAACAAGCTCACGAATAAAATGATGTCTAATGTCTATGTGCATTGTGCGAGAGTGTTGAATGGGATTCTTGGAAATATTTATAACACTTGGATTGTCACAATACACAGTCATGGTGCCCTAATTTATCCCGTAATCCAGCAACATCTGTTTCATCCACAAAAGTTGGGTGCTACAATTACCAGTTGCAATGTACTCAGCCTTTGCAGTAGACAAGGATATGGAGTTCTGCTTCTTGCTAAGCTAAGCAGTTTCCCATGTAGAAACACCCTCCAGAGGTGCTTTTCTGTCATCGGCATTTCTAGCCCAGTCGACATCAGAATACTTAGAAACCATGTCATTTGTATCAAAGGGATACCAAAGGCCAAAAGGTAAAGTTCCACTCACATAACGAATAATATGTTTAACAGCAAGTATGTGAGACTCTTTGGGGCTCGCTTGATAGCGGGCACATGCTCCTACACTAAAAGAAATGTCAGGATGACTGGCAACAGATAAAGTAAACTACTAATCATACTTCTGTATATGGTTTGATCAACACTTTTCCCTGAAGCATCTTTGGTAAGCTTTGTGGTGGTGCTCATGGGAGTGCGAGCATGTTTACCTGAGCTCATACCAAATTTCTTAACAAGATCCTTGGCATATTTTGTTTGAGAAACAGAAATCCCTGTTGTCATTTGCTTTACCTGAAGACCAAGGAAGAAATTCAATTCACTAACCATAATCTTTTCAAAGTAATTAGTCATAAGATCGGCAAATTGATTAGCATGCAAGACAGATGTGGAGCCAAAAACAATGTCATCAAAATAGATTTGAGCAATAACAATATCATCTTTGACACTTTTAATGAATAAAGTCTTATTACTCCCCCTCTCGAAAATCCATTTTCCAAGAGATAAGTGGTTAATCTCTCATACCAAGCTCGTGGAGCTTACTTTAACCCATAAAGAGCCATTTTTAACCGATAGACATGATCAAGGTGATTTGGGTCATCAAACCCTTTAGGTTGTTCCACATAGACCTCCTCCTGAAGAATGCCATTCAGAAAGACACTCTTGACATCTATCTGAAATAATTTCAATTTTAGATGACAAGCAATAGCTAATAAAATTCTGATTAATTCTAGATGAGCAACATGAGTGAAGGTTTCATCAAAATCGATGCCTTCTGTAAGCACCCAATTTTTACACCCCCCTAACCATGGTTAAGGGTTCTTAACCATGGTTAAACCCCCAGCCGAGTCCCTTAACCCCAAGACAAACCCTGGTAGACCCTAGGACAAACCCTAGTGGACCCTAGGTATAACCCTAGTAGACCCTAGCAAATCCTAGGTTTCAACCCTAGTTAAAACCTAACTCGAGTTAAACCCTTAGCCGAGCCTAGCCCTAGCCCTAGGCTAGCCCTAGCGTAACCCTATCCTAGCCAAAGCCTAGGTCCACAAGTCCCTTAGGGCTTAAACCCCAAGTCCCAAAGCCTAAGCCCTTAGGGCTTAAACCCTAATTCCCTAAGAGTTTAACCATCTTGGCTTGGGCCCAAGCCCAGGCCCAGTAAAAATTCAAATTGGGAACCCCCGTACAGCATGCGTAGCCTAGGCCAGGCCCTTTAGGCAAAACCCAAAAGTGTCGGTAAAGGGATTACCGACACCCCTGATTTTTAAAAGTTTGGGCACGTCGGTAATCACATTACCACCAACCCTGGGTTTGTCTTCCTGCAGCACACTCATCCCCTGCACGGTTAGTGCAAGCCTGCACCAATCCCTCTCCGACCTGCACACACCTCTCCAGCCTACTGTAGCCCTCCAACCTCTGTCCTATTGCTATGGGTGTTCCCAATAGGGCTCCCCTATAAATGGCAGACCACCCTTAAGCTTCAAAGGATTTGCAAAACCTTCAACCCGAAACCCTGTTCAAAAACCAAAGCTCCAGCCCTCTCTCCAGGTCTCTAGGCAAACCCCAGTACCTCCTCAGAGCTCATAGCAGCACCCCAGCTCACCCCACAGCTCCTGTGCAGCACCTGTAGACCCCAGAACCACGCACAGTGCCACCACCGAGCCACCAAGCGAAGGCAGCAAGGTAGGGCTTGCTCCTACCCATTTATTTTCTGTTTTAAATGTTCATTTGAGCCCCTGGTCCATTCGAGGGGACTATTACTCCTTTTTTAGCAAAAACCCATTAAAGGGGCTCCCCTACCTTCACCATAGGTGTGGGGAACCCCCTAAGGGTAAAGCACCATCTCCGGTGGCCTCATAAGGCTCTGGGGGTCCCTCACATCATGAGGGAACCCCTGGTTCCAACCCCACAGTAGCCTCGTAAGGCCATTTCATTTTCTGTAAAAATGTCCAGGGTGTTGGTAATCACAGTGCCGACACCCTTGAACCTTATTGTTCTGAGGCCTGTGGGCCCCACTTGAGCACCTTCTGGGCCACTCCAAGGCCTGGGTTGGATCCCTGAAACCTCCTGGAGCTCAACCTGAGCTTTACAGCCCTTGACCATCATCCTAACCATGATTAATTTGTAAATCAAAAAGAACTGTCAAAGTGTCGGTAATCCTATTACCGACATTTTATCATTTTATGTAAGCTGACTTTGGGCCCATACCAGGCCGACATGAGGACTCCCTTGGGGCCCACTTTAGGCCCAGGGTATTTCCCTCATCCTGAGCTTCAAGAATGTAGGTCATAGTACCCCTAACTCATCTCTTAACCCGAGTTATGATCCTCTTGAAAAAAATGTGCCAAAATTGTCGACAATCCATCTGCCGACAGTTTTGATTTTTGGATTTTTTGGGCTGTACAGTGAGCCCATAGCCCATGGGGGCCCTCCTACTAACCTTACCAGGTCCCTGGGACCCACTCCAATCCTACCCAGACCGTGCCCTTGCCTTAAACATGATTAACTCAACCATGGTTAAGAGTTAACCATGATTAGTTAATCAAAGCTCTTGGGAAAATTCCAAAAAATTCCTAAAAATCCAAAATATTCTACAACGCTAGAAAACATGACTTTTGAATTACATGCTCATGTCTAACCGGTTAGATGAGTTTAACTATGGTTAACACTTGGTTTAACCATGGTTAAGCCCATCTAGACCTTGGAAAATTCCCAAAAAAGTATGAAAATCCTCAAATGACATTCTAATCTAAAATTTAACTTTGTAGAGTGCTTTAACCTTGGTTATCCGGATTAATCATGATTAAACCCATGTTTTAACCATGGTTAGCCCATTTAACTTGGGAAAATTTAAGAAATATTCTTAGAAATGCTCAAATCATACTTGAGGACCATAAACATACTTTGGACCTTACCCAATCCTGGTTAGCAATCCTAACCACGGTTGAACCCCTCTTGGCCTACTGGGCTTAACCCTAAGCTTACCGGGCTTACCCCTGATTTCCAGGTCCACCTATGGCCTACTAGGCTCCACCAAAGCCTACCAGGCCCATACCCTAGTCCACCGAACTACCCATTGGCCTACCGGGCCCAATCAACATAACCAAGTACTTGACCAACCCGATCAGTCATCCCTAACCTCCCGGCTAGACCCTAAGCTACCATTGGTGCACACACAACACTCCCCCTAGCCTTAGCACGAGCTCATGTGTCAGAACTACGCTCGATCTGATCTCACCCCAATGTGAGTATGTAGGCAACCCTGAAATTTATCCAGATCAATGATCTCTAAGACCTAGAGGGGGGGTGAATAGGTCTATCTAATAATTTCTAACCAATTTTAATTTTTCAATTAATATGTTTAGAAATCAACGATTAATTCAATCAGACAATCCACACAAATCAAACACAGAAGATTTTTACGTGGAAAACCCTAACGGGAAAAAACCACGGGACCTTATCCAGCAATAAACTTCACTATGAAAAGATATCAAGTACAAGACAAGACCTTACCAAAACAGAAACGACGTTCCTAGGTATAGACTCTTACTCTTGACTTCCACGAACCAGCAGGTTCGATCTCCGCCTTAGCAGCTTCGGTTCCACACCGACCAAATCTTTTCAAGCAACTTCAAATCCACGATCATACACGATCGATCTCCTTCCACGAAGGCTCCGGATCAAACACCGGACACACACACAAGGTGTAGGGTTGTGAATCAATTTAGTAAATTTCAAACCCTAGAGGGATCTCATACAGATCTGAGATCACACAATGCAAGATCAAAGATTTAGATCTATACTTGCATTCTCTAGGATCTAAGAAAGAGGAGGGATCAACAAAGATCTAATAAAAGCAATAAGAAAAACCCTAGAAGAGTTTCTCAGACCTCTACTCTTTCAAAAATATAAAAGACACGAATTAGGTCTCTCAAAAGTTGTTTATATAGGGTTAAAAAAGAATCCAGAAAAAGAAAAACTCTTTTTACGGGGACCGATCGATCGGTGCTCACTACCGATCGCTCGGTTCACAACGGATCGATCGGTTCTAATGACCGATCGCTCGGTCATAAATCATCTCTCTGGAAAATTTCCCCATACAAATATTTGGTCCAGTCGATAGCCACCGATCGCTCGGTAGGCCACCGATCGATCGGTCGCAATACCGAGCGATCGGTTGAGACAGAATTTTTGCCAAAAACCATTTTCATTTTATTTTTATTTGATTCAACTAAGATCAAATATCTTTGGTAGGCTTAAAATTATCCTCCTAGGTATTCTTAGGGTTATCTAAGTCAAATTCAACCTAGGTAGGGTCTCTAAGTCCATTACCTGTCTAGATCCGGAGTAGAAGCTTTTTCCTTCACTTTCTTCAATCTTCCTTAAGCTTTAGCTCTTCTCTTCTGACAAGTTAAACATGACTCAACGACTCGACTCAACTGACCTATCTAATGATCACGGAATTTGCCAACACCTATTTAGGGATTTACAATCTCCCCCTTTGGCAATTCTGGGACAAAACAAGACTAATTCATGTACTAGGTTCGAATTTTCCCAATTGATTCAAAAATGGAAAATTGACCTTTGACCTTTACATGACTCAAAAATAATTACATGACTTTTGACATGTTAACTTGTCATGATTTACCAAACTTAGAACCTGTTTGCCTGCACATGCTAAATCAAAAACCTGTGAAGCATGGGAAATAAAATATAGGATAAGAGGAAATAAAATATAGGATAAGAATGAAAATATGTATAACCAGTCAAAACCATTCACAATTCCACAATTCACAATCCATAACAGGTTAGTATTCCAAAATCTCATCCATCATCCATAACAGGTATAATACAATTTAACACATTCTCCCCCTTTTTGACTCGAAATGCCAAAGGTGGATTAGTAAAGGAAAGCATAAACCATTGAAAGGAGATGAGATAGAAAATAATGAGCATAAACCATTCAAATGTATACATCCATATCAAGTCAATAATATCCAAGTAGGTTTGTACTAAGTACAACCAAGACAAAATACATCAAAATGTCAAAATAAAAACTGGCACTAGACTAAGATAAACTCCTATCACGAACTATCAATCCTGGTCATCATCAGAAGTGAGCTGTGACTCATAGTAAGCCCGAAAATCTCGAACATCTCTCTGTACTCCTAGCACGGCTGCATCGAGAGATCCAAGTCTACCACGAACCTCTGTAGTAAACTCCTCGTATGAAGAAATATGAGTCCGGAGATCCATCTGCATCTCTCTCATCATCCTCCCAAGATCATCCATAGTGGTCGGTGGAGGACGAGATGACCCAACACCAACTTCTGCTCCCTCCTCTGTATCTCGAACTGAGGCATGTGAGAAACTCTGAGATAGGGTCTTTTTATTGATTGGACCCTTAGGTACTCGAGTAGGAGCACCAGGAGGTGCAAATACCCCTTGTAAACCAAGAAGTTTAGTGATAAGAGATCCAAAAGGAAGGGCTCCAACTACAGTGTCAGATCGATGAGCTTGGATCATCAAATCGATAAAATGTGCTGCAAGATCAATATCATGCCCACGAAGAAGACTGAATAGAAAACGAGCTCTTTCTTCCCTAAGGTCTGCAGTATGAACCTTTGGGTGGATATTGGCACTCATGACTAGGTTTACAAGTCTTGCATCCCTAGTGAGTTTAGACACTTCAATAAGAGAACCAACCCAAAATGAAGGAGTGCCACTTAGAAAGGTAACAACTTGTTCCATGGGTTCTTTATCCTCATCAGTCTTATATCTATAAGGATAATAAGAATTTGGAACTCGAGGACAACCAAGAATAGCAGCAATTAAATCAGGATTTATTACCACAGATTTTTCTAAAGTTTTAGATTTGAAAGACCAAGTTTTCAAGTTGATATCAGAAAAATTGGAATAAAATTCCTGAACCAACTGAATAGGAGCTGGACATGATAGATGGAGAATACCTTCCCATTTACGATCGGTAATGAGTTTAGGAAGATAATAATCAGCAAAGTCCGAAATTTGAATTCCACGCTCAACCATGATAGCCTTCTTGCTAAAATATTCACGGTAAAGTTGAGCAGCCGAAGGATTAATGAAAGAAGATGATAGACTGGCATGGGAAGATGAGGCTTTACCCTTGTTTTTACCAGTTTTATCAGCCAAAGCCTTTTGGCGATTCTCAGCAGTAGAATCAATGATTCTACGAATTGGTCTGTCCCCAATGGAAATACCATGCCCTATTGGAGTGAAAGTAGATGGCTCTAGGTTTTCCTCATCTTGAGGAGGATCCTCTTGGTTGTTGAGGACCAACCTCCGACGTTTGGGAATGCCAGACATGAGATAGGCAAGAAGGATTAACGACGAAACGAAAGCCATGGAAGTAAATGCAAGAAAACGATGCCCTAGATGAGAAAATCAATCTATATCGAAGAAAATGCACAAATCTTACCTTTCAGATGCTTGGGAAACCTTTAGAATAGAAAGGAATGACCGTATGGAGGATTTGGAGGAGTAGGAACCGAGGGATCGCTCTGGAGGTCGGAGAACAAGTGAACAAAAAAAGTAGAAATGAGGGTTTTATAACTCTGTTCACGAAAGACCGATCGATCGGTCTTTAGCACCGAGCCATCGGTGGTCTGAAAATTTTTCAAAAATTTTTACTGTTAAAACCTTTTCTCCCCCTCAATCAATGGAACATTGAAAATAAATTTTCACCTCAAAATGACCAACTGACCAAAAAACATATGCAACATGTGATTTCATAAAAATCATAAATAATAATCACCCAAGAATTGATATATCAAGTATAGGCATAAACAAGGATTATGTAAACATTAATTGTTTTTCACCTGTGATTAAATATGGTATTTGCATCAAATTCACAATCAGAGTCAAGATACAATTAGAAGTAATGTGAGTATGAAATAAAACTTCATTACTTGACTCTTGGAATTGGTTTCCTTCCTTAATCTAGATTTTGACATTATATTTCAAATGAGACTCTAAAATTTTCAAAAACTAGTTTTAAAACCAATAATCATCCATATTTATATGATGAGCAATCTTTACCCCATATTTGACTAATAAATTTATTTCATATCTTTTTCAGTCAAATTGTACTCATTATGAAAATTCTTTTTGGAGTACACATATATAGACACTAGCACACTGGTGACTTTCACTCAAGTGAGAAGGTAGCTCTTTCTAATGACAGTAGGGGCTTTCACACTAGCAATCCATATAGATATCTACTGTTTGTCTAGGTAGCCATTACTCACTGTTTGCATTCACTAGTAGCTATCACACAAACTCACAGGTAGTCCTCTCCATGTCAATGATTTTTATATCTAGGGGGCTCACCTTATGGAAGTTTTTATGACATTGGTTATTCTAGAATTGATTAATCTAGGGAACCATATGGTATAATATCAGAACCTTTAAATAGGAACTAAAACCATCTAAAGTATCAGTCAGAGTGCATGTGCAAATTAGAACATCATTGTATGCTCAACTCTAACTGAGGTTAATTAGCATGACCAAATTCAATCACAAGATCGAACCAACAATTGAACTATCCTATTTTATTCAATCCTATGAAATATTTATTCTTGGATTATATGGTTAAATATGATTTCAAGGAAATAACATTAAGCAAAAAGATAGGACAAATGAGGTCATACAAACACATTATTTTTTTTTTTGCATATTTTTCAATTTTTGAATGTTTTTTGGATTTTTTATTACTTAAAGAAAATAACAAAAAAAATAGCTCTATGACATAGATAAAACATGAAGAACACGTAGGCTATGTAACAAGTACACCATTACTCAACTCCGCACAAACCGATGGATTTCCTAAGGAGTTCAAACCTAAGGGAATCTAAAGGTTTTGTGAGAATGTCCGCATATTGATTCTCTGTTTGGACATACTCAATAGACACAACTTTTTGCTCAACAAGATCACGGATGAAGTGATGCCTAATGTCTATATGCTTTGTGCGAGAGTGTTGCACAGGATTTTTGGAGATATTGATTGCACTTGTGTTATCACAATACACAATCATAGTGCTTTGATCAATCCCATAATCCTTCAACATCTGTTTCATCCACAGAAGTTGGGTGCAACAACTACCAGCTGCTATATACTCAGCCTCGGCTGTAGATAAGGAAATGGAATTCTGCTTTTTGCTAAGCCAAGCAACCAAGCAGTTTCCAATATAGAAACACCCGCCGGAGGTGCTCTTCCTATCATCAGTATTTCCAGCCCAATCAGCATCGGAATACCCCACAACAATGACATTTGTATCGAAAGAATACCAGAGGCCTAAGGACATAGTTCCACTCACATAGCGAATGATACGCTTAACAGCAACTAAGTGAGACTCTTTGGGATTTGCTTGATAACGGGCACATGCTCCAACACTAAAGGCTATGTCAGGTCTAGTAGCAGTTAGGTAGAGCAAACTACCAATCATGCTTCTATAATTTGTCTGATCGACATCCTTCCCTGAAGTATCTTTACTAAGCTTTATAGTAGTACTCATAGGAGTCCTAGCATGCTTAGCAGAACTCATTCCAAATTTCTTCACTAGATTTTTTGCATATTTGATTTGAGATACTTAGATCCCAGAATCCAATTGCTTGATCTGAAGACCAAGGAAGAAACTTAGCTCACCAACCATGCTCATTTCAAATTCATTTTTCATTTGTTCAGCAAATGAATGAGCATGTAAGTCTAATGTGGAACCAAATACTATGTCATCAACATATATCTGGGCGATGACAATATCACCTTTCACATTCTTTATGAAAAGGGTTCTGTCTACTCCCCCTCTCGAAAATCCGTTTTCCAAGAGATAAGTAGTCAGCCTCTCATACCAAGCTCTTGGAGCTTGCTTTAAACCATAGAGGGCCCTTTTTAGTCGATAAAATTGATCAAGGTGATGTGGATCTTCAAACCCTTTTGGTTGTTCCACATAGACTTCTTCATGTAGAATGCCATTCAGAAAGGCACTCTTAACATCCATTTGAAAAAGTTTGAATTTCATATTACAAGCCACAGCTAGAAGAATTCTTATTGATTCTAGCCTGGCTACAGGAGCAAAAGTTTCATCGAAGTCAATACCTTCAATTTGGGTGTATCCTTGTGCAACTAACCTAGCCTTATTTCTTATGATAGTACCTTTTTCATCAGATTTGTTCTTGAAAATCCATTTGGTACCTATCACATTTGTATTGTTAGGCCTAGGTACTAAATACCAAACATCATTCCTAGTAAACTGAAGTAACTCTTCTTGCATTGCATTTATCCAATTATCATCTGCAAGAGCTTCAGCTACATTCTTGGGTTCAAAAGATGAAGTATAGCAAATGTAGGTAACTTCATTTTCAATTTATTTCCTCGTTCTCACTCCACTTTCAACATCACCAATAATATCAGTGGAGGTGTGAGGACTCATGACCCTAGGATGTGTAGGTTTTAATGGAGATGTTTGCTTATCAATAGGTGGAGTTGAAATAATTTCAACATCTTCATTTTCAGCACTTTCATCATCCTCACATTTCACATTTTCAACACCGGAGTCATCCACAACTACATTTATGGACTCCATAATTGTAGAGGTTCTCAAGTTATACACTCGATAAGCTCTACTGTTGGTGGAATACCCAAGAAATATCCCTTCATCACTCCGGGATTCAAATTTTCCCAATTGCTCTCTATCCTTAAGGATATAGCATTTACTTCCGAATTCTCGAAAGTACTTGACACTAGGTTTCTTGTTATTCCACAACTCATATGGGGTTTTCCTTGTTCCAGGTCTTACAAAAACTCTATTAACTATATAGCAAGCAGTGTGAACTGCCTCAGCCCAGAAATGAGAAGCTAGATTGTTGCTATGAAGCATAACTCTAGCCATCTCTTGGAGAACCCTGTTCTTCCTCTCTACTACACCATTCTGCTGAGGTGTAATAGGTGCAGAAAATTCATGTTTGATACCCGACTCATCACAAAAGTCGTTGTACTTAGAGTTTTCAAACTCCTTTCCATGATCACTTCGAATTCGAGTGATTGGGCATCTTTTCTCATTTTGAATTTTCAGGCAAATACTTTTGAAATTGTCAAAAGCATCGGATTTCTCTCTTATAAATGCCACCCATGACATTCTAGAGAAATCATCAACCATGACTAGGATGTATCGCTTTCCACCTAGACTTTCAGTTCTTGTAGGACCCATAAGGTCCATATGAATTAATTCCAGTGGATATGAAGTAGCAATACTTGAAGTCTTCTTATGTGGGGTCCTAATTTGTTTACCAATTTGGCATGGCCCACACACAGCAGTAGAAGGCTTTCCTAGTTTGGGAACACCTCTCACAAGCTCTTGCTTAGAGATTTTACATAGGTCTTTGAAGTTCATGTGACCTAGTCTTCGGTGCCACAAATCAACCTCCTCAATTCTAGTCTTATAACAGACATTTGAGGGAATAGGACTAGGAGTTAAGCCGTAGCAATTGTCAGTGGTTCTCAATCCTTCTAGAACACACTTACCTTTACCATTAATGACTAAGCATTTATTTTGGGTAAAGTGCACAGCATGATTATCATCACATAGTTGACTTATGCTAATTAAATTAGCTTTCAGTCCTTCAACAAACAAGGCATCTTTCAATTTAGGTATGCCTGGTGAATTGATGATACCCTTTCCTTTGACTAAAGACTTGCTTCCATCACCAAAAGTAACAGTCCCATCAGGACAGTCCTCAAATTGAATAAATAAGGACTTGTTACCTGTCATATGCCGAGAACACCCACTGTCGAAGTACCACATTTCTGTGTTTTGGGCTTTCAAGGCAGTATGAATGACAAAGCACTTAAGGTCTTCCTTTCTCACATACACAGTCTTTAAACTTTGTTTAGATCTTTGATCATTAATCTGTGTAGTAGAGACCTTTTTCCTTTTTGTTCTCCTTGACCTTTTTCTGTTTTGTTCAGTTCTAGTTTTTTGATAAGTCAAATTATTTCCTCTTGAGTAATCATTTGGAATAAATTGACCAGTTCTTGTCCTAGAGATTTGAGCAATTCTATTAACATCATCGCTCAACATTCTAGACTTTTCAGCTAGAACCTGAATCAGCCTTTGAAGAGTCCCTTGACTTTGATTTTGGTTCCATGAACCATTTCGGGGAGCTCTCCTAAATGCATTACAATTAGGTCGAATGTGACCTCTCACACCACAAAAATGACATGTGGGTATGAATCTTGGTAGAGGAGGAAGATTTCTTCTAACTGGAATTTGGTTCCTTAAAGCATTCACTCTAGGAGCTGTATTTCTAGGCTTTACAAAATTTGTATAAGCCTTAGTACTTGATGTAGAAGGTAAATTTTCTTTAGGTTCAGAATGTATTGGTTCAAACACTGCACTAGCCATTGTTCCAACAGCTAAAGGACCAGTTGGTGTGTCAACATGTCCTATCCCAGATCTACTAGAATTTGATCCATACTTTCTGACTAATTCATCTAGGCAGCTGGTGTTACCAAACATTCTTACTTCTTTTTCAAGAGTATAGACCTTCTGAATCAAGTCAGTCTTGTCTTTAAGGGTAATTTTGTGTTCTTTTTCAAGAAATTTCACCTTATCAACAAGAGAGACTTTAAAAGTTTCCAGCTCCATTTGCAGAGTTCTTAACTCTTCAATTTCTTTCATGGAAGTGTCTCTTTCAACTTCTAATTTTCTGACCACATTAGTCAATGAGACATTCTCTTCCAAAAGACATTGAACTTTTATAACAAATGCTTCTTTTTCATTTTCCAACTGACTAACTACTGCACTCTTCTCTTCTGCTACTAGTTTACAGATATCTCTTTCATTTTGAATGAGTTTGAGTTTTTTGCTCAAAGAGATTTTTGTTTTAGTCAGTTTCAAACTTTCAGCATACAACTTATCATAAGTTGTTTTCAAATCTTCATCACTTTCAGAGTCAGTTTGACTCTTCTGTAAGTCATCACTAGACTCAGTATGAATACTCTCATCACTTCTATCCTTTTCATCAACTGCAGAGGTAGTCTCAAGAATCCCAGAAAGGGAAACAGTGAAAGCCGTATGATTTCCAGTATCTTCACTTGAAGAGGAACTGTCCGATTCTTCATTCTCGGAATCACTGTCATCCCAACAGGCATTCATCACCTTGCCCTTACTCTTCTTCTTGTTAGGACAGTTAGGTGAAATATGACCGAAGCCATGGCATTCATAACATTGAACACCTTGGGATTTCTTGTCGCCACTTTTGGAATTTTTCTTGTTTTCCCAGGGCTTAGACTTTGACTTATCAAAAGATTTTCCTCCCTGTTTGGGATTAAACCTCTTTTTCGTTCTAAAAAATTTTCGAAATTTTTTAACGAAAAGAGCCATTTCTTCCTCATTCATTTCTCCATCACTGTCATCCTCATCCAAAGTTTCCTTGATGGTTTTCAAGGCTAAAGATTTATTCTTCTTGGATGGACGTAGATTCAGTTCATATGTTTGGAGTGATCCAACCAATTCCTCAATCTTCAGAGAGTCAACATTTTTACTCTCTTCGATTGCAGTGACTTTGGGTTGAAATCTCTCTGGGAGAGATCTAAGGACTTTTCTAACTATTTTGGACTCAGATAATTTCTCACCTAAATTGAAACTAGCGTTGACAATGTCACTAAGTTTTGCATAGAATTCATCAAAAGTGTCATTGTCTTCCATGTTTAAATGTTCAAATTTGGTAGTTAACATTTGGAGTTTTGAGATTTTAACAGTGGTAGTACCCTCATGGGTAATTTCAAGAATGTCCCAAGCCTCCTTTGCTGTTTCACATGAAGAAATTCGTCTGAATTCCTCAGCAGTGACTGTAGTAAAGATAGCATTGAGACCTTTAGTGTTCCATCCACTTGAATCAAGCTCTTCTCTGGTCCATTCATCAGAATATTTGACGACAGTCAAATCACCTACAGTTTTTACGGGCGTAGTCCACCCATTCTGTATAGACATCCAAATTCTCTCGTCTATAGATTTGAGAAAGGCTCTCATTCTAGCTTTCCAGTATGCATAATTATTTCCATCAAAAAGTGGTGGACGAGAGACGGATCCTCCTTCTCTTAGAGTACTCATGATCACGGATAATACAGGATCACACTTAAGGGATTAGCCTTATCAGTGAACAAGCTCTGATACCAATTGAAATTTATCCAGATCAATGATCTCTAAGACCTAGAGGGGGGGTGAATAGGTCTATCTAATAATTTCTAACCAATTTTAATTTTTCAATTAATATGTTTAGAAATCAACGATTAATTCAATCAGACAATCCACACAAATCAAACACAGAAGATTTTTACGTGGAAAACCCTAACGGGAAAAAACCACGGGACCTTATCCAGCAATAAACTTCACTATGAAAAGATATCAAGTACAAGACAAGACCTTACCAAAACAGAAACGACGTTCCTAGGTATAGACTCTTACTCTTGACTTCCACGAACCAGCAGGTTCGATCTCCGCCTTAGCAGCTTCGGTTCCACACCGACCAAATCTTTTCAAGCAACTTCAAATCCACGATCACACACGATCGATCTCCTTCCACGAAGGCTCCGGATCAAACACCGGACACACACACAAGGTGTAGGGTTGTGAATCAATTTAGTAAATTTAAAACCCTAGAGGGATCTCATACAGATCTGAGATCACACAATGCAAGATCAAAGATTTAGATCTATACTTGCATTCTCTAGGATCTAAGAAAGAGGAGGGATCAACAAAGATCTAATAAAAGCAATAAGAAAAACCCTAGAAGAGTTTCTCAGACCTCTACTCTTTCAAAAATATAAAAGACACGAATTAGGTCTCTCAAAAGTTGTTTATATAGGGTTAAAAAAGAATCCAGAAAAAGAAAAACTCTTTTTACGGGGACCGATCGATCGGTGCTCACTACCGATCGCTCGGTTCACAACGGATCGATCGGTTCTAATGACCGATCGCTCGGTCATAAATCATCTCTCTGGAAAATTTCCCCATACAAATATTTGGTCCAGTCGATAGCCACCGATCGCTCGGTAGGCCACCGATCGATCGGTCGCAATACCGAGCGATCGGTTGAGACAGAATTTTTGCTAAAAACCATTTTCATTTTATTTTTATTTGATTCAACTAAGATCAAATATCTTTGGTAGGCTTAAAATTATCCTCCTAGGTATTCTTAGGGTTATCTAAGTCAAATTCAACCTAGGTAGGGTCTCTAAGTCCATTACCTGTCTAGATCCGGAGTAGAAGCTTTTTCCTTCACTTTCTTCAATCTTCCTTAAGCTTTAGCTCTTCTCTTCTGACAAGTTAAACATGACTCGACGACTCGACTCAACTGACCTATCTAATGATCACGGAATTTGCCAACACCTATTTAGGGATTTACAAACCCAACTCAGGTTCGGCCCGAGTTTAGCTTTTCCCTTCTTGGATTAGTATAAACTAAAACCTAAAGCATTTGATTAACGACTTGACTTTTAATTGGCTTAAACCTAGTGAGTAGGGAACCATTGCAAAACGGAAGTGCCAGAACCTCTTACCTAGAACTCTAAGCAGACCAAGACTTTGTCCATTTCCTATGCGACTTATCCCTACCGAATAAATAAGTGGCGACTCTAAACATAAATCAACCGACTAACCATAATGCCAAGCAATGCCTTGTGGACGGGGACCGAAATCCTTATTCACAGCTTTGGCGACTCTACTGGGGAGTCAGCTAGGAGAGATTGTCTTCATACCTCAAGGTTCAACCCAAAACCTAGGTTTAAGCCAAATAAACCTCAACATTACTCAAAAACCTTAAATTTTAGTCTAATACTAATTCTTTATATCTTTTGGTTGTATTGTGTACTGTGCATAGCATTCATGTCATAGTAGTATAACAACCCTAAACCCTTTAGACAGACTTAATACGCTTACAGCTACTGGATGATTATCCTCAATGACAGAGGCTTAAAAGTCTTGGAGGTCTACGAAGTTACTCCTGCTGGGTGATTACCCTCAGGAAAGGATTCTGAATGCTCCTACTTACACCAATCGTCATTTTTCAAGGGAGTTGCATATACAGTGTTAAGTGATCCCCCCATCCTTAGGAACACAATTGCATCACCTCAATATGCATACATATAGCCTAGGCTAGGGTATAGTCTACAAGCAGCCAACCTAGAGGGATACTCTAAACCCTAACCTGCTTGCACCATATACATGTCCCCAGTCATGGTTGACTACCCGGGCACATCCTACCCGGATAAGCACCCACCTAGGGGGCATGTGATGAGCCAAACTTATGCTTGTAATAAAACACATCCTATCCACATCTCGACATAGCACATGGGGTTCAAATCCCAGGAAGACAGGTCCTCACAGGACCTCTTCTAGCCTTGATCTGATAAGCCCTCGGTTCTCAACAACCTAGGTAAAGCATACTAGATCTTTGTCCGCTTGCCCTATCGAATCACATGTGTCATATCACACCCAATCAAAAAAAAATCTACCATCATCTGCATCATCTTTGCATCTTACATTTTGCATACACGGTATACTTACACAGAGTCTGTATATTTTTTCAGGTAGATGGCAGGTTCGTCATGGATTGTTCCATAAAATGGTCACCTGACTTCCCAAGAGGCATGTGACAAAACTCTCCAGAAAATAATTGAGGCCCTAACTTGGGATCAGCGTCTTGCTTGGGTTCAGTACTACCGAATGGATAACACCCTAGACTTATCCATGGTTGAGCCAGACTGGCGCCTCTTAAATGTTGCAATCCAGTGTTGGAACCCATCTTAAATGGTGTTCCGTTTCGATAAGAACGAGCTGTGTCCAACATTGGAGGAAATTTAGCACATTCTTGGTCTAACCATGGAAGGCGATGCAATAGTGCTGCGCTACAGGGTAAACTTTCAGGCAGACCTCTCAAGGTTTTGACAAATCAAGTCTGTCTCCCTACAACACGATCTTAGCGGCACTTACTAATTGGTGGGGATCATTGAAGACATGCGCGACTCCAAGACGGTTGTCTCAGTCATCCTTACAGAGCTTCTCAGAGCTCTCACCCAAGCAACAGAACGCAAAAAGGGCATCTTCCATGCCAGTGCACCGCTATTACACTTGCCACCATCCTACCGGTGCCTGACATCCCTCGAGATGCATACAGCCTACCTAGGAAGATTTCTCAGAATTAGGGCTAGATATTGACAACAGACGTCAAGACCCTTTACCGGCTTCTCCAGAACCTGACAAAGGAACAAATTACATGGGAATACGTGTAACAGGTTTACAGACAGCTACCACGTGTTGTCATAGCAGGAAGGTGATGCATGATCCTAGCTGGGGTCACTGGCTCTGCAGCCTATGTACCACTCCGAGTCCTCAGATAGTTTGGACTCCCTCAGCGCATCCCAGTGATAGACAATCTGGGACAAGACTTCGTCGACTTCATAGTGCAGTCTGAACGTCTCACCTGCCAATTTCAAGTAGATTGGAAAAACTCTTAGAGAGACCAATGGCCAGACTTTGTGGTCGTAACAGGACCATCGACTGATTCTGCATCTCGACTATGGGTGGAAGACCTTGACATTCCATCCGGTATGCCTGCACCCAGGGAACTATCACACCAGTTTCTGCTCCATCGTGAGGAACCATACCCATAGCTGACATGGTGGTTCCCTGGAGAGACATCTTCCTGGAAAGGTAGTTACAGATACAGGAGGCAGAGAACAGGCTACAGAAGGCCCAATGAACATTCAGGCAACAGGAAGCGGAGCAAAACTGTGCACTCCTGGCCATGTAGGAATAGGTTGACCAGTTGGAGCATATAGTCCAGTCCCTTCAGAAGAGATGCAGGGGTGATTCCAAAGAAACTGTCGTCATCAAGGTCCAGTTACACTTTTATCAAGAGCAGCTTGACAGTGCAAAGGTTGAGATGACCAGTCGGATCCGACAGTTCAGATCCCACATGTTCAATACCACGGAAACAATTGAACACGTAAGGTTAAAATCACATCCCTCTAACAACAGATCATGAAGCTTGAAGGCCTGCCCCGGCCGCTTGACTTTTCCATCTTCGATGAACTTACTTAGGGTTGAGTCTTTTTCTATTCATGAGTCATTGTCCTGTACTCACTCACTCAATCATGCATTCAATGAAAAAAAATTTCCTGCATTTTGTCTCATCATGCATAATTGTGATTAGTCGTTACATTCTTTTCCGTTGCATGAGCCGACCCATGACTCGCTCTATGACTGTAATTCTCGCAGAAGTAGCAGACGCAATCCTCCCAGAAGTATCGGTCTCAGAGCAGGTGCTCTTTCAAGCCGTGTCAGAAAGCAATTCAGATACAATAGCAGAACCAGTTGATCAACACCAGCGGACCAGTGAGATCCTATAAGCTCATGACAGAGACATTGTGGCCATGCAAGCAAAACTTGACAGTGTTCTAAAGTCTCTAAAGATTCTGATTGGAACCCGAATAAATGAACCTTCTCGCTGGATCCCCACCAGCGAATCATCCGAACAACCTATCCTTGAGCCTCACCATAACCCATTCATCATCCCTAACCTTGGACCTGCTAGAGGTGGAGGAGATATGGAGTATGAGCACTTTGAGGGGGTAGAGCAGCCCAAGACCTCTCACATCAATCAAGATAGACCATCTTCTTCCTCGAACCCGATGTCAGCTCTCCGTGATCAGCACGAGGAGATCATACAAATGGAAGAAATGAGAAAGATGAAAGGTGCTTTTGTCAGCACCAGTCTGTCACTAGAGGACTTGACTTTCTCTTCAGGGGATGCAGTTCCCACAGGTTTCAAAGTGCCAGACTTTAATAAATACGACGGCTCAGGCTGTCCAAAATAACATTTGTAGCTATACCTGGGGGACATGCTCCTGCACCAGAAAAACCAGCCCCTCTTTATACAGTACTTTTAGAAGTTCTTGAAGGGGGCCGCCTTGACCTGGTGGATGTCGGTCAACAAACAGAGGATAAAGACTTGGTAGGATGCCATGAACTGCTTTGTGGAGCAGTATTCCTTTAATCAGGAGTTCTGGCCTCAGCGGAGCCAGCTCAAACAAATGAGCTAGCGCAATAACAAATCTTTCTTGGAATACGCCACTCGGTGGAAGGAAATGACAGCTAAAATCCCTACTCCTATCCCTAAGGAGGAACTGGCAAGCATGTTCATGAGCACACTGAAGCAGCCCTACTTGACCTTGATGGTCACTCTACTAGTAGTAGACTTTGGCACCATCATCAAGATAGGTGCTTGTATTCAAACTGCCATCAAGAGTGGTGCCATCAACTCCAGTATAACTACCTCAACCAATAGGAACAACGATCCCCGGGACTAGAAAAGAAAGTGTACACATAGTGGCTTCTACAACACCCATCAGACTTCCAGCTCTAGTAGCTCCAGCTCAGCCACCTACCAGAAACACCCAGCCAGCCAGGCATAACCAGGGGTAAAACCAGTAGCAGAACAAGCCCCCCAGGAACTTTACTCCTCTCCCTTATACTCTCGGCCAACTGCTAGAGTTCTTAACCAAGCCGGGTCTTCTTGCTCTAAGAGACCCTACTCCCCTCTTACCCTCAAACAAAAGAAGCAAAAACTATGATGTCAATCAACATTGAGCCTTTCACTAAGGCCCAGGCCACGCAACTGACTTTTGTGTCAGCCTAAAGTGCGCCATCCAGGATCTCCTGGATGAGGGTAAAGTTGAGCTGGCTCTAAGCAATACCAGCATCAACCAGGCACACTACCCCTACACAATAATCAGGTCAATTTCATACAGTGGGAAGAACCCAAGGTAGGGCAGTCGAGACATATTGCACCGCAGTAGATGATGGCATCATCAGGCCTACTTATAGAGAGTCATTATCCCTCTCCCTCTTCAAATATCCAGGTCATCCAGGCCCTAGTCCAAATCCCCGCTCTTGAAACTGACAAAGAGCAGATTATCTACACAATCCCCTGTCCCGCCAATTGGCTCACGGCTCCACCCCAAGCCTCCTCTTCAACTAGCCCAGTCCAAATCCCTCCCATCTCTTCTCAGCCTTTCACCCTCAACCATGTACCCGCTCCTCGTTCTCTGATCCTCGAGAGCGAGAGCATAGCCAACTAACCCGATCTGGCCGGGTGTACCAGCCGTCGGCAGCTGAACTGGCAAAAGGAAAAGGGAAAAGGGAAAGAGGAAGAAACAGAAACAGCAAGGGTACCAGACCCTGAGAAGGAATCAGCAGACTCTGTAGTTCTGCTAAAAATCTTAGAAAAAGTGGAAGAATTCAACATTACTCAGCAGTTAAGTAAAGTCCCGACACAGATTTCAATCTTGGGTCTTCTTCTAACTTCCGAGCATCACAAGAAACAACTCCTCTGAGTATTTAATAGTGCCCACGTAACACCAAATACTACGCCCGAGAAACTAGGGCATATGGTGGGACAAGTGCTAGAACCACGAGTTATCTACTTTATAGAAGAAGAGATACCGAATGGTAACAGAGACCATACCCGGGCCCTTTACATAGTAGTACAGTGCATGGACAAAACACTCTCATCAGTACTAATAGACAACAGCTCTGACTTGAACGTCTGCACACTGTCAACATTGCAAAGCTTGGGTATAAACCTCAATCAGGTGAAGAAGAGGCCCATGATAATCCGGGCTTTCGACAACTCAACAAGGCAAAATCTGGGTGACATAGATCTGGCTATCAGTGTTGGACCTGCTCAATTCACTACAAACTTTCAAGTTGTAAATGTGTCTGCCTCATTTACTTTGCTTATTGGAAGGCTGTGGATCCACGAGGCCAGAGCCATTTCCTCCTCTCTGCACCAGAGAATCAAATTCATCCAAGACGACCACCTGGTCATAATACCGTCAAAGGAATTGGCGAGTTCCTTCAAGGACTTCCAGGAGCTGGGGTAAGGCATAACCTTTATGTCTTACCAATTCGAGCAGGTTAGTTCTATCGCCCAAATAGAAGAGCAGAACAAACAGTAGATTCTGCCATTTGTTCGGATGATGGCAAAGATGAATTATCAACTAGGGTCAGGCTAGGAGCCCGTAACCAAGGGATGAAGAAGAGATATACACCTCTATGCTACACTGCACCTCTTGGACTGGGCTGCAGGCCCAAATATGAGGATTATCTCGCAAAGCTTACAAAGAAAAACAGCCGGTTGACGAAACCACAACCTCGACCCCACATTTCAGTAACATTCCCAGTTGGAACCTTCCAGCCTTACCCTGACACCTCTACTGCACCAGTTGCTTCAAGCTCCCAGCCTAATGTCGAATCTTCAGTGATTCCAGATCCAGAAAGCTTCAGCATGGCCCAATTGTTTGACGAGCTGACTGTCGAAGACTTTGCTACCGAAGAAAAATACCTAGTAGGAGAATAGGTTTACACCATATCCAAAAGCGCCGAAGCGTCATTCAGTCGCCAGCCACTAATCCATTGGTGGATTGAGGCTCTCACAATCAAGGCCATCCAGGGCTGGGGTAGTAGCAGTGCAGGAAAGGTCGGTCAAACTAGGTAGTGAACAAGCATCACCCTTCTCCCCCTTCTATCTCTCTGTGCTCCTGTTTGCAAAATCCAAATGTTAGGCCACTGTCGGTCTCTTTTTTACTGAGTCAACTTTTGTAACAACAATCATACTTGTTTTTATAAATGAAATCTGACATTCTGACTCAAAAACATGTTTTGCATTAAACATTTTGGCTAATGAAAAAAATCACACAGACTCTTCCCCTGGAAGACTTAGTGTCCTGAAGCCACCAAAAACAAAAAATCATAAGCATACTGAACTAAGCTAAATATTTTTCCAGGAAATTGCCTGGACTAAGGCTACCCCTAAAACCCTTCTGGAACTGACGAAAGTGGAATATGACTCAGAGCAGGAAGAAGAACCGCGTCAGGAACTCCTCGATCTCCTGGATCACAATGAGGGACTCCTACAAGCAAACATTGAGGATACCGAGACCATTAACCTTGGATCCGAGGACAACCCATAGCTAGTCAGGATTACCACAAGCATGAACTCTCAGTAGAGAACAAACATGATCAGCTTCCTAAAGAGCTCCGATGATGTCTTCACCTGGTCATATGCAAACATGCCCGGCCTGGACCCAGCATTGGTAATACACAGACTACCCTTAAACCCGGACGCCAGACTAGTTAAGCAGAAGCTGAGATGGATGAGACTCGAATGGTCATAGAGAGTCAAAGATGAAGTAGAAAAGCAGATCAATGCAGGCTTCCTGGCAGTAGCAACCTATCCTGAATGGTTAACCAATATTGTGCCCGTACCCAAGAAGGACAGCAAAGTTCGGATGTGCATCGACTATTGAAATCTGAACAGGGCAAGCCCCAAAGACAACTTCCCTCTTCCGCACATCGACATTCTGGTCAACAACATCGCAGGGCATGAGACTCTCTCATTCATGGATGGTTCTCCGGATACAACCAGATCAGGATGACAGAAGAGGACATGGAGAAAACCTCATTCATCACACCTTGGGGCACATTCTGCTACAAGGTCATGCCCTTCGGACTCAGGAATGCAGGGCAACCTATTAGAGGGCCATGACGGCACTATTTCATGACATGATCCACAAGTCAACTGAAGTCTATGTGGATGGCATGATCGTCAAGTCGCTTACTACCAAGCAACACCCGAAAGACCTGAAAATAATCTGTGACAAACTCAGAGAGTTCGGCTTGAGACTGAATCCGACCAAATATGTCTTTGGAGCCTCATCAAGAAAGCTCCTCGGCTTCATCGTCAGTAAAAGAGGCATCGAGATCGATCTAACCAAAGCTAAGGCTATCATTGAAATGTCGATTCCCCAAACTGAAAAAAAGATCCACGGTTTCCTAGGTAAAATTCAGGACATTAGCCGGTTCATCTCTCAGCTCACTCCAATCTGTAAACTGATCTTCAAGCTTCTCCAGTAGAACACACTGACAGTCTGGATAGATAAGTGTCAGGAACCTTTGACATAATAAAGCAACACCTGCTCAACCCTCCAGTACTTGTGCCTCCTATGCCAGGTTAGCCCCTCTACTCTACATCTCAGTGCAAGAAACCTCCATGAGGTGCATCCTAGCACAGTACGATGAGACACGCAGAATGGAGCATGCCATCTACTACATCAGTAAGTATGAAGAGCAGTACAACCCTCTTGATAAAACTTGTCTGGCACTGGTTTGAGCAACTCAGCGACTCCGGCATTACCTGCTTTCTTATCCAGTAATCTTGATCTCATGGATAGATCCACTCAAGTATCTACTCGAAAAACCAGCCACAACTAGTGTCACGACTCAAAATACCCCCTAGGAGTTAGGGATACTTTTGACTCATGACCGCTATGTCATACCATCCGGTCATGACACATAAGGCATACGTATCATCTTGTAAGAGCATACAAGGCGTGCTAATCTTCCACGTGCTATTATAAACAAAATACTGCAATATAAGCTAAACATGTATACAAGGTCTATCACTTGAGTTACCAACTCAAATCAATACAAAACTCCCATAAGGTCAACCCATATACATATCTCTCCCTCTCATCACTCAACCATCACTGATGACTACTAATCGGCTTCTCGATATACTCCTCGAACCCTGGTTCAGGAGCACAACCATCCAACCTGTGACCTACCGAAGATAACAACTTCGACTGAGCATTGAATACTCAGCGTGTACAAAATACTAACTAGCATTACTATAAGCATCAATGATAGCATATCATTGATCAGAGCGAAACAGGTAAGACCAAGGCAGAATGAGTATATATCTTAAAGCAGTTAATTCAGAACATATGCAGTACTATTAATCAGAGAGCAGAAACCTTTGCATTTAAAACATCATGTACATATGTCATCGAAGAGTATCCGTTACCGTCTGTTACCATCTGTTACTTCTGTTACCATTACTTGCCATTACCTTCCATCATTTCCATTACTTGCCATTATGGGTATTGTAAAATACCTTATAATTTCAGGTATGTAAAATACCTTAGATCCGCCTTCAGAGTAGACAACCAGTAACCATGATCCTTCAGGGCGGCCTGTTATTCGCGTCTAACGACCAGTATCCAACTCCCTTCCGGGCGGCCTATCATTATCTCACCCTGTCGGCCTACCTTCGGAGTAGACAACCAGTAACCATGATCCTTCAGGGTGGCTTGCTATTCGTGTCTAACGACCAGTATCCAACTCCCTTCCGGGCGGCCTGCCATTGTCCCTCCCCGTCGGTAATTTCCATTACTTAGAGTGATTCACAAAACTGATAACAAAGCGATACTTTACAAGCAAGGCGGTCCCTTAAGAACACCCTTGAGTTCAAAACAAAGCGATACTTTACAAGCAATGAGGTAAACTCCCTTGAGTCCAAAACAAAGCGATACTTTTCAAGCAAGGAGGTAAACTCCCTTGAGTCGAAATCAAAGCGATACTTTACAAGCAAGGAGGTATACTCCCTTGAGTCAAAAATCAAAGCGATACTTTACAAGCAAGGAGGTATACTCCCTTGAGTCAAAAATCAAAGCGATACTTTACAAGCAAGGAGGGATACTCCCTTGAGTTCAAAACAAAGCGATACTTTACAAGCAAGGAGGTAAACTCCCTTGAGTTGAAATCAAAGCGATACTTTACAAGCAAGGAGATATACTCCCTTGAGTTCAAAACAAAGTGATCTTAGAACACTTACCCAAAGTTTGGCCTTACACTTACTTGTGAACTTGTGAGCTTGTGAACCTGTAAACTTGTGAACTTTATGAAACCCTGTTCTTGTGAGAATCATACGAGACTTGTGAACATCGTGTGAGATGTGTAATCATCATGCGAGACTTGTAAACATCATGCGAGACTTGTGAACATGAAGTGCATAGAATACTTGTATACCTCATGGTGAACTTGGAAATCATATTCATGAGAGTAAGTGTGAGTATCATAGTATTCAAAATGAGTATTTGAAAACATCGAAATAGATCATGGGATTTCATTCATGGGGTGATCAAAGCATATACATGGGCTACTTAGCCTATTTTGTAAAAATCATAATTCTAAGCTTACTTTACGGTAAAATCATTCTTTCAATTGCATAGGTATATATGACTACATGCCTTAGTCTTCTTAAAAACATGCATCAATGCCTACTATTTCATTTCCAACTTATAGCAACCAATTTAGTAAAGTGTAGCTACCATTTTTCTTAACAAAAGCATGCTTTATACCTTACTTATAATATAGGAATTACTAATATGGCCAAAACATCCTAACTTTCATCAAGTCCATTTACTTAAATCATAGAAACCAAATTACACATCGATGAAGTATAGTAAGGCAAGTTAGTAGATTGTTTTACCTTTTAAAAACCGGATCCTTACGGTTTCTCGCTTTGGAATACTACTTGAAGGCAAAAGAAAGCTTTGAGGAAGCTTTTGAATCAATCCCAAGCTTGAGGAAACTTGAGGAGAACAAGATTCACGCTTTAGAACGCTTGTGGAGGCGAGCTCCAAGCTTGAGAAGCAAATCCTAGTTCACCTCTTTACTCCTAGCACAAACCCTAGCAAAAACCCAAACTTTTCTCTCTTCTCTCTCAAAATTCATCCCAAAACTTGCTGAGGGTTGTGGGAACCCTAAAACCCACGAAATGGTGCTTAAATAGGCTAAGGGAGTGAGGCCAATGACCCTTAGACCCTTAAAATATCCCAAAGGGTTGGTTCCAAGGCAAAAACCCTCACCAAGGATCTATCCGTCATGAGCACGGATAGATCCTTCAAAAAATCACTCACTGCCAAAAAAACCCATAAAAATTTGGGGTTGATCGATCAATCGGTCGTAGGGATGGATAGATCCATCACTGTATGGAATTGAAGGATCTATCCTCCCCAAACTTGATAGATCATTCACTATTCATTCCTTCATTTTTCCCGCTGTGGTATTTCGACCATAACGTTTGACTCGGTGATCCGATTTTGACGATTTAACTTGCGTTGGATTCTATATTTAATGGGTAACAACTTTCATGTTTTGAACAAAGCCTAATTATTTTATCTTCATATTCCAAAATGGTCCTAAAGGCTACTGGTCAGGAATTTCAGAAGACAATTTGCCTAAAACCCACTTTTCACCGAGCTTCGACTCAAGATCGGGAAATGTGATAAACATGAACCTTAAAGAGGATCTTGATATCTTTATAATGGCTTAAGAATCACTCGATTCCAATTTTGGATGAGAAAACTAGAGTTCTCTCAAGTTGAGGTATTCTTCGACATCCCTCTTTGCGACACTTGGAGTATTGTATACTCTTGTTTTTTTTTCATCCCAACACCCTAAAACATTTTTCACACATATTTTGTCTCATTTGAAACCCCCTTTCATTTTAAAACATAAAGCCATCATCCCATTAAGGGTTTTAGCCTGGAAACACTATTCACAACACTATTCATAGCACTATTCACACACTATTCACCACACTATTCACAGCCTAGTGAACTCGGTTCCGGGGTTCTACAACTAGGAGGACTGCCCGATGGCTCATGATGTTGTATGAATTTGACATCACATACATGACACAAAAATCAATCAAGGGGCAGGCGATAGCAGATCACTTGGCCCACAGTCCAACAAAGGATTACGTCTCAGTACATGATCAGTTTCCAGACGAAGCCATCCTGTACGTAGAAGCGGAAGAGTAAGAATACTTCAGCTGAGAGTTATACTTTGACGGAGCTGCCAACAGTCATGGGCATGGGGCAGGAGCAATCTTGATCTCACCTATGGGAGCACACCTCCCTATTTCAGTTAAGCTGAAATTCAGATACTCCAACAACGAAGCAGAATAGGAGACATACATCGCCGGTCTGAAAGAAGCCCTGGGCATCAGGATTTAAGAGATAAACGTCTACGGTGACTCATCTTTGGTAATCTATCAGGCAAATAAATCTTGGGCCATCCGAGAAGCAAGGCTAGTCTCGTACCTGGCTTACCTTAACATGCTGATTACTCAGTTCCGAAGAATCACCTTCAGCCACAGGTCTCGAAACCACAACAGGTTTACCGACTCGCTGGCTACTCTTGCCTCCATGATTCAGATCTCCAAGGGCATCATGCTCTAGCCGATTGAAATTCAGCAACAGGATCAGTCTGCTTACTGTCTCAAACTAGACGTAGTATTTGATGAAAAGCCTTGGTACGTAGACATCAAGAATATCTTGAGGACGGGACCTTCCCCCTAAATGCCACTAAAACAGACCGTCGGGTAATCTGAAGACTGGCTATCTAGTTTGTCTTCACAGGAGCAGTCTTGTATAAGAGATCACCGAACTTGATCTAGCTCAGATGCTTGGACACCAGTGAAGCAGCACAGGTAGTCGAAGAAGTCCACAAAGGAACTTGCGGCCCACACATGAACGGGTTAATGCTCTCCAAGAAGATTTTCAGGTTGGGCTACTACTGGTCTACAATTGAAGCTGACTGTTGTAAGTATATGCAGAAGTGCCACCAGTGCCAAATCTATGCTGACAGAATCAACGCACCTCCGACAAGGCTACACAATTTGACTGCTCCTTGGCCATTCTCAGCTTGGGGCATTGACGTCATCGGTCCCATTACACTGAAAGCATCTAACGGTCATCGATTCATCCTGGTTGCAATCAATTACTTTACTAAATGGGTCGAGGTAGCCTCTTATGCTAACATCACAGCTTCTGTGGTTCAGCGCTTTCTAAAAAGGGATATCATCTGTCGATACAGAGTCCCATATAAGATTATGACAGACAATGCTCTTAATTTCTACAACAAGGGGATAACTGATCTCTGCCAAAAGTTTAAAATATAGCATCACAAATCCACACCATACAGGCCTCAGACTAATGGTGCAGTAGAAGCAGTAAACAAAAACCTAAAGAAAATCATTGAGAAGATGGCGATCAATTACTCTACCTGGCATGAGATGCTCCCATATGCACTCATGGCCTACAGAACGTCCATCAGAACCTCAACTGGGGCAACACCATTTTCTCTGGCTTATGGTATGGAAGTAGTCCTCCCCGTCAAAGTATAATTTCCATCACTCTGAGTGTTGATTGAAGCAGAGCTCTCAGAAGCAGATTGGGCACAGACCCGATACGAGCAGCTGAACCTGATTGAAGAGCGGCGATTGAAAGCCATCAATCACTCCAAGGCCTATCAGAGGCATATGGCTAGGGCATTTGACAAGAAGATCAAGCCTCGTAGCCTCAAGATCGGTAACCTGGTTCTTCGAAAAATGTTGCCGAACCGCCTTGACCTGAGGGGTAAGTTCACACCCAACTATGAAGGCCCATACATTGTCCGTGACAAATTCTCTGGCGGCGCCCTTTGACTTTGATGCAGGGATGATGAAGACCTCCCAGAGCCCATCAACATGGACAAATTCAAGAGATACTATAGGCTTTTTGCACTCTTAGCATCTCCAAGAAATGACAGGAGGCCATCTTTGGCACACTCCTTATCCCCAACATTGTAAACCCTTTTACAAAAATCAATGAAATCCACTAGTTAGCCCCTTTGAGCCTAATAGCATTTCTTTCACAAAATTCTTTCAGGGGCACCCTCCCTCACCGGGCTCTATCCCCTAATAGAATCAACTTCTTTCAAAAGGAACATCTTCTCCATGGAGTCAAATTCTCCCCATCCCTAGTGGAATCAAAAACTCTCTCCAGAAGAGTCAACCTCTACCAAAGAGAACAATCCCCAGTGGAGATATATATAAAAAAAAACCTCCAAGGGAGTACAAATCAACTACAAACTAAGGGTGTCCCAAACTTTAGTCCTTTAGCCTTCATTTTGTCCCATTCTAAGTTCTTCTAGATCCCCTAGAAACTACGAGTGCAAGCGCAATATCACATCTACATATCCTCAGCAGAAATATCATCCCTACTCCCCAAAGGAGCACCATTCAGGGCAATGATGGGAGAAGACATATTTTCCCCAGCAAATCAAGGCTTCCCCAACCAGTTGCGGGCATAAATGAAAATCGGAAACGGCCTCATTGTGTAAAAATTACACGATTCCCAGACCTACTCTTACGATTAGGGGCAAAAGAGGGACAAAAATCAATTAGCTTTGCAAGCATGAAGAAAACTGGCAACGGCTTCATCGTGCAAAAATTATGCGAACCCCATGACTTGGTCATTCCAAGGGTAAAAAAAGAAGAAAAGGCTAAAAATCAGTTTGGCAACAACATCCAGCAACAATCAGGCTTGCCAGAGTCCTAAATTATCCCCAGCAGTCAGCAACTCTCAGCGGACTAGTATCCCCAGTAGAGACTCCAACAAGGATATCCTCAGCAGGTGTTTAGCTTCCAAACATTCCCCAGCGAAGAATCCTTCAGAAAACATCTCTCTAGCAAAGAAGCAAACATCGGGAAATCCCCAACAACCAGAATTCCCTAGCATTGGTCTACAGCAAAAGCCCACTCCCCAACAGAGCCTTGACGGTAAACAATCTCTAATCCCCAGCGGATCCCTAGTAGAAGCCTCCAACGGCTCACAGCAGTACTCTTCCAGAGCAAGAGTCTAGAAGCTTACAAAGACCATCAGAAAGCTTCTCCTCATTTGACAGCTTGTCTACCCCAGCAGCATCCGGCTCTGAATCATACTCATTTCTTCAGGAGTAAAAGACGATGAACAAATTCCCTTAAGCCCTAGCATAGGCGATTTACTGGCACATCTAAAATCTAACTAAGCATTCTTGTTGTTGCAAAAACTAAAATCTTTACAAAAATCTCCTATACCTTTTCTGAAAAAAAGATTTTCAAAAACAAACTTTTGGTATCAAAATCCGTTTGTACCAACCTGCACCAAGCAGTCCCGGCCAGCAAGCAGAGGAAGCCAACACCACGCATCCCAGTTAATCGTGAATCGCCGTAGAGTCATAGGAAAGTATCTCTATCTTTATCCCTGTATAACAACATAGCATCATATCCTGTATAGCCAAAGCTTCTCAGCAACATTCAACATAATCAAAATCCAGTCTCTTGGGCAATCCCAATATTAGACTCGACATCATGCCTCAACACTAGAGACACCCCCGTGTGATCTTGACATACGAGTCTTTATCAACAAAAACAAACCTTGCCGACACGCCGACACTCACCGCATGTATCCGTAGAGACACCCCCGTGTGATCTCGACATACAAGTCTCCATCGACAAAAACATACCTTGTCAACACGCTGACACTCACAGCATGTCTCCCCTAGAGACTTCCCTGTACGTTCTCGACATCCTAGGTCTCCATTGGCACCAAGTCAATATGCCAACACCTTGTATGTCCCCCACATACGAGTCTCCATCGACAAAAACATACTTTATCGACACTCACCGCATGTACCCTTGAGACGCCCTCGTGCGATCTCGACATACAAGTCTCCATTGACGCTAATCAACACACCAACACTCACCGCATGTATCCTAGAGACACCCCCGTGTGTTCCTTAAACACCCTGTGTGTTCTAACACCCCGTGTGTTCCGACACCCTATGTGTCCCCTCACACTCTACGTGTCCCTTTTAACACCCCGCGTGCTCCTGACACCCCGTGTGTCCTCTGATTATTCCAATTAATATCCCTCGGAAAACACCATTCGATCAAAACCCCCTACCGCTTCCAGGTGACACCCTCTTCCGGCTAAGCGCCTCCGGGCCACGCTATCTCTGCATCCATTTTCTTCCCCAACTACTCGCTATCCCCTAGCAGTTGTCCTGATCACTTCACAGAGCACCCACCACTGGCACAACACACATCATGCTGCATTTCCAAAGACCTAATTTTGGTGCAAAAATCGGATGATTCTAGTCTTTTTCGTTCAATTGCCAAACTCGGCACTCTTCGACAAAGACGGGCAGTTGTAAGCACCTAATTTTTACACCCCCTAACCATGGTTAAGGGTTCTTAACCGTGGTTAAACCCCAGCCGAGTTCCTTAACCCTAGAACAAACCCTAGTAGACCCTAGGACAAACCCTAGTGGACCCTAGGACGAACCCTAGTAGACCCTAGGACAAACCCTAGTGGACCCTAGGAATAACCCTAGTAGACCCTAGCAAATCCTAGGTTTCAAATATAGTTAAAACCTAACTCTAGTTAAACCCTTAGCCGAGCCTAGCCCTAACCTAGCCCTAGCCTAACCCTAGCCTAGCTAAACCCTAGGTCCACAAGTCCTTTAAGGCTTAAACCCCAAGTCCCAAAGCCTAAGCCCTTAGGGCTTGAGCCCTAATCCCCTAAGAGTTCAACCATCTCGGCCTGGGCCCAAGCCCAGGCCCAATAAAAATTCAAATTGGGAACCCCCGTACCGCATGCGTAGCCTGGACCGGGCCCTTTGGGCAAAACCCAATGGTGTCGGTAATGGGATTATCAACACCCCTGATTCTTAAAAGTTTGGGGATGTCAGTAATCACATTACCGACAACCCTGGTGTAGCACCCCAGATATTCTTGGCATGTATTAAAACCTTAAAGTCATTTTCTTGAGATATAGGTTGGATTTCCAAAGTTGAATCTATTGAAAATCCGGGTTATTGAACTCCATTACGGATCAGTTAACTTTACAGGCAATTTGGTCCATAAATAAAGTAGAATTGAGAAATTCTAAAATGCCAGAAAGGTTCCTTTTTGAATGACGAATCCAACGCAAGTTGAATCGTCAAAATCCGACGAATAAGTCAAAACTATGGCTGAATTACGAAAATGAAAAAATCTAGAAATTTCTGCAAGAGTTACAAACAATCGTCCAAACCCTACTCGTAGGTGAAGTTACGAACGATCATAGAATCTCATAAACTGGCAAAAATCTCGGTAACGTTTACCATTGATCGTGGAAACTTAGGACCGATCCTAGATATGCTACGACCGATCATAGATCGTGAACCCAGAATTTTAATTCGTGAGTTCTAGGGTTTCTTCTTTTTGCCTATAAATAGGGGGCTTCTTGGGGGGTTATGGTTTACCCTAAACCTAAAGGAGACCTAAGAGAGATTAGAGAAGAATAAGAAGAGAAGGAGAGACTTGGGGATTTGCCAAGAGGGATTTTGGAGCAAGATCAAAGGGAGATTAAGGGAGCTCAAAGCTTGAAGACTTCAAGTAAGGATCATCCTCCATCAAGCTAGGAGATCCCTACTCAAGAACTCACAATCAAGGGGTTTTCTTCAAGATTTGGGGAAAATCCTTAAGGTTAGTACACCCTTACTAACTAACTTAGTAGTAACCTAGGTCTTCTTTTGAAATGGGTTATGGTTGATAATGAGTATCCTATTCTTACCTCAATACTTTGATTCTTTGAAATAATGCAAGATAAACTAAGAAGGGTGGATGATGTGTGATGAAAATGGTGGAAGGGATTAGTACACATAATGAACACACCATGTGTTTGATGAAATGTTTCAATGAGAAAACATATGATGAACACCAATTGTTTGATAAATTGCATGAATAAGAATACAAAGAATGTAAAATGGAGATTTTTGAATATGATTTATGTGGTTTCTCCTTAAATGATGATTTCGATTAAATGCCTTATATGTTGCCTTAAATTCTCACATGTTCACAATATGAATTCAAATGTTGCATGCTATCATTGAGTGTACATGTCATCATGATCATCACTTTTGCTAGACACAAGCATGCATGCATGCATGAATCTGGTTTTCTAAAAAGCATAAGTATTTGAAAGAAAAGACAAGAACAAGAAATGTGATTTATGAAACGCATGATAAAGCCATACATCGGGCCGATCAAGGGTAGGGCATATCCCTAGGATATGTCATACCTGGCTCACAAGGGAAACAAGCAAGTTGATAAAGACAGACATCAGGCCGGTCAAGGGTAGGGCATATCGCAAGATATGTCATACCTGGCTCACAAGAAAACAAGATAAGGAGGTGGGTGTACCATTTTCTATATATATATTTCGGTGAAGGGAATTTACATTCCCGGCTCACAAGTTGCATCAAGGGCACTAACCTTTGGCTCACAAGTATACAAGCAAGAACAAGACAAGAACAAGCAAGACAACTGATTCCAAGCAAGGCAAGACAAGCAGGCATGATTCTCACGAACAAGACCAAGACAAGAACAAGTTTTCAAACACTGACAAGCAAGTTTTGCAAGAAACACGAAAAGTTATTTTCAAGAAGAAGACATGATTTTAAAGTATGAGTTTTACCAGGGTTTTCACATTTATTCAAGCATGTCAAGATCATTACATTGCTTTACTTCAATGCTATTTGTCATATGCTACTATTTGTCATATGCTGCTATTATTACTCCAAATTGAAATGATGAATTATATCTCGTTGCCCTTGTGTGATTGTTATTGCTATGGTTAGCTAGTAGCTTGTACTCGCTGAGTATTCCATGCTCAGCCGTACTTTTATGTCAGCAGGTGCACAGGTCCCTTCTGACATTCGTGCCCTAGGTCCTTGGGTTGAAGAGGACTACGGTGAGGAAGAACCATATGAAGATTCGGTAGTAGAGCCTCGGGCTGAGGCGAGGGACTTAGACTATTGGCCCTACGGGGGTGACTATTGAGAGAGATAGAGTTGTATTATGTCTTTTGTATTTTGATAGTTGGGCATGTCCACCTTTACTGATATGTTTTGTATAAAACTTGGAATACTTATAAGGTTATAGAAGAAAAAAAAAAGTTAGTTCACGCTTCCGCATCCATATTTAGCTTCCACACTCTGATCATTGTCTTTATGGTATTGTGTTAGCCTTGTTCATTACAGGATGGTTTGGCAGGTATGTATAGTCACACCTAAAGTATCCCTTAACTCCTAGGGGGTATTTTGGGACGCGACAGAAGTGGTATCAGAGCTCTAGGCATTAGAGTCCCTAGGGTCACTTAGTACTCGGTACCATGATTGAACAAGGCATTATGGTCATATGAAAGAGTCGTATTCCAAGTATAGACTAACAAATTAGTCTTAGTCAAAATAGGTTGAGCTTCAACCGAACTTAGAGTCCTATGCTAGGAACACGGATTGTATGTTATGACATCATTATGAAAACCATGTGTGCATTGTTCTATGCTTAGTGAATATGTATTGAGTAAATGGTGAAATTGTTACTAAATGTGTATCAAAGTTAGACTCATGTGTATTGTCGTTCTCAAGATCAAATCATGAGACGCAATGCTCAGGGTCACGGATACAACATGAGGGACAATGGGGGTGATGCTCCATCGGGGGATGAACAACCCGATTTTGCCCAAGCTTTTGCATCAATAGCCGAGACTTTGGCTATGCTACCGGTGAGACAACCGGCTACTCCTCCTAATGCCGAACTTATAACTTCTCCTCCCAATCGAGCACAAGTTGGAATAGAGGCTTTTTGGAGGATGAGGCCTCCAACATATTGTGGGAGTATTGACCCATTAGTCGCCGAAGGATGGATCCGGCAACTTGAGAAGATATTCTCTATGTTGACCCCTACTGAGGTAGAAAGGGTTACTTGGGCCGCCTTCATGCTTGAAGGTGAGGCCGATCATTGGTGGAGGTCCGCACTTAGGACCCGAGAATTGACCCGGCAAGGCTAAGATTGGACTTGGGGAGAGTTCTTGGACATCTTCTACAAGAAGTACTTTCCCATCGGGATGAAAGATAAGAAAGAGGTCAAATTCGTTACCTTGGAGCAAGGTAATATGTCAGTAGCAGCTTATGAGGCTAAGTTTTCTGAGCTATCAAGATTTACTCCTCACATGATAGCTACCGAGGCAATGAAGGCCCGAAAGTTCGAGAGGGGATTGAAGGCCTACCTCAAGGACCGAGTCTCGATGTTCCAGCATGAGACATATGCCGAGGTAGTGGACAAAGCACTAGTAGCAGAGGCTAATTCTAAAGAATTCTTCAAGAGAAGAGGAAAGGAGAAGGGCCAGTCTAGTGGCTCTGCGGAGAAGAGAGCTAGGACTATGTCATATCAGCCCGCAGGGCCAGCTCAGTCACAGAGGATGTATTTTGCATCGTAAGCTCCTCGTCCTTTTGCTCCACCTACTCCACGACCAACTACCACGTATGCTCCTCGCCTTGTACTACCTCAGGCTATGGGATATGCACCCTCCACCTATTCTTATGATGTCTGCACCCTTTGTGGAAGGAGACATCCAGTAGGGGAATGTCAGAAGGTTACAGGAAGCTATTTTCATTGTGGCGACCAAGGCCACATAATTCGGGATTGTCCGCACCAACACTTGCCGACTCAGTCTCAGGGGAGTAAGCCCCCTATCAGGCAGTCATCTCAGTAGAGCTCTTCACTGACATCGAGGCCCATATAGTCTACATGGCCGCCTCGTCAAGTGACTCAAGGCCGAGTCTTTGCCTTATCAAAGAGAGATGCACGTGCATCAGATGATGTCGTGCAAGGTACGCAAGAATGTTGGAGTTTTAAGTTGTGAATGATTACTATTGTGTGATATGTTATTAATTATACTGAGGGTTACCTACGTATTATGCATGTTCTTGCTTGAAAACTATTGATGTTAGTGTTTAATCGCACATGTGCCTTATTAGTGAACGAGTGTCTAGCCCGAGTGTTGATCGACACAGGATCCACACACTCTTTTGTCTCACCCAGTTTTGCGAGGGATTTTCAACCGAGTCTACTCCATTGGAGCGGGAGTTAACTATTACGACTCCGCTTGGCAAGTTAGTTGATACGGATCGAATATACAAGGATAGTGTGGTTCAAGTGGGGGAGAACGAGTTGTTAGCCAACCTTATCATCTTGGATTTCCAAGACTTGGACTTCGACGTCATCCTTGGGATGGATTGGCTGTCAACTCACCACGGACATGTGGCATGTTTTGAGAAGATGGTAAATTTTAAGCCGGAATGAGTAAAACCATTTCACTTTCAAGGATTGAGGGAAAGAGATATTGCTCGCCTCGCAGCCTTGAGCATAACAAACTCAGAGGCATAGAACTCCTCAACCATTCCGGTCATTAGTGAGTTCCTTGATGTTTTTTCGCAAGAATTGCCTGGGTTGCCTCCGGACTAAGAGATCGACTTCTCCATAGAGCTTACTCCAGGCACAGCTCCGATTTCAAGAGCACCGTATAGGATGGCCCCAATAGAGCTTGAGGAATTGAAGAAGTAAATTAAAGAGTTACAACAACTTAGTTTCATCCAACCAAGTGTGTCGCCATGGGGAGCTCCTGTACTCTTCGTGAAGAAGAAGCATGGATCGATGTGGATGTGCATTAATTACCAGCAAATTGAACAAGGTCATAATTAAGAATCATTATCCTTTGCTATGGATAGACGACTTATTTGACCAATTGAAGAGAGCAAAATTTTTCTCCAAGATTAACCTTAGAGCGGGATATCACCAATTGAAGATCAAGGCAGAAGATGTTCTGAAGACAGCCCTCAGGACTCGGTATGGGCATTACGAGTTCCTTGTCATGCCTTTTGGCTTGACAAATGCATCGGTGGTGTTCATGGATCTGATGAACCAGGTGTTTCGATCATACTTTGATCGATGCATGATTGTGTTCATTGACGATATTTTGGTGTATTCCCAGACACGGGAAGATCACGCACGAGATCTTCGCCTTGCTCTGGAGATGTTGAGAGAGCATAGGCTATATGCCAAATTGAGCAAGTGTGAATTTTGGCTAGAAAAAGTGGCTTTCCTAGGTCATGTGGTGTCAGCTGAAGGCATCTCAGTTGATCCAGTAAAGATAGAGGCAGTGATGGATTGGGAAAGACCCAGAAGCGTCACTGAGATTTGAAGTTTCCTCGGGTTGGCCGGCTACTACCTGAGATTTGTGAAGGGATTCTCCAGTTTGGCTGCACCTCTCACTTACTTGACGAGGAAAAATGTCAAGTTCAATTGGAGCGACATATGAGAAGTTAGCTTCCTGGAGTAGAAGAAAAGCCTTACTACGGCTCTCGTCCTCACAGTGCCTTCCGAGAGTGGTGGTTTTGTCATTTACAGTGATGCCTCCCATGTGGGGTTGGGATACGTACTCATGCAGAATGGAAAGGTCATTGCCTATGCCTCAAGGCAATTGAAAGAGCATGAGAAGAATTATCCTACTCATGACTTAGAGCTTGCCGCGGTCATGTTTACTTTGAAGATATGGCGACATTATCTTTACGAGGAACAGTTTGAGGTGTTCACGAACCATAGAAGCTTGAAGTACCTGTTTTCCCAAAAGGAGTTGAACTTAAAGCAGAGGCGATGGATGGAGTTCCTGAAGGACTATGAATGCTCGATTCAATATCACCTGGGTAAAGCAAATGTGGTGGCGGATGTATTGAGTAGGAAGTCACATGGGCTTGTTGCATACATGATGGTTCGAGAATGGAAGTTGTTGGAGGATGCCTCCAACCTCGACATTTGTTTCAGTCCTCCTACTCATGGGCCATTGATGGAAAATATCACGGTGAAACCGTGCATCATTGATCAGATCCGAGAGTTACAAGTAGCGGATGCCGAATTAATTGCTTTCTGTGACAAGGCAAGCAAGGGAAATGATGAGTTTGCCACGAACGGTGATAGGGCAATCACGTTCAAGGGTAGACTTTGTGTCCCCACCGATGTAGATCTCCGGAGAGAGATTTTGGATGAAGCCCACCGTTCTAAGTAACAGGACACCCAGGAGGAACCAAGATGTATCGAAACCTCAAGAGACTTTTCTAGTGGCGGAACATGAAATAAGAAATAGCGGAGTATGTGTCTCGGTGCTTAGTGTGCCAGCAGGTCAAGGTAGAGCACATGAGACCATCAGGTCTGTAGCAGCCCCTCCTTATTCCTAAGTGGAAGTGGGAGAACATTTCCATGGACTTTATTGTAGGATTTCCACGAACGGCAAGAAAATCCGATGCTATATGGGTTGTAGTCGACAGATTGACAAAGTCTGCCCATTTCTTGCCATACCGGACTACCTTCAATTCAAATCAGTTGGCTGCATTGTATATCAAAGAAATAGTCCGGTTGCACAGGGTGCCAGTGAGTATTGTGTCAGACAGGGATCCTAGATTTACTTCCCAGTTCTGGAAAAGTTTTCAGAGTGCCATGGGTTCCTATTTGGATTTCAGCACAGTATTCCATTCACAGACTGACGGGCAAACCGAGAAAGTGAATCAAGTGATAGAGGACATGCTCTGAGCTTGTATGCTAGATTTCAAAGGTAGTTGGGAAGATCACCTACCTTTGGTGGAGTTCGCTTATAATAACAGCTATCAAGCGAGCATTCAAATAGCGCCTTTTGATGCTTTGTACGGAGAAATTGTAGATCCCCATCATATTGGGATGAAGTTGGAGAAAGAAAGGTTTTGGGCCCCGAATTGATTGAGCAGACCGCTGACAAGGTCACGTTTATCCGGGAAAGGTTAAAGACCGCACAGGATCGACAGAAGAGCTACACCGACAACCGAATGAGAGATCTTGAATTTAGAGTTGGCGACTTGGTTTTTGTCAAGATTTTACCAACCAAGGGTGTTATGAGATTCGGGAAGAGAGGCAAGCTTAGCCCGAGATACGTGGGTCCGTTCGAGATCATTACTAGAGTCGGTGAGGTTGCTTACCTTGTTGCTTTGCCTGCTCACATGGTGGCGGTCCACAATGTATTTCACATCTCTATGCTCCGAAAGTACATCTCGGACCCATCCCATGTCATCGAACTTGATCCAGTAGAAATCAGGGAGGACCTCACACTTGTGGAGAAACCAGTTCAGATTTTGGATCGAAGAGATCAAGTGCTTCGCAACAAGACTATCCCATTGGTTCTCGTGCAATGGCAACATCATACACGAGAAGAGGCCACTTGGGAGCGTGAGGCCGAAGTCAAAGAAAAGTACCTAGAATTATTTGCATAGGGTATGATGTATTATTGTGTAAAAATTTTGTTGTTGTTCTGTACATATATGTATCGTTTAAATTTCAAGGACAAAATTTTACAAGGGGGGGAGGATGTAGCACCCCGGATATTCTTGGCATGTATTAAAACCTTAAAGTCATTTTCTTGAGTTATAGGTTGGATTTCCAAAGTCGAATCTATTGAAAATCCGGGTTACTGAACTCCATTACGGATCAGTTAACTTTAGGGGCAATATGGTCCATAAATAAAGCAGAATTGGGAAATTCTAAAATGCCAGAAAGGTTCTTTTCGAATGACGAATCCAATGCAAGTTGAATCATCAAAATCCGACGAACAAGTCAAAAGTATGGCCGAATTACGAAAACAAAAAATCTGAAAATTTCTACAAGAGTTACGAACAATCGTCCAGACCCTACGAACGATCGTAGGTGAAGTTACGATCAATCGTAGAAAACTTACGATCGATCGTAGAATCTCATAAATGGACAAAAATCTCGGTAACGTTTACGATCGATCGTGGAAACTTACGACCGATTATAGAATATTTACGATCGATTGTAGATATGCTATGACCGATCGTAGATCGCGAACCCATAATTTTAATTTGTGATTTTTAGGGTTTCTTTTCTTTGCCTATAAATAGGGGGCCTCTTGGGGGGTTATGATTTACCCTAAACCTAAAGGAGACCTAAGAGAGATTAGAAAAGAAGAAGAGAAGGAGAGACTTGGGGATTTGCCAAGAGGGATTTTGGAGCAAGATCAAAGGGAGATCAAGGGAGCTCAAAGCTTGAAGACTTCAAGCAAGGATCATCCTCCATCAAGCTAGGAGATCCCTACTCAAGAACTCACAATCAAGAGGTTTTCTTCAAGATTTGGGGAAAATCCTTAAGGTTAGTACACCCTTACTAACTAAATTAGTAGTAACCTAGGTCTTTTTTTGAAATGGATTATGGTTGATAATGAGTATCCTATTCTTACCTCAATACTTTGATTCTTTGAAATAATGCAAGATAAACTAAGAAAGGTGGATGACGTGTGATGAAAATGGTGGAAGGGATTAGTACACATAATGAACACACCATGTGTTTAATGAAATGTTTCAATTAGAAAACATAAAATAAACAAGCATAAAATATGATGAACACCACTTGTTTGATAAATTGCATGAATAAGAATACAAAGAATGTAAAATGGAGATTTGTGAATATGATTTATGTGGTTTCTCCTTAAATGATGACTTCGATTAAATGCCTTATATGTTGCCTTAAATTATGACATGTCCACAATATGAATTCAAATGTTACATGCTATCATTGAGTGTACATGTCATCATGATCATCACTTTTGCTACACACAAGCACGCATGCATGCATGAATCGGGTTTTCTTAAAAGCATAAGTATTTGAAAGAAAAGACAAGAACAAAAAATGTGATTTACGAAACGCATGATAAAGCCGGACATCGGGCCGGTCAAGGGTAGAGCATATCCCTAAGATATGTCATACCTGACTCACAAGGAAAACAAGCAAGTTGATAAAGCCAGACATTGGGCCGGTCAAGGGTAGGGCATATCGCAAGATATGTCATACCTGGCTCACAAAAAAACAAGACAAGGAGGTTGGTGTACCCTTTTCTATATATATATTTCGCTGAAGGGAATTTACATTCCCGGCTCACAAGTCGCCTCAAGGGCACTAACCTCTGGCTCACAAGTATACAAGCAAGAACAAGTCAAGAACAAGATAAGAACAAGCAACAGAAGTGATTCCAAGTTAGGCAAGACAAGCAGGCATGATTCTCACGAACAAGACCAAGACAAGAACAAGTTTTCAAACACTGACAAGCAAGTTTTGTAAGAAACACGAAAAGTTATTTTCAAGAATAAGACATGATTTTAAAGTACGAGTTTTACCGGGGTTTTCGCATTTATTCAAGCATGTCAAGATCATTACATTGCTTTACTTCAATGTTATTTGTCATATGCTGCTATTATTACTTCAAATTGAAATGACGAATTATATCTCGTTGCCCTTGTGTGATTGTTATTGCTATGGTTAGCTAGTAGCTTGTACTCCCTGAGTATTCCATGCTCAGCCGTAATTTTATGTCGGCAGGTGCACGGGTCCCTTTTGACATTTGTGCCCTGGGTCCTTGGGTTGAAGAGGACTATGGCGAGGACGAACCATATGAAGATTCGGTAATAGAGCCTCGGGCTGAGGTAAGGGACTTAGACCATTGGCCCCACGAGGGTGACTATTGAGAGAGATAGAGTTGTATTATGTCTTTTGTATTTTGATAGGTGGGCATGTCCACCTTTACTGAGATGTTTTGTATAAAACTTGGAATACTAATAAGGTTATAGAAGAAAAGAAAAAGTTAGTTCACGCTTCCGCATCCATGTTTAGCTTCCGCACTCTGATCATTGTCTTTATAATATTATGTTAGCCTTGATCATTACAGGATGGTTTAGCAGGTATGTATAGTCACACCTAAAGTATCCCTTAACTCCTAGGGGGTATTTTGGGGCGTGACACCTGGGTTCATCTTCCTGCAGCACGCCCACCCCCTGCGCAATCAGTGCACACCTGCACCACTCCCTCTTCGACCTGCACACACCTCTCCGGCCTACTGTAGCCCTCCAACCTCTAACCTATTGCCAAGGGTGTCCCCATGGGGCTCCTCTATAAATGGCAGACCACCCTCAAGCTTCAAAGGATCAGTAAAACCTTCAACATGAAACCCTATTCAAAAACCAAAGCTCTAGCCCTCTCCCTAGGTCTCTAGGCAAACCCCAATACCTCATCGGAGCTCATAGCAGCACCCCAGCTCACCCCACAGCTCTTGTGCAGCACCTCCAGACTCTACAACCACGCATAGTGCCACCACCGAGCCACCAAGGGAAGGTAGCAAGGTAAGGCTTCCCCCTACACATTTATTTTTTGTTTTAAATGTTCATGTGAGCCCCTAGTCCATTCCAGGGGACTGTTACTTCTTTCTTGGTAGAAAACCCATTAAAGCAGCTCCCCCACCTTCACCATAGGTGTGGGGAACCCCCTAAGGGTAAAGCACCATCTCTAGTGGCCTCTGGAGGTCCCTCACATCATTAGGGAACCCCTGGTTCCAACCACATAGCAGCCCTAAGGCCATATCATTTCCTGTAAAAATGTCTAGGGTGTCGGTAATCACAGTACCGACACCCTTAAATCTTACTGTTTCGAGGCTTGTGGGCCACTCCAAGGCCTAGGTTGGATCCCTGAGACCTCCTGTAGCTCAACCTGAGCTTTACAACCCTTGACCATCATCCTAACCATGGTTAATTTGTAAATCAAAAGGAACTGTCAAAGTGTCGGTAATCATATTACCGACATTTTATCATTTTATGTAAGCTGACTTTGGGCCCATACCAAGCCCACATGAGGACTCCCTTGGGGCCCACTTCAGGCCCAGGGTATTCCCCTCATCCTAAGCTTTAAGACCGTAGTTCATAGGCCCCTAACTCATCTCCTAACCCAAGTTATGATCCTCTAAAATCTAAAAAAAATGTGCCAAAACTGTCGGCAATCCATCTGCCGATAGTTTTGATTTTTGGATTTTTTAGGCTTTACAGTGAGCCCACAACCCATGGGGCCCTCCTACTGACCTTACCTGATCCCTGGGACCCACTCCAATCCTGCCCAGACCGTGCCCTTATCTTAACCATGATTAACTCAACTATGGTTAAGAGTTAACTATGATTAGTTAATCAAACCTCTTGGGAAAATTCTAAAAAATCTCTAAAAATCTAAAATATTATAAAATTATAGAAAACATCACTTTTGAATTGCATGCTCATGCCTAACCATGGTTAGATGAGTTTAACCATGGTTAACACTTGGTTTAACCATGGTTAAGTCTATTTAAACCTTGAAAAATTCTCAAAAAATTATAAAAATCCTCAAACGGCATTCTAATCCCAAATTTAACTTTGTAAAGTGCTCAACCTTGGTTATCAGGACTAACCATGGTTAAACCCATGTTTTAACCATGGTTAGCTCATTTAACTTGGGAAATTTTGAGGAATATCCCTAGAAACGCTCAAATCATACTTGAGGACCATAAACATACCTTGGACCTTACCCAATCCCAATTAGCAATCCTAACCACGGTTGAACCCCTCTTCACCTACCGGGCCTAACCCAAAGCCTACCGGGCCCAATCCAAAGCCTACCGGGCTTACCCCTGACTTCCGGGTCCACCCAAGGCCTACCGGGCCAAATCTTAGCCTACTGGGCCCCACCAAAACCTACCAGGCCCATACCCTAGTCCACCGAACTACCCATTGGCCTACCAGGCCCAATCAACATAACCAAGCACTTAACTAACCCAGTCAGTCATCCATCGCCTCCCGGCTATACCCTAAGCCACCCTTGGTGCACACACAACACTCCCCCTAGCCTTAGCATGGGTTCATATGCCAGAACTACGGTCGGTCTAATCTCACCCCAATGTGAGTACATAGGCAACCCAACTCGGGTTCGACCCTAGTTTAGCTTTTCCCTTATTGAATTAGTATAAACTAAAACCTAAGGCATTTGATTAACGACTTGACTTTTAATTGGCTTAAACCTAGTGAATAGGGAATTGTTGCAAAACGGAAGTGCCGGGGTGCCTAACACCTTCCCCGGGCTTAACCGAACTTCTTACCTAGAACTCTAAGCAAACCTAGACCTTATCCATTTTTCATGAGACTTATCCCTACCGAATAAATAAGTGGCGACTCTAATCATAAATCAACCGACCAACCACAACGCCAAGCAATGCCTTGTGGACGGGGACCGAAATCCTTGTTCACACCTTCAATTTTAGTGTAGCCCTGAGCAACCAACCTGGATTTGTTTCTCACAATGGTACCATTTTCATCTAATTTATTCTTGAAAATCTACTTGGTACCTATCACATTAGTACTAGTTAGTCTAGGCACTGAGGTCCACACATCATTTCTTGTAAACTGATTCAGCTCTTCCTGCATGGCATTTTTCCAATTTTCATTTGCAAGAGCTTCAGTTACATTTTTGGGTTCAAAAGTAGAAGTATAACAATGATAACTAACTTTATTTTCAATTAAATTCCTCATTCTTACCCCACTTTCAAGGTTTCCAATTATTTCAGTGGGCAAGTGAGGTTTTATAACCCTAGGATGTGTAGGTTTTTTAGGGGATGATGCTTCCTCAACTTGAGGTGTAGGAACCTCTTCAACCTTTTCAGCATTATCATCATCCAGATGCTTAGTCTCACTACCAGAGTCATCCACAACATTTATGGACTCCATTACAGTAGAGGTTCACAAGTTGTACACTCGATATGCTCTATTGTTGGTAGAATACCCAAGAAAAATCCCTTCATCACTATGGGAGTCAAACTTGCCCAATTGCTCTCTATCCCTTAGGATATATCACTTACTTCTGAATACTCAAAAGTACTTAACATTTGGTTTCTTGTCATTCCATAACTCATATGGGGTTTTCCTGGTTCTGGGCCTAGTATATATTGTTAGCAGTAGAGCAAGCTGTACTAACTGCTTCGGCCCAAAAGTGAGCATCTAGGTTGTTGCTGTGGAGCATAACTCTAGCCATTTCTTGGAGAACCCTATTCTTCCTTTCTACAACTTCATTTTGCTGAGGAGTGATAGGGGCAGAGAATTCATGTTTTATCCTAGCTTCATCACAAAATTTATTGTACTTGGAGTTTTCAAACTCCTTTCCATTGTCACTTCAAATCCGAATGATTTGACAACCTTTTTTATTTTGGATTCTCTTACAAATATGTTTGAAACTCTAAAATGCATCAGACTTCTCTCTTAGGAATACAACCCATGTCATTCTAGAGAAATCATCCACCATCAATAGGATATATTGCTTACCTCCTTGAATTTCAGTTCTAGTTAGACCCATAAGATCTATATGAATTAGTTCTAGAGGATGTGAGGTAGCAATATTTGAAGTCCTCTTGTGTAGGCTTTTAATTTGTTTGCCAATTTGACATGGTTCACTCACAACAGGAGAAGACTTTCCTAGTTTGGACACTCCATTTACTAGTTCATGTCTTGAGAGCTTGCTTAAGTCTTTGAAATTCATGTGACCAAGCCTCCTGTGCCACAAGTTGATTTCCTCAATTTTAGCCATATTGCAAACTTTGGAGATGCACTCACCTGGGGTCAAGCCATAACAATTGTCAGTAGTTCTCAACCCTTCTAAAACACATTTTTCTTTACTATCAATAGCAGAACATTTATTTTGAGTAAAGTGCATAGCATGGTTATCATTACACAATTGACTTATGCTAATTAAATTAGCTTTCAGCCCATCAACAAATAGAACATTTTTGAGTTTGGAAATGCCAAGAGCTTGAATGTTACCTTTCCCTTTCACAAGAGATTTGCTTCCATCACCAAAAGTGACAGTACCATCTGAGCATTCATCAATTTGAGTGAATAAGGACTTGTTAGCAATCATATGCCGAGAACAGCCACTATCAAAGTACCACATGTTAGTATTTTGGGCTTTTAGGGTAACATGAATGACCAAGCATTTTAGATCATCCTTTCTCACATAAATGGATTTAACCATCTGACTGACCTTTTTAACATTATCCATTTGTGATGACTTAGTAGGGGCAACATTCTCTCTTTTGGTCCTTTTCTTTTTCCATTCAAAAATCTTAGCATTTTGGTTTATCCCGTTACCTTCCTCATGGTAAGCATAGGAAGTGTCCAACCCATATCTAGTACTAGAAGTTGAGCAATTTTTATCACTTCTTCGCTCAAACTTCTAGACTTTTCAGCCAAGACTTGAATTTTCCTTTGAAGATTCCCTTGATTTTGATTTTGATTTTGGTTCCAAAAACCATTTTGGGGACTTCTTCTAAGAGTAGGACAGTTAGGAAGAATGTGACCCCTTAGACCACATTGAAAGCAAGTGGGAGTGAATATGGGAGGAGTCCCCTTTGTGGGAATTTGATTTCTCAGCCTTCTTTTCTTAGAGTGAGAAGAGTCACCCATTATAGACTCATCATCAATGTGATTACTCACATATTCAGCCACAGTTCCAATAGTCTTAGGACCAAGGGGTCTCTCTGCATGTCCTATTCCAGTCTTGTTACTGTTTGAACCATGCCTTCTGACCAATTCATTTAGACATTGAGTGTTACCAAACATCTTAATTTCTTTTTCAAGAGACACCACCTTATTGATTAAGTTTATCTTCTCTATGTGAATATTTTTAAGTTCATTTTTCAGAAAAGCAACCTTATCAACAAAAGACATTTTTTCAATTTTTAGCTCTAAAATGAGAGTCCTTGACTCCTCAATTTCTTCTATAAAAGCATCTCTCTCATTTGTTAATGTTCTGACCACATTGGTTAAAGAATCATTTTCTTCCATAAGAGAGCTTTTCTCTTTTTCAAACTGAGTAGCTAGAGCAATCTTCCCTTCTGCTTCTAGTGTACAAGCCTTTTTCTCTTGTTGGACTGTTTTGAGTCTTTTATTCAACATAATCTTAGTCTTTTTTAGTTTTAGACTCTCATAGTACAGCTTCCCATAAGATGTGTCCATGTTCTCATCAGTTTCAGAGTCACTGAGACTCTTCTCATTATTTTCAATGGACATGGTCTCTTCAACATTCTTCCCATTCTTCTCTTCATAACTTTGAGAAAAGTTACTACCTTCATCACCCAATGGGAGATGAAGGCCTGAATCTCCCTCTCTCATAGTAGTCATTGATCAAGGATTTTTGAACAAGATCACACTTAAGGGTTTAGCCTTATGAGTGAACCTGCTCTGATACCAATTGAAATATCTCAGTTCAACGATTCCTTTGACCTAGAGGGGGGGGGGGGTGAATAGGTCTTCCTATCAATATCTACCAATTTTTAATTTATCGATTAATAATCAGAGTTATGGCAAACAAAGCAAATAAGTGCAGAAAGTAAAGAAGACAAGCAATCCACCACACATACGATTTTTATGTGGAATACTCTTCCGAGAAAAACCACGGGACCTAGTCCAGCACAAAATCCACTATGAGAATAAGTTATCTAACACAAGACCAAATCTTACCCAACCGAACACCAAACATTGTTCCTCGGTACAAATTCTCCATCTTGTAGAATAATTACGAACTCCTCACTCGATCTCTGCAGCAGCAGCTCCAGTTCCTCACTGGCCAACTTTTCTCAAAGTTTCAATCCACAATCCAACAATTGATCTGCGTCCTCGACGGCTTTGGCAACGCCAATCAACACTCACACAGAGTTGAAACTAATATGAAGGAACAAAATATCGCTCCAGTGAGATCTCTAATGATAATGGAGATCAACTAATGCAACTTCAGATAGAACAATTCGATTTTGCATCAACTAGAGCATGAGAGAGGAGAACTAAGGGTATCCACCAAGTGGAGATTTAAGAACCCTAAAATCTTCAGAGTAGTCTCTAAACTCTCTCTCAAATTCCTTAGAACGAGCTAAGAGATCATCTAATAAATAGCCAAGGTAATAGCACTTGCCAAAACAGAGTTCGGATGAATTTAGAAAGCAAAAATGCGAGGTCCGTTCGAACGGCCATGAGGGGCATTCGAACGGCCTTGAAATTGTTGAAAACAGACAAAAACGGGGGGCTAGACAAGCTACTATTTTTTATCTCAATTGCCCGTTCGAATGGCCAGCTAGCCGTTCTTAGGCGTTCGAACAGCCCGGCTGGGCGTTCGAACAGCCTGTGCAAATTTTGATTGTTTTGCACTACCACCCCTGTTTCAACATCCAAAACCTAATTAAGACCATTTGAAGGCTATTAACATTACATGGGTCAATTTCTAATCACCTAGGGTATATGCTTAAGGTGTTAATCAATTCCACCTATGGTAACCACTAGGTATTTAGGTCACTTACCATCCTAAGAGTGTGAGCGAAGCTTGAAATCGGAATGTACTTCTCTTGAATCTTTGGAGCTTCATCTTCACCAATCTTCATCAACCAGAGGAACAACGACACTAGACTTACATTGACACCATTTTGACATCGGAATTAAGCCAATACAAACTATGTCCTTACAATGTACAATGCAACTAGCTGGTTCGAGTTGAATGTAGTCTGATAGGGAAGGAAATGAGCAGACTTCGTCAATCTGTCAACCATGACCCAAATAGCATTAGAGTTCCTAGTCATCCGTGGCAACCCAACAATGAAGTCCATAGAAATGTTCTCCTATTTCTACTCAGGAATAGGAAGGGGTTACAAAAGACCTGCTGGCCTTATATGCTCGGCCTTGACCTGCTGACACATCAAACACCGAGACACATACTCTGCCACTTCCCTCTTTATTTTCTGCCACCAGAAATACCCCTTGAGGTTCCAATACATCTTTGTACCCCCCAAGATGTACTATATACTTAGACCGGTGAGCTTCATCCAAGATTTCTTATCTAAGCTCCTCATCGGCTAGAACACATATCCTTCCCTTGAATGTGATAGTCATATCACCCTTCAAGGCGAAATCACTGCTGCCACTGCTAATCAACTTATCTCGGTAAGCAAGCAACTCGGCATCCGACCCTTGAAACTCTAGGATCCAAACTAAGATGTAAGGCCTAACGGTGATATTAGCCATCACCAGCCCATAGGTAGGAAGGTTGAAACTGATGTCGAGGTTAGACACAACCTCCAACAACTTCCACTCTTGCACCATCATGTGAGCCAACAGTCCAATAGGTTTTCTGCTAAGAGCATCTGCCACCATGTTTGCCTTACCCGGATGGTATTGAATGTAGCATTCATAGTCCTTTAAGAACTTCATCCATCGTTGTTGCCTCAAGTTCAACTCTTTCTAGAAAAACAGGTACTTCAGACTTTTGTGATCCGTGAATACATCAAATTATTCCCCATAAAGATAGTGTCACCAAATCTTCAGTGCAAACACTACAGTGGCAAGCTCCAGGTCGTGCGTAGGATAGTTCTTTTTGTGATCTTTCAATTGTCTTAAAGCAGAAGCAATTACATTCTTGCACTGTATCAGGACACATCCTAGCCCAACGTGCGAGACATCACTATATACCACAAAATCACCACTCCCAGATGGCACTGTGAAGACAGGAGCCGTAGTGAGTCGCTTCTTCAACTCCACTAAGCTATTCTTGCACTTATCGCTCCAAACAAACTTGGCATTTTTTCGAGTAAGATACGTGAGCGGTGTCGCTAAACTAGAGAATCCCTCTACAAATCTCCAATAGTAGCCTGCCAAATCTAGGAAGCTACGTATCTCTGTAACACTCCTGGGTCTCTCCCACTGCATCACTGCCTTTATCTTTGCCGAATTAACCGAAATACCCTCCGCGGATACTACGTGGCCAAGGAATGTCACTTTTTTCAACCAGAATTCGCACTTACTCAACTGGGCGTATAGTCTATGCTCTTAAAGCGTCTAAAGAGTAAGGCGAAGGTATCGATTATGATCTTCCCGTGCTGGGGAATACACCAAGATGTCATTGATGAACACCACAACAAATTGATCTAGACAAGGTCTGAACACCCGGTTCATCAAATCCATGAATTCCGCCGGTGTATTCATCAACCCAAAGGGCATGATGAGGAACTCATATTGCCCGTACCGAGTCCTGAAAGCAGTCTTGGGAACATCTTCGGCCTTGATCTTAAACTGATGATAACCCGATCGGAGATCAATCTTGGAGAAAAATCTCACTCCTTTCAGTTGGTCAAACAAATCGTCTATCTGAGGCAATGGATAATGATTCTTGATCGTGACCTTATTCAACTACCTATAGTCGATGCACATCCTCATCAACCCATCCTTCTTCACGAAGAGTACCAGAGCTCCCCATGGTGACACACTTGGTCAGATGAAACCAAGTTGTTACAACTCTTCGATCTTCTCCTTCAACTCTTTAAACTTCATTGGGGTCATCCTGTACGATGCCCTTTAAATAGGAGTTGTGCCAGGAGCAAGCTCTATTACGAATTTGATCTCTTGATTTGGAGGTAATCCAGGCAAATCCTCAGGAAATACATCCAAGTACTCACTCACAACTGGACTGGCTGAGGAGTCTCATGCCTCTGAATTCGAAAGACTTAGTTCTATGAAGCGAGCGATGTCCCTCCTCCGTAATCCATAAAAATGAAATGGCTTGATGCCCTCTGGCTTAAAGTTCACCATCTTTTCATAACAAGCTACGTGTCCATGATGTGCAACGAGCCAATCCATCCCGAGAATAACATCGAAGTCCAGGTCTTGGAACTCCAGGATGATCAGATCGATCGGTAATTCATGCTGCCCAACTTGGACTATGCAATCCTAGTACACCTGGTCTGTATCAACCAACTTCCCAAGCGGAGTCAAAATGGTCAACTCCTGACATAGACGACTCGACTTGGATGAAAATCCCTTCACAAAACTAGGCGAGATGAAAGAATGAGTGGATCTTGTGTCGATCAACACTAGGGCTAGACATTCATTCACTAATAAAGTGTCTGTATAATTAAATGAATCATATTAATGGATTTCACAAGAATATACATAGTGTATAAGTAACATGTTGTACACATAAGCACTCATATCATATAATAACAAGCATTAACAACTTCAAAACTTTAGCATTCTAGCGTACCTTGAATGACATCGTCAGATGCACGTGCGTCCCTTTCCATTAAGGCAAAGACTCGGCCATGATTTGCTTGGTGAGGCGGCCACGTAGACGGTGAGGGCCTTGATGCCTGTGATGAGTCCTACTGAGACAGATGCTTAACTAGGGGCCTACTCCCCTAAGACTAGTATGGCAACTGACGGCGGGGATAACCTCTGATCATGTGGCCCTGGTCACTATAGTGAAAACATCCACCAAAAATCTTCTGACACTTTCCGGCCAAATGCCTCCTACCACAAAGAGTGCAAACCTCATAAGAGAATGTGGAGGGCACATATCTCATGACCTGAGATAGCATGGGCTGATGAGCCTGCGTAGTAGTAGGGTGAGGAACTTGCGTCATCGCTGGATGTGAACCCTGTGGAGAAAAAGGACGAGGAGCCTGCGGCGCAAAGTAAAGCCTCTATCACTATGTTGGCCCGACTATCTGGTATGGGGCTGTCCTAGCCCTTTTCTTTGGTGGCCTCTCAGAAAACCTCTGTCTCTCCTCTTGAAGAACTCCTCAGAATTCTTTTCGGCAAGCTTCGTCTTGCTCACCACTTCTCCCTAAGTTCCCACCTGGAACATTGAGACCCTGTCTCGAATGGAGGGCTTCAACCCTCGCTCAAACTTCCTGACTCACATGAGTTCTGATGCGATTAGGTAAGGTACGAACCTCAACAATTCTATGAAAGTAGCCTTATAGTTGGCCACACTCAACTCTCCTTGCTCAAAAGTCATGAACTCAATCTCCTTCTATTCTCTGACAGCAGCTGAAAAATACTACTTGTAAGAGACAACCAGAAACTCTGGCCATGTCCATGGCTCCCCTGACCTGGTGGATTCTCTCTGTCTCTGTGCAGCTCTCCACCAATGTTCGGCCGCACCTTCCATCACGAAGGTGGCGCAGTCCACACGCTGCTCATCCGTACAGTGGAGTGCTCTAAAAATCTTTTTCAACTGCATCACCTATGCTTCTGTGACCATGGGGTCAGTAGTACCGAAGAAAGTAGGAGGATGCAATCTCCTAATTGCCTCAAGTCCTGAAGTCTGTTATAGATGCAAAAGCCTGAGCAAAGTCGGGTTGTTCATCCCCCGATGGAGCATCACCTCCATTTCCTCTTATATTATATCCACGACCTTGAGCACTACGTCTCATGATTAAAATCTGAGAACAACAGTACATCATGAGCCTAACTTGGATATATGTTTCATTAACCATTTCAACAATCACTTAATCTTGAATAACTGTATAATAATAAACCGAGGTATACCTTGCAATTGTATAAACATACAATTGTGTTTCTAGCTTAAGACACTAAGTTTGTTTGTGAGTTCAATCAATTTTGACTAAGACTAACTTGTTAGTCTTTACTTAGAATACGACTCCTTTTTTCTAAAGCCTAATGTCTTGTTTCAATCATGGTATCAAACTCTAAGTGACCCTAAGAACTCTAATGCCTAGGCTTTGATACTACTTCTGTCGCGTCCCAAAATCTCCCCTGGTAGTTAGGTGAGACTACATAACCTGACAAACCATCCTGCAACTGAACAAGGCCTAAACATAGCGGAAGTATATAAATCAAAGTGCGGAAGCTAAATCAATGCAGAAGGGTAAACTAAAGCTTTCCTTTTCTATACATGACCAGTATTCCAATTTCATCTACAAAACATAACAAGTAAAGGTGGACATGCCCACCTATCAAAATACCAAAATCATAAAACTCTCACTCTCTCAATAGTCATCTAGGTAATGCCAACTATCTAGGTCTCTTCCCTCCACCTGAGGCTCTACCATAGGTTCCACGTGAGACTCCTCCTCACCATAGTCCTCGATCCAAGGAACTAGAGCACATATGTCGAACTGTATACCTGCTGACATCAATATGTACAGTTGAGTATGAAATATTCAGTGAGTACAAGCCACTAGCTAACAATAGTAATAACATAATTCAATTCACAATTTCAATTTAAATAACATGAAAATCATGACATGCATGAGACTAAATGCGAAAACTCCGTAAAAAAACTTGTGCTCATAAATTATAACTTGTTCTCAAAATATCTTTTCATGTTTCCAAAACTTGTGTATCGTATTTAAAATCTCATTCTTGTCTTATTCTTGTCTCGTGAGAATCATACGTGTCTTGTCTTGCTTGTCATATCATGCTTGCCTTAACTTGTTCTTGTCTTGCTTTTCTTGTGATTCAGATGTTAGTGCCCGTGTAACGACTTGTGAGCCGAGTATGAAAATACCCTTCAACGAATTCTTGAAAGTAACTTGTGAGCTGGGTATGTAAATACCCTTCAACAAAAATAGAAAAGGCGCACCAACATCCTTGACTGGCCCAATGTCTGACATTATCATGCTTGTCTTATTTTCTTGAAGTCAAATATGGCATATCCTTGGATATGCCCTATCCTTGACCGACCCAAAGTTCGGCTTTATCATTCTTGTCGTAAATCACATGTCTTGTTCTAATCGTCTTTAATATACTTTTACAAAACTTGGTTCAAGCATGCATGCATGCTTGTGCATAGCAAGTGGTGAACAAGAAAGTGACATGGAGATTTAAAGAATAACATATGACATTAAAAAATTCTATAGTCATGGGATATCTTAAAGGAAGAATATATATAGGCACAATATAATTTGACATTTGTGGGAGACTTTAAATAATGTTTTCATAGTCTTAGGTTTAAATCTCATACATGAATTTTATCAAACACATGACATTCAACATTTTATTAAACATTTAAATCATATTCTCATAGTCAAACATTTCATCAAACACTTTGAGTTCATGTTTTATGTGTACATTGTCCTTCCCTATTTTCCATCATACAACGACCATCCACATTCTCCATGGCATCCAATTTCGCCTCAACTAATCCATACATCCCACACCATCCATATCCCTATTAATTTCATCTATACATTTTAGGGGACATGGTAGATTCAAGAAAAAGGAACATGGAAGCCTAATCCAACATTCATTATTCTTAAAGAAAAACCTAGGTTATTACTAAGCCAACTAAAAGAGTGTAATAACCTTTTTGAGAATCAAATCCTAATTTGAAGAAAACCCTTGATTAAGAACCCTAAGCTTGATGGAGAAGACACCACCTTGAGGAGGAAGATCCTTCCTTGAATAAGATGATCCAAGCTTGATGGGGAAGATCCAAACCTTGATTTGGCTTCACTTGCTCTTCAATCCAAAACCTCTCTTTGGAAATCCCTAACCTTCTCCCTTCTCCTTCCAAGATCTCCTTTAGGTTTAGGTTAAACCAAAAATCCCCAAATGGTCTCCTACTTATAGTCCAAGGGATTAAAACCACAATTTCCGTAACTCAGCATCCGAGTGTGATCGATCGCATACCACCTGCGATCAATCGTAGCTTGAAGTGCGATCTATCGCACATGAACCCGAGAGTTTCTCTAAATTTTCCACTGACTGTGATCGATCGCGCCTTATCTGCGATCGATCGCCAACCCCTTTTTCTCATTTTTTTTCACATACAGATCATTTGGAATGATTTTACTCTTACTCCAATCATTCTTAGGGCATTTACCCAGCCACATACTATCCATAGCTTGTTACTAACCATTTCCTCATTAATCACACATTCAAAATACATGGAAGGCCCTTTAGGCAAGAAAGTATTATTCACCAACCATGTACAAAAGTTCTGGGGTTCTACAATTGATCTTAAAAGCACCCCCCCCCCCTTTTTCCTCTCTTCTTTCAAAGCTCCAAGGCATCATTCTATGCCCAAACACCCTTCATTTTATCCCCAATACCCATGTCCGAGCCCAAGACCAAATCAAGCCCCAAAAGCCCAAGTGGAAAAATCAAATCCTAATAAATCACAGCAACTCACTTGAGCAAGTTTCAATTAAATCGAGCCAGTTTTCAATTTTGTATCTCGCTCAAGCAAGATGGCCTTTGTTTCTCCTAAGCAATTTTTTTGGCTTCCTGTGGGCAACTCGCTTGAGCAAGCCCATATTGGCTGGAGTGAGTATCGCAGAAATTCGCCTATTCTTGGATCTAAACCCTAATTTTGTCATCCAATCCACTTACTACACTGCCCTAAACCTCCCTAATAATCCCCAAACTATCCTAACCCTTGGAAAATCTATAAATACCCACCACCACAAGCCTCTAAACCTTAATTAAAAAAAAAAAAACTCTACACCCTAAACCCTAATTCTTAGACTTAAACCCTTCCTCCATCTTCTCCAACCCAAAAAAAAAATCTAACTCTCCACGAAATGTGTGAGAGAAAAAACCTCCCATAGACCTAGCCTTCCAATACAAACCTAAAATGTTAGTATATGCCATCCCTTTGCTAGGTCCCTCATCTTGGAGTCAATCACCTCGGAGATTTGAAGAGCAAAGGAGAAGGGTAGGTTTTCACCTCACCCTCTCTATCCTTTACCTTCTCCCCATTTAATTTCCAGTTTTCTTTATTGATTTACCTTTGTATTGCTTGTTGTATTTCTCTCTTGCATTTTGGTTCTCTTTTGGGTTCTAGTCCTTTTCTAAGAAACTTAGACTTCGATGGTAATAGAAACTTTTATATTGTTTACCTTCATACTATAGGATTGTCCTACATTTGTTGGTATCTGAGTGAGGTCTTCCCTAACATGATCTGATTGCTACACAAGTTGTTCCATATCGTTTATAACTTAAGTTGAATTAAGAGTCACCATGATGATTTTTTAAAAAAATGGATTCAAGATCTTGTTGAGAAGCATTTGGCCAAGATGAATGAAGAACTTCATCAACTCGAGCTCCGGCATTTGCAGACTCAAAAGCATGATGATAGATTATACTTGTGGATGTAAGTCCAACAGTTCATTTTCTTTTGAGTAGCTTTCTTTATATGAAGATTTGAAGCAACAGAGACGCACAAGTTTGAAAGACTATAAGTATGACTTATAGGTGAAGAGTCTAGTAAAGAAATTCAGGCAGAAGTTTAGACCAATTATAAAGTTGTAACTTAGAATGAAGAAGTAATTTTGGCCAACATCTCCCTTTCAAATTGTCAATTTACATCACAAACTACCCATGAAGATGATCATTCCAAAGAGAACTAAGATATAAACTTGAATTTGAGTTTTTTTAAATCAGGGGAGAATGATGCGGGACATAAACTTTAGATAAAGGCACAATGAATGATGCCTAAAAATGAGATCGTTGTTTTTTCAAATTCTTCGGATTTACAATTAAATGTTTAAAAATTTATAACTTTTTACTCAAATATCGGATCAAGATTTTGTCAAATGTTCTGGAAAAGAATTTTCAAGATGTATAAATGTTATTTCACAAGCTTTTCAAGATTTTAGTGTTTAGGCCGTCAAAATTGAGTTTTAATTTTAACAGGAAAATTAGTGGCCAAAATTAAGAAGATATTAAGTATTTTAAAATTTTGCTTAAGTTGTTTTAGATGTATGGTTCAGATTAGTTTCTTAACTTCTAAGTTAGTTTTTACCTATGAGAGCATTATTAGGGAGACTTTTGATTTATTGACTGAGATTTGACCTTTGGCTTTTCTTTGAATTATTTTGTGAACTTTTGGTTTGCTTGGATTATGAGAACATTGTTGGAGGATTTTTTTTCTAGTTTGCTTTAAGAAACTTAAGCTACGATGGTGATCGTAGATTTTATAATTTCTTACCTCCACACATGTAGGATTATCCTACGTCAATCCATGTCAAGGAAAATGCATTGTCTCCACAAATAATTAGTTATGAAAAAAAAAAAAAAATTTAAATAAATATAATGAATACTTATATATATATATAATTTTTTTTATAATAATTATTAATAATAAATTCATCGTGAGTATTAATTATAAGGGGTCGGGCTGTGATATGTTACATTGCATGTTTTTTTTTAGAACTAGTGCATGTGAAATGGTACCCTATTGTGCCTTAAATAGGGCGCCATTTCACCAAGCACCATAAACAGCGCTTGGCCTACAAATGCACCACGAGCCATATAGCATTTCTATTTTTTTTACTTATTTATTCTCTTATTTTACTTGGGATCAGTTTGTTTTGATTGAAAATATTGGGGAAATCAAAAAAGAATTGTCATAATTTCTTTTTAAATGTTTTCTTTCTATTTAAATGTGTTATTACTTACCTTCATAGCATATTTATATAAAAATATAATAAGAAAGAAAGATAATATGTCTGGTTCGAGGCATCGAGGGCAAACCTCCAAATGACCTCTAGGAACACATTACATTCATTCTTCTTCCAAATTACAGATTACATTATTCTATTTATAACATTCTAAAAGGAGTTACAAGAACTGAAATGCAAGTAATTAACCAATAGTAACTATGTAAGAGATAAGGAAGACGAGTGGTAATCCCAAAGGAGTGGACCAGTGGTTCCTGGGCCTTTTTCTAAGTGGGAGGTCCTCTTTTCCATTTCTCACTCCCCCTTGGGGTCAGCCCCGCACAGGTTTATCCGGATTTATCTGGTGTGACAGGTTGCGGGCTCACGTCGCACCGTCGAGATTAGTCCTGACCCAAAGGGTTGGGAACACCCCCGAGTTCCAAAAACAAAAAACAAAAAAAATGAAAGAGAGTTGATATAGGAGGAGGTTTATTGGATACTTATCGTGTTTGTCCTTTCGTTGAACATTTCTTTTTCTTGTTCGGCTGAAAATTTATATGGAAAATATGTAATGTTTAAATAAAGGCACAGGATTCTCTCGAGTTGGAACCCCTAGAGGTCGCCACGTGTCTCCTTTGACACCCCTTAACCATGGGTAAGGTTCACCCACCCCTAGGGTTCACTAACCCATCCTTGGTTTTTTTTTGTTATTAATTATTATTTTTTAAATTAAAAAAACTGTTTTTAGAGTTTTTTAATATTAAAAATATTTTTTTAATTTAAAAAATAATAATTTATTAAAAAAAAAAAAAACCAATGATGGGTGAGTGAACCCTAAGGGTGGGTCAACCTTACCCATGGTTAAGGGGTGTCAAAGGAGACACGTGGCGACCTCTAGGGGTTCCAACTCGAGAGGATCCTGAGCCATAACCCCTAGGGTTCACTAACCCATCCTTGGTTTTTTTTTTTTTTTATTAATTATTATTTTTTAAATTAAAAAAACTGTTTTTAGAGTTTTTTAATTTAAAAAATAATAATTTATAAACTCTAGAGAATCTCTCGAGTTGGAACCCCTAGAGGTTGCCGCGTGTCTCCTTTGACACCCCTTAACCATGGGTAAGGTTCACCCACCCCCAGGGTTCACTCACCCATCCTTGGTTTTTTTTTTATATATAAATTATTATTTTTTAAATTAAAAAAACTGTTTTTAGAGTTTTTTAATATTAAAAATATTTTTTTTATTTAAAAAATAATAATTTATAAATAAATAAAAAAACCAAGGATGGGTGAGTGAACCCTAGGGGTGGGTGAACCTTACCCATGGTTAAGGGGTATCAAAGGAAACACGTGGCGACCACTAGGGGTTCCAACTCGAGAGATTCTCTCGAGTTGAACTCGAGAGGATCCTGAACCTTAAATAAATATCCCTCAAGCAATATTTGAACACAGGGTACCTACCACCTACAGTACTGGGTTACAAGGCGTCTCGCCCCCTCTAACCCGCCCTCTAACCCGACATGGTCCCTTTTTGAACTCCTTTAATCGTGGTTAAGATTTTTTAAGATTAATATTTTTAACTTTGTTTTAAAAAAAAAAAAAGGTTACAAATATAAACCACAATTAAAGAGTTAAAAGGGACACATGCCGGATTAGTTGGGGTAAGCCACTCCTCACTCAGTGAGTAAGCGAGGAGCGGATTATGGCTCTTAGGATGAGACCGTTCTAAGATTGATCCTTATCGTCATATTTGGTCCTTATCCTCATAACTGTCTTCATGTGATGGCTACAATTTATGAGGGGACTGAAGTAACCCATGCCACTCCCAGAAAAGCTCTCCACTATAACCTCGAACAAAGGGTACTTGCACTAAAAAAAAAATAATAATACTTAGAAGATGACACATGCGGCTGAGTAGAAAATACATTGGGCCATAGATGGCTCTCTCTCGAAGGATTTCGACAAAATAGCACAGCTCCATTACATGAGCAATAGTCCCCTCCTCGGGGCAGAGGAAAGGGATTATACTTTTTTATATTTTTGCAACGCTAGTTAAGTGTTAGTATCTCTTCCCTTAGTGGACGGGTGGAAAGTATATACAAATTCCCACCCTCTCAGACAAAGCTCTGGTGTGTAAAAGGACTATACCACGTCTCCCTCAAAAGTCCCCTTTGACGGAAACATATCGTCTAGAACACTGTGGCCTTCCCTTTGGTTAGGGTGTTTGAAGGCTAAAATCACTTGTAAAGCTGTTAAATCCGTACAAGTTCAGTGATTTTAATTGGCCTTCAAATACACTTGGCAACATGGAAGGCCACAGACGATTTGGTTCACATTTCAACTATGGTTAACAAGTTTAAATCTTTGAGGTTAAATTTTCTTTTCTAATTGCTTTTTTTTTTTTTAATTAAAATTAGATGCTTTAATCTTATGAATAAAAAAAACAAAAAAGGACTATGGAGGTGGATGGAGATCCAATCACAGCCAATTGCAATTGAACTCGGTGAGAGTTCAATCACACCTATAACTTTAGTTTTTTTAAAAAATATTAACCTAAGGGTTAAAAATTCCTAACTAGAGTTTAATATTTTTATAAAAAATCAGGTTATATTGTTGAATTACAAGGGTTAGTAAATCTTAACCACGAATAATAGGGGTTAAAAGGGACATGTGTTGGCTAATGGGTGTGATTGAACTCTTCCCGAGTTCAATCGTGATTGACTGTGATTTGATCTAGGTGGTTGTCCCTTAGCTTTTGATATTTTTTATTTTTTTTTTAAGTTTACCAAGGATTTAGAATCCTTATAAGTTATAACTGGACTCCTTGGAGCCGGTTACAACCCACAGGCCAACACATGTCCCTTTTAATACCTCTTCATTATGATTAAGATTCACTAACCCTTAGGGTTCACTTAACCTTGGTTTCTAGAAGGAAAAAATTAACTCTAAAGATTGAAGTTGTTAACTAGAGTTAAAGACTTTTGTGTTGTAACCGAACCCTTAGGATTTTGATTATAATAGTAAAAGATTAGTCATGGGGCAGCTGTCCTATAAAATTTTCAAAAAAAATATCTTTTAATTATTTTGTTTAATTATTTAATAGGGCATAGTCATTGGACAATGGGACAAATGCTCCTTAAACTTTTCAAACAAAATATATTATATTATTTAATAGGGCATAGTTATAGGGCAAGGGAACAACTGCTCCCGTAAACAATGAGAAACAATACATATGAGATATATACAAAATGACCCATAAACCTAGTCATAAAAAAAAATTTCGGGGGCTTCAACCCCGAACCCCCCGGTCCCTTAAACCAAATAAGCCCCCACTACAACAAATTCTTGGCTTCGCCCCTAGAGACACGTGCAGACCCCAAACCATACGCACCAAGTGGAAAAATTCCTGAGGATGGCCAACTGGGGGAAGGGAATCAAATTCAAGACCTCCACTTCCTAAGGCGTGGTCTTGGCCAGCACGTCAACCCCCTCGTTAGTTACAAGTTCCGCACTACGATCCTCTGTAAATGGTTAAAGCCTCCTAGTAGGATTTACATGGCAAACACATACGGTGCTTCAAGTGGTAATCTCGGAAATAGTGGTGGAGAGGGCAACATCAAAGGGATATTTTTTAGTATTCAACAATCGAAGAAGTTGAATTTTGGCTCAGTACCCTGCAGTCTTTGTCTATCACAATCTACAAAATGTCTAGGTTGAAAGTGACCCCAAAATGTTGATAAACGCTCTTATCGGGAAGTCTAATCCTCCTCGGCATATATATACATAGAGAATAGCATTCTAATGAGCTAAGCTCATTAAACCCTTTATAAGCAGTCCTAAGAACGTGACACATGGTGAGTTGACTGTTGGATGCCTAGACAGGTCTCCCAAGAGATATGTGACAAGAAATCAGGTCAATCATATATTTACAGACCATCCAATTGAAGATGAGAAGATCAGTCATTTCTATAACCTATATAGGGCTAGTGAACCCTAAGGGGTTAATGCGGATAAACTGGGGCCTAATCAGATGGTCTAAACACGGCTGTTCAGATTAATTTTTTGACACATGTCTCCTAATGGGCCCACCTTAATATCCAACAGTCATATTCAAAAAAAGATTGCCACATGTCATGCTTCTAGAGGGACCACTCATCTAAAGCTTTATTGAGAATAACTCATTAGTATCATTCCCTATATATATATATATATATATATATATATATATATATCTTTTTTTTTACTTTTTGTTGGGATATCATTTACCTAATGTTAATGTTAGTAGCATTAGTTAGTTGTTAGCAGTGGGGAGTGGAGATCTTGTAAATAGTCACCCGGTGAGAATAGATCCCAAGACCTCTCATAAGAGAGGCTACACCCTACCATTAGAGCAAACGACAGGGTGTGGCCTATCTAATGTTGGAGAAGGAAAGTCATCCTGTAGTGTTGCCCAAGGAGAGCTAAAGCCTTCTTATTTTCTCTTTTAACTTGGCCTATATCTAATTTTGGAGAAGGAAAGTCATCGTATAGTGTTGCCCAAGGAGAGCTAAAGCCTTCTTTTTTCTCGTTTAACTTCCGACCCTTCGATTGTAATTTCTTTTCTGGGTTTAGGGGTCCTTGCCTAAACCCCCCACTCCTACTAGGTAGCTTCAACAAAAGTTAAAAAAAAAAAAAAAACTCGCCTTCAAAATTCAGTTAGTAAAAAAAAAAAACTCGCCTTCAAAATTCAAACCACAAGTTTTTTCATCATAGAAGCTACCGAGTAAGAAAGAAAAATGATGTTTATATATGGTGTAATTGTACAAGAGAATTAATATTTACCGCGAAAATAATTCTTATACATGTTCTCAACAAAAAAATAATAAAAAGAAAAGGATGATGCATTCAACTAATCCATTTTAATCCATCCATAGCCATAGAAACAATAACAATAGCCAATACATAGACATAATAAGATCCTAATCCATGACCATCATAGGCATAAGTGCAGCATTCACCCTGGACTTGGGAAGAAACTCTCCTTTTAGTTTCTTGGTCCTTAACATAGTTACCAAACACCCGTATAATATTTTTAAGGGGGGTCGCCATTTAAAACTGTGTACTTTTATCGTGTTACATATTATATGCGTATCACTGTAAAATACCTGTTTAATACACGAATTACGTATCAAACGCGTACAATATACAGATTCTTTCCGTACTTTTATCGTATTAAATGCATTTTCCATATTATCATATTAAATGCATATTCCGTATTAAATGATCATTGTTATTTAATATCATGATTTTTATTTATTTATATATTTTTTAATTTCCTCGTACTTTTGCTGGATAACATCCGTACTTCCCAAACGGATCTCTCTTGAAGGATCTCGACAAAATAGCACCACTCCACTATATGAGCAATAGTCCCCTCCTCGGGCCGAGGAAAGGGACTATTCCTCCTCTCCCTCAAATGTCCCTTTCAACGGAAACATATCCTCTATGTTCTACACTGTCACCAGGGTGTTTAAAGGCAAAGATCACTTGTAAAGTTGTTAGGTCCACAAAAGTTAAGTGATCTTGGCCTTTAAGCACACTTGGCCTTTAAATTTTCTTTAATTTTGTTTTTTAACTTTTTTCTAAAAAAAAAGTTTAGATGCTTTAATCTTATAAATTAAGAATAAAAAAAGACACTTGGGCAAATAAAAGGTAAGGTGGTTGTAAGGGTAAAAAATGGTGGAGATGTATAGACAACTGTCAGCATCAACGGCCCTGATTATGCCAAGACTCGTATCCTGATTGATCAATCCGGCCCCAACCTCCACTTCATATCCGAGGCGAGAAGCACATCAGAGTGCACATTCTCGACTCGACCCCAGCTCGGAGATTCAATAACAGAGAAGGCCAAGGTTAGTGATTTACCTACGCAGCATTGTGGATCAGCTTGATCCCAAAAGATCCTAAACTCGATCAAGGCAATCTCCTTCACAAAGGTAAAAACGGATCTACCACCCCACTGGCAGGATATTGCGTGAATGAAAAGACTTCTACTCTAGGAAGAGATAGAAGCGGAAAGGTAACTGGCTAACCCTAAATCGGCTTCCTATAAATGCAAAGGTAAGGAACAAAGATGAGGATTGGCATTCTCTCACACTCAAGTTTATTGAGTATTTATCTCTCTAGACCTAAAAGACCTCTGCTTTTCTTCTTCATTTTTATCCCCCTCCATCATCCCCATATTGAATTGATCGTCGGAGGGTATCTCCAGGTCATCCTATCTATCTATCTATTCCAAAGGATCAAAGTTGCAGCAGTTGCTCAGAAGTCTACATGTGGTATTAAGGTTAGTAAAGCATGTATTTTTCCCCCAAAAAATTGGCGTCGTCTGTAGGAAAGAGTACTCATTCTTGACCTAATATCGCAGCCGATCACGTTGGGCCCTAACAATACCCGTGGAGAAAAAAATATATAAGATGCCTTGACGCAGCGAAGTAGAATATGATCAAGGGCGGTTTTGAATCCTCATCGAAAATGTCATCACTAGGCTCAAGGAAGAGCACTGAATCCTACTCAAACGAATGTAACAGGTGGAAAACCATGTCATAAACGAGGTCATTCTAAACCCAGGCAACCCGGGTTCGACCACCTTCAACGAGCTACCTACCTGGCTCAAGAACAAAGAAATTCCCCCCTACGACCCAAATTCGCCTGGAATGATCCATATCCGTTCTCCAGTACGAATCCCTAGCATTGGGAGCATAAGGACGACACTTGCCAATAAGGGACTACCCAATGCTCAGACGATAGAAGAGGAGTTCTAGGTCAAGCGGAAGCCACAAGAACCATGCCTCCCCCAAAGCTTAGGAAGCTCTACTCCCTTTAAAATAGGGGGAATCGGGTCTGCCACAATCATAACAAACTAAAACATAAGCCCGGCTTTCAATGGCCAAAATCTATCAACGACATAACCAATGGACCGAGGGCCCAAGAATAGTTCCATTATCACGGAGTCTGGGGGCACACCACCAACCACTACAAAGCATTTATGAGCTATCTAGAAGGCTGGGTCAAAGAAGGCAAGCTTGAGGAGTATATCGTCTCGGACGAAAAAGACCAAAGAGACTAAACGCAAGTAATTCCTGAAAGAAATGGAAATAACGAACACCCTCACTCACTGCAACTTTATAAGTAAGTAAGATTTGGTGTTTTAACTAGACTAAGACATACCATTGATGTATAGCACTCTATCTACTATATCACGTATCTAGAAATATCATTTGATTAGTCACTCTTACTTGTGATTAATAATTGCTGCATTCGTTAAGGTCAAGGCACTCATCCCTCTATTGCGACTCCGATGTCCATTAACACTTCGGATCAAACATGGATGAGATTCGTTAAGGTCAAAGCACTCATCCCTCCATTGTGAATCCGATGTGCATTAATGCATCAGATCGCACATGGATGAGATTTGTTAAGGTCAAGGCACTCATCCCTCTGTTACAAATCCAATGTACATTAACCCCTCAGATCGTACATGGATGAGATTCGTTAAGGTCAAGGCACTCATCCCTCCACTGCGAATCCGATGTGCATTAACATCTCGGATCGCATATGAATGAGATTCGTTAAGGTCAAGGCACTCATCCCTTCATTGCGAATCTGATGTGCATTAACAACTCGGACCGCACATGATGAGATTCGTTAAGGTCAAGGTACTCACTCACTACGCTATGAATCCGATGAGCATTGACGCCTCGGATCGCACGTGGATGAAATTTGATAAGGTCAAGGCACTCACTCCCTATGTTGCGAATCAGATCAGCATTGACGCCTCAGATCACACATGGATGATATTTGTTAAGGTCAAGGCACTCACTCCCTACGTTGCGAATCTGATGAGCATGACGCCTCAGATCGCAGATGGATGATATTCGTTAAGGATAAGGCACTCAATCCTTACATTGTGAATCTGAAGTGCACTAACACCCCGGATCATGCATGTATGGGATTCTTAACGGAAAAAATCACTCACTCGATACAGACAAGTAACTTACTCCCTACGCCAAGGGTCTGACGTATATCTTCACCCTCAAATCTTCCATGGATAAGAATTGTGTGGCCAAATCATTCACACTTACGTGGAGAATCTAAGGCACATTAATGCTTAGGATTGGACATGGATGAGTCATGAAAAAATCACTCATCCCTACATCAGGCCATACCCTCGAAGGAACTCATGGATCAGCTCCATGAGCGGGCCCCTCACGACCTTGGTCACGAAGCCCTCAATACATATCGTCCTCGGGGGGCAATGAAATACGGGCACACATTGAAGAACGATGCACGATGCATGACACACAACTCTCGTGAGAACTTATAGGAAGGAAACTGTTACAGGAAACATGGTCCCCTCACCCAATGGTTTAAATCATGTCATTCTACCTCACAAGCAGACCTTGACTTCGCAACTCCTCGAGGTACAAGCGACAAGTTTCCTCCTAATCATTCCTTACAATGGCCTCCAAGTCTGCCTAATATTGGGACTGCAACTCTTCACCAAGTCCCTCCAAATCCTTTCTGAGCTTCTTCACCAAGTCACAAAGAGAGCAAGTTTCAGATCTCGATTCGGTCAATTCCCCCGCCAGCCTTTCAGCCTCACCTTGGGTGAATCGTACATCCGCTTCCAACTCCTCCTCCCTCATCCGTGCATGGTCAGCTGCCAGCTCCGCCAACTTGAGCGTGAATTGATGATCCACCCTGGCCTACTCTAAAAACTGATGGAAGGTAGAAAAAATGTGGATCAAACCAGACCTCAAAACAATGATCATGAAGCCATAAAAATAGAAAATAAAAAAGATGACTTACATTGGTGAGGCTCCCCGCCCAAATCGATCACTTCATGGTCCACCCAGCTTTTCGAGCTGGTAATGTCTCATGGGAGGCGAAAACCATCAACCATAGCCAAAGCAACTTGAGTGTCCCCCAGCGCAGTGTCTTGTAACGTCACGGCCCTGCCCCCCGGTATAAAAGCTTGATTCGAATATAGAGACCTTGGCTCGGTTAGTCCCTTGCAAGGCAATCTCCTTCCCCTTATCAGGGACTTGCTTCGGCTTGGAGGCAACCCTGGATGAAGTTTCCTCGAGAGTGGACGAAAGCTTTTGTTCTGAGCAGCCTCGTCCTAGGCCTACATTTGCACCCGATGCTTACTCGGAATCAGGTTGGTGGGATCATGGGGAGGTTGTTCTAAGCCTTGGGAATTCGAAGCACGAGATCCAGAGCCAGGAGCCTCGATCCGAGCTAGAACACGAAGGGGAAAAGCCTTGCGAGGGGTTGCTTGATCCATCTGTTAGACATGATGCCCAGAAAAGTCATTTAGATTGTTAGAACCTTATTAATTTGATTAATAAATGCTTCTTCTTAATCTATTGTGTATTCATTATGGGTAATTGACCATGATCATGAGATGATCTATACGATATGAGATATCAATAAAGGTCCATAGGATATATTGTAGGAAAGTTATGTGAATAGATTATCACAGGTAGATATAACTTTTCGGTTCCTTATACCTTATATAGTCACAACTGTGGGTGAAGCTGGGCACTTCACTTATATAGCTGCCAAAATGCTAAGATGTTCTCAATAGTTTAGATGTAGTTCTATCTCGAACTATTGTAGTGGAAACTACACATCAGCATATGGGTGCTTAAATGTACACTGACTGATTGCATTCAATGAGAGACCTCTTGCATAAACATACTATCAGATAGTTGGTCTCTTATTCACATTGAACGGTTTCGATGATCCTTAGATCTGATGAGTTCATCTATGACTGGGCAGTGATCTGACTGTTTTGATTCCACCAACGTATTTTCTAACTTAGGGAATACAATACAGTGACAGTTTGATAGTCAAAAAGTTGTTCGAGTCATGATGAATTTCAAACAAGAAATCTATGCTCATTAATTTGAGAGATTATCCAAGTTCCGGGTAAGACAGTTGATTAAGTTCAAATCCTGCGCATGTGATTTTGAAAACAAAATAAGTTTTGAAATATACTTTTATTAAAAGGTATTATACTTATAAAAGGATTTTTTCAAAATGTTTTTCATGAGAAATTGTTTCCCATGGCTTAATCATAAGTCTTGGAAACCCGGATGATTTGCAATGGGCTATGGGTTAGATAGTATGTCAATCTCGAAGGCCCATTAGGGATAATGTATTTGGAAGGATAAATCGAATTTAAAAGTTCATGTGGCGGGATCCGTAATGGTTAATGTTCATACACTGGGATTCAATTGCAACATGGATATCTCACGTCACTTGTAATTTTGATGTAATTCCCATTTAGGGTCAATGGGATAACATTGGATAAGCCAGGGCAAGAATGTCCTAGAGCAATCTGTAGAGGTGCTCACATAAGAAATACAAGCTCAATAATTGATTAAAAGTTAATCAATTATTTTAAGTGATTAAAAGTTAATCATTTAATTAAATAGATTAATAGTTAATCTATTGTTTAAATTAATTGTTAATTTAAACTAAGGGATTATTTTAGTAATTATTTGATTAACATAATTAAAGGGGAAATGAGTTTGACCCATATCTATAAACCCATTAAAATGGACCTTTAATATGGGCCAAAGCCCATGGGTTTAAACCCTAGGGTGGGGCGCCCACTTGAGGAATCCTAATTGGATTAGGATTTGTTTAATTGAATAATTATTGAAATATAATTCTTTTTATTATGGAATTAAAATCCAAGTGTTGGATTGCAATTAGGATTAAGATGTTATTGTAATTAGATTACAAAAAGGAGTTTTAACTCCTCAAATCCCACACCCCATAGAAACTCACGCCCCCCCTTGTGGATTCCTAGTTTGACTAGGTTTCCTACTTTGGTGTAGGATGTTGACTTATCCCTTTTAATTAATGAATCCTCTTATAATAGAGACTCTTTAATTAATAGGATTACTATAACTAAAGTAGTTATAGATTAAGTAGGAGTTTATTTAATTAATAATAAGAGTTATTGTTAATTAATAAATCCTACTAGATAAGATCAAGTTGGAGTAGGATTAGGATAAGATCCTAGTCTATAAATACCCCAACACCCTAGACCATTAAGTAGAATTCTCCATAATTTTTTCTCTCTTCTCCTCTCTCTCTCCAAACCGTGAGCCCTAGAGGAGATCCCTAGGGATTTTCGTGAGCTATATTGGTGGTCCTAGTTGGGTTTTGCAAATCTAGGGTTTTGAACCTTAGTATTATTGGTGATAGAAGGTCTACACCATTGATCCATCTTTTTCCTCTTGCTTCCATAATTCCAAAGGAGATTCTAAAGTTTCGTGGGGATAGCGAAGAATAAGGATCGAGCTTCTAGTATTTTTTTCAGAGAAATCTCTATAAAGAGTTCTGACGGTTCGAGTGGATTAAGCTTCACCGGTGAAAAACATTCACCGAGGTGATATGACTAAAACTCTTAGATAATTTTGATGCTTTTTATGGTGTTAAGATCTAGGGGATCCAGTTTCCGCATAAATTTTTATCAGGATCCCCCTTCACCATCTCCTCGGATGATCCTCGGGCCAGAACCTCTCGGGATGAAGAGCCAACACTAGCAGTTGAGAGAGTGGTTATAGACTGCGAGGCAACCCCAACTCGATCCGACCGATGAATCAGGGTGGATGGCTCCGAACCTCTCCAGAAAAATTACTCCTCCTCCCTCTCTAACAAATGCTCGGCCTGCGCCTGTTCAGATTCACTCATTTCAACAGAGCATTTGCGAACTGCTGCATAGTAAAAGTAAAGCAAACACGTCGATGAATAAACAGTCGTTAGGCGAGCTTGAAAATTTAACAAACTAGGCATGCTAATTGTCCTATTTTCTAAGGTGTCTACCTAGATAGAAGACTACGGGGTTGTCAGGAGACCCTCTACCCCTCCATTCCCCCAAGACAAACAAAGCAATTGACCTCCACTGTCGGATCGAATAGGTAGGACAAATAACCAGGCAAGAATCTTTCGATCGAGCCATCAAGTAGTAGTATGTCCCTTCAATAGGATATTTCCATACGGAATACAAGAACACGATGTGCCTAACCCCGATTTCAAAACCATCCCGATGGAAACCCTCAACCTTGGTGGTTAAGCGGTAAAAGTTGGGATGCATTTATCCAGGAGCGAGCCTCATTTCAGACATACTGACGATCGAAGAAGTAGGATCTCTGCCACCATCTATGGAAGAACTAGACACCTCCGACATACTGGAAATACTAAGTTAGGAAGAGAGACTTACCAGCTAGGACAAGGATGATGCCGAACAAAGGACAAATGCAGGTGAAGTGCGAAGGAGGGGGAAAGACTTAGAACGCCGAACAAACAAAAAGGGCATACCAACTCCCGCCCTTATATGCGAATTGAGAAAAGCTCCCTTCATCGAACCTCAAGCGTCGGATCAACTGAGGGTAGGATCTTCAATACAGGAAATCTGTTGAAAATTCAATAGTCACATCCCGTCAGGCAAAATGATGATCTGAGTTGGCCCATTAAATGTAGGCAGAACACGAGGCCTTCAAATGCGAAGAGAGGCGAACCACGCGCGTGTCTAGCTGGAAATCATCCCAAAGGATGGTTATGCTTCTCAAAACCTCAGTGAACTCCAAGGACTTGCGAAGGGGGGCATTTGTAAGGGTAAAAAATGGTAGAGACACGCACATAGACATATGTCAACATCAACAGTCCTGATTACGCCAAGACTTATATCCTGATTGATTAATCTGACCCCAACCTCCACTTCAGATCTAAGTCGAGAAGCACATCGGAGTGCACATTCTCGGTTCGACCCCATCTCAAAGATTCAGTAACAGAGAAGGCCAAGCTCAGTGATTTACCTATGCAGCATTGTGGATCAGCTTGATCCCGAAAGATCCTGAGCCCGATCAAAGCAATCTCCTTCACAAAGGGAAAACCGGATCTACCGCCCCGCTGGTAGGATATTACATGAATGGAAAGACTTCTATTCCAGGAAGAGACAAAAGCATAAAGGTAACTGGATAACCCTAAATCAGTTTCCTATAAATTCAGAGGTAAGGAACAAAAAATAGGATCGACACTCTACTGCAGTCAAGGTTATTGAGTATTTATCTCTCTAAACCCAAAAGACCTATGTTTTTCTTCTTCCTTTCTATCCCCTTCATCATCCCTATATTGACTTGATCTTCAGAGGGTATTTACAGGTCATCCTACCTATCTATTCCAGATGATCAAAGTTGCAGCAGTTGCTCAGAAGTCTACACGATGTATTAATGTTAGTAAAGTAGGTATTTTTTCCCCCATAGTGGTAAATCACCTTGTCGTACGGAGGAGGGGATTATTTTCCCTAGATGAATTTTTCCACCCATAGACGTGTTAGCCTTTAGGTTTTAACCTAAGGTAACATCACTAATTTTGATGATAACACAATAATGTAATGCCATTTGTGTTACTAATGCTTCTATTGAGTTTAAGTGTAATTTAGTTTATGAAGAGCATTAGCAAAGTCATTCAAAGAAAAAGCATGAAACATCAACCCAATTGAAGATCCAAAGCCATCAAGTCAATTGAAGATCCAAAGCTAAATATCAAGATGAAGATCAAAGAAGCTTAAAGAGAAAATCAAGTCAAGATCAAGTTATGAAGAATCTCAAGAAAGGTTTAATTGTTTTATATTTTAGTGAGAGAGTGTTTTAGGACTTTTGTAAAAAGTCCTCAAAGTTTGGTTGATTGAATGCTCAAAGCCTAGAATGATCATAGGAGCCTTTGAACAAAATTGAATAACTTTATAAGGCCCTAGGACATCATAAAGAATTATTTAAAATATGATAAAAATGAGCCAAGAGTCCTTACAAATCATTCTCATCATTTAGATAAGGTTAAGATGAGATTTCCAGAAGAAAACAGAAATCTCGTCAATGAAATTGTGAAGGTTCATAGATCTTGTCGACGAAATTAGCTGCAGAGCTACTGTTTTTAATTTTGTCTCCATCTCATCGACGATTCTCAGTGCATACCCAATATCGACGACGAATTCATGCAAGAAACAGAAAAATCTGCAACGGCTAGTTTTGTTCTCAATGCTTCTCCAACGGTCATAAAACCTCTTAGTCTATAAAATTGAATGTTTTATGAACTAAAACAAGATGATTTAAGAACTTCAATCCTTCTAATCATTCTAATACTCACTCTATCATTCATTGATCAATCATTTTAAATAGAAAACCTAGAAACCCAAAAGAGTCCAAATTTGAGCTATTCAATTCCATTCTTTGAGAGACTCTTAGAGAGCTTAAAAGTGATCATCCCTCTCATGTAAAGGATCAATTTATGATTGTAATCACTTTTGTTATAAAGTGTGAAAGAAATCAAGAATCGGTGGATTCTTGTCCTTGAAGCGGGAAGCTTTGTAAAAGTCAAGAGAGTGGATTCTCTTGCAAGGGAAAGGTCTGATCTTCACCCGGATCGAAGAAGATTGTAATGTTTTGGTCTACACCCGTAAGAAGACTGTGCGATTGAGTCAAATCATGGTGAATCCTCTAATGGGTATAGCTTGAGGTGGAGATGTAGACGGGATTGCCGAACGTCGTAAATAATATCTTATGTTTGTATTCTCTCTCCCTACTCTTTACTTTATTATTTTGATTGATTGTCTAGAATTGCATATTTTCATTCCCTTTTAATTAGTATAATTGAAATTCCGCTTAAGGGAATAAGAATAATTTTTAATTTGTCATAGACCTTATTCACCCCCCCCCCTCTAGGGTCCAAACTTGGGCAACAAGTAGTATCAGAGCCTAGGTCTCTGTTTTTTAAAAGATTTAACAATCTTAGAGAAATATTTTTTTTTGCAAAAATGGATAATGTAGTTGCAACTACCCTTAAAGAAGGCCAATCGACTCTTAGACCTCCCTTGTTTGTTGGACAAAATTATAATCATTGGAAAGTTAGAATGATGTATTTCATTCAAGTTTTAGACTATAAATGTTGGCAAGTTATTGTTAATGGTCCCCACATCCCCACTAAAATTATAGATGGTACTCAAGTACCAAAGAATGAAGATGAATGGTCAGAAGCCGACATTAGACTTGTTCAACTCAATGTCAAAGCTATAAGCAATTTATATTGTGCATTGAGTCCACAAGAATTTAATAGAATCTTGATTTGCGACTCCACAAAAGAAATTTGGGCTAAACTCCAAATTACTTATGAATGGACTAATCAAGTAAAAGAAAAAAAAATTAGCATGTTGGTTCATAAGTATGAACTTTTAAAATGGAACAAAATGAACTCATTTCCTTTATATTTTCTAAATTCACTAACATTATTAATGAGTTCAAATCTCTTGGAAAAGTCTAATCTAATGCAGAAAATATAAGGAAGATTCTCCGATCTCTACCAAGGAATTAGGCTCAAAAGGTGATGGTCATTCAAGATGCAAAAGACCTCACCAAGCTATCGATGGATGAGCTTCTAAGATCAATAATGACACATGAAGTCATTATGAGGGAACAAAAAGATGAAGAGCCCACAACAAAAAGGGGACATGCCTTAAAATCCTCCCAAATTAATGAAGAAAGTGAAGAGGATGAGGATGAAAGTGAAGAAGAGATTGAGCTAATGACGAGAAAATTCAAGAATTTCTTAAAACATAAGAAGAACCTCATGAAAAGAGCATTCAAGAAAGAATTCGCCAAAAAATACATCAAGAGCAAATCAAGCGAAGATGAAGACATCATATGCTATAAGTGTAAAAAGTCCGATCATATCAAGTCGGAGTGCCCCCTACTCAAGAAAAGCCAAACTTACAAGAAAAGGACAATGAAAGCTACATAGGATGAATCCGATGAAAGTGGATCGGATACAAGCTCGAGTGATGGTGAAAAGGCCAATCTATACCTCATGGCACATGAGGCTAAGGTTAATTTCACACTTGATGAATCTCTTTCTTTTGATGAATTAAGTAAAGCTTTTGATGAATTATATGATGAATTTCAAAAATTAGCTTCTAAGAACAAAATGCTCAAAAAGGCAAACTCTTCTCTTTTAAAAAAAATGAATTTTTGAAAAAGGAAAAAGAAATTTTTCAATAAGAGAATGAAAATTTGAAAAGGGGCAAAGAGGAAATTAATTGTAGGTCTCAAATCCAAACCAATGCATGCAATGATTGTGATAAATTAAAATCTAAAGTTGAAGACTTAACTTGCATTATAATTAAATTTACTAATGGTAAAAAGACCTTAGATACAATGCTAGGTCAACAAAGATGTGTATTTGATAAAACCGGACTTGGCTATAATCTAAAAATCAAGCAAAAAGATTATCAAAATTTCTTTACCAAATATACTTCAAGTACATCTTATACATATGTTGGAAAGAAGAGGGTAAGACAAGTTTGGGTGCCTAAGGGAACATATCTTCCGAAGGCTAACCTAGTTGGACCCAAATTGGTTTGGGTACCAAAGGGAGCTACTTGAACTTGTTCATATAGACTCAATCATAAAAGAAGAAAGTGTGCTTAATGATTAAAATTTGGATGATTAGATGGTTAATTATGCTATATGTGTATTGATTATAATCTTAATGATTGATTGATATTTATTAATGAAATAAATGTTTGATGTTTGTTGTTTTGATGACATGAATGATATATTATGAAATGTTTGGATTTGAAGTGATGATAGTTTGATATAATATTTTGATTGATAATGTCTATATGTATATTCAAATAAATGGTATGATGAATATGTGATATATATGTCTTGGTGTATGTAATACCTTTGTTTGATGAAATGTGATATATATTTGTATACATTTATGTTTTGATATATGTAATGCATATTTATACTTATATGAATATCGGTAACATGTGCTTATGTGATACTTTTTGTGATATTGCCAAAAGGAGAAAATATGTAATCATTGTATTCATATACATGATTGATATAATGGATGATGCTTGATATATAATGAATTTATTTGATTAGTATCATGTTTGAAATGATTGTTGATGTTTTACTTGTTATGTATCTTTTTGATGTTGCCAAGGGGGAGAAATATGATAATGAAATGAATTATCTAAACCTTTTAAATGACTTTATGTGCTTAAATGACATATTCAAATTGGTTTCAAATGCTTGTATTGACTTAATCAAATGAATTAATGGTTTCATAAACTTGTGAATGGCTTATCTAAACTATATGCAAATGACCTTAATTCTTGAAATTATTAATGCATATGTTTAGGGGAAGTTTACCTCAAAATTTTTATTGAAATTATATGTTGAGGGGGAGCTTGTCTCATTTCATTTCATTATTATGTCATTATCAAAGAGGGAGAGATTGTTAGCCTTTAGGTTTCAACCTAAGGTAACATCATTAATTTTGATGATAACACAATAATGTAATGTCATTTGTGTTACTAATGCTTCTATTAAGTTTAAGTGTAATTCAGTTTATAAAGAGCATTAGCAAAGTCATTCAAAGAAAAAACATGAAAATGACACCATCTATGAGAAGATTCAACATCAAGTCAAGCAAGTCAAATTGGATCAAATTGAAGATCTTCATCAAGCCAATTGAAGATCCAAAGCCATCAAACCAATTGGAGATCCATAGCTAAATATCACGATGAAGATCAAAGAAGCTTAAAGATAAAATCAAGTCAAGATCAAGTCATGAAAAATGAAGACTCTCAAGAAATGTTTAATTGTTTTATATTTTAGTAAGAGTGTTTTAGAACTTATGTAAAAAGTCTTCAAAGTTTTGTTGATTGAAAGCTCAAAGCCTAGAAGGACCATAGTATGGTTGGTTGAATAACTTTATAAGGCCCTAGGACATCATAAAGATTGATCAAAAACATGATAAAAACTAAGCCAAGTGTCCTTGCAAATCATTCTCATTAAGATGAGATTTTCAGACGAAAACAGAAATCTCGTCGACGAAATTGTGGAGGTCCACAAATCTCATCGACAAAATAAGTCGCAAAGCTACTATTTTTAATTTTTTCTCCATCTCATCGACGAATTCTCAATGCATACCCAATATCATCGACGAATTCATGTGGGAAGCAGAAAACTCTGCAACAGCTAGTTTCGTTCTTAATGCTTCTCCAACGGTCATAAAACCTCTTGGGGTATAAAAGAGAATGTTTTATGAACTAAAACAATATGATTTAAGAACTCTAATTTTTCCAATCATTCTAATACTCACTCTATCATTCATTGATCAATCCTTTGAGTAGAAAACCTAGAAACCCAAAAGTGTCTGAATTTGAGCTATTCAACTTCATTCTTTGAGAGACTCTTAAAGAGATTGAAAGTGATCATATAGCTCGTGTAAATGAGCAATTTATGATTGTAATCACATTTTTTATAAAGTGTGAAAGAAATCAAGAATCGGTGGATTCTTGTCCTTGAAGCGGGGAGCTTTGTAAAAGTCAAGAGAGAGGATTCTCTTGCAAAGAAAAGGTTTGATCTTCACCCGGAAGAAAATTGTAACAATTTAGTCTTCACCCGTAAGAAGATTGTGCGATTGAGTAAAATCATGGTGAATCCTCTAGTGGGTATAGCTTGAGACGGGGACATAGGCGGGATTGCTGAATCACGTGAGCAATACCTTGTGTTTGTAGTCTCTCTCACTACTCTTTACTTTATTGTTTTAATTGATTGTGTAGAATTGTATATTTTCATTCCCTTTTAATTAGTATAATTGAAATTCTGCTTAAGGGAATAAGAATAATTTTTAATTTGCCATAGACCCTATTCCCCCCCCCCCCCCTTGTGGGGTCCAAACCTTGGGCAACAAGATGCACATAAAAAATATCTTGAAAGTAAGCCCTAATTTTAAGTGATTCTCCTAGTGAAAGGGTATTTTTTCTCAGCATGGCCCTCTAATTATCTTTTGTTCTTCGTTGATTGAAAATGGTTCTAAGACCAATTTTTGCCTTTCTAATAGAGTCTTGCTTCAAGTAATGACTTCCGTCTTAGGTTTTATCCAAGATCTTTAGTAGAGGCACAGGATTCTCTCGAGTTCAACTCGAGAAATCTCTCCGATTTGAACCCCTAGAGGTTGCCACGTGTCTCCTTTGACACCCCTTAACCATGAGTAAGGTTCACCCACCCATCCTTGGTTTTTTTTTATATATTAATTATTATTTTTTTAATTAAAAAAACTGTTTTAGAGTTTTTTTAATATTAAAAAAGGTTTTAATTTAAAAAAAATATATTTAAAAATAAAACCAAGGATGGATGGGTGAACCCTACCCATGGTTAAGGGGTCTATCATGGATTATCTAAAAGAACAAATCCATAGAATTCTTCTCTTTTCTATCCTCAGTAGCAAATATTTTTGGATTTACATGCATTTTGCTGATATGATCCACAGTCCACTTATCAATATCTTCAAAAGAAGTGTTAGGAAGTTGTTCTACTGTTAGCAAGTCCTTTAGTTTAGTAAGAGTTGTTTGCTTATTTTAGGATACTCTATTTTCTTATTTAGTAGGAGTCGTATGCTCTTGGTCCTATAAAAAGACTCCATTGTAATTGTTGAAGAATCAATCAAAAAACTCAATTTGTTGGTGGCTAATCCCCAATCAATGGATTTCTTGGTGGTTGATCTCCAATCAAAAGATTGTGATTTAGGTTCAGGTCCCAATCATCTGGTATCAGAGCATCGATTTTGAGCCAAAAAAATAAAAAAAAATCCTCCCACCTTCTCCTCCATTATCATCTTCCTTTTCTTGCTTCACCATGACTGTTAGCAAGATGGAAACTCATGTTGCTCATCTTACAACTCAGCTGACAACTTTAGCAACTAGCTTACAAGAATTGATACATGAGCGTCAGGATCAGAGGCGAACCAATGAGTCCATCTTGCAAACACTCCAAATGTTGATGGCCACTCATCCCAAGCAGTGCCTTATTCCAAATCCGCAAAGCATGACTATTCAAGGCAAAACCCTAGGTATTGATTTTGTAGCACCCCAGACTTTTCCATCTTTAAATGAATAAGTATTTCGTAGTTGAATGGCCTTCCGCGTAGTCTAATTAATAAATAGGGGAGAAATTGGAAATTCTGAAACGTCAGAAATGTGCGTTTTCGAGAGACGAATCCAACGCAAGTTGAATCGTCGAAATCGGATGAACGAGTCAAAAGATATGGCCAAAACAGTCGGGACCTACAGAGCACCGATCGCTCGGTCCAGTCAGCGATCGATCGGTCCAAAACCGATCGATCGGTAGCTATCGCACGGTCAAAACTTTTGTATGGGGAAATTTTCCAGAGAGTGAGTTTTTGACTGGTCGATCGGTCATAACCACCGATCGCTCGGTAGGCAACCGATCGATCGGTCATAACCACCGATCGCTCGATCTTCGCGTTTTTGCAGAAATTTCATTAAGGGCGTTTTCGTCTTTTGGGGGTTAAACCCTTTCCTATAAGGCTTTGCCCGAGCCTTAGGGCCTCATTCTCATCACTTAAGAGATTTTGAGAGATAGAGAGTGAGAAGAAGGGGGTTTCTAACCTAGGATTTCCATTGAGGAAGGAATCAAAGGGGTGGACCATCCTAGGTCGTCCTCAAACTTGGATTTGCTTCAAGTTCAAGGCTCAAGCTCGTGTGGGAGCCACTCTCCAAGCTAGGGCAGCCATCTCACGTACGTTTTGAAAGGGGTTTCTTCCCCAACTCGAGTCTTCCTCAAGCAAGGGTTGTTCCCTACCCTTTTAGAGCTTCAATCAAGTTTCCCACCAAGGATCAAGCCTTGAGCAAGGTTAGTACACCCTACTAACTTACCCTAGCAATAAATCTAGGTTTTCCTTATGAAATGTGATTTATGCTATTATGTTTGCCTCCCATATGAAATGTATCATCTCCAATGAACCTAAACAAGATAAGAAAAGGATATGGATGTGTGTGGGTGTTGATGTGGCGATTGGATGCCGAGATGTATGTTGTGTGATGTGTGTGATGGAAATAGTGGATGAGTACTTTACCAATAATGAACTTACCTTGATGTTTGGATGGAAGATATGCGCTAAAAAGAACACGATGAATCATTAAGAAACATTGCATGTGCTTTGTTTGACAAAATGCCTAAAACATGAATAAATGATCTAAAGGAAGAATATGGAAATGGGTGTTATGCATGCGTTCTTATAAACGATAAATTGATCAAATGTTATGCAAACTACTTATGTTACCTATGTTCATATCATGAATTGAATTATAATGTCATATCTTGGTTATTCCCATTATCATGATTGTCACTATGGACACGTACACGAGCACGCATGATAGCATGAACCGAGATTTCAAGAGCATGTGCATATAATAAACAACAAGAAAATATTGCATGTCAAGGAGGTTGGTAGCCCAGGGAGGATTCGGGTACTAACCTCTGGCTCACAAGATAACCCCTAAAACACCTATTGTCAAGGAGGTTGGTAGCTCAGGGGCATTCGGGTACTAGCCTCTGGCTCACAAGAAAACTAAACAAGTAAAATAAAATCACCTATTGTCAAGGAGGTTGGTAGCCCAGGGAGATTCGGGTGCTAACCTCTGGCTCACAAGAAAACCAAATATTGCATATCAAGGAGGTTGGTAGCCCAGGGACATTCGGGTACTAACCTCTGGCTCACAAGTGCATTGCATATCAAGGAGGTTGGTAGCCCAGGGAGATTCGGGTGCTAGCCTCTGGCTCACAAGTTACAAGATGAAAGTTTACAAGATGATGATCATGCATTCATGCATGCATGCATACATGATTTCTACGAGGCATATCGAGACATGACATGGGTTTCAAGCTTGGGTTTTATCGGTGTTTTTGCATTCATGCACACACTTTTAAATGATTGTATTGTACTATGTCAAATACTGTTTAGTTCGTGATGCTTCTATTACTGCTTTGCATGGTATGACTATTACATGTGTTATTATTGTTATGGCTAGCTAGTAGCTTGTACTCGCTGAGTATTCCATGCTCAGCCGTACTTTCATGTCGGCAGGTGCGCGAGCCCCTCTTGACATATGTGATCAGGGTCCTTGGATAGAGGAGGACTACGGGGAGGAAGAACCGTATGAGGATCTAGTAGTCGAGCCTCAGGCGGAGGCGAGAGACTTAGACCATTGGCCCCACGGGGGTGACTATTGAGCGAGATAGTGTTGGGTCTTATGTATTTTGATATTTTGATAAGTGGGCCTGTCCACCTTAGACTTAGACGTGTTTTGTATTTATGTTAACTTGGAATACTACATTTTGGATCATTATAAAGAAAAGAAAATTTTAGTTTTCGCTTCCGCAGATTATGTTTAGTTTCCGCGCTCTGATTATCATTGTTTAGTACTGTGTTTATCTTGTGCATTACAGGATGGTTTGGCAGGTACGAAGTGTCACATCTAAAATATCCCTAAACTCCTAGGGGGTATTTTGGGGCGTGACAGATTTTCCTAAATTTTCCGGTGATGACCATGATGGTTGGGTATTCCAAGCTAAACAATATTATGACCTTAATGAAGTTAGCAATGATTAGAAAGTCCCTTTAGCCGTTGTTCATTTCCAAGGTGATGCAATTGCATGGTATCGTTGGATTCGTCAATCCCTTTGTTTACTTTCTTGGCACCAATTTTCAAGGGTGATTTGCACCCATTTTGGTTCCCGATAACTCATGGATCCCTGCAGTTCACTTTCTAAGTTAATTCAAACAAGCACAGTACGTGAAATCATCACTGCTTTTGAAAACTTGTTAATATGGTTCCTAGATTATTAGAAGCACATCAAATTAGTATGTTCTTGTCGGGTCTTCGTGGCGATATTCAGGCTGGGGTCTGATTAATTCGCCCTATGAGCCTTACCCATGCTTTTGATTTGGTCTTGTGTCAAGAGGATGCTATTAATGCCACTACGGCCTATTCTGCCTCCAAGGGGTCTTTTCGATCTTCTTCAAGGACTATCGTGGTCCAATCTGTCTTGAAGCCAACTGCTTCCTCCGTTATGTTACCACCCGGCATCAAACGTCTTTCTTGGGCTAAACAGAAAGAGCGTCATGAAAAATGGCTCTGTTTTAACTGTGGTAGAGACCCGGATTTCTTTCCGTGTAATTACCCGACTCTTCAAGGGCATTCTAGTATATTGGATTTGATTATGTGTGTGTTCAAGTGTTAATTAATGGTGTGGTATTTTAAGGGTGTAAATCATTTAACGAAAGGTAAGTTTGGAAGTGAGAAAAGATAGAAAAGCTGAGAAAACAGCTCAGCCGGTCAACCGACCCCAACCCCAGTCGACCAACTATATAAAGAATAGGGCAATAGTGTGGGTTTTAAGCCAGCCAGTTGACTGACCCCAACACAAGTCGACCGACTGTATTAAAATGGACCAAACAGAGGGTTTGTGCCATAGCCAGTCAATCGACCACCACCCCAGTCGATCGACTGTATGATTTTTTGCAAAATAGGGGGAACAGTAGGTTTTCGACCCCAGCCGGTTGATCGCCCCTCCTAGCAGGACGACCGCCCTTCGTAGAACTTAGGTTTAAAATCCATTTTGTGAGATTTTTAAAGGCATTTTGAGTTTTTCTTCACCTTAGGTCTATAAATAGTCTTCTATTTCGGGGGTTTGAGATCCCTAAATCTCTCAAACCCTAATTTCGCAAAGTAGAGGAGAAACCTAGGGTTTCTAAGTATTAGCTTGCTTGTGAATGATGAAATTTCTTGGAGATTGCAAGAAAAGCTTGGAAATCAACATCAAATCTTCTTGGGAGCGTTTTGGTTCAAACGGTCTCAAAGGTCGATATACAATCCAACTCAATTCTATTATGAATTTATATGTGTTTAAGATTGATTAAGCGAGAAATAATGAAGTATTATCATGTTTATGGTAAGATTATAGACTATGATATATGGATTATGATTTATTTTGTATGGGAATGGGTATGTGAATATGAATTGGGGTTTTTATGAAATATTATGTGATGTTTAATATTATGAATGGAGGAAATGGAGGATGGGAATATATGTGGATGGATTTTATAAGTATATATGGTTTATGGATTGTGTACAAATGGAGGATGGGCTTATATGATGGAGGAGGGTATTTTACAGATTGATACTTGTGAAATTACTTTGAAAAATGCTATGAATAATGCTAAGGTAATATATGTGATTATTGTGCAATTATGCCCTAATTATGTTGTATGGTAATCGATATTCGGGAAGGTCAAAGCTTAGAGGAAAGACTTTCATGTTAAGAATTCTCTAATCGGAGAGATTTAACCTGACGGAGTTTCTTGGTGGAGGATTGGAATCTAAGGGATGAGTGATTCAAATGTTAATTAAGACACTTATGCACAAACTCACATGTGTGTTAAGTTAAGAGTCTCACAAGTCACACGCATGGACCATAAGGATAAGCATTGCATATGCCTTATAGCACTGCATAAGCAGTGAAAAATCTGATAAGCCCAATGTGGGATATGATAAGTCTAATAAAGGAGTGTATGTTTATTGTTAAGTAGCTCTAAGATTCATAAGCATAAGCATTGCATATGACTGATAAGGATTCTGATAAGCCCGATGAGGGATATGATAAGCTCGATGAGGGAATTGTATGATTATTGATTAGTAACTCTAAGCTTCATAAGCATAAGCGTCTCACAAGCACGTGGTCTCATAAACATAAGCATCTCATAAGTACGTTGTCTCATAAGTCTAAGCTTCTCACAAGTACACGAGTCAAAGTAATGATATGATGTATATACGCACTTGTTCTTCTGCAGTCTGATTATGTTTTATGTTAATTGATTATGGTACTAACTAAGTGTAGGGATATTATGATGTTGGTTAGATTTTATATACATCGAGTACTTTTGTACTCAGCCAGACTGTTGTCTTGGCAGGTGTGGAGCCAGAATTAGTTGTTGAGTCTTGGGTAGATGATGTCTACAACATAGAGGAAGAAGGTGAACCTTTTTTCAAGGGAGCGAGAGAACTAGATCATTTCCCTTATTACTAGATAGTTTTTTTGGCTTAAGAGAGTTGTAATAGACCTTATGATAGTTTACTTCAGTTGGTTTTGATGTTTCTTGGTTGATCACTTTGTAGTTGGATATCAGACTATTATGTTTATCGTGGGTTATGTTTATGTTGACCTTAGACTTGTGCAGGATGGTTTGGTTTTATATCGAATTTTATTATTCTCATATTTGGAGACTCGTATTAGTATGCCTTGTATGTCATGGAATTTAAGCAAGTTTAAGAAATGTGCCAACCCAAGGTTCCATTTTGGTCAAGGTGGGATTTGGGGTCATTACAGAGGTGGTATCAGTGCCCAAGGCATTAAAGTCCTTAGGGCAAAAATCTTAGGTTCAAGATAAAGAAATTGACCTAAGTTGGGGAAACAACATCAAGTTAGGATTTAGGTTGAGTCCTAGGATTGAATATGTGAATTGAATACTTTGTGAAATTATTTCTAAAAGATGATTGATTTCTGATTTACTTCAAGACATCATCATTAGAAAAGGTGTGAGGAGTAATAGAATGAAAGAGGTTGTGTGACTGATGGGGATACCCCAGAGGGTGCGCACCAGCCTAAAGAAAGTTGGGCTATAGAAGCTATTACAATAGCCATGACTCGATAGGCCGAGATTATGGCCGAACAGACTATCTTGCTAGCAGCCAGGCAAGAGAGGCCAGTTGAGGTCCATCCACCCCGACATCACGAAGCAGAAGCCTTCAAGAGGATGGGTCCTCCAACTTTTTGTGGGAGTACTGATCCTATAATAGTAGAGCGGTGGATCATGCAGTTAGAGAAGATATTCTCTATGCTCGAGTCTATTGAGGATCATAGAGTGAAATGAGCATCCTTCATAATGGAAGGCGGGGCAGAACATTGGTGGAGGGCCGCAGCCAGGAAGATGAATGAAGTGAGAGCAAGGCAGCCATGGACATGGGGAGAGTTCCTCGATGTCTTCTACAAGCGGAGATTTGAGAGGGGTCTGAAAGACTATATTCTAGATAGGGTTGACATCCTGCGTCTTGGGACTTGTCGGGAGGTTAGTGAGAGAACTTTAATTTCTAAGAGTAGGTCGACAGAGTTTTTGAGGAAGAGAGGAATACAGGCAGACAGACAAGGCTTGTAGGATAAGAGGCCGAGGATGTCAGGTCTGATGTCGATTGCTAGGCCTACCCTATATCAGAGACCTACTTAATTAGCCCCACAGGCACTGTAGGCCGCCCCGCCTATTGTTGGATTTCAGTTGTTCAATGCATGCAGCCAGTGTGAGAAGAGACATCGAGCAAGGAAGTGTTGGGCAACTACAGGAGGTTGTTTCCATTATGGAGATCTTTCATATCGGATCTGGGATTGTCTGACCCAAAATCAGTAGATGCTTCCACAGGCTCAATCTCAGGGAGTCAGGCCACTGATGAGGCAGCCGATGCAGCAGAGGCCGCCCCAAGGCCCGAGACGCCAACAGCCCCTCTAGCCAACTCAGGGCTTGGTGTTTTCCATATTGGAACAGGGTGCACATGCATCCAACGACGTTGTGCAGGGTACGTCTACTTGTGAATTTAGTTAATTAAAATGTTATTCTGATGTTATGTATGTAATGTTCAATATTATGCATGAATATGCTTTGTGTATGATGTTTGTATGTATTTATGGATTGACATAGTTAGCTTTGTATATTAATTCAAGTTCATTGTTGATAAATGAATTCCTCATTCATGTATTGATCAATACTGAGTCTACTCACTCCTTCGTCACACCCAGTTTTGCTTAAGCCTTTCCTATAGAACCAAGTCGGTTAAATCGAGAACTATCCATTGTTACTCCTGTTGGCAGTTCAGTCATCACAAATAAGATCTACCGTACTTGTATGATCTAGACTAGCCAGGGAGAAAGGCCAGCCAATTTAATTGTCCTTGATTTCCAAGACTTTGATGTTTGGGTATTGATTGGCTTTCCACATACCATGGGCACATTGACTGTTTTGGGAAAGTCATCAACTTTAAGCCAATTGGTGAGTCTCATTTCCATTTCCATGGATTGAAAAAGAAAGATTTTGTTGCCCAAGTATTGACCCTAGAGGGGGGTGAATAGGGTCTTGGCAAATTTAAAGTTCTAATTTAGTCCCTTTTGCGGAATTTAAATTAATCAAGGGAATGCAACTAGCAATTCTAAAATGAAAGCAATAGAGAGAAATAAGGAAAGAGTTAAGGAATTCAAACACAAGGAATTTGTTCATGAGGTTCGGCAATCCCGCCTACGTCCCCGCCTCAAGCTATACCCGCTAGAGGATTCACCATGATTTATTCTCAATCACAAGTCTTCTTCTAGGTGAAGACCAAACCGTTACACTTGCAAGAGAATCCCCTCACTTGACTTTTCCCGAAACTTCCACTTCAGTACAAGAATCCACCGATTCTTGACTTTCTCAATACAACAAGTATGAGTTGTTTACAATCTTGAGATATGCTCCTTAGATGAGCTGAATAAGATCTCTTTGAAACTCTAATAAAATCTTCCAAAGACTGGAGTTGAATGGCTCAAGATATGGGATTTTAGGATTTCTAGGGCATACTCAATAGATTTGGAAATCTAAGCTTGTGAGTGATTGATTGATTGAATGATCTAGAGTGATACGAATTGTTATTTTGTTCATAAATCATTCAATATAGCCCAAGAATTTTTATGGCCGTTGGAGTTGCATTGAATGCAAAAGGAGCCGTTAAAAATAGTTGTTATAGAATAAAAATACTCTATCCCGAGCCATTTAGTCATTTGGATGATTCATCCAGTTGTCTGGATGGTGCTCGGTTTTGTCCTCTCTGGTGTTTCGACCATAACATTTGATTGGCTTATTTGCATTAGGTGATTCAACTTCCATTAGACTCAAAATTCAAAGGGGAACAATTTTGTGTCTAATGTAAAAATCTTAATTCTGCTTTATTTTTAGTCTAAATGAGTCCCAACGTTGACTGGTCCATTCAATCGACTAGATGGTGCTATGTTTTGTCTCCTCTAGTATTTCGACCATAACTTTTGATTGGCTTCGTGGAATTAGGTGATTCAACTTCTTATTTGACTTAAAATTCAAAGAAAAACAATTTTGTGTCTAATGATCAAATCATAATTCTGCTTTATTCATGGTCAAAATGTGTCCCACAGATGATTGGATTTGGAACAAATAGCCAGAGAAAAAATTGGCATATCTAATCGACTGGATGACCCCATCTAGTCGACTGGATAGTGAAATTTTTGCACAAAATCTATTTTTTGAGACCTTAATGATGGGATTTGATTCCAAGGTCTTCTCCCTCATTTTAATCAAGATGATTACCAACTTTTTAGGTCCTCTAAGTGATTTTCAATTTGATCCTAAGGAACCTAGGGTCAATCTAAGTTTATGAGATTTTCAAAAACCAAACTTTGAGGACTTCTTACACAAGTCATAAACTCTCTTAAAAGATTAAAAAATGATATTCTAAACCTTCTTGAGAATTGGTCTTCAACTTAATCTTGGATCTTCTGATTTGATTTCTTTAGCTTCAAGATCATCCATCTTCTTCTTTAATCTTCAGTGATCTTCAATTTGATCCAAATGATTTGCCTTGACTTGATGAAACATCTTCTTATAGATGGTGTCACTTTCATGCTTTTTCCTTGAATGACTTTGCTAATGCTCTTTGTATTCTGATTTTCACATAAACTCAATAGAAGCATTAGTAACACACCCTATTCCATTGTTGTGTTATCATCAAAATCAATTGTGTTACCTTAGGGAAAACCTATAGGCTAAAAGATTTAGCACAATTCACGGAACTGACCCTTACTACCTCGGAGGTACCAGATTCTCCAAATATCCCTATTGTAAAGGAATTCATGGATGTTTTTCCAAAGGACTTACCAGGTTTGCCGCCGGATAGGGAGATCGAGTTTGTAATTGAGTTACCTCCAAACACGGCAATTAAGGTCAGGCTATCATCAGTTGAAGATAAAGGCTGAAGATGCTCCCAAGTCTGCATTTAGAACCAGATACAGGCATTATGAATTTCTATTCATGCCTTTCGGTTTGACCAATGCACCGACGGCTTTCATAGACCTGATGAACTGAATATTCATGTCAACTCTAGATCACTTTGTGATCGTATTTATGGATGATATTCTGGTATACTCTAAAACACAAAAAGATCATGAAAGGCATCTCTGGATTACTCTGAAGACACTAAGGGAACATCAATTGTACACTAAATTAAGTAAATGCGAGTTTTGGCTTGAAAAAGTTGCATTCCTAGGCCACGTGGTGTCAGGAGAGGGTATTTCTGTGGATCCTTCCAAGATAGAAGCAGTGGAAGGATGGAGAAGATCAAAGAGCGTCACGAAAATCCGAAGCTTCTTAGGCCTCGTAGGGTATTATTGGAGATTTGTTGAGGGATTTTCCAGCTTGGCAGCTCCACTCACTTATCTAACTCGGAAGAATGCTGGATTCGAGTGGAATGAAAAGTGTAAAAGAGCTTCCTGGAATTGAAGAAGCGCCTCACAAAAGCTCCTATCTTGACAGTACCATCGGGTAGCGGAGGTTTTGTGGTATACAGTGATGCCTCACTCATCGGGTTAGGTTGTATTCTTATGCAACATAGAAAGGTCATTACCTATGCTTCCCGACAATTGAAAGACCACGAGAAGAATTACCATACCCATGACTTGGAGTTGGTAGCGGTTGTCTTTGCTCTGAAAATTTGGAGACATTACTTGTATGGTGACCAGTTTGAGGTATTCATCAATCATAAGAGTCTAAAGTATTTGTTCTCACAGAAAGAGTTGAATTTGAGGCAATGTCGTTGGATGAAATTCCTTAAGGACTATGATTGTTCCATCTAATACCACCCGGGAAAAGCAAATGTGGTGGTAGATGTGCTAAGCCGAAGACCTACGGGATTCTTGGCTCATCTAATGGTCCAAAAATGGAAGTTACTTGAAAATGTGTGTAACCTTGACATGGGTTTCGGTGTTGGAGCATCTGGAGCCTTGGTGACTAACATCATGGTTAGGCCAACCATCTTGGACAGGATAAAAGACATACAGTGGGAGGATGAAGAACTACACGTGGCTATGAACAAGTCGATTAGTAACAGGTTTGAGGATTTCTCCTGGATAAATGGTAGGATCTCCTTCAAGGATAGACTTTGTGTTCCTGCCAGTGAGGAGTTGAAAAGGGAGATTCTAGACGAAGCACACAAGTCCAAGTACACTGTTCATCTAGGAGGTACTAAGATGTACCAGAACCTCAAGAGGTACTTCTGGTGGAGGAATATGAAAAGGGATGTGGCTACCTACGTGTCAAACTGTTTGTTTTGCCAACAGGTCAAAGTCGAGCACCGACGACCAGTCGAGCTTCTTCAGTCACTTCTTATCCTCGAGTGGAAGTGGAAAAATATTTCCAATGGACTTCGTTGTTGGTTTGGAAAAAACGGCGAAGAAATTTGATGCTATTTGGGTCATAGTTGACAAGTTGACCAAGTCGACTCATTTTCTTCCATATCAAATCACGTACAATCGCAACTGGCTTGCGAATCTGTACATCAAGGAAATAGTCCATTTACATGGAGTGCCAGTTAGCATTGTATCCGACCGAGATCCAAGATTTACTTCTAGGTTCTCGAAGAGTTTCCAGGAGGCCATGGGTTCCCGTTTGGATTTCAGTACGTCATTTCATCCATAAACAGACGGGCAAAGAGAGAGGGTGAACCAGATCATAAAGGACATGCTTCAAGCATACATGTTAGACTTCCAGGACAGTTAGGATGACCACTTGCCATTGGTTGAATTTTCCCATAACAATAGTTATCAAGCAAGTATTCAGATGGAACCGTTTGAGGCACTCTATGGGAGAAGATGTCGTTCACTGTCGTGTTAGGATGAAGTTGGTGAGAGGAAACTTCTGGGTCCCGAGCTTGTTGGTTAAACTATGGATCGAGTCCAGTTGATCAGGAAGAGGTTGAAAATGGCTCAAAGTAGGCAGAAGAGTTATGCCGACACTCGCTAGAGGGATCTTGAATTCCAAGTTGGAGACTATGTGTTTGTCAAGATCTTGCCTACGAAGGGCGTAATGAGGTTCGGTAAGCGAGACAAGCTAAGCCCGAGATATGTGGGTCCTTTTGAAGTCATCACGCGGGTCGGGGAAGTTACTGATTGGGTCACCTTACCAACTCACATGGCAAGTGTGCATAATGTCTTCCACATCTCTATGTTGAGGAAGTATATTTCTGATCCTTCGCACGTCATTGATTTGGAACCGTTAGAGATTCAGGAAGATTTGACTCTAGTTCAGCAACCGGCTCAAATCCTGGACTGGAAAGAACAAGTCTTGAGTACAAAGGTTATTCCTCTGGTGCTATTACAATAGGAGCATCATTCTCAAGAAGAAGCCACGTGGGAGCATGAGGATGAAGTCTGAGCAAAGTGCCCTCATCTATTTTACTAAGGTACGTAAATTTCGATGACCAAATTCTCATAAGGGGGGAGGATGTAAAGACCCAAATTTCTTTCCGTGTAATTACCCCACTCTTCAAGAGAATTCTAGTCTTTTGGATTTGATTATGTGTGTGTTCAAATGTTAATTAATGTTGTGATATGTTAATGGTGTAAATCATTTAACCAAGGTAAGTTTGGAAGTCAGAAAAGCTCGAAAGATGAGAAAACAGCTCAGCCGGTCGACCGACCCCAACCCCGGTTGACCAACTTTATAAAGAATAGGGCAACAGTGTGGGTTTTAAGCCAGCTGGTCGACTGACCCGAACACAAGTCGAATGACTGTATTAAAATGGACCAAACAGAGGGTTTGTGCCACAGCTAGTCGACCGACCACCACCCCAGTCAACCGACAGTATGATTTTTGGCAAAATAGGGGGAGCAATAGGTTTTCGACCCCAAACAATCGATCGCCCCTCCAAGTCGGTCGACCACACTTCGTAGAACTTGGGTTTAAAACCCATTTTGTGAGATTTTTAAGGGCATTTTGAGTTTTTCTTCACCCTAGGTCTATAAATAGCCTTCTATTTCAGGGGTTTGAGATCCCTAAATCTCTCAAACCCTAATTTGGCAAAGTAGAGGAGAAATTTAATGACCCGAATTAAATTCCTCGTTTTCATGATATATAATTTAAATTTTCTAGATAAAAATGCTTGAATTATGCATTAATCCTATGAGAAATTAATGTGTGAAATCTCGAATAAGGAAACCCATTTATTTCATTCAATTTAACTCGTTTTTAAAAATAAATTGCATGAAATAAAAGAAAAATAAAAAGTAGGATCTATGAACATATTTATGATTCCTGCTTCATTCCAGCGACAATCGATCGCCCGACGCGGGATTTTTTGTGTTGCATGATTTTTTATTTTTATTCTAACTCCCTAAGCTCCCCAAATTCTATAAATAACCCTCCAACTCATGAGTTAGGGTTTCTATAGGCTTCTAAACCTAAAAGAGAGAAAAGGGAAAGCTTTCTGAGAGATCAAAAGATGGAAACTTAAGGAGTTCAAAGATTAGATCAGAAAAAGGAAGAAGGAGGCTTGAAGATCGAGATTGAGCTTTATTCGCAAACAATAGATTGTAAGGAAGCGATCAAGTGAGGTAAATAACAAACCTAGTTTTCCATATCTCAAATATTAATCTAAAAGAAGTAAATCTAAATAAGAAAGTAAAAATATGTAGGATCTATGAACATGTTTATGATTCCTGCTTCATTATTTCTTGAATCATTAAAGTAGGATGTGAATAACCATGTTTATAATTCCTGCTTCATTATTTCTTGAATCGTTAAAGTAGGATGTGAATAACCATGTTTATACTTTGTTTATGTTTCAACAAGGGGATTGGAAATTTATATTGAATGTATGCGGATATATGAGGAGAATGGGATGAATGTATGGAATTGAATGGAAGATATGGAAGAATTTGAATGATTAAGATGAATTATTTGTGGAATTATAATTATCTGTTAGTTTGATTTTGTGATTATAATTCATGAGAATTATTATTGATAAAATATGTGGTATAATTATGATATTGATCTCGATTAAAAAAATGGGATTTTGATATTTAAATTAGATTGTGACTTATGTGTATTTAAATATAAACTGTAATTATAGATTGTTGAATTATTGGGAATATGAAAGATTGTGTGTTTATTTTACATTTCTTTATACGTGATATATTTGGGTAAAGGAACTTTTGATGAGAGTCAAGCTTGCCTACACCTGGTTAACATAGTGGAATGAGACGCTATGGTAAGATGTCCTATGGCCCTTGACTGTAGTCTTAGGTATAATTTAACCAAAGGTTTATCATTGTGCACTCACTAATGAAAAATATGCACATGTATGAAGAGAAAATTAAGGGCACTAATAAGATTACAAGTAAAACCAAAAGCAAAGTAAGTAAGTAAGTAAGAAAGAAAGACACACGAAAGCGATAATGCATGTTTATGTTTTGCACCACCGAATACCATCAAAAGGGTGATAAGTATGTCAAAGTAAGTAAACCGTCATACCGGAAAATGTACTAAGCCGTCTGTGTCGGATAATGTATAAAGGGTGGTATCTCAGTAAAGTATAGTAACCCCTTTCCATATACGGTAAAACGGTATTTTAATTTATTATTGATGCATGTGAATATGTTGTTCATAAAATGATAAAGTAAGAAGTATGAAAAGTAAGAAAAGTAAAAAAGTAAGAAAATTAAGAAAGTAAAAAAATAAAGAAAGAAAAGAAAACAATTGACATACTGTACCTGTTCATTTTCCGCACTCTGATTATGTATGTGAACTGAAGTATGAATTTGTAAAATGCATATAAGTTAATGTTCATTATATTGTTTACTATTGTTCGTTATAGACGCGGAGTAACTTGTTACTCAGCAGATGACTTTGTTGTCGGCAGGTTCTTATTTTGATATATGTGCACCCGGACCGTGGAAAGAAGAGTAATACATAGAGGAACCTGAAGGTGATCATCCCGAAGAAGAACGGGATCTTGATCGATGGCCCTACTATTGAAGTTGATTTATTAGTATTTAAATTTCAGGGAGACTTTAATTGAATTTATGGAGAATCATGTTTAGTTTAGTTTTATGATTAATGATCTGGATGGATGATCAGGATTTTATTATATTTCAGTTGCAATTATGGATTATGGATTTAGTTGATGTTATTAATTGAAGAAATTTTTAGGTCCGTAATTTTAGTAAGCCTTAAATGTTTTTAACAGGATGATTTGTTAAGTAAGTCACGTGCCAAGATCTCACATTCTCCTAGGTAGGGTTTTGGGGCGCGACAAGAAACCTAGGGTTTCTAAGTGTTGGCTTGCTTATGAATAAAGAAATTGCTTGGAGATTGCAAGAAAATCTTGGAAATCAACATCAAGTTTTCTTGGGAGCGTTTTGAATCAAATGGTCCCGAAGGTCGATATACTATCCAACTCAAATCTATTATGAATTTATATGTGTTTAAGATTGATTAAGCTAGAAATAATAAAGTATTATCATGTTTATGGTAAAAATTATAGACTATGGAATATGAATTATGGTTTATTTTGTATGAGAATGAGTTTGTGAATATGAATTGGGGTTTTTATGAAATATTATGTGATGTTTAATATTTTGAATGGAAGAAATAGAGGATGGCAATATATATGGATGGATTTTATGAGATTATATGGTTTGTGGATTGTGTACAAAGGGAGGATGGACTTATATGATGGAGGAGAAGTATTTTACAGATTGATACTTGTGAAATTACTATTAAAAATGTTATGAATAATGATAAGGTAATATATGTGATTGTTGTGCTAAATAATGCCCTAATTATATTGTATGGTAATCGATATAAGGAAAGGTCAAAAGCATAGAAGAAAGACTTTCATGTTGAGAATTCTCTAACCTGGTGGAGTTTCTTGGCGGAAGATTAGAATCTAAGGGATGACAGATTCGAATGTTAATTACAACACTTATGCACAAACTCACATGTGTGTTAAGTTAAGAGTCTCACAAGCCACACGCATAACCATAAGCATTGTATACACCTTGTAGGACTGAATAAGAATGTGAAGAATTTGATAAGCCCGATAAGGGATATGATAAGTCTGATAAGGGAGTGTATGGTTATTGTTATGTAGCTCTAAGATTCATAAGCATAAGCGTTGCATATGCCTAATAAGGATTTTGATAAGCCCGATGAGGATATGATAAACCCGATGAGAGAATTGTATGATTATTGATAAGTAACTCTAAGCTTCATAAGCATAAGCATCTCACAAGCACATGGTCTTATAAGTATAAGCATCTCATAAGTACGTCATCTCATAAGTCTAATCTTCTCACAAGTACACGAGTCAAGGTGATGATATGATGCGCACATGTTCTTCTGCACTCTGATTTTGTTTTGTGTTTTTTGATTATGGTACTAAGTGCAGGAATACTATGATTTTAGTTGGATTTTATATTCACTGAGTGCTTTTTTACTCAGCCAGACTGTTTTCTTGGCAGGTGTGGAGCATGAGTTAGTTGATGAGCCTTGGGTAGGTAGAGGAGGTCTACGACGTAGAGGAAGAAGGTGAACCTTTTTCCGAGGGAGCGAGAGAGCTAGATCATTTCCCTTATTACTAGATAGTTGTTTTGATTTGAGAGAGTTGTAATAGGCCTTATGATAGTTTACTTCAGTTGATTTTGATGTTGCTTGGTTGATCACTTTGTATTGTGGTATCAGAGTATTATGTTTATGATGAGTTATGTTTATGTTGACCTTAGACTTGTGCAGGATGGTTTGGTTTTATATCGAATTTTATTATTCTCATTTTTGGAAACTCGTGTTAGTATGCCTTGTATGTCATGGAATTTAAGTAGGTTTAAGAAATGTGGCGACCCAAGGTTCCATTTTAGTCAAGGTGGGATTTAGGGTTGTTACAACTGTGATGAAACTTCTAAACCTGTCCATCATTGTCAAAAGCCACAACTTTTATTATTGGATCGGACATTCGATGAGGTTGATTCTGAGTTACCACAACCGCCAATTGATTCTGCAGGTCAGGATTCTCCACCCTTGGAAATTTCACTCCATGCTCTTATGGGTTCTACTCAGCCAAACACTATGAGAAGCACGGCTACCTTAAAAAACCGGATTATTAATGTTCTTATCGATTCCGGTTCTACTCACAATTTTCTTCATCCCTCTTTTGCTTAGCAGTGCGGATATCACATTCACAAGGACCAGAATTTACGGGTAATGGTAGCTGACGGTGGTTATTTGACCAGTTTGGGCAACTGTAAGGATATCTCGCTCAATTTACAAGGCTATGGTTTCACGATTGATTTTTTTCTCTTAACTATTAGTGTTTGTGACTTTGTTTTGGATGCTCAGTGGCTGCGTTCCCTGGGTACGATTGCTTGGGGCATTGCCCAATTAGTCATGCAATTTACTGTGGCTGATTTTGTTTATACATTGGTGGGTGACGACTCCCCTATGGTTATGTTTATGGATAGCCGCAGGGCGAACCGCACCTTACAACAAGAATGTAATGGCGTTCTCTTACACTTTGTTGCCGATAATATCGACACCCAGTCTTCTATCCCAGTTGAGGTGGTGAAATCTTCTTTTTCGAGTTTTCGGTCTGCTCTTCCACCACCTTGCAAGCATGATCATCGTATTCCTCTTTTACCGAATGCTTCCCTGGTTAATGTACGGCCATACCGCTATCCTCATTTCCAGAAGGCTGAGATTGATAAGGTTGTTACTGAATTGAAGACGGCAGGCCTTGTAAGACTGAGTTCCAGCCCCTATATTCTTCCCCGGTCTTGCTAGTCCGGAAGAAAGATGGATCGTGGCGTATGTGTGTGGATTATCATGCCCTCAATAAGATCACGATTAAGGATCGGTTTCCCATCCCGATTGTGGATGAGTTATTAGACAAATTGCATGGTGCCACCATCTTTTCTAAATTGGATCTTCGCTCGGTTTTCATCAAATTCGGGTCCATGCATGAACGGGATATCCCCAAGACAGCATTCCGCACTCATACTGGTCACTATGAGTTTTTAGTTATGCCGTTTGGACTATCCAACGCTGTGGCCACTTTTCAAAGCTTGATAGATGATATCTTCCGCCCTCACTTGCGTAAGTTTGTTTTGGTTTTCTTTGATGATATATTGATCTATATTGCCTCTTTGATCATCTTCGACACCTCGCTCTTATTTTTGGTCTCTTGAGAGCTAATAACCTTTTTGTCAAAGACTCGAAGTACTCTTTTGCTCAATCTTCCATTGGTTAACTCGGTCATGTTATATCTGCTCAAGGCATGGCGGTTGATAATGACAAAGATAACCTTACCTTCAAGGTTTTCAGGCTGTTTATAGTCGACTGCCACCATCGGTTTCAGCTTACCTTCAAGGGTCAACCATTGTGCACGCCGTTGATTTGGGTTTACGGGACCGAGATCACACTCTCCAACTCCTCAAAGATAACCTTAGTGAGGCGCAGGCTCAAATGAAATTTATGCCGATGCTACGCGCCACGTTGACATTGGTGATTGGGTCTTTCTTCGACTACAGCCGTACCGACAGTCCACCGCGGCATCACAACATTATTCTAAGCTTTCCGTGGGGTTTCATGGGCCTTTCCGCATTATCAAAAAGCTTGGTTCTGTTGCTTATAAGCTGGATCTTCCGGAAAGGTGTCGAATTCATCCAGTTTTTCATGTCTCTGCTTTAAAGAAGAAATTGGGCACTAGTATTACACCCGATCCACAACTCCCGAGTTTTGCCAATGTTGAGGAATGGGTTCCTAAGAAGCTGCTAGATCATGGTCTGTTTGGGCGCAACAATACGGCTGTTACCCATTGGCTTATCAAGTGGAAAGATCACCCGGCTGAGGAAGCGATTTGAGAGGACTACAAGACTTTTCACGTTCGTTTTCCATATTTTCAGGCTTGAGGACAAGCCCTGTTTCAAGAGGCGTACGATGTTAGGAAACTATTCTACTATTAGCAAGTCCTTTATTTTAGTAGGAGTTTTTTGCTTATTTATAATGTTCTATTTTCTTATTTAGAAGGAGTCAGGACTCCATTGTAACCTTTGTAGAATCAATCAAAAAAGCTCAATTCGTTGGTGGATAATCCCCGGATCAAAGGATTTCTAGGTGGTTGATCTGCAATAAAATATGGTGATTTAGGTTCAGGTCCCTATCAAGAAGTTCCAGAGGATCTCAAGGTCCACACTATTTTTTATTTTTTTTTGTGATGAGGGTGTCCGGGCCTCTTAGAGCACCCGCATCCACACACCAGGTAAATAGGGATAAATCCCTGAGGGTGGCCAACGGGGGGAAGGGAATTGAACTCAAGACCAACGCTTCCTGAGGTGTGTCCTGGACAGCACACGAACCGCCCAGGCCCTGCGTTAGTTACAAGTTCCACACTGGGAACCTCTGTAAATGGTTAAAGCCTCCTAATGGGATTTACATGCCAAACACATACTGTACTTCAAGTGGTAATCCTGGAAATAGTGATGGAGGGGATAACATCAAAGAGATATTTTATATATATATATATATATATAGTATTCAACAGTCGAAGAAGTTGAATTTTGGCTCAGTACCCTGCAGTCTTTGTCTATCACAATCTAGAAAATGTCTGGGTTGAAAGTGACTCCAAAATGTTAATATATGCTCTTATCTGAAAGTCTAATCTTCCTTGAATGTATATTTTTTTAATTTTAGTTTATTATCTTATTCTTTTTTGCTGGGATATCATTTATCAACTGTTAATGGATAGAGGTGAGGATGGGAGCTCTTGCAAGTCGTCACCCAGTGGGAATGGATCTCAAGACCTCTCTCATAAGTGAGGCCACACCCTACCATTAAAGCAAGCAGCAAGGTGTAACCTATCTAACGTTGGAGAAGGAAAGTCATCCTGGAGTGTTGCCCAAGGAGAGCTAAAGCCTTCTTTTTTCTCGTTTATCTTATGAACCCTTGGATTGTAATCTCTTGTTTGGGTTTGGGGGTCCTTGCCTAAACCCCCCCACTCCCACTGGGTAGCTTCAACAATAGTAAGAAAAAAAAATCGCCTTCAAATCACAAGTTTTTTCATCATAGAGGCTATCGAGCAAGAAAGTAATGTGATGTTTCTATGGTGTAATTGTACAAGAATTAGGTGGCGTTTGTTAACACTAGTCTTAAAAGAAGTGCTTATTTGAAAATTATGTTTAGTTGAATTTTAGATTGTTAAGTTGAAGGTTAATTGCATGTCTACATTTTAAAGATTTTGGGGGTAAAAAACCTCTACTTTAAAAAGTAGTTTCATAGCTATTTTTTAAAGTAGAGATTTTTACCCCTAAAATCTCTAAAATGTAGACATGCAATTAACCTTAAACTAAACAATCTAAAGTCCAACTAAGCATAATTTTAATATAAGAACTTCTTTTTAGACTAGTGTTAACAAACGCCACCTTAATATTCACCGTGAAAATAATGCTTATTGCATGTCCTTAACAAAGCATTCAACTAATCCATATCAATCCATCTATAGCCATAGAAACAATAGCAATAGCCAATACATAGACATAATAAGAACCTAATCCATGACCATCATAGGCATAAGTGCAGCATTCACGCTGGACTTGGGAAGAAACTCTCCTTTTAGCTTCTTGGTCCTTAACATGGTACTGCCTAAACAGAGTTACAAGTCCTCATAAACATAGTGACAAAGTCAAACATAGTGACAGAGTCGAGGTTCAGAAATAATTTGGCAGGGTCAAGTTCGGAAAAATTCATGAAAATTCGGGAAAAATTAGAAAAAATAAAAAATAAAATAATAAATATAAAAATATACTGAACAATTTGTTTTAAAATATACAAAATAAGTAATATTTTGCCAAATATGAAAAAATAATTTAGAAATAATTCGGTAAATTCGGGAATAATTCACAAATAATTCGATATTCCAATAATTCGCGAAGAATTCGGCAACCCAAAAATGGGTGAATAATTCAGGAATTTTTGAAAAAAAATGAATTTTTTGTTACAGAGCTCATAAAAAAACTGAGTACCTAAATCCACAAGGTCAGCATACACCCTGAAAATGGGTTCGGAATATTAGAGAGTAATTCACTTCTCCAATGATGAAGTTTGCATTTAGGTTTCATGGTTCTCATGGGCATTGGGGTTACTGGTTCATGTGGGTTGCGGGATCTTGCATGCGCCGAGGGTTTACCTACCCGAAAGCTGGGCTTGGGGTTCCTCGTTACAAGAAAAAAAAAATGCACTTAGAAACAGAAAGAATGCAATCTTTGATGACACCTTCTCAGTTGTAGATTATTTTTGTTGTTTTTCAATAAAAATTTTCCTTCAATTAAGCAAAAAGATAAATAAATACTAACTCTTGCCATAAATGTTTAATTAAAATAAATAATTTAGCAAAGGATCTTCTTCCATCTCTCCATTTATACACACTTTCTAACTCTAAGCAAAATATACTATTTGCAAGAAACAAATGCCTCACCAATTTCACTACATTACCAAGAAAAACACCGTCCCTCCTCCTGTTTCCACTCAACGCATTCACTTGCCTAGCCAACAGATGACGTCTAGGGTTCGATCATAAACAACATCTGTAAAGAGACCAGAAAAAGGATGTCAAAATGACATAAAATGCATGCATAAGTCAGAGTAACTTATCGTTTATGATTTTAACATTTTGGTGGTCAGAGATACTCACTTGGTCCACACTGACAGGCTTGCCATCTTCTACAAGGATCTCGACTATTGTTCCAGATTGATCAGCCTATGGAGAAGATATATTGTAAGCAAATGTTAAAATTGTCGATCAAATCTTTAAAAGCAACTGTGCATCGTCATGTGCAGGATTTGGGTATATAACCAATCAATGATAATTCTACCAGACAACCATAAATAAAACTCAAGGATCTTAGGAACAGTAAAATGTTTCCAACTACATTGTTGTTCTTCGAGTTAAAAAGAAAAGGCAGCTATAAATGTTAATAACTTTCTAACAGTATCGATCCTTGGATTTTGAGAGGGGGCTTTCTCCGTATCCATCCTTCGCTGCTCCTTAGCGGATGGATTCTCATGTGTATTCACAGGAGTCTATGGTCCATCGGGGAACAGATTTTTGGCAAGAGATAAATGATGTTAGTGTCAAGTGGGATGAGCCGTAGTAGTTGGGCAAATACTTCAATTGTGTGTGCTTCTACCATGAGAAGTTGGGAGGTTTCCATTTCCAACAAAATGAGAGAATTTGAGGATTTCATTTTCCAGCATGGTCTTATTGTCAAAGGATCTCAGTTTACTTGAATCTTACTTCTAAGAGAATTTTGTTCTAAGCAAACTGGACAGATTCTTAAATGTTCAATCGGTAGGAAGAGAAGTTTCCTAAAATAACTCTAGCAGCCATCCCTAGACCAACCTCTGATCATATTCGCCTCATGTTGGAAACAACTAATAGTGAATCAGGACCTCAACACTTTAGGTTTGAAAATATGTGCTTGAACCATCATGGATATAAAGTCAGGTGAAAGAGGTCTGGCTGAATTTGCCTTTATGGGTCCGGCGAGTACAGAGTACCATCTTTGGTCTCAAACCGAAGGCCCTGAAATAAGTCTCAAAGTGTGGAATAAGGAGGTGTTTACCATTCTCTCAGCGGATAAGAAGAGAATTCTGGGAGAATCAGAGTGGATAGACTCCAAGGAAGATCTTGGTCTGCTCTCAGAAGAAGATAGCAAGATCAGAGAGAATTTGAAAATGGAGTATCAACTATTGTTGAGGCGATAAGGGATCAGTTGGAAATAGAAATCTCGGATTAAATGGCTTAAAGAGGGTGACCAAAATACGAAGTTGTTTCATAAGGTCGCCAACTTTGAAAGGAGGATCAACTTTATCTCTAAGTTGTATGTTGATGGCTCTTGCAAGGAAAAGGATGAAGAAATTAAGCAAATGTGGTCTCCTTCTATAAGGAGCTATACAAAGAAAGACTGTTCCAGGCCAAAGTTGGATGGGATCTTGTTTGACATGAATTCCAAGGAACAAAGAGATAGCTTGGAGAGGCAATCTACAGAGGAAATTCTCAGTGCTCTCAAGGGAGTGGAAGGGGACAAAGCTCTAGGGCCAAACAGATTTTCTATCGAGTTTTTCAAGAGGTATTGGGACCTTGTTGGAATAGATCTTGTAAAGGCAGCTCAGGAATTTTTGAGGATGGAAAATTTGATCGAGTGCTAAACAGTTCCTTCATCGTCCTAATCCACAAAAGAGAAGGGGCCCAAGACTTAAAAAAAATTTGCCCAATCAGCTTATTGGAAAGTGTATAATATTTTGGCAAAGGTCTTATCAACTAGACTTAAGTTGGATATGGGCCCCATCATCTCTCCTCCTCAAGGAGATTTTGCGAGGGATGACAGATCTTGGATGGGTTGTTGATTGCGAATAAATGTGTGGATGTTAGGCTTAGGTCGGGGTCTTCTAGTGTCCTCTGTAAAATTGATATGGAAAATACCCATGATCATGTCAGTTGGGAATTTCTATAATCTGTGATGGGGAGAATGTGTATGAAGAGTGGTTATTCGACAGTGTCCTTTTCCATCCTGATTAATGAAAGCCCAGCTAGATAACTTTAGCAGTTCCCGTGGCCTTCTTTAGGGTGACCCGCTTTCCTCATTTCTTTTCATTATGATCATGAAAGCCCTTAGTAGGATGATCATGACAACGATAGAGTTCATCCTTGAGGAATTCTCTGTATGAAGGGAGAGTTTATCCATATCTCATCCGCAGTTCATTGATAACACTGATTCTCTGTGCTTCCTCCTACAGGCAGTTAGCTTATCTTTGATGTTTATTTAGATCTTTTGAAGTAGTTTCGGGTTTGATGATAAACTTTTCTAAGAGAGAACTATTTAGGGTTGGGGAGGTTCCGAACTTGGCAGAATTAGCGTCATGTATGGGATGTAAATTAGGGACATCACCTGCATCATACTTGGGTTTGCCCATCAAAACTAGGTATAAGGGTAGTGGAATGATTCACCCAAAGACCATCAGGGTGGAAATCTTTATATTTGTCGAAAGGAAGGAAATTAAATCTTCTCAAGAGCACCCTAAGTAGCCTTCCTATATATTTTTTTGTCCCTACTTACCATCTCGGTCTTTGTTCAAAGAAATTGGAAAAGATCTAAAGGGACTTCCTTGGGATTGATATGGTTGAATCTAACAAACATAACTTGGTAGAATGGAATTCACTGTGTAACCCCATGAAAGGCAGGGGTATAGGTGAAGCCTTTGGTGGAGTTCAAAAAAAAAAAAACTTTTTTGGGGAAGTGACTGGCATTTGGGGTGGGAAGAGATTATTTGTAGAGAAAAGTGATGGTTGTAAGTATGGGGAGAAGTTGGTCTGGGAAGCGTCTGGTCCGATGTTCTCATGGGATGGGCCTATAGACGGCTATTATACACAATTGGGATGAAGTTTTGAAACATATTAGATTTAGGGTGGGTAAAGGTGACCACAAGTTTTGGAAAGATGTGGTGTGGACAGTTAACACTTGAAGAGGATTTTGAAAATATATACTTATATGCATAGTAACAAATTCTCCGAATTTTTTAAAAAATCGCAAATTATTCCCGAATTTTAGGTGTGCCGAATTATTCACAAATTTTATGCTTGCCGAATTATTCACGGATTTTGTGAATTATTCCCAAATTGTTCCTGATTTTTTCGCGAATTTCACAATAATTTGTTTAGTTCAACAAAATACATTGTTTATTTTGTATATTATCTAATCAAATTGTTGGATATCTTTTTCATAATTAATTTTTTTCCCAAATTGTTCCCGGATTTTTCCGAATTTTTTTGAACTTCACCCTTACCGAATTATTCCCGAACCCCGACTTTGTCACTATACTTATATGTGATAGATAAGAGTGCTTCAATTGTGTCCTATTTTGAGTGGATGGCTGACACAGCCATGTGGTTTCCAAGGCTCAGACGTTGCCTTAATGATTAGGAGACGGAGGATCTCATTTGCCTCCTTGGTCGTCTTAAGGTTGTCATCCCTTGTCCTTCCATGGGGATGACCTGTTGTGGATTAAAGACAATAGAGATCAGTTTGCAGTGAGATCATATATTCTATCTTTAAGGAGTTGTCCTCCCCACTTTCCCTAAAGATTTGTGTGGAATCCCCGTGTTTCATCCAAGATATCTTTCTTCCCATAGGTAGCTTAATACGAAAAGATCCTCAAATGTGATCATATAGAAAATCGAGGGTGGCAAATGGCCAACCGTTGTTTATGTGTTATAATTCGGAGGCAACAGTGGATCACTTGTTGGATAATCCCTTAGCTGCTACACACAAACATATGGGATTGACTCCAGCGAAGCATTTGCTCCGGTTGCAAAGATAAATTCTATCAAAATTTTGTTATCACTGGCAGCGAGATTTGTTTGGCTTTTACATCAGTTGGATATGAAAATTGTCTTCCTTCATGGAAATTTGTAACAGGAAGTATATAAATCTACTCTACCAGGGTTCAAGCTTCCAAATAGTGAGGGAAAAGTTAGCAGATTAAGAAAGCAGGTAATTCAGTTTGTAATGAACACATTACAATTTGATACTTAGTAAGGGGTTCTAATAGGAAATTTGTTTGCCTCGTGCAGCTGAATGGTGGTTGCCATATGGTATGGATGCCCCCCAATCTAAGGAAAATTGTTATAAGGATTTTATCCCAAACGGCATCATCTAGCGACTGCAAACGTGGAGCAAGTTCTTCTTGATTCATTCAAAGCCTCGCAACCAGTTGAATTATGAGAAGTTGGAGCAATTGGTGTATGCATATTAAAATAAAAGGTTGCAACTGAAGCAGGCCACTAAAGATACTTGGAATACTTGGAGGGGTGATGCACCATTTGATCTCATAGACCTCAGCCACATATTTGATAAAGATAATCCATTGGTTAAGTGGTTGGGTGCTCCTAGAGATACAGTATTCGATGAACCGTGAGATTCTTCTAGGCTAATACATTTTTGGCCAGTACTAGTGGTGCGTGGATGAGTGTATGATGGGATCAGGTGGAGCTAGACCAAGCAGAACAGGACATAGTCAAGTTGAGCATAGCGGCACCACTGGTACTAGTGGGGCTGGACTGAGTGTGTGCGACACCGGCATGAGTGATCACAACCTCACACTAGCGCATTCGCACTAGTGAGAAGACGAGAACTTAGAGTCGCCACCAATCAAGGATTTGAGGTGTGATAGTTCACCCCAATAATAACCATGGTTCAAAATATCGGTATCGGGTGTCATATTGGTAAGTCCAAAATAGGATACGTATCGACGCATCGGACTGTATCGGATGGATATGGTGGAAAAAATCAGGATACGCTAAGAAATATTTGGATACGTAAGGAAAAACTTGGATACCTTGCATAAAACTTATTTTAATGCAAATATAAGTTAATAACAAATTAAATGAAGGTCTTCAACTATGTTTATAACCGTAAATATGAGAGTTAAGAATTTTAGAAATTAAAAAAGGCATGCGTGTTGTGCTGATAAAAATATATGAAAATACAAACCATAGTCACTTAACTAAGTATAAGAAAAACAATCTAGATGTCAAAACCTTACATTCAATGAGTTAAATAAGAATGTAGAATTACAAGCTTAACTTTTAACTTAATGTAAGTCTTTTTATGCTAAATTATTACACTGTTTAGTTGACTTTTTGACCCTATAGATGAAAATATTTTTTAAGACTAAAATATGAGACTTTTTTTGCCAAACTTTTGGGTTTTAGTAATTTTTGATATAATAAAATTTATTAAAATTTGATATTTGAGAAATACCCACATCATTTGAAAGTTGAAAATTTGACCCATTCGCTAAAAGGTGCTAAAAAGAAGATTTTGTTCTTGAAGTGGAAAATTGACTTTTTATTCTTCAAGAATTTGGATCAAAGATAAATTTATTGAAATCAAATGGGGGATAATCTCATTTGCATATTAATATCTTAAGTAAATGAAAGTAATATTAATTTAAAAGTATTTACTTAAATGATATTTTATATAAATAAGTTGTGTGAATCGGGTTTCTGTTGTGGTTCCTAGTGTAAATAGAAAAGAAAAAAATTAATTAAAAAATCTCCCATATCGGGCCTATATCGTTCCCGTATTGGTCTGATACGGAGGAGTTTTTTTTCAGCATACCAGTGTATCGGATAGCTCCAAATAAGATGCGTATCGGTCCATATCGGTCGATATGTATCAATATTTTAAACCAAGATAATAACCTCTTGGTCTGAGAACCAAAAGTCGGGGTTCGAGAGTTCCATTATGAGTCGGGGAAGGTGTTAAGCACCCCAACCCATCCATCAAATGACGGTTGCCTTCTTAATTTTTCTTCATTATTCTACCCTTTTTATAAAGCAATCAAAATTAATTCACTTTTTTTTCTAGGTCGGAATGCCTCTCTTCGACCGAATCAAGGCAATTCTCCCTCTTATCTTCTTTTATTTTTCTTTTATTTCTAGATTGGAATACACCACTCCTCGAACAATTCGGGGCAATTCTCTCAACTTATTTTTTTTTATTGTCCTTTTTTATTATTTCGAGATTGGAATGCACCCCTCCTCGACCAATTCGGGGTCATTCTCTCTACTTGAGCGGCGAGCCTTCTTTCCTTAAATCGGCGAAGGCCAACTCTCTCTTCGACAGATGTGAGAGAAGCCTCGCTTACACAATGGGAAAGGGGAATAATAAAAATAAAAGGAACAATAAATAAATAAAAATCGAAGACTTCTTCCCACACTTTCCTTCATCCGAGTTTCCACTTCCTCACGACCGTTTGGAGGGAACCCTCAACAACTGTTGGAAAATAAAGGAAGAAGAACCATGGATGGATAGAAGAAGAATCAAAGTAAATGACCTGAATCTTATTATGCTATTATTCTTTAAAGTTCTTTGTACCTTATCATGTGGCATATAAAAGTTCCTTCCTTTCCAAAAAAAGTCCCTACCTTTCCATATATTAATATATTATTCCTGTTTTTCCCTCTGATTCAATATATTTGCGCATGTCAACCCAAACATTTATGTGCTAATGAGTTTATGAAGTGCTGGTAACATTTTCAAATCAGCTGTAAAAATTTCTGCAAATAATTCATTTTCCACAAATCATGGAGAGAAAGCCCTTCCTACTTATTTACAACCCAATATTCCTTTAGAGCATTATAAACAGTCCAAAACAAGAAGAGATCACCTGGAATAATAATAATAATGATGATAATAATAACAATAATAATAAGAGTAATGATGATGATGATGATAATACTAATACGATGATGATGATAATAATAATAATAAGAAGAAGAAGATATCTTGTTGTGAAATAAAATTTTCCTAGCTCAGGATTGCAAATGAACTTTCGAGACAGAAAATGAAGGGAGATCAGCCTTATTTCTATTTCATTCATCAATTTCATGGCCTCAATAATGCATTGTGAAGTAAAATTTTCCTAGCAAAGTATTGCAAATGAACTTTCGAGACAGAAAATGAAGGGAGATCAGCCTTACTTCTATTTCATTCATCAATTTCATGGCCTCAATAATGCATAACACCTGTCCCTTCTGAACTTTGTCTCCAACCTAAGAAAAAAGCCCGCCTTGTAAGCCAAACGAGAAGAAAGCATGCCGCAGCGCCAATAGTCATTATCACCCATAAAGGTATCAATCTTCAAATTCAAACTAATTACATTAATAGAGAAGAATCACCTTCACAAATGGGGGTTCACCAGGCCCCGGATTTCGATAGAATGTTCCAGCCATTGGGCATTTAAGAGGTTGAAGGGATGACTTGGCTGACTTGGCAGCAGGTGGAGAAGGTGCTGGGGTTGAAGCTGAAGAAGAAACAGGAGCAGAAGGTGCTGGGCCAGTAGCAGTTGGCACATGTTGGTAAGCTGATGGCATTACTGCTGGTGAGGAGGGCGAATGCATTATAACCACAGGAGCAGGAGATGGTGCCTGAGGCAAGGCATCCTTTTTACGGATAATTATCTCACAGTCAAGTTGCTTCAACTGCAACTCAACGATATCCCTAGAATCAACAAGCCTGCAAAACAGAGATACAAGATGAACACAAACCTTCTTAGGGAGTAAATGCTAGATAGATGGTATGGAGGAATAGCAAATTTAACATGCTTACTTGACAAGACTTGCAACTTGAGTTAAGAACTCAGAGATTGATTCCTCTGAGGCCGAAGCTGCAGGAGAAGGCTCATTTAACAGTTTAGCATTCTTTTCTTCCAGTTCCTGTACTTCCGACTCGGTTGCAGGAGTTTTCACAGCATTTGATGATCCTTCGGCAGCAACCTGGAAAGCAATAGATGGCTCGAAAAACAAGACCAGGAAGAAATGGAAAAAAAGAAACATATCATTGAATGAAAACCACTGGAAGTACTTACCTCATCCAATTGAGCTTTCACCAAAGTGGAATGTTTCCAATTAGATCGTAGAGCCTACATTGTGGACACCAGTTTGACAACTACAAATCAATAGGAGTGTTTTCTTATGCCAAAGAGGTCTAAATCTCCACTAAAAAGACTCCACTTAACAAAATCAAGTGAATATAAATGATGAATTCAACATGGCAAAGACCCTGTTGTAATTGTAGAGTAAATGTATCACTTCCCAAAAAATAAAAATACTAAACACCAAGTTCTGACTTACAAGAGCTTATATGATCTAAAGAGATAGAGAGCATCTATAATCGTAAAACCCATGAAAAAAATCATCAATTTTTCAGAACGACCGAAGTATCATCAATCTGCATAAATTACCATACTAACAAAATCAATCATTTCAAGTTTGACTCTAAATTTATACAATCAAGAAAAAAAATTTGTTTCTTCTGTACCAATTTCACAAATGATCAACAAACCACACCCGAGGTCAGGTCAGAAATCAGAATGCATTTTTGCCCCATTCATTTATATATCAATGTTGGTAGCTGCAACAACCACTTTTTTTTATCAGTAATCAATAAATCCCAGATCTTCCAGCTTTTGCATAGAAAACAGCATAAGACAATATAATTAAATTAAATATCATACTCAACATGGTTTCAGCCTTTCGAGTATATAGAGATCCTCCTTGGGGGTCTTCTACTCTTTTCTCCTCTTCTTGCTAGATGAGGAGCCTTTTCTCTTATGGAATAAAAATAATTTTTTTGGGAGTGGGAGTTAGAACCACTATCTAATCCTACCCATCAAGGATTATGGGTCCACACAACCAATGGTTATTATGCCCTTAAACATGACATTCTAGAGTGTGTCTAGGGTGTACAAAGTTCCATGTACCTTAATGATCACCACCGCATGATCGGACTCTTACTATCATGCTTCGATCATGTTGGAAGATTAATCCTGGGAGTTTTAACAAATCAAACCCCGAGATCATTATGAGACCATAAATCTAACATTCTCCCACTTGGTCCACAATGATCACAGTAGCTTATTTTTAAAACTCTTTTGCTTTAAAAACACCTCCCGGATGAAGACATTTCAATAAGACACAACGAGTGGCCACTTTGAGAAAAAACATATCTTCCCAATTAAGATCGAGCAACACCCTACAACCTAGTTAGAAAAATATTATTAATATCATATCATGGCAATCATTACATTATCACATCATAAGACCTTCCATGGTCACAATGTTGACACTATTCTCTCTCCAAGTCACCACATAGGCATAATTTGTGTAGCATGGAACCAACATGAAACCTGATGATGATCAACTAATGTTTATCCATAATCGGTCCTTACTTGCTTCACACATTATCTCATATATGTCGTTCATATGTTTTTAGTATTATTATCGTCACATCTAGCCACATCTAACCCAAGCCTTTAAGAAGATCCATCAACCAACTAGATCTCCCTATGAACGCTTTAAAGTCCTTATGCTCACCTAATGGTTTGACTTTAGATATCCCTCGGGAAACCATGCATTTTTTATACATAAATAGACCAACATGCAATATGATCATCAAACCAAGTGTTATAACTATTATGGGACCAATTACACAATCCCTTCAGCCAAACAAATCAACTATCTACAAGGTCCATCTGAGCAACATACTTCTGAAAGATTTTAGAATTCAAACCCTTGATCATGGGATCAACAATTATCTACTTTGTGCTAATTACTTTAGTAACACTTGATGATCTTGCACATTTTCTCTTACAACAAGATATTTAATATTTTATACGCTTTGAACCTCCAGAACTCTTGTGATGTTTAGAAAAGAAACAGCAGCAAGATTATCACAAAATATTCTTAACGGACTGGTAATAGAATCCACAATCCGAATGTTGGAGATAAAGTTACGCCGCAATATTCATCGTTTGAAATATTCCTGATATTCCCGATATATACCAAATATCTTTTAATATCGCAAGAGTACAAAATATCACACGATATTTCCCATATATCTCTCATAAGTAAGGGATATTTTGCCCCTTAGTCTATAAAAAAGAAAAAAATCGACCAAAGAGAAGGGATTTGAGAGATTTTGAAGGAGTTTTCTATATTCTTGAGAAACCAATCACTTTAGTACCCACATTTATCTACATTTATCATTCAGAGTCAAAATGTACCCCAATTGCACAGCCTTTGGCGAAATTTTCCTAAAAGATAAGAATTTTCTTCAAATTAGAATGAGATTTTGCACAATTAGTGTGTCATTAGTCCTAAACTAGTGCAAATGCATCAAGTTGATGGATTTACACTAGATTTCTAAGTTCAAAATTTAAATTTCTTACTTTAGGGAGCGAAATTGGGGGAACTCAAAATTTTTAATTTTTTAGCTTAACTAAAAATGGCTTCTTGGGGTGGGTTGGATCATGGATGTATTATGAATGAAACTCTGATTGTGTGTTTTTACTGCTATGATTGATACTAGATTTCTAAGTTCAAAATTCAAATTTCTTACTTTAGGAAAGGGAAATTGGAGGAACTCCAAATTTTCAATATTTAGCTTAACTCCATGTAGCTCTGATTGTAGTTCTTGGAGTGGGTTGGATTATAGATGTATATTATATATGGAACTCTGATTTTGAATTTTTATTGTTATGATTGATTGAGGGATAAATGAACCATTTTATGCAAGTTATATCAACATTAGTCAATTATACATTGTCATTAGCGCACATCTTTGCCCTCATTCCCATTGCATCTCTTCTGTATATTGTTGTTTTTTTAAGTTTTTTGATTTTCAAATGTGTTCTTTTTTTCCAAGCTACAACATATCCCATGATATCGACATTAAGAACCATGGCCATAAACTTTGTTTGCATGGTGGATGAGGCTATAAGTATTTTCTTTACATTCTTCCATAAAATAGCTCAACCAACCAATGGGAAGATATATCCATAGGTGGACTTTTTGCTGTCAAGGCTACCAACATAGTCAGAATCCGAATATCCAATCACATATAGGTGATTGGATCTTCTGTATATGAGCTTATGGTCTTTAGTTCCCTGCAGATACCGCATTACCATCCAACTGCTTTCTAGTGATCCATTCTTAGGGGTGTCAATGGGCAGGGCAGGCCCGGCCCGAAAAAATCATGCCCATTACGCATTTTTAGGCCTTCCTTAGGCCAATATTAATGTGGCCAGACTTGGGCTTGGCTCCTTAAAGCCCAGTCCCAACATGGCCTGATATATATATATATCAATATTTAAAAACGCAAAGGCGTAAGACGTGGCGTTGGGACCTCAAGATGCATGAGGCTTAAGCCTCACAAGAAAGCCTCACTCTCCATCATTTTCAAAAATAAATAAGAATATTACAAAAAGATTCATAAAAATTAATTAAAGTTTATAATATGTGTGTGGGTACACAAACGCATATCTAATATTATATAAATTATTCAGCCATAAATAGGGATGTCAACGAGGCGGCTTTGGGCCGGGGCGCCCCCAACCCGACCCCGCCCCTAAAGGAAAACTCCTACCCCAAACCCAGGTCGGATCGGGGCGGGGCCGATTTTTCAAAATACTTCTTAACCCCGGTCCCACCCCATCCCGTTAAGCACTAGATGGGTCAAGTTAGGACGGGAGGACTATATTTCATACTATAAGTACTATAATGAGGTAATTTTAGTATTAAATTAAGGGTAAAATAGTGATTTGAAGCGGGGCAGGGTAAACCCATCCCCAGCCCAAACCCGACTCGGGTTTAACATCTCATTCCCAAACCTGCCCCTACCCCTTTAAAAGCTCCCCAAACCCGTCCCAATAGGGGTGGGGTGGGTTACCCAATTAACCCGGCCCGTTGCCATCCCTAGCCATAAAATTAATAAATTTAAGAGGCAAGAAAAGCTAAAATTAAGATTTACTTTTTTGTTCATATACATATTGAAAGACGAGGATGTTCAATCATCGTGTGGTGGATCTTGGATTCAACAAACAATTGCAAAGTAAGTATCAACTATATATGTTAGGCAATGGCTCCAAATCGTTGTGAAGTATACTATAACAATTAGAATAAAATATATTCAACAAGGTTTGTAAAAGCCTAAATATGTTAGACATCATAAATTAAGTGTTAATTTAAACTAATATAAAATAAAAGAAGAAAATTTAATGTTTTTATTTATCAATAATAGAAGTTATAAGACTCACACTTTATAGTTTAATGTTTAGGTCTTAGTTATGTGGCTAGAACTAGTTATGTGGCTAGAAGTCTATTTTTGATTAACATATGAGGCATAAGTGTTAAAAAAATCAATGTTGAAGTCCCAATTATGTGGCTAGAACCCTGTTTTTTTTATTATTAATGGATGATCATATGCCTCAGACATAAAGTGAGTGAGATTGGGCTTCCTACTAAAGGCCCCATGAGCTTATATTGTGATAATAAAGCCGCTATTAGTATTGCTCATAATCCGATGTAGCATGACAAAACCAAGCATAGTAAGGTAGATCGTCATTTCATCAAAGAGAAGTTGAAGGCGGGGTATATTTGCACCCCGTTTGTGAAGTCAGAAGATCAACTGGCTGATGTGTTGACTAAGGGTCTTGGTGGTACTCAGTTCCGAAATATTGTTGGCAAGTTGGGAATGAGTGATATCTATGCACCAACTTGAGGGGGAGTGTTGAATAAAGCTTTATGGGCTTTATTCCTATGGGGCCTTGTCTTTATGTTGTCTCTTATATATTGTATTGTGGGTCTACTATTAGTAGCTCTTACATATTAATAATAGACCATTAGTGGAATATAAATAATAAATGTGTGACAGAGATCATTAATCTCTCACTATTTTTCTCTAAACCTAATCTTCTTCTCCTTCTTCTTCTTTCTCACTCTCTCAAACCCTAAACTCTCAATCCCTAACTAAACCAACTACAACTAGCCTCACAACTGACATGGCCCTTCCACATCCCCACCACGTGGGCCCTCTTGACTTCTTTTGGGATCCAACACGAATGTGCCCCATATTTGGCTACGATCATTGATCACCATAGACTCTCCCTCTCCTCCCTAAACCTCCAAATCCATTTCCCCAACAGGGCTTTATTGACCCACGACAATAGCTTGAGGTTTAGACCACCCTTGCTCCTAGGTCGACAAATGTGAGCCCAATCAACTAGATAATACTTGAACTCACCCCATTTCTCGTGCCAAAGGAACTCCCTCTCCATACGTTCTAGGGATAATGTCATCGAACGGGGAATGACGAGTGTAGACATGAAGTAGGTACGCAAACTACACAATGTGCTCTAAATCAGTGTTAACTTCCTCCTTTTGACAAAAACGACGATTGTCACCCGGACAACCTCTTCGCAAACCTTTCCAAAACCGGCTCCCAAACTGCCTTAGATTTGAAACTTGCCCCGAGGGGCATACCTAAATACACTGATGGGAGACATCCGAGACATGACGTCATGTGGGCCACATCTGAAACCTCTCTGACCCCTATAATTTCAGATTTGGACATATTAACACGCAACCCGGACACAACTTCGAAGCATCGAAGGAGGCTCCTGAGTAGGACAAGATCCTGGTGGGACACTCTACAAAATATTAAGGTATCGTCTACAAACTGTAGGTGAGAAATGCGCAACCTATTTATACCTAGGGAGAACCCTTCGAAGATCGTGCCATCAGTGCAAGATAACATCCTACTCGAGGCTTCTACCATAGTGATGAATAGGAAAGGGGAAAGCCGGTCCCTTTGCCTTAGCCCCCTAGAGCTATAAAAGTAACCCATCGAGCTGCCATTGATGAGGATGGAGAAAGACACGGATGAAATGCATAGCTGCATCCAATGGCACTACTTAGGGCTAAAACTCATTCTTCTTAGTACATAGCCAAAAAACTCTCAACTAACATGATCATAGACTTTTTCCATGTCCACTTTACACAATATGCCTAGAACTTTGGCTCTAATCATGTCATCAATACATTCGTTGGCGATCAAGAATCTGTCAACCTCCCACAAAGGCCCATTGTTGGGGGGAAATGATATGGCCCATCACTCTCCAGAGACGGGTAGCTAAAAATTTAGCTAGAATTTTGTAAACACTACTCATGAGACTGATGGGCCAGAAATCTTTGATTGTCAATGCTCCTTTGTGTTTTGGAATCAGGACTACAAAGGTGTTAATCACTTTATCGAAACGCCCTAACGCATACACCTCCCTCTAGACTGCAAGGAAATCCTTTCCAACGATATCTCAGCATGATCAATAAAACTCAATAGTGAATTCATCCGAGCCAGGAGCCTTATCTCCGGCCATGTTTCGAATGGCTCCCAAAACTTCCTCCTGCTCGAAAGGGGCCTCCAACGAATACCTCTGATTAGCCAGCAAACACTCGAATGAGAGACCATCTAACTGTGAATGCCACCTTTCCTTTTCCTGATATAGATCCTAGTAAAAAGACACAATGCTCTATGCAACCTCTACTGGCCCCTCCTTCCACTCTCCATCCACCTTGATTCGGGAAATAAAATTGTTTTTGCAGTGGAAGTTGGCCATGCGGTGGAATAACTTAGTATTCTGATCCCCCTCCTTGAGCCACTGGACCCTAGCCTTCTGTTTTTAGCTGATCTTTTCTAACCTTGCCGTGGATATATATTCCATTTCCATTACTTCCATGGTTTGGGTCCTTCATCTGTAAGAGACCTCAATTCCTCCACCAGGTCCAAATCCCCTATGTCCTTCAGTAGGCGAGCTAGCCCATCCTGAATGTTTCCGAACACCTCTCTGTTCCAGATCTTAAGCCGCACTTTGAGGGCCTTGAGTTTAAGCCCAAATCTTGTGCCAATGACCCATCCTTGAGTTTGATCACGACTCTACAACAACTAAAAGCAATGCAATTTACTAAAATTATCACTGATCTAAGCATCTTTCACTAATATAAGGCTAGTAAGTAATAGATACCAAAACTTAGAGGATTTATCACCTTCGGCAGAAAGAAACCTCTATTTCTCAATACCGGAACTGACCACCTTATCCTTTCAAATTGCCCAAAAGAGTGACCCAGCTTTGGGACTGATCACTACTCTGCAACATCTAAAAGCAATGCAATTTACTAAAATTATCAGTGATCTAAACATCTTTCACAAATATAAGACTAGTAAGTTAAAGATACTAAAATTTAGAGAATTCCATCACCTTTAGGCATAAAGTAACTTCTATTTCTCGATACCCAAACCAACCACCTTACCCTTTTAAATTACCCAAAATAATGACCAACGTTTGGGGTTGATCGCTACTCTACAAACAACTGAAAGACTCATTACAACCATAACTTTAATACATCACAACTCCTAATTCAACTCCAACTCTTAAAAAATAGTGAACTTGCCAAAATAATCAGTTTCTCAAAATAGAAAAACTAGAAATGGACTCAAAACACTTTCTCAACTCTTAATTAAGGGTTTTTCATACCCAACTAGACTCTCGAAACCTAAAATGGATATAATAACAGTAAAATAAAATTTTACTAAAAATAGCAAATTTTGGCTTTAAATTGTGCTCACTGGAAACTAGGTTAAGCAAAGATAGGCTACTTGTTCTTCTTTTGCTTTGAATGATTTGCTGCATATGGTTTGTTGCGAAAGTGACATTATCAAGATTTTCTGCAAGCTTTTTAAGGTTCAGCAAGAAAATGCAAACATGTTAAAGTTTGCAGCTAAATGCAAACAAATTAAGGTTCACAGCTAAATGCAAACCAATTAAGAATCACAGCTAAATGCAAAACATTAAGGTTCACAACTAAAATGCAAACCTATTAAGGTTCGCAGCTAAAATGCAAACCAATTAAGGTTTGCAACAAAATGCAAACCATTAAGGCTTGCAGAAAATGCAAACCATTTAAGGTTTGAAGCTAAAATACAAACCATTTAAGGTTCGCAGCTAAAATGCAACCTATTAAGGTTCGCAGCAACATGCAAACCTATTAAGGCTTACGTTAAAATGAAAATCATTTAAGGTTCGTAGCGCAGCTAAAATGCAAATCATTTAATGTTCGCAGCCAAATGCAAACCATTTGAGGCTCGGGGTAAAAGTTAAAAGCCAATAAAGGCTCACACAATGATGCCCGCAACAAGAGGCTTCCTATATACATGTGGCAGCAGCAATACAATCCTCGAATTTCGTGGGTTACCATACCTAGACAAGTAGAGTTTAAATTTCACCTCAAGAAAGATGACATCATCGACTTCTACCAATGGAGGTGATTCTGCAATAAAACCACCTTGAAAATGGCCGTCACCTCAGTTTAAACCGAGTTGACCTAAGGTATGGCTTATTTAAGCCAAAAAAAAACCCCAATAAGGACATTTTTACACAAATGTTAATCAACAAAGCTCTGATACCACATCTTTGTAGTTACAATTGGAGATAGGGTTTAGGGGATTTAGGGTTTAGAGAAGAGAAAAGAGATAATAGAAGAAGAAGAAAGATTATGGTAAATTGCTTAGTGAGGAAAAGAAAGTCCTACTAGCATCTTATATTAAGAGAATATTACATATATACCATTTTACAACTATACCCTCGATATTACATATATCAACACTCCCCCTCAAGCCTAGCTTGACAATAATATCCTGGAGGATAGGAGGGTCAACAGGCTTGATAAAGATGTCAGCAAGTTGTTGAGAAGACGAAACATGTTGAAGAGATAATGAACAATCCTGAACTCTCTCAGAGAAAATGAATATCAACTTCAATGTGTTTTGTCCTCTAATGAAGCACAGAATCAAAGACAATCTTCATAGCAACCTCATTATCACAATATAAAGACATAGGGCCTTTAACAGAAAACTCTAACTCGAGAAGGAGAGAACGAAGCTACAGAACTTCATAATTCCCATGAGCAAGAGCCTGATATTCTGCTTCGATACTAGAGCGAGAAACAACGGATTGCTTTTCACTCTTCCATGCAACCAAGTTGCCCGAAAAAAAGCACAATAGCCAGAGGTAGAGCAACGATCAGTAGCAGATCTAGCCCAATTGACATTTATATAGCAGGAGATCTCAAGAAGCTCATGTGAGCGATATACAAGTTCACAACTAGGTTTAGACTTGGTATATCGAAGAATTCGATGAACAGCAGTAAGGTATGAAACACAGAGAGCATACATGAACTGACTAACCATGCTAACAACAAACGTAATATCCGGTTGAGTGAGGGTGAGATATATCAAGTGGCCCATGAGACACTGGTAACCTGGTAGGCATGAGGATCAAGAAGAAGATCACCCTCACTATCATGTAAAGAGAGCTTCGGATCCATGGGAGAAGTAGTGGGTTTAGACCCACTCATACTAGTATCACTCAGCAGATCAAGAGCATGTTTTCGCTGTGACAGAAAAATTCTCTTCTTGGATCGAGCAATCCCTAGACCAAGGAAGTACTTCAGATGACCTAGGTCTTTGACATCAAAGATACGCCTCAGCTCACTCTTAGCATGAGAGATAAAAGAGGAATCATCATCGGTCAATATAATGTCATCTATACTAGAAGTATAGTACGGCCTGAGGTGCCAGAGTGGATGAAGACAGTATGATCAGAGTGACATCACTGAAAGCCCATACTCAAAACCACTTCATTAAAGCAATGAAACCAAGCACGAGGTGACTGCTTCAAACCATATATAGAATTTTGAAGTCTACAAACCTTCCCAGACTCCCCCTAAAGCAGGAAACCGGGAAGGGGATCCATATATACCTCCTCGATGAGATGCTCATTAAGAAATGCATTCTTGATGTCCAACTGATAGAGAGGCCAACTCTGATTGGCCGCAAGAGAGAGGAGAACACAAATAAAAGTCAGTTTGACCACAGAAGCAAAAGTAGCATCATAGTCAACACCACCAAACTGGGTAATAACCATAGCATGAAATTCTTGGAATATAGAAAAACCCTCATCCTTAGACTTAATAAGGTAAACTCAAGTAACCCGAGTGCAGTCATCGATAAAAGTAACATAATAACGAAAACCATCACTAGAGATAACCAGAGATGAACCCCAAACATCAGAATGAATAAGCTCAAAAGTAAAACAACATCTATGCATGCAAGAAGGATAAACAGTGCAAATATGTTTAGTAAGCTCACAAGTATCACATTGAAAAGTTGATGAAGAATACAGTTTACTAAAATAGAATAAAAAAACACAGTCTTAGATCCAACATGCCCAAGCTTGGCATGCCATAAACGATAAGTATCATGATTAGCATCAAGAGAAAAAGGAAAAACAGCAGTAGATGGGACACGATCAGGATCATAATCAGTGTCAAGGTAGTACAATCCGCCTCTTTCCACACCTCTATCAACAATCATCCTCATAATCAGATCCAGAAAGAGACAATGAGAAGAATAAAATATAGCACAACAATTGAGTCTGGTAGTAAGACTACTAACTGAAAGAAGGTTCAAAGATAAATGAGGAACATGTAAAACATAAGATAAAGAGAGACGGAGAAACAAGAATGTGCCCTACTCTTAAACAAGAGTAATGGAATCATCAGCCAAGCGAACCTTGGCAATAAGAGATGGAGGTGAATAAATACAATAACCTTGTGACCCATCAGTCATATGATCAGTGGCTTCGGAATCAATAACCCAACTAGGAGTACACAAATCCGAAGACGCTGAAGAACCTCAAAATAATCAGAAATAAGTATATTCTCTTGCTGAAAGTGAACAATCTCACGAGTAAGTCGATAAATCTGAGCATCATTCTCCATTAAGGCATAAGTCTAAATAAAAGCATCCCAAAACTAATGACAATCCTTATAGAAAATATAATTCCCGGCATTCTAAGGCTCCATAGAATTAAACAACCAATCCAAAATAATGTAATTCTCGGCATTCCAGAAAATACATGTCTCCGGCTTTTAGGGGTTTTACCATCAAGATACCCCATCTTAAAACGACCCCTGATATAAAGCTCAATAAAGCTTCGCCAATCACCACATAAGAAAATTATCACCATTAAATTTAATATTGGTGATAGAGTGGACAACGAAGTCGAAAAGAGTCACTGGAGTAAGAACTTTAGCATCCATAGGAGCAACTTCAGGTAAAAAATGAAGTCACACTTCCGATCAATTAATATTTCATCAAGAACATGTCCATAAATAGTAAGATAACCAAAAACATGGATCTAAGGTACTGTTATAAGCAAAACAGTGCATAGAGTAAGGGGTCGGAAAAATCTTGATAACTCCTTTAAATCTCATCCAAATTGAGAAACTCAGTTTTAAAAGAACCCTTGCAAAAAACCGGTCCATCCATGATCAACGAACAACATTAGAAAAGTCTCATTCTTATTTTTTCTGAATTTTGCTATATTTTTCCTTCAAATCATTGTAACTTCCTCAATATTGAATCAAATCACACGATATAGGATTCAAAAATCCTCTAAAATCAAGATCTCTGAAAAATATACCTTTGAAGAACCCAAAACCCAAAAATAAGGCCTAGGCCATACGGCTAAAGACAACCATATGGCTAAAAAGTCCCAGTTGTCTTCCTTCTTTCTTTAAATCACATTTTCCTTCCTTTGATGAAGCTCTGATACCAAATTGAAGATAGGGTTTGGGGAATTTAGGGTTTAGAGAAAAGAAAAGAGATAAGAGGTGAAGAAGAGAGAATAGGGTAAATTGCTTAGTGAGGGAAAGAAAGCCCCACTAGCATCTTATATTAAAATAACATTATATATATACCCTTTTACAACTATACCCTCGATATTACATATATTAACAATTACAACGATCACTTTAATCCTGGATCTTCCGAATTTTGCATAAAAAACAGCTTAAGGCAATATAATCAAATTAAATTATTTTCTAGGGAGTGAAAGTTGGGACCACTCCCTATTCGTAGGTTCTTAAATCATACCCTTAAATCATACCCATCAAGGATTATGAGTCCGCACAATGAAGGATGATTATGCCTTTAAATATTATATGTTAGTGCATGTTTAGGTTGTGCCAAGTTCAATGTACCTTAATTATCAGTACCACATGATCGGACTCTCACCAACATGCTTGAATCATACAGAAAGATTAGTCCGGGGTTTTAACAAATCAAACCCATGATCATTGCAGGACCTTAAAATATAACAATCAAATGCAACAAACAAATGGAAGCAATACCACATATAGCAAATGAGAACAGAACCCAAAGATATCAATTCACATGAGGTCAAACAAAGCAAGAAATTCAGAAAAAGAAACCCAGATGAATCCAAAGAGAGATAGAGAGAGAGGAGTTGAGGTTAATCTCAGCAGTCTCATATCATGTACATCTACGAAACTAAATTGGGTTTAAATAAGAAGGAATCAAATTGCTTACCTTGGTAGAGAATCGGAGCTTCGACTTGAAAGAGAGAGTGAAGGAGACCTTAGAGTGAGAACAATGGCACTGAATAAAAGGGTAAGGGGATGCAGAGGTGGTTTTGGTAACAGAGGCAGCAGCTGCTGTAAGAGAAGACGCCATTTTCAGAGCAGACGAAACACAAGAGCTTCAAACTGTTGAAAATAGATAGACGAGACGTTCGTCAGATCAGTGAAACGATTCGAAAGAGAAATTATCAAAAACACATCTTTCTCTCTCTCTCTCTGTTGTGATGGGGGATTCTTCAGTTCAGCTGAAGATCCATCGACCTTCAATTAAGCCGTGTCTGGGCTTGGCCTTCTGCTATGAACCCAACATGAATTTTATTTGGGACTCTATCAGTGCCAATCACAACCTGCCACTTATCCATGTTCAAGGTGCTTCGAAAAAATTTAAAATAAATAAAATAAAACACACAATGTAAAATAACGAGGCGAAAAATCAATAAAGGAAAAGGGGGAAATGTTAGTATGTTTTTCTCGGAAAACACCTCCATGTTGCCTAGTTAATAGTGTTGGTGTAACACACATGGGCCTGTCCCACTGGCTGTGTATCTCCATTCGGGGAGGTGTAACTAGTGTTCGAGTCTTGATGTGGCCGTTGAACGCCCACCATGAGTGCTAATCCAGCTAAGCCCCTAACCTAGGTAGATAAATGATTAGGACCAACAAAAAAAATAGTGTTGGTGTAACCCCCGAGGGTGTAGCCCAATGGCTAAAGGACGAACCGTAAACTCGGAGGTCTCAAGGTCTATTCCTGGGCTCCCCTCAATATCGGTTGTATGGAGTGGGGGTATTCCCTATGGAGCACGTTGTTGCCCAGATATTGACCCTAGAGGGGAGGTGATTAGAGTCTATGCAAATTAAAAAGTGATTTTCCCTTTGAATGCGGAATTATAATGACAATGGTAAAGCAACTTAAAAGTTCTAAATTATATGCAATAACGAGTTCGACAACTTATCTACGTCTCCGCCTCTTAGCTTCCAGCTTCAAGGATTTTCACGATTTTTATTCCCAAATCGATTAGACTACTTCCAAACAAGTCCTAACCTTTACAATTTCTTTTCACAGGTCGAGATGGAACATTTCCTTGCAAGAGCACAACCCTCTCTTGACTTCTTTGAAGCAACAGCTTTAGTTGCAAGAGTTCAACGATTCTTGACTTCACTTTTACAAAGATGTGATTGGATTTAGCAATCCAAAATAAATGCTCCTGATATGAGCTGAATAGGAGTTGACAAATACTCCAATGAAATCTCTCAATAAATGGAATTAAATAGCTCAAATGAGATTTTGGGGATTTCTAAGTGTATGATCGATGATGAAATCAATGTGAGTAAATGAGTTGATGATAGAAGTTATTGCAATGATCAAGTGTTGTGTTTAGTTCATAAATGAAATCTTTTTATAGCTCTTAAACCAATATAGTCGTTGGTGAAGCATTAAATGCGTATTAGGCCGTTGAAAAATAGCCGTTACAGCGTTTTTCAGAAACAGGCTTCATTTCGTCGATGAAACTAGGTCACCCAGTTCATTTCGTCGCCGAATCCAAAAACAATAAGCTCAGTGGTTTTTCTTGTCACCACTTCGTCCCCGAAGTCAGATCACTCCTGTGATTTCATCGACGAATTCAAAGCAAACTCTATTTTTTTTCTTTTTGATCAGACCTTGATGATGGGAATCAATTCCTAGGTCATTTGGCTTTCCTTTAACATGATTTTTATGAATTCCTAGGGCCTTAGAATGATGTCCAATATATGTCTTAAGCTCCTATGGTCAATCTAAATATTTTGTACTATGGGTATAATTATGAATCTTCATTTTTACTTGAATTGATCACTATCTTGAAAAACTTCCATTCTTTTTGCCTTGAGTGAAGTGCTAATTTTCTCATAATCTAAAATGTTCAAGCACCTAAATAGAATTATTAGTAATAGAAGTTTCACTTCATTATTGTGCTATTATCAAAATTATTAAGGGTAACAATCTCCCCCCTTTTTGATGATAACATAATAATATAATGAAATGGGATTGAGCTCCCCCTCAATATATATTTTGAATAAAGCTTTGAAGTTGGCTCCCCCTAAACATATGCATTCATATAAAAATTTGGCAATATAAACTTATATGCATATTTTAGATTCTGCATAGTTATTTAAGTATGGAATAATTTCAATAACCAACATTCATTCAAGAATATCTAAACAAAGATTTCATTTATATCATTAGAATATGTTAACTACAATCATTTATAGACAATTAAGAAACAAGAAAAGTTTCATGACAATACTTAAACAAGATAAAATTTTGAACCAAGAGAAGTTTCACAAAGAGAATTTTATAAAATTTGTCATTCATTATATTACATTTCTTCTCCCCCTTGGCATTATAAAAAAAAAAAAAAAACATAACAGAGCAAAAAAAATGAATATAGCTATGGCTCTGGGGTCTTGCTTCTTCTTTAGCTTCTGTAGCCACTTCTTAATACTAGTGCCCTCACTATCACTTGAGTCACTAAATGTCGTGACCCAAAATACCCCCTAGGAGTTAAGGGTACTTTGACTCGTGACCGTCATATCATACCTCCAGTATGATACATAAGGCACACGTGGAAACCTGTCAGAGTACCTGAACATACATAGCGGAAACGAAATACAATGCACAGCGGAAAATAAAATACTAACATAGCGGAAGCAAAATGAATACTCCTATAACTTGGCTCAAGTAAGAACCAACAAGTATACATGTGGGAGAAACCCAAAAGTGGAGTGGACAAACCCCACACTCACATAACAAAAGACACAAGTTCTAAGTCGGTCGATCAACAGAAATCGAAGTCACGACTCCTATCTAAAGCACCATTGTCATGATAGTGATCCATGGAAGGCTCCGGGTCACGGTACTCTTCCTCGACCCAAGGTTCTTCGCCACACAAATCGAATGGAACCCGAGCACCTGCCGATCATAACAATATCGACTGAGCATGGAATACTCAGTGTATACAAACTAATAACAATAAAGCGGTTAGGCATGGAGCATACAAGACATGGGGAATGAAATCCGTAAATTCCTTAAAGCATGGAAACCGTGAAAACGTATGTGAGATAATATTCGAAACCAAAACTGTAACCGTGTGAGTCAATCGATAATCATAGCCTTATGAGTTCTTGTGAGTTCATGGAGTTACTTAGAGTCATTATGATCCGTAGAGACATAGAGCATAGAGCAATAACCTTAGAGCATTTCCATAGAGCATAACCTTAGAGATCTTAGAGCATTTCATTGTGATCCGTGGAGCTTGTGAGACGATCTTAGAGCATTATCATAGAGTTTCCTTGTGAGCATGGTATGATCCTTAGAGCTTGTGAAACGATCTTAGAGAAATCATAGAGTTACTTAGAATCATTCATTATTCGTCTTTTCGTGAAAAACCTTTGTTTGTACTTGGAGAAATCCATGGAAACCATCGGTTTATGCGAGACATGCGAGCATATGCACTTAATAAGAGAAATCATCGTATTTAAGCATAGAATCCCTTAGAGGTATTTTATCAAACACTTAGAGTGCATCATAATAGTAACCTTCATCCAAGTATATAATCACACCTTTTCATACATAAAATCAATACATATAGATAGGGCATAGATAAGAAGAATCATAATTAGTAACTAGTAGGATTGCAAGATTGTAGTAGAGTGTATCTACCTTGGAGAAATCAATGAGTTTGACTCCCAATGGCTGGAACAAGCAAGAACAGTGAGTTCTTGGTTGGAAAACACCAAATGGAAAGGAAGAACTTGATCTTCCACAAGCTTGAACGATCACCAAGGTCCTCTCCTCCTTCTCTTCTTCAAATCCCTCAAAAACAATGCACAAAGGGTTTGTGAAACCCTAAGGCACGAACCCTGCCCTTTTATAGGCAAAGGGTGATGGTTAAAGTCTTAAACACCCTTAATGAAGAAAATCTGCGTATGACCGATCGATCGGTGGTATGGACCGAGCGATCGGTGGCTTACCGGTCGATCGGTGTTATGACCGAGAGATCGGTCAAAAACACACTCTCTGGAATTTTTCCCCATACAAAAAAGTTGACCGTGCGACAGCTATCGAGCGATCGGTAGTTGACCGATCGATCGCAGGTAATGACCGAGCGATCGGTCGACCCCTGCTTTGCTGAAAAACCTTGTTTACACCACTCGAATCTTCCCCAATGCACTTCCAACACTCTTTTATGCTTTCAACACATTCCCTAAGGACATATAGACCCATTGGAACATATACGCCATAATTCCAAACACATATATTAACATAAAACCCATAAGTGTACAAAACCACACTTGGGCACTATTCACACACTATTCATTCTTAGTGAAATGAAATTTCGGGGCTCTACACTAAAGCTAGAGACTAAGGTATGGATGATGGGTGACAGATGCTTCTGGTTGTGCAAGCTTAGATTGACTTGACTTCTTGATCTCAAACACATGTTGAGTCTTGATTTTTACTACCTCAAGAGCCAAGTCAGCTACTTGAGAGGTCATCTGGTGAATAATTGGGGCTTGGGCTCCTAGAAGGGAAGACATCTGGGAGGTGAGTGGACCTTAAGTCCTGATCTGCTTTTAGTGAAATCTGTCTTTCCTTTGAGCATTGTCACCCCATCACTCAGCTGCAACCCTTGCTCCATAGCATCTACAGCTTTCCTTTCTATAAGGGATAAAATAGAATCCATTCAATTCTTGATTACTTATTCTGAAATCTCAATCTCATCCAAATGCGGCTCCATACACTTAGCACTCTTTCTGATCTCATCTTGGATGTTGTCCATGCTAGACTCAAGTGAGGTCAGTCTCTCTCTGGTGTCTGAGTGGATGCTCTGCAAGTTGTCTCTAGTCTCTGCCTGAAGATTAGTCATATTGGCTCTGCTCTCTGCCATGAATGAGAGTATAGACTCTCTCATACCAGCCTAAAACCTCAGCTGACTCTCTCTCATCTCCAGCTGGAACTGCTCCAAGCTGGTAGCCGTAGAGAATATCTGTCCTGACATCAAACTCATCTGATCATTTGATGCTGAAGGTCTATTGGGTGGCTCAACAAATGGTCCTGAATCCTCAAAATGAGGTGAGTACGTCTTGTCTCTGATGAAAAGACTCAGGAATCTCAGCCTCTGTCATAATCTCAGGCCACTCAGACTCTATTTTTGCCTCTACCTCTAGGGTTGCCTCTGCCTTTGGTGCTACCTCTCCCTCTGGTGCTGCTACTGAGGAAGGAGGAATGGAGTCGGAAGCAGGAGTAGAGATGGGAATGGAATTAGAAGCTGGAGTAGGGATGGAAGGAGGATCCGAAGATGGCTGACTGAATGGCTGGATGGAGGAAGGCTTAGGAATCTAGTCCTTCAAAGTGTCATGTCATATATAGCCCATCATTTGGATGGTAGCCTTGCTATAGATGGTGGAGTCATCAGCATTTACTAGGTCTGTATAAGAGGAAAGAGGGATTTTAAAGTGTTTGAAATTTTTGGTGAAGGCTTAACCAAAAGGAAGACATCCTGACTTTCTCTTATGCTCATCTATTTGGTAAAGCTTGAAGTCTTTATGACTTGCAAAGGTAAGTAACATCCTTATGGCTTCAAGTCTAGCAACCGGGACAAAGTTTCTTCATAATTTATCTCCTCTTTTTGGTTGTAATCTTGAGCTACCAATCTTGCTTTATTCTTGATTATATTTTCATATTCATCCTTTTTATTCCTGAATACCAATTTAGTATCAATGGTAGATTTATCTTTTGGTCTAGGTACTAATTCGCATACTTGATTCCTTTCAAATTGAATTAATTCTTTTTGCATAGCTATACCCCAAGATTTATCTTCAATAGCTTCTAAGGCATTTCTCAATTCAATTTAAGATAAAAAAAGGTAAGGTTATTACATATATTCCTTCTAGTTCCAACTCCTTGTCTTATATCACCAAGAATGAGATCCTTACGATGATCTTTTACTAATCTCCAAACTCTAGGAAGTTGATATTCATTTTCATGATCATTTTCTTTCTCAATTCAAGTTTCAATGAGTTTTTCATTATTATTAGATTCTACTTGTTCTATTTCCTTGTTAATTTATATTGATGAAATTTCTTTTAATAGAATATTAACTTTATCATTCATTTCATCTTCATCATTTTTAGTCTTGTTAAAATGATTTGATTCATCAAAGACTACATGAATTGATTCTTCTACTACTAATGAAGATTTATTAAATACCCTATAGGTTTTGCTATTCATTGAGTATTCCTTCATTAGATTTAGGTTCAAATTTTCTTAGGTAATGTTTATCATTAAGTATGAAACATTTACAACCAAAAACCTTGAAATAACCTATGTTAGGAGATTTTTCATTCCAAAACTCATAAGGGGTTTTATTTAATTTGTTTCTAATGACCACTCTATTTATCACATAACAAGAAGTATTAATTGTTTCTGCCCAAAAATAGTTACGTAATTTATGTTCATTAAGCATAGTTCTACCCATCTCTTGTAGAGACCTATTTTTTCTTTCAACTACTTAATTTTGTTGAGGAGTTCTAGGGGCTAAGAAATTATGGTTAAAGTCATTTTCTTCACAAAATAGCTCAAGTTCTTTATTCTTGAACTCTCCTCCCCTATCACTTCTTACATTATTAATGGTGTAATCTTTTTCATTTTGAACTCTTTTACAAAATTTAGCAAATAGATTTGGAGTTTTTCTTTTGTATGATAGAAATAATACTCATGTATATCTTGAGTAGTCATCTACAGTGACAAAGGCATATAACTTACCACCTAGGCTTGCTACCTCATTTAGTCCAAATAAATCCATATGTAAGAGTTCCAAAGGTATAGTAGTTGAAATTTATTTCTTATTTTTAAAAGATGTTTTGATTTGTTTGCCTAGTTGACATGTATCACATACTTTATCTTTTATGAACTTAGTTTTAGGTAAACCTTTTACAAGTTCTTGTCTAGATAATTTAGAAAGAAGATCCATACTTGCATGTCCTAATCTTCAATGCCAAAGCCAACTTACTTCATTTAAAGCAAAGAAGCATATCAAGTTTTGTGAAGTTAATTCATCAAAGTCAATAGTATACATTCTCATTTCTATATGCAACAAATAAATTATTGTTGTTATCTTTATCTTTTATCATGCATACATTTGATTTGAATGATACGTTAAGTCCTTTATCACATAGTTGACTTATGCTGATAAGATTATGCTTTAAATCATCAACAAGTATAGCATTTTCAATAAAGGTAGTATTATCCTTACCAACATTACATATGCCGATTATCATTCCTTTTGCGTTGTCCCTGAAGGTCACATGTCCTCCATCCTTAGGAGTGATTGATATGAAAAGCTTTTTATTTCTCATCATGTGACTTGAGCATCCACTATCCAAGAACCAAATTGTCTTGGATGATCTTGACTTGAGACATACCTATACCATAAATTCAAGTAACTCCAAGATATGTTCCCCCCCGGTACCCAAATCTTTTTGGTTAGTACCCAAATTGACTTATGGGTGGTTTTGGGATGATTAGTTCTCTTTGGAACTTAAATCATCTTTGGTCCTTTATGGTCAGTCTTGGGAGTGAATGATCCTTTAGGGATCCAAACCTTCTTAACTATTGTCTTTCTATTATAGAAAGCAATAAAGGATAGAGTTGGATTACTACTTAATTTTGTAAATAAGTTTTGGTAATCCTTTTGTTTTGAAGAAGGGTTATAGCCAAGTCTGACTTTTTTTTTTGGTGGGCCCTTACAGGGCTAGATATCATTTACCTACGTTAGTAGAGTCAGCCAGTAAGAAGTTAAGTGGGTAGTGGAGCAGTTGCAACTCTTACCCTGAGGGGGATTAGATCCCCAGACCTCCCTTTTGGGAGGCCACACCCCCTACCACTCACGCAACAGGTGGGGGTGTACTAAATACATCTTTGTTGACCTAAAAGTCTTTCTAAGTTCTTTTGGCCATTTGTGAATATGAGAATAGTACTAGTCAAATCCTTGACTTTGGCCTTAAGCTCATCACATTCACTTGATGAGTCTTGAGGTAGAGATTGAATATCCTTGATTTTCATATTCAATACCTCATTCTTTATCTGAAAATTTTCTGTCTTTTTGTAACAATTCAGTTAAATTTGTAATAGAAAGATTTTCTTTTTTCAGCATTTTATTTTTGGAGGTAATTTTTCAAAATTCTCCATAGAGCTCATCAAAAGCATCTCTTAGTTCATCAAAAGTAAGAGATTCATTAGTGGAAGAAGTTATCTCATCCTCATTTGTCATGAGGCACAAGTTGACAGTTTCTTTATCACTAGAGCCTTTCGAGCCACTTTCCTCAGAATCATCCCATGTGGCCTTCATAGCCTTCTTCTTGAATTTGTTGCTCCTTTTGAGTTGAGGACATTCTGTCCTTATGTGTCCAGGCTTCTTGCACTCGTAGCAAGTGAGAGGTTCCTTCTTGCTTGTTTCACCCTTGACAATTTCTTTGGTGAACTCTTTCTTATATGACCTCTTCTTAAAGTTCCTTCTATGCTTTAGGAATTTTTTGAACTTCCTTGCCATGAGAGATATGTCTTCATCTCCCTCACTTTCTTCTTCTTCATCACTGTCCTCAATTTGAGAAGATTTCAAGGCTAGGTCTTTCTTGAGCTTGGGCTCATCTTCTTGTTGACCTTTCATAATGACTTCATGAGTCATTAGAGAGCCAAGGAGTTCATCCATTTGAAGCTTGGTCAAGTCTTTGGCTTCTTGGATGACAGTCACTTTGGGAGACCATTCATTAGGTAGTGAGCGAAGAATTTTCCTCACATTTTCTGCATTAGCATAAACCTTTCCAAGTGATTTTAGTCCATTCAAAATATTTGTAAATCGAGTAAACATTTCACTAATTGACTCATTTTTCTCCATTTTAAATAGTTCATATTTATGAATTAGCATGCTAACTTCTTCTTCTTTGACTTGATTAGTCCCCTCATAGGTGACTTGAAGTTTATCCCATATTTCTTTAGCTAAGTCACAACCCGACACTCTATTGAATTCTTGTAGGCTTAAAGCATAATATAAGTTACTAATGACCTTAGCATTTATTTGAATGAGCTTAATGTCCGCCTCATTCCCTTCTTCCTCTACTTTGGGGATTCTAATATCATCCACAATTTTTGTGGGAAGATGTGGACCTTTGACTATGACTTTCCAGCATTCATAGTCAAGGGCTTGGATGTAATATATCATACAGGTTTTCCAGTAATTATAGTTCTCTCAATTGAACAATGAAGGTCTGGTAGTGGATTGACCCTCTCCTAGAGAAGTTGCAAAAATGTTTGTCATAGATTAGATCTTTAACTCTAAGATGGTTAAATTTGGATATAGAGTCCGAGCTCTGATACCAATTGTTGCCCAAATATTGACCCTGGAGGAGGGAGGTGATTAGGGTCTATGCAAATTAAAAACCGATTTTTCCTTTGAATGCGGAATTATAATGACAATGGGAAAACAACTTAAAAGTTCTAAATTATATGCAATAAGGAAAGTAAAGAAGAGAGTTAGAGAGAGAGCAAACACTCAGTCTTTGTTCATGAGGTTCGACAACTTGTCTACGTCCCCGCCTCTTTGCTTCCAGTTTCAAGGATTTCCACGATTTTTATTCCCAAATCAATTAGACTACTTCCAGGCGAGTCCTAACCTTTACAATCTCTCTTCACAGGTCGAGATATAACATTTCCTTACATGAGCACAACCCTCTTTTGACTTCTTTGAAGCAATAACTTCAGTTGCAAGAGTCCAACGATTCTTGACTTCACTTTTACAAAGATGTGATTGTATTTAGCAATCTAAAATAAATGCTCCTGATATGAGCTGAATAAGAGTTGACAAATACTCTAATGAAATCTCTCAATAAATGGAGTTGAATAGCTCAAATGAGATTTTGGGGTTTTCTAAGTGTATGATTGATGATGAAATCAATGTAAGTAAATGAGTAGATGATAGAAGTTATTGCAATGATCAAGTATTGAGTTTGGTTCATAAATGAACTCCTTTTATAGCTCTTGATCCAATATAGCTGTTGGTGAAGTATTAAATGCATATTAGACCGTTGAAAAATAGCCGTTACAACGTTTTTCAGAAACATGCTTCATTTTGTCGACGAAACTGGGTCACCCTGTTCATTTCATCGCTGAATCCAAAAACAGTAAGCTTAGTGGTTTTTCCTGTCACCACTTTATCACCGAAGTCAGATCACCCTTGTGATTTCACCGACAAATTCAAAGCAAACTCTGTTTTTTTTTTCTTTTGGATTAGACTTTGATGATGGGAATCAATTCCTAAGTCATTTGACTTTCCTTTAACATGATTTTTATGAATTCCTAGGGCCTTAAAATGATGTCCAATATATGTCTTAGGCTCCTATGGTCAATCTAAGTATTTTGAGCATTCAACTTACCATACATTGAGGACTTCTTACATAAGTCCTAGACACTCTCATAAAAAACAAAAAATACATTCATATGCTTCTTGAGAGTTGGTCTTCGACTTGATCTTGGATCTTATGATTTGTCTTTGTCTTCAAGAGACCCGACTTGTACTATGGGTATAATTATGAATCTTCATTTTTACTTGAGTTGATCACTATCCTGAAAAACTTCCATTCTTTTTGTCTTGAGTGAAGTGCTAATTTTCTTATAATCTGAAATGTTCAAGCACTTAAACAAAATTATTAGTACCATATGTTTCATTTCATTATTGTGTTATTGTCAAAATTATTAGGGGTACCAAATGTTGTAACCTTGAGGCTAACATCATGGGACCAGGTTTGTGTGGACCATTCCATCTCTTCCGGGGGGCCCTAAAAAGATTTAGGGCCAAGTTTGTGTGGACCATCTCATCCCTTTGTCTATTTGTAGAACTTATATTTTTGAGTAGTGATTAACGGACCTCGGGGGTCCGCTACTTAACTTACCATTGTGTCCTTATGTCCCTTTTAACACTCCACTAACCCTGGTTAAGCTTAACTAAATTAAAGTTAAGATTTTTGCTGTTTTTTTTTCAAAAAAACAAGGTTGAATTGCTTAACTTTAGAGGTGAGTGAATCTTAACTATAGTTGGTGAGTGTTAAAAGTGGGGCGTGGACCAATGAGGACCGGCCATTTCGTTACATGATGGAAATCATCGATAAGTTCAACATTTTTCTATAGTTAGGGGCAGCTGTTCATTTGCTAATGGCTATGTCATCTTAAACTAAATAATATAATATAAAACTTACTCTTTTTTTAGTTGAGGAGGCAACTGCTACCTTCTCGTGCCTACGCCATTTTAAATTAAATAATATAAGTATAAATTTATAATTTTTTCTCAAAAGTTCAGGGGAGGCTTAGAGGCCCCACCGCCACCCGGGTTCTCCCTTGCTCCTAGGTTGCCCATGTTGACACTATACAAAAAAAAAATCGAAAAGTTGAGGGGGGCTTTAACTCCCCCAGGCCCCATGTGGCTCCGCCCCTGCATGAGACTAGTCTGAGTCTTTAAGGTTCAGGATATCCATGTTTATCAAAAAAAAAAGTGTTGGTGTGTCTAGTACAAAAAAGGGTTTTTCCCTCATTACTTCTCAAGTTTGGGGTTCTTCCCTAAATACTCTTATTTTAATAATATTCTACACACATGTGAACTTTTTTCTATTTTGGACCATTTTCTCCAAACCATTTGGAGAAAAGACATTTGTGTCCCTTCCATTCCTTATCAACCATGGAGCCCTCTTTGTTGATTAAGAAGAGCCCCCCAATATTTTATTATCTACCATTTCGATTGGGATTTCCACAAAAAAGTTTCATTCTCCTACACTAGTAACCACGATCGTGGGAGAACACCATTAACCAAATAAAAATATCTATTTTCGGGTTAGGATCATACATGCATGATTAATCTAAAGAAAAAAGTTTATAACCATTACATTTATGATTTTAAACCCCAAATTCTATGTTAAATGGTTTTACATGTGTTTTTTAATGGTTTATAGTGTGTGGTTGATGCTCAACAAGTCGGGTCGATACTGGTTGTGTTCCAAGGTTGAAGACGATATGTATCAATATGTATTGAAACCTGGTATATCGACAACGTGTATCGATAGGTATCAGCATGGGTATCGATATGTATCAATATGTATCGAACAACCAATAGGTGTATCAACGATATCGATCCCACACGCAAAAACTTTGTTAAAACACAAAATTTTACGGATAAGATGTTATATGTCTAGTAATACCGAATCCTCCATTATATTATGAAAAAAAATCGTAAGAATAAAAATACACCATTTCTTGCATACTTATAGACTTTCTTAGCTTTAGACAATGGGAATATCTGCCCTGCATTAGAGGTGGAGATCCGAACTAAACTAGATTTGGAGCACGATTTGTCTTGTTAGGCTTGACGATAGATCTCTGAAAAAGTATGTTATGATCTATTTTTATAAATAAAATAAATAACTCTGGATTTAAGCATTCAATCTAAAATAGCTTTTAAAGTTCAATATTTTGGAGCCTTTTATTCATAAATAAATTTTGGCTCATGATAATTTGCAACCCTCTTTTTGGTAATGGAGGGTTTCCTAATCCTGCTTGCAAACCACATGCATTGAGTAATGCCTGAGAGGAGTTGAACTCAAATATTGGGATACAAGGAGATCATTGTTTTGAATGTTTAGATGAAAATAATTTATGAAGAGAGTAGACTAATTCAAGAGGGAGTATTTACATCTTTAGTCTTTCATTCGTTCCATAAATTATCTTGGAGGGATACAAGTATTGGTGGTTTATGTTGATGATGATAAATCGGCCAAGTCAATCCAGTCCCAACGTCCAAAGGAGCAACCGTGTGGGTCTCATGATTAAGAGATCTATATTTATAGTATCTCTTTCTTATTTGGCCTCATCTAGGACAATCACCTTGAATCTCAATCTGCTATAGATTATTTCTTTGAAATTGTGGCGTAGATAGATGTAATTGTTTTAGATTGTGTGTCTAATTATGATCCTAATATAGATGTATACATCTCCCTCATCTCCTACCGACTATGGAGAGGAGAACTTCCAAACGTTCAAGAGTTCTAAACTTCTTTATGGCATCCGAACAATATAAGAGATAGAAGGAGAAGAAACCACACACTCAAGCATGGCTTCCTCACCCTCACTCTTAGTTGAGTACCCATATCCCTCTACAATTAATTTTAACAATTTTGCATGAAAAATGGGATGGAAAAGAAAACTTTTCCGAGAGAAATATTTTCCTGAATTTGGCTAGAAGGTAAAAAAATATCAGGAAAAAGTATTATCAGAAAAAAAAAAAAAAAAAAAATTTTTTTTTTGGGAGAGTTTGTGTTTTTATTTGGAGAAATTAGTAAATGGTCTCTCCAAGGAATTAACTTCCCTCCATATTTAAAGGAAAACTTTTCTATGGAAAATATTAAGAGAATAATTTTGAGCCGGAGCTCTGCATCACCATGTTGTGCGGAGCTCCCCTTTTTACACTATCGGGTGGCAAATGTGTAATTATGGTGTGTTGCAAAAATACCCCAGCCTCCATCACTAATTTCAAACATGCCAGACTTAAAGTGTAAAAAGGGAGCTCCGCTTGATGCAGAGCTCCTCTTTATATTTAAACTGAAATATTAACTCGTGGGAAAAGTTTTTTACAATAAAAAGTGTATTTTCCGGGATACCAAACACTTAAAGAAAACTTTTCCCATGGAAATGGTTTCCTACACCCTTTTTCCTTTCAAACAAACAGAGCCTATGGAAATCCCAAATGCTCTCCATGATTGAGAGCCAAGACTTTGGTTTCATTGATGAAACCTTTCTAATGCCGAGTGGAATGGTTTCCTCTACGAAAATAAGGGAGAAACCAATAACCCAAATTACATAGCTGGAAACAATTTGACCTAAGGCCTAACTTATAGATAGACACTCTTTCTTAAGAAGCTTTGACCCAAGGTGTGAAATCTCTATGGAGGTTTGGAATTGCTTGATAAATACATATGTTAGCTTGATAAACACATATGTTGCTGCATACCTGCATTGTTAGGTAGGGAGCCTGATTGCATTAGGTTTGCGCTATAGCAGGTAGTCACGCTAATGTTTTGGGGTTGGCTTGAGTACGATAGTTGGCTCGAGCAAGAATGGCTTCGCTCCAACGAATGTGTTACTGCAATTCTATCTAAGCAATTGAGGCAAAACCTGTAGCTGATTCGCTCAAGAGAGAATGGGTTGGCTCGATCGAGTGCCAATGTCAAAATAGGAACTCAATTTTTTTTGTTTGTTTGAACTCTAGTATATAATATGCTTTTGGGTTTAGGGATTCTTATGACTCAGAAAGTTTTCTCAGAGAGAGAGAGAGAACTCAGCAAATGCTTTGTTTGGTTTTGCCTTGAGCACAGTGTAACTAATGTGAATATGTGGACTTAAGCATTATTGGCTGAACCACATAATTCTTGTGCTCTTGTTTTTGCACATTGTTTCCATTTTTTCTTTTCTATCTGTCATTTATCATTATGCATTTATCATTATGGGTTGTTGCGTGTATTCCCAACATGCATCTCAAGCTAAGGAGTTTCAAATTTCAATTGACTCAAAGTCTGCAAATGTGCTAAAAAAGGGAATGATCAATTCCCGAATGATTATTTATGAGAATGTAGAGGCGTCTATGATGACCTTGCGGCCATAGGAAAACCTATGGAGATGAAAGAAAAGTGTTTTGGTTATTGAGTCTAGAGCGCCTAACATTAGAAGCTTGACTATTCCCCGGCACCATCTTGGAATCCAAACTGGACGTGCTTATTCCTGATCCTACAGGGGTCGGGTTCGGTCTGAGCAGCTAGCTATCCTGACCCAACCTGGTTGATAACTGACTTGGCAAACCCAACCTGTTATTCGGGTTAGGATCAACATAATACAACCCTATTAAAGAATCAGTCGGGTTCAGGTTGGACATTCCTTGTCGTTGCCACCCCTGCTTCCAGTTACGCCCCTAAAGCTTGTAGTCTTGTAGACTGCATAAGGGGTCCAAAAGCCTACCCGACGGCTTGCAAGATAAGAACAGGAAGCAGGGACCGAACTGGTCCTGATAGGTGTCTGACAGATTATCTGAGATGATATAATACAGTCGATTTATCTCGACAATAAAAGGGAGAGAGGAAAGTGCAATTTCCCTTTACCCTTCCTAAAGGAAAGTGATTAAAAACTCTCGATAGCACTATCATCACCGTTGGATTGAAAATCCAATTCAATCCAATGGTCTCAGGACACACGTGCTTTAAATGGTTATTAACACCATTGATTTTCAATCCAACGGTCCAGCTCTCAATAGTAGGTACTATATATTGAGAGTTTTAAATCTCTTTCCGAAATGGCACCTTTTATGTGTATGGTATGTAAGAAAGAGCCAGAAAATCACATTCATCATATTTCCCCACAAAAAGCCCTCAAAAATTTCCTTGCAAATTTGTCAAAAAAATGCTATTTTCCCGAGAAAGTCCTTAAAAAGCCAATTTCCTGAACACTTCCCAACATACACCCCACCTCTTGCACCAAGGGTGGGGTGTGGCCTCTCTATTGAGGGAGGTCTGGGGATCCAATCCCCCCTGGGTGATGAGTCCACAAGAGCTCCAATCCCCAAGCTAACAACTAACCATAGGTAAATGATATCCGAAGCAAAAAGATAAAAAACACTTCCCAACATATTTTCTTGCAAATCAAACACAAGCAAACGGAGCTTCAGTGTTCCTGTATTAGTCTATATTAAAGAACCAAAATCAAAGGTCCAGCAGCCTAAAGATTTTAGCGCTGCAAAAAAGGATAATGCCAACAAGTTCCATCGAGTTGTGCAAATCATTCCACAAACCTTTATAAGCTAGTGAGCATGCTAAACAGGCTGTTTTAATTGTGAGTCTTCTAACGCATCCCTTCACTTGAGATGGCATCCATCCAACCAAGGTTAGTTCCCAATGTTTGTAAATCAATTGGTTTCGGCAGCATTACTCGAGCAGTCAGATATGGAAATGTAATAAACATGGGCATAAATAAACAATGAGAAAACACTGTAAATGCATACTGTGAACAATGTATACAACAGAATGAATAATCAATACCCATGAGCTCATGTCTGCTAGTGTTGGTAGGGATGAATTTAAAATAAGTTCTAAAGTCTTGCATTGGAGTTACTGCCTTTCAGGAAAACCAATATATATAGATCTTCATTTTCTGAAGCAGAATTATTGTGATAGTGGAATTTTACTTATTTTTTATTTTTTATATATATTGGAATTGCCAAGACCACTCTCAAAGGATACCTTAAATACAAAGTAACACTTAGAAATGGAGATCATTGCTCACCTAATGAACATTTGACAGAGACGAAACATGAATGAATCCTGAGATAGATATAACCATTATTAGCTGGATCTAACTGTCTCAATTGCAGCAACTAGATCATCAAATTTGGCCCCTGTGACTTCTTTTACAACCTTGCTGTCCTTCAGAATTTTGAAGGTAGGCACTACCCTTATCCCCAGTTCCTTTGCCAATGCCTACAAACAGTGATCAGATCAACAATGTGTGTGTGTGTGAGAGCGAGAGAAAGAGAGAGAGTGTTTTGGAAGAAAACTGAAATGAAAAGGCACCTAAATACCTTGTTTTCTTGATTGCAATCAAGCTTCATAAAGACCACATCAATATACTTCTGAGACAAGTCCTGAAATTTTGGAGCCATCACCTTGCACGGACCACACCTACACAAGTTAAAAACAAGCAGAAATCAGGAGAAATTAGAGATAAGCATGCATGCACACATTTTTACTGAAAAATTCCAATATATAATCCAAATCTATTGGGATCAAAGCAAATTAGAAAAAAATAAATAAAAAATAAAAAATTTGAGGGAACTAAAATAAGGGGAACATAGATCCAACAGAATACACGTTGGATTGCTGCCCATCATACAGGAGCGAAGAAGAAACATTATCACTGCCAAAAAATATTTTTACCAAGTCCTTCCCAGTAATGAACATGAAGATACGGTTTAGATTGTTTTATGCCTTCACATTACAAAAATGTCCTTTTCAGCTCTCCGTATTTTTCCTTGGGTATGAGGAACACACTAAACCACTTCTTCTATTTATCCTCACATAAAAACTTGTCCAGATGATTTGTCATCTGATGTATCATCCATGCCACACAGCCCATGTGTCTCACTTGAAGCAATGACTTACTGGTAACCCTTCCCCCATTAAGCTCGAGATAGTTCAAGGTTTCAAGATTCAAAATGAGTAAAGGCAGCACATTCTCCGAAGCAAGAAATTGACCTCTTCGTTCTTGAGTTGAATGATATGCTTGGGTTGAAGGTCTTCAACTTTTTTCTCTAATTGACAGCTTGATGAAGAGCTTCATTGCCTCTCACATATGTAAGTTGTGAGAGTTGGGACCAACTCCCATTTCTAGGCCACACGGTCAAAAACTGGTTGTGCTCCCTTAAGAGACGATAACATGAATCTAGGGTGTAACAAACCCAATAAATCATAATGATCACCTTTATCATCTGGGCTCAATCCAGTACGCTCTAGTTAACCAAGGAAGAGTGATTCTGAGTTTTCACTAAAACAAAAAATCTTGTGATTATTGCAAAACCACAAACTAAAAGTCTTACATTCTCCCACTTGGTCTACAACAATCACAACCTCATTTGAAAAAAAAAAATTGCTTCAAAAGACTATCCCGGATCAAAACATTTTAAAAAACACGATGAGTGGCTACTTTTTAAAAAACTATCTCCTTGGTCAAAATTGAGCATACATCCTTATCAACATAGACTTAGTCCAAAGAGACTATTACTAATGCAAATCAAAGATTAAAACATACCATTTATCGGCATTGCCCCTGATCACAACACTAATTTACTTCTCCTTGCCAAGCCTCTTAATAAGCACAATCTATATGGAATCTGCATGCATTCACTGGTGATTAAGCATGCTTATCCATTGTATCCATTGTTGGTCCTTAATACTAGTATCACACAAACTATGTTTGTCGTTTAGATGCCTGAAATGCAATTGAGACAGACTGTGTGTACAAAATCAGTACACCATCTCAAATCAATTGTTTACCAACTATGATTCCCAATCATGTCTAGCCCACGTCTTTTCAGAGAATCTACTAACTAAATAGATCTTTCACACTCTTACGCTCACCTAGTGGTCTAGATATCTATGGGGATACACACCTATGTCTCAAAACAAGGGACTCTAGTGCCTCAAACAAAAGGCATATCACTGTGTCAAGCCAAAAACCCTTGCGCTTCTGACTAGATGCCTCACATTATCTCAATCTAGGGACCACTGTGCTTCAAACCAGAATCCCTATGATCTCAAACCAAAAACCCTTGTGCTTCTGACTAGAAGCCTCACATTGTCTCAATCTAGAGACTACTGTGCTTCAAACCAGAATCCCTATTATCTCAATCGAAAATACCTACGCTTCAAACAAGAAGCCTAATATGGTCTTATTCATAGTTACCAGAACGAGAAGCAAAGCAAAAGCGAGAAGCGGGAAGCGAGGCTCAAAAAAACCTTAGGAAAGGGAAAGCGAGAAATGAGATATAGGTTTCTTATTCCCATTATGTTATTATGAGTAGTTATACCTTTGATTTTATCTTACATAGATTTTTGTGGAAAAGTAGGTGCCTTATATTCCAAACCGACGATACTTGTTTAGAGTCTACACCCTAGGCTATAGATTGTAGTCTACCCTATCACTTCAAACATACAGCCCACTTTGACTACTAAATGGGACATGATGAAAGCGAATCTGTCCGAGGAAGCGAGCTTCCTAGGAAGCGAGTCTGTCTAAGGAAGCAAGTCTGAGAAAGAGCTTCCTAGGAAGCGAGTTTCCCACCTTGAACATAGCTTCCCTGCAACTATGGTCTCATTACCAAGAGATCACCTCAAACTTGAGGCACGCTTTCAAAAGCCATATTCCCCCACTTAACTATGTGCCTCAAATCAGAGGCTCTTTTACCTCAAACTAGAGGTCTACTTGCTAAAAGTTCATTTTCCATCCAATCATGGAATACTGTGCAAAAAATAAAACTTAATAACAACCATGGCATAATAAACATAATACATTCAATCAAACGAACTACCACATGTGATCACACGTCCATATTCATAACCATATGGATTTATTAGAGAAAACAATCACATGCTAGGAAAAAAAATATGTTTCAATGAATAGAGTGAAGGCATTTATGACCAATTTGCTTATCAAAGATTTTACAACAATGAGCTCCCATTGATCTCACCGACAAAAATGTATTCAAACCAATTTTACCACGAGTCAAATATCTATCCATAAGATATATCTTTAAATTAAAAAACTGGTTGACCATTAATTTCTCAAACAGAACATGCAATTTCATACTACCCTGTCTATAAAAAATGGAACCAAGTTGGCCCAACAATAAACTAATCATCATTGATGATATGATACACTGGGTCTATAAGATTTTCATCAATCCTTTCATCTGTCCCAGTTAAGGAAATTCTACCTCCAAGGGACTCATAAATTTACTTCTTATACCTTTTAGACTCATTCTTAGTAGTATTTTTCCTAACTCTGCTCTTCTCTGTTTCATCCTCAACAAGGGCAAACTCGTAATACAGTCTACTGTATGTCAAACAATCTCCCACTTTAATTTTCAATTTAAGGTAATATAACTCACTCAAATGATCCATTCAAAACTAATGCTAAATATCAACAGCATTTAAAATACTATCAATAATCATAAACAATGATTATCATACACTTGTAAACAATTCTCTCACAAGTGATATTAAAAACACATCAAGTAATACAAACAACATGATCATGTGCGTTAAGAATCTTTACCAGAGCAATCAAAACACATAACCCTAAATCCAAGGGTCCAATCTGGTGGGATAGCAAGTGTGTTAGTACAAACCCTCTTATGGGCTAAGATGTGATTGTCCACGCTAAAACTTCCCAGATGTGAAACAAATTCACCTGACAAGACTGGTCAGACAGGGCATTACTTATACATTTTTTCAGACCATCATATCCTGCCTCGATCATTTAGACATATGGCCCTCCTTCAGGCTGACCATGGCCCATCATGTTAGGTATCATTTCAGTGTATAAAGTATAAATTGCATGCCACAAAGCCATCTCGGCAATCAATATAATCATTTAATATTATTGTCATGTCACTTCAAAGTCAATCCAAATGACGACTAATTAAAAAACAATCATCTGGAACACCTGGAGTGCCCAAAATATCTCAATCCAGCTCCAGCGAGTAGATCAGTGTTATCACAACCCTCATTTGGGCCGAGACTGCAATAATCACTGATCTCTCAAATGGAAGATAAAAAACAAACATAAGGCCAGTGGGTTATATATACCAGAACTTCAAGGATCCTAATACATTTGGAGAGATAAAAGCCTTTAATGCTGGAAACCATAACCAACCACATTTCCCTTTCAAATTGCAGTAAGTAGTTACCACCTTAGGTTAGATCACTACATTGTAACAACCAAAAGCAAAGCATAATTATTTTAGCAGAGGAAATGGTCACCGAACACTATCCAAATCTTCGTGATCGAGAGTTCGAGATCAATTTGGTGACTAACACGACCATTCCAATTTGGTTGGTTTTGAATAGGCAGTTGCCCAGTTTCCATATCCCATGGACGAGTATGAAACAGACAACACTAGCATTATAGCTCTTGATGATATTTTAGCTTGATTTTCAGCCTTTTCATTTAAACATTTATTTATGAAATAAAGCATGGCTATATCCTTGAATGTATTCTCGATTGCTACATGTATGCAAATTCTCTAGTTGAGATTGTTTATTGATGGGTATTATGGATATTGTCCAATTTGATTTGACCCTCTTTAATGGATAAGGATATTGAAGATCTCTAATAGAGATACTACTTCTCTTGATTTGAGAAGTTTTTGGATAACTTTCTGTAACAAAAGATTGTCTCCTGAATATTGATTGGGCCAATATTCTTTTATTTTTTCCTAAAAGCCAAGGTTAAATGGATGAATCCAGGGGTGAGTGAAACTTAACCACAATTAATGAGTGTTAAAAGGGACACAAGGCAGCCTGTAGACCACACATTTGGGTAGGTATGCATAGTCCGCTATCTAATTCCCTTTGTTTTATTATTTAAAAGGATGAGAGTATTGAACTGAGAGTATGCTTAGCATTCTTCCTTTTGGGTTTTGTATTTTTATGGACTTCAAGACAAGATGGAGTCCTTGGGAATGCCGTAAATCACTGGCATGAGGTCGGCTTTTGGGGAATCAATGATCTGAGGTGATTTTTGAAGCAATTGGACGTAGGCATGAGTGGACCACATGTTGGCATGCCCTTCACTCAAAATGTGTTGCACATGGTGTTTCCCAACCACATGGGTTTAAATTTTGGGTTACATGTACAAGATACATAAAGCGATAGTGACCATAGATGAATAGAAACTTGCATTCATAGACATGAAGTGTTTTTGATCCATCTACACTTGTATTTTTCATTTTATATCTTTCTTGTATATGCGTTCAATTTCAATTGATATTGTATGTAGTTTGGTACAAAATCAGCCTATATGTCAAACGGACCAACAGTGTGCTATGAGGGGTGTGGACTGTGGATGGTGCAGTTGTGATGAAACTGCTTTGCATATTACTGATAACCCTATGATTCACAATTCTCGAGACCCAGATTAACTGCTTGTTTTAAAACTTGTTTTATAAAAAAAAATTATTGATCTATTGGCCAAGTGGGGAATTATTGGTTCTTGGTCTTCTAGATCAACTTACGTTGATTAATCGTGATTTCTTATTTTGTGTGTGTGCGATAGCCGGCTCGAGTCGATCTCTTCCCCACATTAATGCTTTTGCACTAATGAGAAGCCGATATCTTAGAGTTGCCACCAATCAAGAATATAGGTGTGATTGGGTCACTCACAACAAAAACCCTCGGTTCATGAACCGAGATCGGGTTCGGAGATTCTTTTATGAGTCAGGGAAGGGGTTAGGCACCCCAACTCATCCGTCTAACGACGGTTACCTTTTAACTTTTCTCCATTAATTTTATTTAGTAAATTAACCAAATAATTGTTTCTTTCTTTTCGAAATAGAAATGCCTCTCCTCAATCGAATCGAGGCAAACTCTTCCCTACTTAATTTTTTATTCTTTTATTTCGAGATTAGAACGCATCCCTCCTTGACCGAATTGGGATGGTTCTCTCTACTTGAGCGGCAAACCCTCTTCCTTAAATTGGCAATGGTCAAACTCTCCCCTCGACCGATTCGAGAGAGGCCTCGCCTACTTTAGTGGAAAAAGGAATAACTATTTTTAAAAAATAAATAAATAAAAAGAACAGTAATGGAAAAGAAATCGAAGATCTCTTCTTCCCACTCTTTCCTTCGCCCGGATTTTCACTTCCTCACGACCGTTTGGAGGAAAATCTTTGGCCTACTATGAGAAAACAAGGGAAGAAATGGATTGGATGGGTAGAAAGAGAATATAGTAAATGTTGCAAACCTTTTTTATTGCGCTCCAATGATCCGCGCTTCAAGCACCTAAAGATGAAAACAATGAACTAGATCCGAACTCCGGGGCTAGGGTGTAAGCTCTTGCTCTCTTCTCCACTAAGGTTTCCAAAGGTTGGGGGTTTTCCAAGATGATTTCCAAGTTGTAGAGATTCTAAAGCATTCCCAAGCCTAAGGTGTTTTTTGAATGAATGAGAGGGAGAGGGTGTGTGGCCTTTTATAAATGTGAAAAAGGGGAGGTTCTCTTTTCTAAGCAATGTGGGACTAAATTTTCTATCAAAAACTCAAATAGTTTTTAAAGAATGAATTTCTCCCCTCTTTTGGATTGGGTCTAGCTTGGACTTGGATTGGGCTTTGGCTTTGGCTTTGGCTTAACCTCGGGTTATTTTAGAGTTCGGATCTACTTCATTGAGTCCATCTTTCAAGACTTGGAGCTAAAAAGGGCCTTTGGCCGTACAAAATTGGGTGACTACAGTGTGAATCGGTATGATCAACGGATAAAATTTATTGTGAGTGGGTTTAAGCCAAGCCGTTGGATCGTGACCATCATATGGCAAGTATAAAAGTACATTACAAATAAAGTGTGTATCTTTTTGAGGGTTTTGTGTATGCACTTCATGATGAAAAGGAAGCATAGTATCAAACCCTTGCTATGGCCCACAAGTCACACTCTAGAGTCCTCATTTTAATGGTAAGTATAAAAGTACATTACAAATAAAGTGTGTATCTTTTTGAGTGTTTTGTGTACGCACTTCATGATGAAAAGGAAGTGTACTATCAAACCCTTGCTATGGTCACACTCTAGAGTCCTCATTCTTATGGAAATTTGAGTTGGATAAAAAATTTCTATTTTGTTTTCTAATATAACTGTATAAGAGAAGTCCAAAAAAAATAGAATGAAATTTGAGGTCTTTTGAAAGAGGTTTCATGTATGTGTCGTCTCCCATCATCTAGTGAGGACGATCTAGAGTGGATTTGGGGTTTTGAGATTACTTCCCGTTTTTCGCTCAAATCAGATTTACTTACATCAAAGAGGTATGTATTTTATTGCTTGATAAATAAATTATATCCCTTGTTTAACGCAAGATCTTTTTTGCTGACATAACAGAGATTATGGCTAGAGATTATCCCTACACCAAAATCTGCAGGTATTTGGCTTTTGTTTCGAATCTCTTAGTCACCGGTCTAGCCAAAGATTAAAAATACGGTTTCGAGGGATGTATCGGTCCCAACCGAAACCTATATGTATCGGTTTTGGTATCAGTTTCGGGCTATACATATAACGTGCTTTTTATATATAAAAAATCAAATAAAATATTTAAAAAAATCAAATGAGTTATAGGAACCAAATTTACTAAATATAAAGTCATGGGAAGCTACTCAAAGATAAAATAACAAAAAAATTTACAATTTGACAATGAATGAAAACATAAATAACTAAAAAACAATATGTGTCGGCCGTTTCGTATTAGTATAAATATCGTAGGGAGGGGCTACAAAACCTATACGTATTGGTTTCGGCGATTTTTATTTCCATGGGTCTAGCCCAACTCGGTTTTCTTGGACCCGTTTTCATGTTAACAGTTTTGGTTATCGGGTTGGTTTTAAAATTGGTTTCGGATCTAGATTGGGTCAATTTGACCCGTTACCGTTCATCTTCCTTACGAAATTTTCATTTTTCTCTAGAAATCGAATGATTGACCCCCTTTCCGGTCACCATTCTAGTCGAGGGGTTCCTGTTCTAGCCGAGGGGATCATGTTCGAACACCCTGAGGACGATGACTTCGGCAGGATGGTCGGGGGATCCCTTCCAGTCATCGAAGAGGGTTTTTCTGACTATAACCGATTAAAACCCCTCTTTTACTGTATACATTTAGGGTTTGTGTAACCCTTTTGGGTGAGACTTAATTGATATGGTCCCATTGAAACCCTTAGGGTATGGCAACTCCGTTAATGCCAGCTAATCCTTTGTTAGGTCACTGGTGACGGCGATATCTTTGAAAGATAGAAAAGAGAAAAAAAAAATTTTAGTTTAAAAAATCAATCAATGGGATTTATATGGGTTACTTTTTCAACCAATACATAGAGGTGTTTTGATTTTCAAAAAGATGGGATTCCAACTATCCCATCATGTCGATCGGCAAAAAACCCATGTCTCCAACCACCCGTACCAAAACTCTCAAAACTCCCTTTTTTTTAATAAACCCAAAAAAATATAGAAAAACAAACACATATTCTATGCCTATAGATGAGCAACATTGCTCTAATACCAATTGTTATACTTTCATGGATTTAAACACAACCACTAAAAAGATCTTTTCATCTAAAGATACATAAAATAATCCATATGATATTCAAAACATCAGTACTTAAGATCCATACCTATTCCATGCTTTCTTCTTTATTCTTGAGTTGAATGACCTGCTTAGGTTGAAGGTCTTCAACTCTTTTCTCTAACAGACATCTTGATAAGGAGCTTCATTGTATCTTACCTTACGCATGTAAGTTGTGAGTCGGAGTTGGACCAACTCCCTTTATATATAAAGTAACTAGAAACCCTAAGCCATCAAGGATTCTACTACATGATTAAAAATTGGTTGCACTCTCTTAAGATACAATATCACATATCTAGGGTGTACCAAGCCCAATAAATCATAATAATAACCTTCATCATCTGGGATTAATATGCTCTAGTTAACCAAAGAAGACCAATCTGGGGTTTTTCACTAAACCAGAAAATCTTGTGATTATTGCAAGACCACAAACTATAAAGTCTTACAATTTTAACACCATAATCAAATCATAAAATAAGTAAATACTACAACTAATAACAAAATGGAAACACAGGAAAATGCTCTGAGAGAGCACATAAAATCAGTTCCTCAAATTATTTAGATGACTTAATTAAAAATACCACATCTAAACATGAAAATGGAAAGCAAAACAGTGGTCACTCTTCAAGATTAGTCAACACAAAGTTAGAACAAAGCTCCATAACAAAAAAGCAACCCAAGTTGACTCAGTATCAAACCAGTTGAACAATCTTAGCTGCGTTCATCTACTAGTTGAAAGACACCAAACAAGAATAAAAAACGAATATAAACAAAGTAAATAAGCATTTACCAAACTGGCATGCAAAATATCAAACAGATCATAATTCAATGAAATAGACTTGCTAAAAAGAAGTGACCTGCATCAGCAAGTCAGTTACAAGTCTGTGGAAATTCGCATGAAATCGGAATGATCGAGAGCTAAAAGGTAATATACCTTCCCAAATTTTGCCATGTTTTATTCAGTGTCTTAAATCATGTCTAAAATTGTGTGAAATAAAAAGTGGGTACAAGACCAAATTCTATAAAAAGAGTATGAAATTAAAATTTCCATCAATTTCATCAATAATCAGTTATAAACACAAAAAACCCAATCAAAAATCCTCCCATCCCAGGAACCAGAAACTGAATCTGAAAACTAACTTTTCGTACTAATAATTCAAACAAGCATAACCCCCAAAGGAAAAGGAGATTTACCATTGAGTGTACATATCAAGAACTACAATCTTGTCCTCAGCGGCTTTCACGAGAGGCCAGAAAGTGTCATTGCTCACCTCGGTTACCTGCCCAACAACCGGCCCCGCCATATCCAAGCTAGACCTAATTCCTCTCCTCCTGTCAAAACTCTTCCTCACACTCCTCGAAACCCTAAATGTCTGATCTCCGGTACAGCGTAGATGATCGGGCATTACAACAGGCTGAGACAGAGACCACGAAGACGAAGTAGAACGCAGAGAAGGAGAGGAGAGGGAGATTTGAAGCGCCATGAGAACTGAAGAAATCCCTTGAAGACAAAGTAATTTCGGTTCGGGAACTCGAATTTAATGGCGGTTTCCGCAGAGTTGCAGAGAAGAGCTGGGACCAAAAAAAAATGGGGGACAGAGAAATAGGCATGTGGCATTTAATCGAATTGTGAAATGACCGTTGTCCATGGAGAGCTCTTGATCTTCGTTTGCTTGTGGAGAATTATTTGGGGGTGTTTTCGTCATTTAAGTTCAATTTGGTGTGGTGAAAAACGAGATTCTCCCGTCGTCCACAGAAAATTGGACGGCTGGATAAGAGAGATCATTCTCTGTCAAAATCAAACTTGTATAAATCGTTTCGACCGTTGGTAAACCCTAACGGATAAGCATATTCCATTCATATACGGGAAGAATTATAGAAATAATAATAATTATTATTTGGGAAATAGTTCACGGACCTATGGATTCCATTTGTAAATCTAAGGCATCTACCTCTTTGCTTGTTCTAGTGTGCTCTTTAGTTTCTCTAGCTTGCTTGTTTGCTTCTCTAACTTGGCTTCTTGAAGCTCCTGTACATCTTTTTCTTCTTCAAGTTTATTCAAAGACTTCAACCTCAGTCTGCAGTCTGGAAGTATACCTTCTATGTATTAAAGTTTGTTTGCTTTGCTTATTTGTTTTAGCTTCTGTTTTAGCTTATCTCTCATCTCCCCTATAATGGTATCAGAGTCTGTTCTTAACACTGTAATGGCTCCTTGTTCGCAGAAATATGATCGCTTAAATTAAGATCATATCCCTAAATCTATTACCTTAGATGACTTTTTTTATCTTACTGAGCATGGATCTTTGTTGGCTAATATTTCTTAACTGAGTACGTTATTTTAATTTCTCAGATTAATATGAAGCATAGTCCCCCTGACCAGTATGCTCTGTGACTGCCACTTTGCGTAGATCTCTTACATTAGAAAACGGGAGGTTGACTATCCAGCAGAAAACTAGAAACTTAAATTAACATTAAGTACGAACCATATGAATAGATCTGTGGAAAACATAATCAGTACGCACTGGGGAACGCTTAGACCCTCTGAGGCCAGGAGAGTGTCGTTATGTGGTCAAGAGCATGCGGTGTATGATTATGGGTTTCACTGCCTATGTTTATCAAAATCTTTCATTTACTACTTTTGAAATACTTGCCAACACCAGCTTTGCTTACTAGATAACACTGCTTATCAGCGGTTAATAGCTAAGGGGATAGACTCATTTAAATATTCATGGAATCTGCTAGATTAGATTATTTATATGAAATAGAGTATCAACCTGAAGATGTTCGAGTTCCTCTTATATCTTATCCTATAGTTAATCCTTATAGTATTTATGGTCGTATCTCTGAAAATAGAGTCACAAAATCCATTAAAAAAATTAGTTGGTCTTAACACTACTAAGTCTGTTAAGGAATATGTTCAAGCTTCTAAGTTTGATCAATTCCAAATCGCTGCCTCAGATCAAGAATCCTTCTACACTCTCTCTCTACCAAGAGAGCTTATCATCCCTTGAATTCAAGAAGGATACACCCATTTACCCATTTACACTTTTGTGCTATAAAATTGGCCTTAATTTTTCATGGATGAAAAGGTCTCCCTGTTGTCTCCAAGATAGCCCTGTTAGACTCAAGGTTTAAAGAATACCAACATGCCTCTATAGGAACAGTTCAAACAACATTCAACTCAGGCACAATATTCATTACCTTTTTCCCCAATTTCAATATGCGTCTACAAGATCCTCATCTCATAGACGCTCTTAAGGTCCAAATACAAATTAATTGTGCACCTTTGATCTCAACTATATATGCAGCAACTCTTCATTATCAAATGGCTTATCGCCTTCAAAATCATGCATTTGATATGATGGATGGTTCCAGACTTTGCTCGCACTGAAGATGCTCTTATGATCAAAGTTGACGCTGGTAAAGTACCACAATGTACTTATGTCCCTCACCAACATAGTATGACTGAACTTACCACTCTCTTACCTACTAAATGGATTACTCATTATGAGTCCATTCATAATGAAAACAAGACAATTCAGTCAGATAATCCCATCTTCATCAAACACTCTAATGGTATTGTAGAAATACAGTTCCCATTAAACACATCCAGTGATACCCCATCGGTTTTCACTACTGCTCTACCTGCTACATCTACGCAGATGATGCTTACTCTAGAAGGTACTTCTCTCACTACAAGAGTTTCTAAATCCATTCATATCCCTTGTGATATTTGCTCTTGTGAGGATTGCCTTAATTATGATTCTGATGATGATTATGATATCATTCCCTTTAAACCTGATATTAGGAAGAAAACATCTCAACAGCATCTTCAAGAACGGTATGAAGCAGGAGATCCCGATGTTGGCCTTCTTGGCCATCCATCTGGCAAATTTGACTATTATGTCCTTTACTCTAGATCTAAACCACCAGATTTACCTAGCAAACCACCAGATTTACCAAGTAAACCGCTAGATCCTCCTTCTCCACCTAAGCCTTCTTCTACTAGTCCTTCTAACCTGGAAGCAAAACCTCTTTCACCTTATTATCAAAAAGCTCTAAAGAAGCTTTCTCTTTCTCCTCATGATGAACCTATGTTCAAATACAAACAAACAAATTCTAGTGAATTTATGGATTACTTCTTTGGTTGTAAATCTCTAGCCGATCTAAGACTTCATGAATGCAATATGTTTCAACCTACTTCAGCTTCTTATCCTCAGACTTTCCACCTTTGGAAGATTTTTGCTATCCTCAATCACAAGAACAACATACATGGAAAATCAAACCTACCATTGGAAGAACTATTACAGCTGCTGAAGCTTCTCTGAATTGGCAAGTAGAGAATTCTCGACATCAAAATATTGCACTTCATTCTCTCCTTAAAAATCAAAAGACTTTAACCTCTTCTATATCTCAGTATTTCAGTAATACTGAATTACTTATTCAACATTGTCAAGGTCAATCTCTCTCTTGAGATCAGAAATATATCAAATTGCCTCTTTTATTAAAGATTTAAATTATCAATGACAATTAATGAATTCAAAGATTGATCAATTAAGTCATCTTGAAAATCAACTCAGATCTCTAGAACAATCTCGACAGGAAGAGTGTGAACGAAGTTATTACCAAAACTTACGCACTCCTCTTCCACCTCCTACTTTTGAATCTAGTTTACCTCAAGGTCTTACCTTCCAACCTCCACCTAGGTACACACCAGTCCTTAGTAATATGCAACCTTTAGTATTTGATACTACCAATAGTCTTTTCCAATCAGATCTCTAGATCTCTACAGCTCCAACTGTATTACCTTTACCTCCTCATACTAAACCATTATCATTACCTCTGCCTTTTACTACCCAACTTCCAGTATTTACTCCAGTAACCAACCCAGTTAAGTTTTTAAACCCAGTTCGTGAACCACCACCTTACATACCTACTCCAAAGTATGAACCTAAAGACCCTGTAATCGGTGCTTCCTCCTCCGAACCTCCATTACACTTCTCTTAGAAAAGGACTAGCCAAATCCAATAGCTTTCTTTCTTAAGAATTTAACTATACCAGTCGACTCAGAATTATTTCATGTTTCTCTCACAGATACTGAAAGTAATTTTAATTCTACCACCAAAACTCAGTTAGATGATGACACTACTTCATCTGATTCATCTAATATTGTCCCTCTTACCTTTATGATAGACACTCCCGATATTGATGATCCTCATATTGAAGAACCCCCTGAACCTCCTGAGATTCCTCCTCATCTTAGGATACCTCACCCAGATGTTAAAAGATTCTTCACTATCGATGACATCCCTCCATCAAAATGGCGTGACTGTCTTTTTGAAATATTTGCTTGGTGTTCTACTGAATACCATATACCTGGGACTATTGTTAGTATGGTAATACAAAAATTAGTTACTCGACTTAATGGATGACTTCGTGAATGGTATAATAGTCTTCATGAATATCGACAAATGCAACTCAATCAACTTCCTACACTTGATGTTGTCCTGTCTACCATCCATCAAGAATTTATAGGTTCTCATCTTCATCACAAGAGAAATGTCGTGATGAATTTCTTAAAATGAAATGTTGCTCTTATCAAAGATCAGATTTAGAAAAGCATTATGATCGAATGTCTAGACGCTTCTATGTCCTCAATGGCATGGATGATGTTAATCTCAAACAAACTTTCCTATCATCATTACCAAAACCCCTTGGTGATGACACCACTAGGCTTATGAATATAAAACGTATTACGCTCCAACAAGCTTCTCTTGGAAAAATTTTCTAGTTTACTTTGCAAACTCTTGAAACACTCTGTAATCAGACTACTTCCTTTAGAAATTTCGATTCTATTGGAAAAAAGATTTAGTTTACTTGTGATAAAACTTATCTGTCTATCAAATGTGATAAACATAATTGTTCTTGCTTATCTTGTAATACTTCTAAAAATGTCAAATCCAATAAGTATAAGTTTCACAAGAAGTCTTCTAAACATCATTCTACTCGTCCTCTGGATGATATTACAAAGCCTCGTCGCTTTAAGAAAAAACACAAATGGAGATACTTATGCAAGAAAAAAGTTAAAGGCAAAACATCCTCCCGATGTTATCTTTGCAACAAGTTTGGTCACTTTGCAAAAAACTGTCCCAACAATGATAAAAGTGCAAAACTATTACAACAGATTACTACATACACTAATGAATCAAATTTCGCTGATGTTGAATCAGTATTTTCTCTTGATGATGAGTTTTGAACTGAAACTCTACTCGCTATTGGTTATTCCAGTAGTGATTATGAGCCTGTTCACAATTTTACGCTCCTCTATGAGTAGTATGCAACCCTTGGAATTAACGATAGTATACCTCGTGTATACACTATTTAAGATATTTATCCGGTTACATTTACTCAACCAATCCCTATGGCCCAAGTCTAGATCCTCACCGATCATTATTCCAGACCTATTCCTGCCATCATCTTTTTCGATACTGGTGCTTCACAATCTATCATTAACCTTGATATTCTCCCTAAAGAATATTGGAAACCTCATGAACAAGTCTTTCGTACTGTCAATGGTGAACATTTCATTATTGACAAAATCAGTAAACCTATCTTGGTTAAACTTTTCCCTAATCTTACCATCAAACACCAGTTCCTTGGTTCTAGCTTACCTGGAAAAGATCTTTTAATTGGATTCAACATCCTTCATAAATTCCCAAATTTATGTTGGTCAGATAAAGGACTTTCCTATAAATAGAATTTCCTCACTTGGTCCCAAATACCTAACTTTCACTTATCCGAACCTTTTGATCCTATCAAAACTAAACTCATAAATGATTGTTGTGCTAATTCTCATTCCGAATTCCTGAAGAAACATCCTATCCCGTTATAGACCAACTCAACCTTCTTCGTTCATCTTCCCTTCAAAAAGAATGAAGATATTAACCCTACAAAAGTCAATCATCATGGTATGAATCCAGAACACCTTACTCTTGCAACCCAAGAATTATCTCAACTCCAAACAAGAAGTTTGCCTTCTTGATAATTTATGGTTTTCTAGGAAATACAAAGGTCACCTTGAAGATACCATAAAAGCCCTTCACTCCTATTTTCTATCCAAACTGTCAGAACCCAAAAACTCTTACAGTTCTTCTGAACCTGGACCAGAACATAAGAGGCTTAAGACAAGTTCTACTTCTGATATTCATTCTGATATCTACTTTGGACAAGACTCTGAAGTCTATTATCCTCCCAGTCCTACCTACATGAGCTTTTGTTCTCCTACATCCTCTTGACCTTTAGATCAAAAGAAAGCCCTTGTTGATACAGTACAACTTAATATTCGTTGTACCATTTATGACGTTCATTGTGACATCCAAGCAAAAACTCATCGACTTACTCTTTCTGACGAATAGAAATGGATAAATACTTATGCTACCTTCGAGAAAAATGATCTGTCCCTTACCACTGGTCCGATATACCAGTTCTACTATAACAACCCCATGGTTATACCTCCACATGCTAATCAAGAAAACAAAATTTGGTTATTTGAAAATGGATTTACAATTGGCATTGAATCTGAATTTCCAGATGATCTCTTTGGCTTTCCTGAATGCATCCAAGAAGTTTGCTCTATTGTTTGCTCTAGCTCTTATCATCAATACCTTTATCTTGAGGTAATCAGCTTTTGTCCTGAATGGGATCATGAAAGTTATATTTGCCATCTTTTAATGCACAATATCATCATCCGTCATTTTGATCTGGATGATAATCCTCCTGTCCATATTTGAACCAAATCATTTTATACAGTAGAGGAACTTCAATGCAGAAAGATGAATGGATTAATTCGAATTCAAACATTCTTGCATAATCCTTGTCATTGGCGCATTCTCACCCAAACCAAAAGAATACTCGTCTTCTCTAAGGATAAAAATATTTATCTTCGCTGGCATCCTTTATACTCCGATATAATGCAAGGCACAATCAATGGCTCTTCTGAAGTCTGTGGTGCTCTTTATCATGTTTACCAGAATATTAACAATCCCCTCGGACCACTTAGTTACTTCAATCAGACACACCGCAAAGAATGAAAATATCTCGATGACCCTGATCTCTTTGATCATGATAATGACCCTGATATGGACTTCTTGATTCCTGACCCACCTGAGGTTGATATGGTTGATCCAGATGTTGCAGCTGTTGCTCCATGACCCGGTATTGCTATCCCAAATATTTTAGAAGATTGTAGATTGTTCATTCTCTTTAAAAATATCAAGATAACTCTCATGTCACACACTGCTACAGTAACGCTACAGTGACTTTTACTACAGTGATGTGAACAATGACAATCTACAGTTGATGTGAATAGTATGTGAACAGCAGACCCGTGAGTCTACAGTAGTTGGCTTGTAAACTCTATAAATAAAGCATTTCTCTTTGAGTTGAGGCATAACCGGAGTAGTGTCCCGACTTCTTTGCTTGTTCTAGTGTGCTCTTTAGTCTCTCTAGCTTGCTTGTTTGCTTCTCTAGCTTGGCTTCTTGAAGCTCCTGTACATCTTCTTCTTCTTCAAGTTTATTCAAAGGCTTCGACCTCAGTGGTGGATGCCTTAGATTTGCAAATGGAATCCATGGGTCCGCCTATCACTACTCTTATTATTATCTTTATCTTCTTTATCTTTACTATTATAATGCGAGAGGCCATAGATGATTTTTTCAAAATTCCCATACTACCCTTATATAAAAACAAAACTTTGATTTAATGTTTGCTTTAATTTCCAAACTACCCCTTGCCTTTGATTTAATTTCAAAACTACCCTTGCTCATCTATCTATTTTGAATCACAGCCAATCGCGATTGAACTCAGGGAGAGTTCAATTGCACCCGCGGGTTAACACGTGACCCTTTTAACTCCTATTAACTGTGGTTAACTCCTTCCCCTCGCTCTTACTTTCATTGCACGTGCCACTAGCGAGTTCAATCGCACCCGCGGGTTAACACGTGTCTCTTTTAACTCCTATTAACTATGGTTGACTCTTTCCCTTCTCTCTCACGTGCATCGCACGTGCCACTCGCTAGTTATTATAAATGTGGATATCCTGAGCATTAAAGAATCAGACTAGTCCCAGATGCACCATAGGGAATACCCCCCACACCCCATACAACCGATATTGAGGGAAGCTCAAGAATCAACCTTGAGACCTCTAGGTTTAACAAAGTGAATACAAATAATTATTCAGCCAAGTGAATACATATAGTATTTTAATTATTCCATAATCATTGACTATATAATATATATCTATACATAATATGTTATAAGTTTAATAGGCTAAAATATCAATATTAATATTATTTTTATATAATTCTAAGAAATTAAATTATTATAATTAAGAAAAATGTTTAACTTACCACGAAATTTGACTACGTAGTCAAATGCCTGGTCCTCATTTGGTCCATGCCCCCTTTTTTAACACCTATCAAATGTGGTTAAGATTCAATCACTCTTAGGGTTATGCAATCTAACCTTGATTTTTAAAAACAAAAAAACAATACACAAAATATTAACCTTAATTTTCTTAAGCTGAACCATAGTTAAAAGGTTGTTAGAAGGGACATGTGGACATGACATTTGACTACATAGTCAATAGCATGGTGGGCTAATCATTGCCCTATAAAAAATTAATAAAATAATAAATTTTCATTTTTAAAATAAAATTTATAATTTTTTGTGTTTATTATTTAATTTTTTTCTTTAAATATTTTTAAAGTAGTTTTTTTTGGTAGAAAGCATCACTTCATTACTGAGGAAAGACCATTACATTACCCACTCTGGGTACCGCGATGTTCCTTTGGTCCTTAAAAGAGGAAAGATGGATACTTTGATTCAAAGCTATCTGAGCTTGACAATTTACTTCTATATTTAATTCCCGATGGACAAATTGGAAGGAAATCATCTCAAACCGTTTACGATAGTTGTGGATGTCTGTTAAGATAGTGTGGATATTCCCTACCGAATGTAAGCTACCGTTGTTGGTGGTGTCAATGATTTCCTGAGAATCCGATTCGATGTTAACTTTTCTCCACGGGTTTTCTGTTGCTGAAGAGAGTCCTAGACGGACTGCTGTGGCCTTAGCTATGATGGTTGAACCACCAAGAAGAGGAAGAGCTCTTTTGAGTAAACATCTACCCTCGTGGTTGTGAACCAAACATCCAGCTCTCGCTGCCACGTCGAACGGAAGGGTGGCACCATCAACATTAACCTTCACCCAGGAGCTGTTGGGGGGCTTCCAAATTTCTGATGATATTCTAGTGTTCGAGACAGAGAGATGTTAGCCTAAAGGTTACAACCTTAGGTACCTTAATAATTTTAATGATAACACAATAATGAAATGATCATTGTTGTACTAATGTTTCTATCAAGTTTTCATGAAAAACATATTATAAAATCATTAGCACACCTTGCAAGACATAAAACATGAAAATGATCTCAAGTATTCAAGATGGATCAACAAAAAGCAAACCTTCAACCAAATGCAAGTCATCAATTCAAAGATGAAGACTACTTCAAGTCAAAGCTTAAAAAGCTAAATTCAAGATCATGAAACTCAAGACTCACTTGAAGCTAAAATGGAAAATCCAAGGAAAGAACTCTTGGAAGATCATGAAGACAAAATCAAAATTTGAAGATTCAATATCAGGTTGAAGAGTAACTCTCAAGAAGCCTTTAAGAGTCTTATTTTTATTTTTAAGAAGGTTTAGGACTTATGTAAGAAGTCCTCAAAAGTATGATAAGTTGAATGCTCAAATACCTAGATTGACCATAGGAGCCTAAGACCATAATTGCATATCATTCTAAGGCCCTAGGATATCATAAAAAATTGTGAAAATCATGGTAAAGTCAAGCCAAGTGACATTGGAAAAGGTCTCCATCATTTAGACAATTTAAAGATGAGATTACATAGAAAAAACTCTAATCTCGTCGACAAAATTGCAGGCCCTTTGAAATTTCGGTGACGAAATCAGGCGTAGAAGCCACTATCTTTTTTCTATTCTTGATTCGGTGACGAATTGAGATTGCCCTCTCAATCTCTTCGATGAAATCATGCAGGAAACATAAAAATCATTGTAACGGCTAGCTTTCGCATTAAATGTTTCACCAACGGCCAGAATCATCTGAGAGCTATAAATTGAGTTCATTTATGAACTAGTAACTACTCTTGAACAACTATTCATCAAATCATTAACTCTCATCAATTCTCACCAAGCTTAATTGATTCATTCTATTGAAAAAACCTAGAAATCCTAAATTTATATTTTGAGTCATTCAACTCCTATCTTTGAGAGATTTTTAGAGTGCTTCAAATTCAATCTTTTCAGCTTAGTTAATGAGCAAATTTTTAAATTGAAATCAATTTCAAATACATTGTATTGTAAAATCAAGAATAGATGAATTCTTGTATTGAAGTGGGAAGCTTCGGGAATGTCAAGAGAGGATTGTTCTTTTGCAAGTCAGATCTGATCCTCACCCGTAAGGGGATTGTAAAGGTTTGGTCTTCACCCGTAAGAAGATCGGCGATTAGTAAATCGTGGTGAATCCTTGAAGAAGGAAGCTTAAGGCAGAGACGTAAGCAGGTTACCGAACCTCGAGAACAAAAATTTGTGTTTGCATTCTCTTACCTTCTCCTTACTTTATTGCTTTACATTGTTGGTAGAATTGCTTAATATATATTCTATTTTAATTAGTATAATTCAAATTCTGTACATAGGGAATATGAAGAATTTTAAATTTGCCAAGATCCTATTCACCCCCCTTCTAGGGTCGAATACTTGGGCAACAATTGATATCAGAACCTAGGATTCTATATTTAGATTTAACAATCTTAGAGTAAAGATATTTATGATAAACATTTTTGCAACTACCTTAGGAGAGGGCCAATCAACCACTAGACCTCCATTATTCAATGGAAAGAATTATAACTATTGGAAAACTCGGATGATGTATTACATCCAAGCCCTTGACTTTGAATGTTGGAGAGTCATAGTCAAAGGTCCTCATCTTTCTACAAAAAATATGGGTGAAGTTCAAATACCCAAAGTTGAGGAAGAATGGAATGAGGCTGATATTAGACTCATTCAAATTAATGTTAAGGCAATTAGCAATTTATATTACACCTTAAGCCCCCAAGAGTTTAATAGAGTCTCGAGATGTAACTCGGCCAAGAAAATTTGGGATAAACTCTAAGTTACTTATGAGGAGACCAACCAAAGAAATGAGGAAAAGATAAGCATGTTAGTTCATAAATATGAACTTTTCAAAATGGAAAATGATGAATCAATTATTGATATGTTTACTAGATTTACAAATATATTGAATGGATTAAAGTCTCTTGGAAAGGTGTATTCTAATGCAGAGAATTTGAGGAAGGTGCTTCACAAACTACCTAAGCATTGAGCTCCCAAAGTGATAGCAATTCAAGAAGCCAAGGACCTCACCAAATTGGCAATGGATGAGCTCATCGGATCTCTCATGACCCATGAGGTCATAATGAAGGACCAAGAGGATGTGCCCAAGCTCAAGAAATGTCTTGCTCTAAAAATCTCTTAAGTGAATGAGAGTGATGAAGAAGAGAGTGAGGATGATGAAGATATAATCCTCATGGCAAAGAAATTCAAGAAGTTCTTGAAACATTAGAAGAACTTCAAAAAGAGGCCGTATAAAAAGAAATTTTCCAAAGAAATCATTAAGGGTGAATCTAGCAAGAAAGAGTCTATCATATGATATGAGTGCAAGAAACCGGGACATATCAAGACCGAATATCCTCAACTCAAGAGAAGCCAAAGGTTCAAGAAAAAGGCAATGAAGGCTACTTGGGGCGACTCCGTTGAAAGTGAGTCGGATGAAAACTCAAGCGACGAAGAAGTCGTTAATCTATGTCTCATGGCCAATGAGGATGAGGTAAATTCTTTAACTAATGAATCTCTTTCTTTTGTTGAATTAAGAGATGCATTTGATGAATTATACGGAGAATTTAAAAAAATTGCCTCCAAGAATAAAATGCTCAAAAAGAAAACCTTTCTCTTTCAAATGAAAATGAGCTTTTACAAAAAGAGAAAGAGCTTTTACAAAAAGAAAATGTTTCTTTGAAAATTAAAACAAAAGGAAATTCATTTTAAACCACAAGTCTTAACTAAAGAGAATGATGATCTTAAGGCTAAAGTTGAAGACTTGATTAGCACTATAACCAAATTCAAAAATGGACAAAAGAATTTTGATAGATTGCTAGGTCAACAAATATGCGTATTTGGTAAAGTTGGAATTGACTATAATCCTTCAATAAAATAGAAGAATTATCAAAACTTCTTTACCAAACCAACTAGCCCTTTAACTACTCCTTCTAGTGCTTTTTATACTTATTATCGAAAGAAAGTAGTAAGGAAAGTTTGGGTTCCAAAGGGAACATCCTCTCTCAAGACTAACCATGTAGGACCCAAGATGGTTTGGGTATCAAAGAGAGTTACTTAAATTTGTCTTGTATGTATGCTTAAAGACAAGTTCCTCCAAGACCACATGGTTCTTGGATAGCGGATGCTCAAGGCACATGACCGGAAACAAAATGCTTTTCATATCAATCATTCCAAAAGATGGAGGGCTTGTGACCTTCGGGGACAACGCCAAGGGGAAGATCATTGGTATGGGTAATGTTGGTAAGAACAAGCTTACTTTTATTGAAAATGTTTTGCTTGTTGATGGTTTGAAATATAATCTTATAAGTATTAGTCAACTATGTGATAAAAGGGTTAAATGTTTCATTCAAATCCAATATGTGCATGATTAAAGATAAGGACCATATAAATACTATGTTTATTGCATATAGAAAGAATGTGTGTATACTATAAAATTTGATGAATTAACTTCTCAAAACATGATGTGTTTTTTGCGCACTTAATGAAGCCTGACTCTAGGTCATGCTAGCATAGACTTACAATCTAAATTATCTAGAAATGAACTTGTTAAAAGTTTACCTAAAACAAAGTTTACAAAAGGTAAGGTGTGATGCATGCTAATTAGGAAAACAAATTAAAACATCATTTAAAAAAAAGACAGAAATTTCAACTTCTAGACCACTAGAATTCCTTCATATGGATTTATTTAGACCTAATGATATAGCTAGCTTAGGTGGTAAATTATATGCCTTTGTAATTGTTGATGATTATTCAAGATATACTTGGGTGTTGTTTTTGTCACATAAAAATAAAACACATGTTTTATTTGCTAAATTTTGTAAAAGAGTTCAAAATGAGAAAGACTATTCCATCAATAACATAAGAAGTGATAGAGGTGGAGAATTTTAAAATAAAGAACTTGAATTATTTTGTGAAGAAAATAGTTTTAATCATAACTTCTCTATTCCTAGAACACCTCAACAAAATGGAGTAGTTAAACATAAAAATAGATCTTTACAAGAAATGACAAGAACAATGCTCAATGAACATAATCTACCTAATTACTTTTGGGCAGAAGCCACAAATACTTCATGTTATGTAATTAATAGGGTCGTAATAAGAAACAAATTAAATAAAACTCTTTATGAGCTTTGGAAAGGAAGATCGCCTAATATAGGGTATTTCAAGGTGTTTGGTTGTAAATGTTTTATACTTAATGACAAACACCATTTAAAGAAATTTGAGCTTAAATCAAATGAAGGAATCTTCCTAGGATATTTCATAAATAGTAAAGCTTATAGAGTGTTTAATAAAAATTCCTTAAAGGTAGAAGAATCAATCTATGTTGTGTTTGATGAATCCAATCCCTTTGAAAATATTAAAAATAATGAAGATGAGATAAGTGATAAAGTTGAAAAACTATCTAATGAAATCTCAAACATGGAAATAAATGAGAAAGAAAAGGAAAAACAAGATAAATAAGATTCTAACAATGATAAACTTATTGAAAATGAGGAAGAAAATGATACTGAAGATGTATATCAACTTCCTAAAGCTTGGAAACTTGTAAAAGTTCACCATAAAGAACTTATTCTTGATGATATGGAATAAGGTATTAGAACAAGAAGAAATATTTGTAACAACCTTGATTTCCTATCTCAAATTGAGCCTGAGAATGACAATAAAGCCATTGAGGATGAATCATGGGCAATAACTATGCAAGATGAACTAAATTAATTTGAAAGAAACCAAGTTTATGATTCAGTAACTAGACCAAAAGATAAATCTTCTATTAGTACTAAATAGGTGTTTAGGAACAAGAAAGATGAATTTGGAAATATAATTATAAACAAAACAAGATTGGTAGCTCAAGGTTACAACCAAGAAGAGGGTATAGACTATGAAGAAACCATTGCTCCAGTTGCTGAATTAGAAGCAATAAAAATGCTACTTGCTTTTGCAAGTCATAAAGACTTTAAACTTTTTCAAATGGATACAAAAAGTACTTATTTAAATGATTATATTTTAGAAGAATTGTATTTTGAACAGCCCCCATACTTTGAAAATCATAAATTTCCTAATCATGTATTTAAACTCACTAAAGCCTTATATGAATTAAAACAAGCTCCTAGAGCTTGGTAATATAGGTTGAGTGATTTTTTACTTGATAATGAATTCATTAGAGGAAAAATAGATACAACTTTATTTGTGAAAACCAAAAACGATGATATGCTAATAATTCAAATATATGTGGATGATTTCATTTTTGGGTCTACTAATGAATCTCTTTGTCAAGAGTTTGCTAAATGTATGCAAGATGAATTTGAGATGAGCATGATGGGAGAGTTGAACTTCTTCCTTGGACTTCAAATCGAGCAAACCAAATAAGGAACCTTCATCAATCAAGCTAAGTACACTAGAGAGCTACTGAAGAAGTTTGGGATTGACAATGCCAAGGAGATAGATACCCCCATGAGTCCCTCAACAAAGCTAGATAAGGATGAAAAAGACAAAAATGATAAAGAAAAAAAATATAGAGGTATGATAGGTAGCTTATACTTAAATGCTAGTAGGGCTGATATAATGTTTAGTGTCTGTATTTGTGCTAGATTTCAGTCATGTCCTAAAGAATCTCACATGATAGCTATTAAAAGAATCTTTAGAAACTTGCTAGGCATAATTGACTTAGGACTTTGGTATCCAAAGAACACATCATTAGAACTTATTAGTCATTTTGATGCAGACTTTGCCGGGTGCAAAGTTAATCGGAAAAACAAAGTGACACTTGTCACTTCTTAGGACACTCACTTGTTCATGGTTTAGCAAGAAACAAAACTCTGTAGCTCTGTTTACAGCTGAAGCTGAATATGTATCTGCTAGGAGTTGTTGTGCTCAAACCCTGTATATGAAACAACAATTGGAAGACTTCAAACTATTCTATAATCAAATTCCAATTAAATGTGATAAAACTAGTGTCATATGCATGACTAAGAATCTTATTCAACACTCAAGAACTAAACATATTGAAATAAGATATCATTTTATAAGAGATTATGTACAAAATAGGGATGTTGTGTTGAAAGTTGTAGATACAAATAACCAACTTACTAATATATTTACAAAACCCTATAATATGAAAGATTTAGTACTCTGGGAAGAGAACTAGGTATAGCAAGACTCAATGAACTTAAATGATCATCTAAATGCCAAATTATGCTCAATGATGAAATCGTGTGAAATGTTATTCAAAATTGAATTGAATTGTTTGGTGATCATACTTGAATGTTTTGGTTGCTTGAAACAAGAATTTGGAAACTTAATTAATCATAAATCAAAATGAAATAGCTTAAGAATGGAAAAATAATTTTTTTTGTGTTTGTATTGATTTCGGCGACGAAATCAGGGTAGCATCCTAGTTTCATTGACGTATTATTGAAATGGCAGTGTGGGCAGTGAAATCTCACCGTCTATTGCCCCAGTGTATGTGCAACGGCATACACTTAATCACTGTCTCTCGGAGAGACGGTTTGATTCTCGCATACCTGTGGCATGTGCAGTCCTTTTGGCTGTCAGCATTAAATGTTGATAGCTAGCATTATGCCACCCAGCAAAGCAAGGTGGGGTTTGATCCGTGAGGATAAACCTCGCGGATCTAACCCTAGGTGACAGTCTCCAAGAATGGGACACCTGTTCAATCCGTGAGGACCAAAACCTCACGGATCCAACCTAAGTGCCAGTCTTCGAGAAGCTGAAACGTCTCCCATCCATGAGGATTCAAACCCCACGGATCAAATTTGAATGCCAACCCCGAGAGGTTGACACGACTATTCTATGAGGATAACCCTCACAGACCCATATTTGGTGCCAATCTCCAAGAGGCTGACACTTGTTCAATCCGTGAGGATAAGTCCCCACGGATCAAACTTGAGTGTCAGCCTCTGAGAGGTAGACACTTGTCCAATCCTTGAGGATAAGTCCCCATGGATCAAACCTGAGTGCCAGCCTCCGAGAGGCTGACACCTGTCCAATCCGTGAGGATAAACCCCCACAGATCAAACTTGAGTACCAATCCTGAGAGGTTGACACGTGTCTATCCATGAGGATAAATCCTCATGGATCAAACATCATCTCCTGAACCTAACTCGGTCCGTGGGCGAGACCTATAGTCTCACCTGGTGGTCTGTGGGCCCTGTGACCCGTGGGCAAGACCTAAGGTCTTACCATCTGGTCTGTGGGCGAGACCTATGGTCTCATCCCTGGTCTGTGAGCTGACCAAGGTCAGTCTATCCCTAGCTGACAATCAGTATCTAACTGTCATAGGGCAGAGACTCCTTGATACAATGGATTCTCTGTCAAGTTGTGGGGATCCCAAGATAAGGATCTCCTCTTTTACAATCTCATGGGATATCACATGGCACCCCATAATAATGATAGGCTTAGGACTATGTCCTATATCCTAGGAAATGATGTGATTAAACATCCTCCTTTTCGAAAGGTACTAGGATTCCTCCCAGAAAGGGAAAACCTGGTACAAGAGTCCTCGAAAGGAGATGATTCTCTTAAGCTTGAGGAGTCTCCTAGATAAGGGAGACCTGTGAGCTGGCATCCTCTAATAGTGGAGCCATATTTGACTTCCCTAAAATAAGAGAGTCAAAGAGAGAGACCAAAAGAGGACTCTCTCAAAACTATAAAAGAAGGGTTTCTGATAAGAAACCCCACATACGGGAAGAGATAGGCGAAGATACAAAAAAAAAGCAAGAGGAGAAAAAAAAAAGAAAAAGAAAAACTCTCCTATCTCCTTCAAGCAACAGCAGCAAAAGCAAGCCAAAGAAGAAGCTTCTTCAATAATGGAGGACATCAAGTGAGCCTTATACAATGGTCACCATCATTCTCTTTTCTTTTCTGCATCAACAAAGACCTCAATGAGGCACTTGTAATGCTTACATGGGATCTGGGTAACCCCATTGAATAAATACAAATACTTTATTCAAATATTTATTCTTCTTTTAATTCTTTATCTTAATCAGAGGTTCTTCCCCCAAATAGGGAAGGTAATTAAACAGTCTCAGTTTACTTAGATTGAAAGGATAGTCCCCTATAATAAACAATAAACTCCATACAACAATGGAGGAAATTTGATAAGCAAAGATAAATTTTGCACTTACAAATTAATGGCACGTCCGGTGGGACTTTCTTCTCCTCTCATCTTTAATGAATAATTAAAAAATAAAAGGACAAAAAATAGGAAAGTGACTAATCCTTTCCTTTATTTCTCTTCGGTTTTGGGTGCAGGATAATCAAGACCATGTACATTCGGCCAGCTTACGTGCTCACCATCAAGAGGAGGGTGTACGTCCCTCCGATGCTGATCCCAGCAACTCACCTCCTTACTTGGGCTGAGGTGGCAACGGCCCTAACCATGAGGTCTCGGTCTACTGGCCGAACCCTCAATGTGGGTTTTACTGACCCTCCACAGAGGATTCATCCCTGTCAGGTCCACGGATAGGGTGCATCTCCAAGAATATCCCACAGAGTAGGTGTATCCCCCAAGGATACACCCCGGATAGGGTGCACCCCCAAAGGTGCACCACAGAGCAGGTGCATCCCTCAGGGTGCACCACGGAGCAGTTGCATCCCCAAGGATGCACCGTGGACAAGGGGCATCCCCCAGGATGTCCCACGGAGAGGCTGCACCCAAGAGGATGCGCCATCGAGCAGACACATCCCCCAGGATGCGCTACGGATTGGGTGCATCCAATTGGATGCCCCACAGACAGAATGCATCTCTTATGATATATCCCGGACAGAGTGCACCTCAATCAGAGTGTATTGTGGAGAGTGTACCCAACCAGGTACACACATTACAGGGTGGTTCAACCACTCTGCGATAGGTCAGCCCAAAAGGCAGACCTATATCAAACACTGGGCCAGGCCTAACAAGTCGTCCCAAATCCCAACAGTCCGTAGTGGAAACGCCGCAATTGCTGGGGCCGACCTTAGGACTTGTTGGATATGCTTCTCTCAGTCCAAGTTGACTGTTGGAGCTCCCCTTTTAAAAAATTCTTCAAGAGGGGGAGATGTTGCCCAAATTTCACCAGGGCAAAAGGACAAGGCTAAGGGCCTTTAAAAAATCCCTCAAATAACTTTAAAAAATACAAAGTAATTGAGGAAGATGTCTTAGGGCACTCATCCATGAACAAGAAATGCCCACTGATAGATTCCACATACCAAGGTCCAAAAAATCCCATGGAGGGGAACAGAAGACTTTCCACAGACAGAAACGTTAGATTGTCCACGAACAAAAGTGCGGCACTGTTTACGGACAAATCATCAAGACCGTCCACAGACGGAAGGTCAAGATCGTCCACGAACAGAAGAGCAGCTCTGTCCACGGACAAAATTCTAGTACTATCCACGGACAGAATTCCAGCACTGTTCACGGACAAAAATTCAAGACCGTCCACAGACGGACCATCAGCTCTGTCCACGGACAAAATATCAGCACTGTCCATGGACAGAAATTCAAGACCGTCCACGGACGGACCATCAGCTTTTTTCACGGATAGAATATCAGCACTGTCCATAGATAAAAATTCAAGACCGTCCACGAATGGAAGATCAAGATCATCCATGGACAGGCCCAAGCCTGGTCCACGGACCGAATTCCCAACCACCCGGAACAGAGGCTCAAGCTAGTCCAAGGATCAGAAGTATGTTCCTTCCAAAAGTATAGGTCTAAGCCAATCCGTGGACATGATCTACGGATAGAAGTCTCTCACAAGAGAGGGAGATCCCCAGATAGGCACTCTGCCATCCGAGGATAGTTCCCTTTCCAAGAAAGAGAATAGCTGGCATTATACAACCAACAAGAGAAGGGTATTCTCAGGATCGAATTCATCAACTGACGATGATGCAAGGGGCATTAACAGCTATGATCAAGATCATCTAGCTGTCAATGCAAGAGACACATTGAATCAAGATCATCCAGCTATCAATGTGATCGGCACAAGACTTAACCCAGCTCCGATAGAATTCACAACCCCAGTATTCCAAGGAACTGGGGCAATGCTTGAGCAGAACATATCAACGAGGCAGGATTCTCAGAGTTCAGTCGTAACTATTTTAGTCACTTTGAACAAAACAGATTCCTCGAGAGCGGTTGGAATAGTCACTCCTGGTCCAGTAATTCCGAGAAGAAAAAGGAGCTGTAAAAATCAGGCCAGAGGCAAAGAAAAAGCTCAAAACCTAGTTCAATCGGCTCCAGAACCTGATGTCAATGGAGACCAAGAGGAGTCAGAGCAAGAAGCAACCCCGATAACCTCTCCAAGAGAGTTGGAAGGAATCCTACCAATCGAGGATTATGGTTCCGATGAATCGGTTCCTCAGTCACTCAGACCGGAAGTTGTGCAGGAGTTGCCTCTATAGGTTTTCAGTGCACCAAATTCTTTATACGGAATGCCCAGTGCCTATTTTGTAGAAGAAGAATTTCCAAATATGTTTCAACTATAGGGACCAACATCAGAATGATAGGTAGCAGTCATGATGACAAATTTGGATGGGAATGCAGGTCAAGGGAATAACCCTTCAACTTCAGTACCTCTAACATCAAATGATCAAGCACCAGTCTTACAGGCTCAACTCTGATACAAGGATGATCAGATCACAGCTATGATGTCTCAAATGCAAGAGTTGACTACTCAATTGTCAGCTCTCAAATCTGCATCGACATCGAGACCGCAATTCTTGTATCAAAGACATTGCAGTAATCAGGGCACAACTTCTGCACCTCCAAATCGTCCATTTGCACCCAATACAGGGCTAGTCCTAGATTAGACATCACTCATAGGAGGGGTGTCGCCATCTCTCTTAGCTGTAATTGAAGAAATTGTTCGCAATCAAATGCGGCAGGCCAAAAAAAAAAAAGAGGTTGTCCGGATGATCGTGATGCCCTATCCAGCTATCATGGATGCGGTTTCATTCCCGCTAAGCTTCATTCAACTGACATTCAAGATGTTCGATGGAACCAGAGATCCGAGACAACACCTGTCTCATTGAGTTCAAGATGCGGATTGGCATCCAAAACCAGAGCTCTTTGCCTCCAACTCTTTATACAATCCTTAGAGTGCGCTACATTCACATGGTATGCCAACCTCCCCGAGGCTTCAATCTCTGATTAGAGCACGATGGTGACTGAGTTCAACAAAAAATTCTACAACACCCAAAGAAGAGTAGGTGTTCCGGAATTGATCAATACCGGGTAGAGGGATAATGAGACCGTAACAGAGTTCATTACCCGATGGAGACCATTGAAGTTCTCCTATCCTCAAAAGTTCACTCAGTTGGAACTCATCCAGATGTGCCTCAACAACTTCAGACATGATCTTTCAACTGCCCTCATGGCTCAAACCTTTACTGGTTTTGAAGACTTATGTACAAAAGCACATGACATGGAGAGCCACATAGGAAACAGAAGGTGAGGCAGTGGCACTGATCGCCTTGAATCCACAACAGCTGCAGCAGTTGAAGCCAAAAAGACTGTGCAACCAGTACTAAGTGCCGGTAGATCAACTGGTCGAACAAGCAACGATAAAGGACCAATTAAGGTTGGTACTAAACCAGCTCAGGATGGAGTTAGAAGGCCACAATGGAAAGATAAAAGGGAGCCACCAAAGAAGATTACCATCGAAGAAAGTATGAATAAAACATATTCATTCTCGGAAGACATTGTCGAAAATCTATTTGAAGACCTTCTTGCCAATGAACTCATCACTCTCCCGGAAAGCAGGAGATCTCAAGAGATCGGGATAAAAAATGATCCCAAATACTGTCCTTATCATCGTATAATCAGTCACAAGATAGGTGATTGTTTTGTACTTAAGGACATCATTTAGCGACTTCTGGACAATAAAAAGATTATCATTAGTCAAGATCTCCATCAGGTAACTACGTCCAATATGGTTGTAGCTTCAGAGCCAGTAAATGAAAATGAAGCATCTTCAAGTGGAAAACTTCCTAACGACAAACCGTTAGAGGAAGAAGATTGGACCCTCTTTGAAAGCAAAAGAGCCTAGAAGAAAAAGTAGTTGGCTCAAAATACCGATACTAAAAGGCAGACTCAAGCTCAAAGAAAAGAGGGAAACGCATAGCCAAGTGTAAAGTCCATGTTTTAGTGTTGGCTTATTTTGGTGTCAAAACAAGTGAGTCTAGGTGATTAATTATGTATCGTGTGTCATTGCCTTCAAGCATCCACGACAAGTGAAGTTGAAGACCGAAGAAGATTGGTTGAAGACTCGGTTCATCATTTCATTCGCTTCACTCATAAGATGTTAAGTGACCTAGATACCATGTTACCATAGGTGAGAATTGACTTAGAATAATCATAATATGATACCTTAGGTGGTAAGTGACCTAGACTAATCATATGGACCCTAGGTGATGAGATATGTAGCCCAAAACAAGTTAAGAATTCTGAAATTTCTTAAAAAACCATGGTTGGTTATAGGCTGCATGTCTCCCAAACCGTAGCTCGGATTTTGTTCTATAATATATCAAATCGACCGCATCGAAAAGATCTACATCTTTCATGAAGGATACGAGAGCTGAAAATGAAGTTTAAAATCGGGTTTGCACCTCAAGGCCGACCCTAGGCACTTTGGGTCGACCCTAAGTATCTAAATTTTTGTATGGCAAAAATGGGCAGTGAATTGAAAAACCCAAGGTCGACCCTGAGAGACACTTAGGTCGACTGAACTCCACTGTTGGGTTGACCCAAGTGTCTCCTAGGGTCAACCCTGATATGGGATTTCTTCCTATATTTGTTTTTCATGCCTTTTTGGGGTTTTAGCAACTTCTAAACATGGATTTTGATTCCTCTATTTAACTAGAACTCTTGTAGTCTGAAAATTGTTACTTTGGGAGGGTGTGGAGAGTACTTTGGAGTATTTCTAGATTTCATAGCAATTCAGGGATTTATTTTTCTCTACCCCCTTAATTAGTTTCTTCCATCCTAGAGTTTGCAAGCCAAAATCTCCATTATAGCTTGCTCAGACTTTTCCATTGAAGGAGTCCATCTAGGATTTGATTTTAATCAAACCATCAACCCGTTTTGGATAGAACAACTTGGCCGGAGTGTGCCGGAGCCTTTGCGAAGGAGATTGGTCCGAGAAGGATCGTAGATGAGTGATTTGGTCGATGGAATCCGAAGCCGTCATTGACGGAGATCGATCGGAAGATCATGGCTGTTTTCGTGACACAAAGAGAAGTACGAGTGGATGCGATTGATCATGCAAATTGTGAGTACGTGATGACTTTTCGAGGCGTGGAGGACTAAGAACTGAAGGATCGTAGTGTCGAGTCCGACAGAGTCAAGTTCGAGTCTTGTAAGTTCTTGTTGACTTTGTCTTAGTGATATCTCTTGGCTGGAATAGGTCCTGTGGTTTTTCTTAGAAGGATTTCCACGTAAAAATCCTTGTGTTATGGTTTGTTTGTTTCTCTATATTTCCGCACTTTAAGTTCATCACCCCTTAAGTTAATAACTTGATTGTTACAATATCAAAAAGGGTAGATAGACTTGTAGGGAGACCTAACCATCCCCTCGAATTTGTAAATTCTGAACTCAAACCTTAGATTTGAGGTTCACTGGGTTTTTTCAATTGGTATCAAAGCGGGTTCATTAATTTTTAAGTGCAATCTCATTCTTATATTCGGTTAATATGAATCTCCAAAGAGAGGGAGGATTCATCTCTTGTCCCCTATTATTTGATGGGAATAATTATGCCTACTGGAAAACTCGAATGAAAGCGTTTCTAAAGTCATTAGATGAGAGAGTATGGATCTCCATTGAACAAGGTTGGACCCATCCAACAAAGACCATAGATGACCAGACCATCCCTGAACCTTTTTCTGAATGGACCAATGTAGATCTTGAAAGTTGTAGATGGAACAATAAGGGTCTAAATTCAATCTTCATTGTTGTCACACTCGAAGAATTTCGGCGTATTTCTAAATGTGACTTCAAAGGAGGCATGGGACATTCTTCAACTTACCCATAAAGGGACTACAACAGTCAAGATCTCCAAAGTTCAAATGCTTACTTCTAAATTTGAAAATCTAAAAATGAATGATGATGAAACTTTTGATGGTTTTTATGCTGATCTGAGTGATATAGTTAATTCATGTTTTAACTTGGGAGAAAGTATGCATGAGTCCAAAATTGTTAGAAAAATTTTGAGACCTCTACCTGAGAGATTTCGATCGAAGGTTACTGCCATCGAAGAGAGCAAAAATGTTGATGCTCTCAAAATTGAAGAGTTGGTTGGTTCTCTCCAAACCTATAAGTTAAATCTGAACCCATCCAAGAAACCAAAATCTATTGCCTTGAAATCCGTCAAGGAATTCATAGATGGTTCCAATAATAACTCTAAGCATGAAGAAGAAGAGTTGGCTTTATTCGCAAAGAAATTCAGAAAATTTTTGAAACTTAATAAAAGATTTAATCCAAAAGGATAAAAATCTTTTGAAAAGCCCAAGTCCAAGCACTTTGAAAATAAGAAATATCTTAAAAGTGTGGACAAGAAATCCCAAGGTGTTCAATACTATGAATGCCAAGGCTACGGCCATATTGCCGCTGAATGCTCTAATAAGAAAAGATTTAAGGGCAAGGCCATGACAGTGAATCTGAATCCAAGGAATCAGATAGTTCTTCTTGTGAGGAGACTAGGAGTTATGTCGCCTTCATTGCGTCTCTATCTGGGATTGAAGAATCTTCTTCAAATATTGTGAGTGACAAACACCATAGTGATGGTGAGGATGATGAGTGTCAGAATGACTCTGATTTTGAGGGAGACCTCGAGGTAGCCTATGATGAGCTATTTCATGAATGCCTAAAGCTGAAAAAGGTTTAGTTTTCCATGTCCAAAAAGATCAAATCTATTTAAATGGAAAAAAAAGCCTTAGACCAAGTGGCATTAGGGTTGAGACTTCTTGTTGTTGGCCATGTAATGACCCTAATGGGGGGGGGGTGAATATGGTCTATGGCAGATTTAAAAAATTATAAACTACAAGTTCAAAAATTACGGAATAAATTAAATGTGCAGCAAGCTAAAACAGTAGAGATATCAAAAGAAAGGGAGAAGAGATAAGGAGAGAGCAAACTCAGAATTTGTTCATGAGGTTCAGCAAACCACCCTACTCCCCGCCTCAGCTTCCAGCTAGAGGATTCACCACGATTTCTTAATCGTACAGGCTCCTTCACAGGTGGAGTCCAAACCCTTGCAATCTCTCTTACAGGTCGAGATGTTACCTTTACTAGCTCTCCTTTAGGCCGAGCTGAAACCTTTTAAGAGCACAACCATCTTTTGATAGAATTGAAGCAACAACTTCAGTGCAAGAATCCTAAATTCTTGACTGACCTCAATAAATGAGTCGGGATTGAAAATCTGAATTGAAAGCTCCTTAGATGAGTTGGATAAGAGTGAAATACAAATTTTAATAAAGTCTCTCAGAGAAATTGGAGTTGAATGAGCTCAAGAGAGATTTTAGGGATTTTCTAAGTATGAGAGTGAGTGAGAGTCAATAGCAATGAAAGATTAATCAATAGGATTCATTGCTGTGATCAAGAGTTAATATGAGTTCATAAATGAACTCCTTTTATAGCATTTGATCCAAGAATGCCGTTGGAGAAGCATTAAATGCTTTTTGATCCGTTGAAAACTAGCCGTTACAACTGTTTTTTAGTTTCAGACATGATTTCGTCGACGAAATGAAGTTCCCACTTGAATTCGTCGCCGAATATAGAAGACATAATTGAATATTGAAAAACCCTATTATGACTTCATCACCGAATTCAAACCAACCAGAGAATTCGTCGCTGAATTCAAAAGACATAATTAAAATTCAAAGATTTTGTCATGACTTCGTCACCGAATTCAGAGAGAAAATCCTGAATTCTGATTTAGATCAGACCAATAAGATGGGATTGATTTCCTAAGTCAATTAACTATACTTTTATAATGATTTTATGATCCCTTAGGGCCTTAGATTGATTTCCAAAAAGTGTCCTAGGCTCCTATGGTCAATCTATGATTCTTGAGCTTTTCAACTTACCATTCTTCTTGAGGACTTTTTACATAAGACCTATGAACTCTCAAAATAGAAAATAGATACATTAAGATTGTTTAGAGATGATCTTAGCTTGATTTGGGTCTTGTGATTTTGCCTTTTATCTTCAATGGACCCGACTTGGACTATAGTCTTATCTTGGATCTTCATTTTGTATACACTGAGTTGAACTTTCTCTTGGGTAATTTCCATCTTTTTTTCATGATTGGAGTGCTATCAACTTTATCTTTTGAAAAATTCAAGCACTTAAACACGATTATTAATACCAAATATTTCATTTCATTATTATGTTATTATCAAAATTATTAGGGGTAACCCATGGTTGTAACCCTGAGGTTAACAATCTCCCCCTTTTTGATGATGACATAACAATGTAATTAAATGGGGTTAGGCTCCCCCTCACAATATGCCTTTCATAAAAACTATGAGGTAAGCTCCCCCTAAACATCTAAATAAAAATCACAGTTGATATTTGTATGCATGTTTTAGATGGATTAAGAGACATATCATCATGTTTTAATACCAAGAGAAGTTCCACAAAGATAAGTGTTAAAAATTTAATTTCTATTCACAACACATTGGATCAAGACAGATTAATCAAGGATAAAGAATTGATCAATTTGAATTGTGAATCAAGAGAAGTTCCATGAATTTAAATAAGATGTTATTTTTGAACAACCAAGAGAAATTCCATAGACAAAAAGATAATCATATTTGTATATACTACCACAGGTGCAAAAAATCAAATTCAAAAGATTCAAATTTCATTTCATAAGAAAATGTCAAATGTCATTACATCTACCATTATCAAATTTTCATTACATGTTCCATTCTCCCCCTATGTCAACATCAAAAAATCACAAAAAAAAAAACAATCTATCTTGTTTTTGTTTCTTGATTAATTATGCAACTTTTGAGAGATAGTCTTCTGAGGGTTTTTCATCTTCATTATCCGGGGCCTTGGTCACTTCTTCACTACTAGAGTGGATGGGAGATTCATCAGGAGAGTCAGAGGAAGAAGAGTCTTTATCTGAGGATGGAAGAGAGATAATAGGAGCATCCTTCTTAGAAGGGGTCTCCTTGGTCTTCATTGGCTTCTTGCCCTTAGAAGAAGAAGGTAGAGCTTGAGAGGGAGGTTAGGAAGGAGTGGCTCCACTAGCTAAGCTAACCAGGAAATTGTTCATTTTCTTTAACTCATCAGTAGCTCTCAAGGTAATGGAGTATGATATAGAGTCATGCTCTGCCATATCCAGGAGAAGCTTGCCTTGAGTCTTCAACTAAAGAGCTGAGGAATCCACTTGAACTTGGACTAATTTAGTGACTTTCTCCATTCTGATACTTTCTTCTGACTGATCTACCCCCAATCTATGAAGGAGTGAAGATATAAAGTCAACCCTATTCTTGGTGACTGATGAATCCATGTTAACTGTCCCCAAGACTGAGTAGGTGGCATAAGCTCTCCCTCTTAGATCAACATGAACAGCAGCTAGAGAGGACTACACTTCCTTGGGGATGTTGATCATTCCTGTCTCAAGAGCTGCAAGTCTGGAGGAAGTGGCTGACTGAAGGTTCTGAAGGCATTCTCTTGGGGTACGTTTGGATTTACGGAATTGGAGAGCTGATTTGTTATTTCCGTTTTACAATTCCATTTCCTTCATTTGGGTACACTTAAAACGCATGGATTTGGATTGAGGGGAAATCCACATGGATTTGAAGAGTGGAATTCAAAAGATAAAAGTGTAGCTTTCAAATCCTTTCTTAAACTAGTTATTTAACAATTCCACACTACCATGAAATTCTAAAAGTAAAGAGGCCTGATGAAACAGTCGTCTCTCTCCTTGTGGATTCTTTCTCCTTTAACTCATAGTTGCCTTTCTCCTAACTCCTCTTGGCCATTGCCACTGCAAATAACTAGGTAAGAACTTTTTGTTTCTTCATCCTTCACTTTTTCATCTCTATATTGTGGATAGATAATATTGGTGGATTGGGGAAGATGTATATCCAATAATCTATTACTCCTTTGAGGGATTGTAACTCCATTCAGATTGTAATCTCTGAATGTTGATATCCAAGATTATAACTCTCTTTTTGTTTTCTTAATATATTGTTGGCTGCCTCATTAAGTTTGAGATTTGAATATTAAGATCCCATTTGAGAGCATAGGCAGATGGGTATCCTCAAAAGTATCACCAATCACATGTTGTCCATCACTTTCTTTGATCTAATCTCTTCATCCTCTTCAAACCCTCTTCAATTCATTTAGTAGAGCACCTCTTCAGAATTTGGTACCCTATTCCAAAACTTTTATCAGTTTGTAACTCGAGATGTATCCCAGTTGCTTCAACGTGAAAACTATTGTGCTTTTATAAGTCTAGTAGAGCATCTCTTCAAAAGCACCTCTTTATATTATATACTATGCTTCATATTCTATCTATATATACCCCCCCCCCCAAAGTAACAGCCAAAGATTGTATCAATAGAGAAGCATGAACCACACAATAGACAGATTTAGGGAAGAGGATTCCCTATGTACAGAATGTCAAACATACAATAAAAATAGAATTAACAAAAAGGTGTAATACCCTTTAAACCCAATGCATGTTATTTTACAGCTCCATCTGTAGCACCATTTGCATCTATTGATGGATGGAGAAGGAAAGGAAAGGTACAAGTGGAGGTATTGTGGTTTGCATACTTACAACCGCCCATCTTAGGGGTTTTCACATGTAATCACGTGTAATTCCATATACTTAGTAATATATCCAAATGAGAGAATTATGAAATCTACGGAATTTAATTATGTGGATTCAATTATGTGGAATTCAATTCTTTAGGTCAATTTCAATTCCACAAATCCAAATGCACCCTTGATTCTGACTGAATGGCAGCAAGGCTTGCCCTGGTCTCAGTTATGAAGGAGACCATGGAAGCTCTCATCTCCTCCTGAAAAGCCTGTTGGCTCATCCTCATCTCCAGCTGAAAGTGCTCCAAGCTGGAGGACATGGAGGCAATCTACCCTGCCATAATGCTAAATTGCTCTTCAGAGGCTGCTGGCCTGCTGGGCACCTCATAAAATTGACCAGGGTCCTCAAAGTGAGGAGACTCCTATCTATGAGAGCTCTCAGGTATCTCTCCAGCATCCATGAAATCAGACCAATCAGGCATCTCATCCCTAGGGTGCTACTCACCCTGAGGGTCCTCTGCTGGGACAGAGTTTGGCTGCTGCTCAGCCTGAAGCTCTGCTGAAGGTACTGCTGAAGAGGAAGGGATAGATGGAGTGGGAGCAGAAGTAGGAATGGTTGGATTAGGAATAGGGATTGAGGGAATAGAAGGAATGGTGGAGGACTGAGAGGCAGAGGGTTTGGGAATCCAAACCTTCTGGGTTTTATTCCAAGTATAGCCCATTCTTTGAATGTTTGCCTTGCTATAAATGGAGGAGTCATCGGGGGTGACAAAATCTGTTTGAGATGATAGGAGAACATTGAAATGTTTAAAGATTTTAGTCAGGGCCTGACCAAAAGGAAGATAACCTGATTTTCTTTTAAATGCATCATCCATACAATGGACAATGATGTAAGAGAGATAAATAGGTGTGGTGGTTAGGATACACCACATAAGGAATACATCAAAACAAGTAAGGTATTCCCTACCCCCAGCCTTGGAACTAGGTTATAGGTTATGATATGATGAATGAGTATAGATGTGAGGGTAAGGTCTTTAACCTTGGGTTGAAAGGGAGTGGAGAAATCTTGGTTTATTATGCACATCATTTTTAGTGCATCTACCACATTAAATCCTTCATGTCTGGTCTACTGACCATTCACAAAAGTTTGAAGGGTGCACTGAGGGATTTTCAAAATGGATAGCAATTGATTAAGGTGAAAAGAAATATTTTTACCTAAGACGAAAGAGGTGATGAGAGATTCAGATTGATTGAAGTGAAAGTGTGTGTAAAAGAGTCTAACTAACTCAGGAAACATTAGTTCATTGGATTCAAGGAATTTGTCCCATTTTAGGGCAGAGAAGAGGGTTTTTAAGGGTTCTAAACCATAAGCATCAAGGCTTATGAAATTAACAACCTTACCATAAAGAGGGGAACGAGGTAAGAATTTCTCCTTGAACAACTTCTCGAATTTTGGTTTCTTGAATTTTACTGGTATAGGAGTTGAGCTCGAAGCCGGTTCCTTCCCTTTGTCAGTTCTTGATTTCTTCTTTGGTGGCTCCACTGACGCATTCTTCATTCTTGGAGGCATCTTCACATAGATTAGGAGTGATTTGGAGAGATGTGGAAGGAAGAAGAGTGTGAGAGCAATGGAATAGGAATTTTGGAGGGAAAGATTAGGTTTGAAAAAATTTGGATTTGGGGGTTACTATTTATACCCATGACTCAATTCGTCGCATAAATGGGTTTCAGCCCAGAATTCGTCGCTGAATTAGAGTCAGGATGTCGCGACCCAAAACCCACCCTAGGAGTTAGAGTGAACTTTGGACGACTAATCATGACTTACATGACTTGCTTGACAACCAACCTGCAAAAACCCACAGAGCATATACAATAGAGGACATTATAGCGGAAACATAACCAAAAAGCACAGCGGAAGTCTATCAAACCTCTATGTATATACATACGCAATCCAAGTTTATACAAAATGTAACCAAAAGAAAGTGTAGACAGACCCACCAAAATACATGAAGGTATATCTCTCATCTCACCCACAGCTAATCCACTCAGAATCTAACACCACCTACTGATAACCCTCTACGGGAGGTTCCTCCAAAGGCTCCTCGACGTACTCCTCTTCCACCCATGGACCAGGAGCACAAACATCAAATGGAGCAGCAGTTCCCTCAGAACCTGCCAACATAAGAAGTACGGCTGAGCATGGAATACTCAGCGGGTACTAAATACTAACCAACAATTATAGCATAAAAATGGCAATACATAAATCAGGAGCAATTCATATATGGTAGACGGAAAAAAATTCATATCACACAAGGAAGTAAAGCAATTTATAATCATGCTTGTATTTCGTAGAAAGCCGATAAAACCTCTTGAAAACATCGTGCACTTGACTTGACTTAAGGTACCATTTTCGTGCTTGAAAACTCATCTTGTCTATCTAGCTTAATTCTTGTATGTCGTGTCATGTCATGCATGTCATGCGTGCTTGCTTGTGATCATGTAACTTGTGAGATACTCTTGCAAGATGTACTTGTGAGATGCCTTGAGAGGGAAGGGAGACCCTTTTTTATGCAATGCACTTGCGAGGGAAGGAAGACCCTTCTTCATGATATGTATGTACTTGCGAGGGAAGGGAGGCCCTTCTTCATGATATGCACTTGTGAGTGAGGGGAGACCCCTCGTGTAATGTTGGTTCTTGTCTTCTTGTGAAAAGCGAGGTAAAACATATCGTAGGATATGTCCCACCTCTAACCATGTTCTTGAAAACCTCGATAAATCATGTCATGCATGCCGTGCTCGTGGAAACCGTGTACATACTTGCATTTAAATTTAAACATGACATTTGGGTAATTTCACAACACATATAACATCAATGATTGAACAATATAATAATCATGTCATTTAGGGAAAGCAAGCAAACACACTATCATAGGCCCTAGCAATATCCATAGTTTATTAGGCATGCATTTCCTAAATTACAACTCACTTTATTCACCTTGGCATTTCATCAAACATGGTATGTTCATTATTGATTTACCCTACAACATGCTTTTCTAGATGGGTTTTACTCAGATCATACATGTATGTTCATTATTGGAACAATGCCCTCCCCACTATAATCATCACAACACAACCATTGGCATCCAGTCGCCCATTCCATCTCCATTCACCATTCACAACCATCCATCTCATAGCACATGTGTAAATGAAAGAAAATCAAAAGAAAAGAGGGAAAGGAGGAACTATAACTAGGAGGGTAGTAAGAAGTACCGACCTTGAACAATGAGGGGAGAAATCCCCTTTCCAAAACGACTGTGTAGCTGCTGCCCTAGCTTGGAGAACGCTCTCCACGAGTGCTTGAGCCGAGATCTTGGAGAAAACCCGGACTGGAAGTGATCTAGGGTCTCAAAACCCTTTGATTTCTCTCCAAAATGGAAACCCTAGGTTTTGAAATCGCCATTTCTTCTCTTCTTATCTCCCAATCTCTCTAAGAGTCGAAATGAAGCCCTAAAGGCTCGGGTTAAACTCTTAAGGTAAGAGTGAACCGACCAAAAGACCATAATACCCTTACTGAAGTTTCTGCAAACACACGAATGCCCAACACGTGCTGTGAACAGTGCCAACACGTTGTGCTGTGAACAGTGCCACGCACGTTGTGCTGTGAACAGTGCCGACACGTTGTGCTGTGAACAGTGCCGAACACGTTGTCCGTTGTCTTATGTACAACGTGCCCGACGTGCTGCACAACGTACCCGTTGTAACTGTACAACGTACCCGTTGTAGCTGTACAACGTACCCGTTGTAGCTGTACAACGTACCCGTTGTTGCTGTACAACGTACCCGTTGTTGCTGTACAACGTACCCGTTGTTGTTGTTGCACAACGGATGCACAATGTATACGTTATCAGAGCTCGAGCTACGTTCTCAGAGTACGTTGACTATGCGTTGTCTGTGCCTTATCAGAGCACAATGTCAGAGCACGTGATCAGAGCTACGTCCTTAGCGCCTTCCGAGCTCGTTTGCCTACAGGTCCAGACTGTTTTGGCCATATCTTTTGACCCGTTCGTCTGATTTTGATGATTCAACTTGCGTTGGGTTCGTACTTCGAAAAGGAACATTTCTGACGTTTCAGAATTTCCAATTTCCTCTTTATTTATTAATTATACCTCTTTAAAGGCAAAATGGCAACTAAAGTGCTATGTATTAAGCATGAAAAAGTCTGGGGCTCTACACAGGAAACCTACTGTTTTACATTTCGGATTGACTTCGTCGACGAAATGGATGAATCATCCAAATTCATCGCCGAAATGGATACAGAAAACATTCTGTTTTCCATTTTACCCAAAGATTCGTTGCCGAAATCAAATTCCAGATTGAATTCGTCGCCAAATTCAGTTCTGGATTTAAAGAAATGATTTCTTTTAGATTTTTCAACTAATTTTATTGAAACCAATGATCCAATAAAGCATCAAAGAAACATCACAAGGCATTCAAATCAAGATTTAGTATTTTATAACTCATGGATTTATAAACTTTCAATTTTGATCACATTTGGTCAAGATTAGATTAGCTCACTAAGACTAGTCATACCTAATTCTATTCTCAAGGCACTAAACCTACCAGATTGAAATGGTTTGGTAAAGATATCAACAAGTTGATCAATTGTATCCATAAACTCCGAGATAACATTTCCATTTTGCATATGATATCTAATAAAATGGTATCTTATTTCTATGTGTTTAGTTCTTGAGTGTTGAATGAGATTTTTAGTCATACAAATTACACTTGTATTATCACATTTAATAGGAATTTTAGTATAGATAAGTTTAAAATCTTCTAGCTGTTGTTTCATATATAAAGTTTGAGCACAACAAAGTCCAGCTGCCATATACTCAGCCTCAACTGCGGATAATGTTACTGAATTTTGTTTCTTACTAAACCATGAAACAAGAGAATGTCCTAAAAAGTGACAAGTTTCACTAGTGCTTTTTCTATCTACTTTGCATCCAACAAAATCTGCATCTGAATAGCTTATTAGATCTAGATTTGTATCTTTAGGATACCACCATAAGCCTAAATCAATTGTTCCTAGCAAGTATCTAAAAATTCTTTTTACAGCAATTAAGTGAGATTCTTTTGAACAGGATTGGAATCTTGCACAAATGCAAACACTGAACATAATGTCAGGTCTACTTGCAGTGAGATACAAGAGACTTCCAATCATGCCTCTATAGAGTTTTTCATCAACATTTTTTCTTTTTTCATCCGTATCAAGTTTGGTTGATGGATTCATACAAGTATCTATTACCTTAGTATTTTCCATTCTAAACTTTTTAAGTAATTCTTTAGTATATTTAGCTTGATTAACAAATGTTTCATGTTTGGTTTGCTTAATTTGAAATCCTAAAAAGAATGTTAATTCACTCATCATCTTCATTTCAAATTCTTTTTGCATTGTTTTAGCAAATATTTTACACAGAGATTCATTTGTTGATCCAAATATGATGTCATCTACATAAATTTGAATTATTAGCATATCTTCATTTTTGGTCATTATGAATAAAGTTGTATCAATTTTACCTCTTGTAAATCAATTTTCAATTAAAAAACAGCTTAGCCTATCATACCAAGCTCTTGGAGCTTGCTTTATTCCATATAAGACTTTAGTTAATTTAAATACATGATTTGAGAATTTATGATTTTCAAAACAAGGTGATTGATTTACATAAACTTCTTCATTAATATAACCATTTAGAAATGTACTTTTTACATCTATTTGAAATAATTTAAATTCTTTATGACTAGCAAATGCAAGTAGCATTCTTATGGCTTCTAGTCTAGCAACCGGGGCAAATGTTTTATCATAGTCTATATCCTCCTCTTGGTTGTAACCTTGAACTACTAGTCTTACTTTATTTTTAATTACATTTCTATTTTCATCCTTTTTATTTCTAAAGACCCATTTTGTACCAATTATAGATTTGTCATTTGGTCTAGGTACTAGATCCCAAACTTGGTTTCTATCAAATTGATTTAATTCTTCTTGCATAGCAATACCCCAAGATTCATCTTCAATAGCTTCTAAGATATTTTTAGGTTCAATTTGACTTAGGAAAGTAAGGTTCATTAAATTTCTTCTTGTTCTAACCTCTTGTTCCATATTACCAAGTACAAATCCTTAGAATGATCTTTTATTAATTTCCAAACTTTAGAAAGTTAATAGGATTCTTCATCTACATTTTCTTCTTCATTTTCTATTTTAATGGATTTATCATTTGAATGTTCATTTTCTTGATTATCTTTGTTTTCTTTATTAATTTCTAGGTTTGATAATTATTTTGGAAGATTTTCAATTCCATCAATATCATCATTATTAGAAGTTTTGTTGAATGAATTTGATTCATCAAATACCATATGAATTGATTATTCAACAATTAAAGATTTCTTATTAAACACTCTATAAACTTTGCTATTAGTAGAATATCCTAAGAAAATTCATTCCACAGATTTTGCGTCAAATTTCTTAAGATATTGTTTATCATTAAGTATAAAACATTTACATCCAAACACCTTAAAATAACTTATATTAGGAATTCTTCCATTCCAAAGCTCATAGGGAGTTTTATTTAACTTATTTCTTATAACAACTCTATTAATTACATAACATTAGTATTAATGGCTTCAGCCCAAAAATAATTAGGTAGTTTATTTTCAATAAGCATAGTTCTAGCCATTTCTTGAAGAAATCTATTCTTTCTTTCTACTATACTATTTTTTAGTGGAATTTTAAGAGCTGAAAAATTATGGTTAAAACCATTTTCATCACAAAATGACTCAAGCTCTTTATTTTTGAACTCTCCTCCTTTATCACTTCTTATGTTGTTAATAGAATAACCTTTTTCATTTTGAACTCATTTACAAAACTTTTTAAATAGAGAAGGTATTTCATTTTTATGAGAAAGAAATAGTACCCTAGAGTATCTTGAAAAATCATCCACAATTACAAAAGCATAAGTTTTTCCAGTTAAGCTAGCTACTTCATTTGGACCAAAGAGATCCATATGCAAAAGTTCTAAAAGCCTAGTGGTAGAAATTATTTTCTTGGATTTGAATGAAGATTTTATTTGATTTCCAAGTTGGCAAGCATCATAGATTTTGTTTTCAATAAACTTAGTTTTAGGTAATCCTTTAACTAATTCATTTTTAAAGAGTTTAGACAAAAGATCCATACTAGCATGTCCTAGTCTTCTATGCCATAACTAACTTGCTTTATCTATGGCAAAAAAACATATCATGTTTTGAGATTTAAGTTCATCAAAATCTAAGGTGTAAACATTCTCATTTCTATGAGCTACAAAAAAAATATTTAGATTATCTTTGTCCTTAATCATACAAATATTTGATTTAAATGAGACATTCAATCCCTTATCATAAAGTTGACTGATACTAATAAGATTATGTTTAAGACCATCAACAAGTAATATATTTTCAATAAAAACAGATTTATTCTTACCAACGTTACCTATGCCAATGATTTTCCATTTAGCATTGTCTCCGAATGTCACATGACCACCATCCTTTGGAGTGATTGATGCAAATAGCTCCTTGTTCCCGGTCATATGTTTTGAGCATCCACTGTCCAAGAACCATGTTGTCTTAGAAGTTATTGACTTGAAGCATACCTACACATCCAATTCAAGTAACTCCAAGATACATTCCCCCCAATACCCAAACTGTTTTGGATGGAACCCAAATTGATTTGGGTTTTGATTTGGGAGGATTGGTTCCCTTGGGAACCCATATCATTCTTGGTCCTTTATGGTCAGTTTTTGGAAGAGAAGATGTTCCTTTTGGAACCCAAACTTTTCTAACTATTTTACCATTATAAAATGAAGTAGAAGGTGGAGTTTGGTTACTACTTATTTTGTAGAGAAGTTTTGATAATTTTTTTGTTTTGAAGAAGTATTATAATCAAGTCCAGCTTTGTTAAAAACATATCTTTGTTGTCCTAAGAGTATTTATAAATTCTTTTGACCATTTGTGAATGTGAGGACAGTATTAGTCAAATCCTTGACTTTTGCTTTTAACTGATCACATTCCTAAGATGAGTCATGAGGAGAATTTTGAACATCTTTTAATTTCTTACTCAGCTCCTCATTCTCAATAGTCAACACACTCTTTTCTTTTTGCAGAATATCATATGAATGTGTGAGTGTGGATTTTCTTTTTAAAAGATTTATTTAATTTAGCTATTCTACCAAATTCAATAAAGAGTTCATCAAATACTTCTCTTATTTCTTCATATGAGAGAGAATCATTTAGGGAAGAAGTTACCTCATCCTCATTTTCCATGAGGCACAAGTTTGCCACCTCTTCATCACTTGAATCTTCTGATTTGCTTCCCTCTGAGTCATCCCAAGTAGCCATCATTATTTTTTTTCTTGTACTTTTGACTCTTCTTGAGTTGAGGACAATCAGTCCTTATGTGGCCTGGCTTCTTGCATTCATAGCAAGTGAGGGGTTCCTTCTGGCTTGATTCAGCATTGTTCATCTCTTTTGAGAACTCCTTCTTGTATGGTCTCTTTTTGAAGTTCTTCTTATGCTTGGGGAACCTTTTGAATCTTCTTGCCATCAAGGCTATGTCTTCATCACTGCTGGATTCCTCATCACTATCTTCAACTTGAATAGTCTTGAGAGCTAGCCCTTTCTTGGTTCTTGGTTCATCAGGCATTTGATCATTCATTATGACTTCATGAATCATAAGAGATCCTAATAATTCATCCATAGGCAGCTTGGTGAGATCCTTAGCTTCTTGGATTGTTGTCACTTTTGGAGTCTATTCCTTAGGCAATGATCTTAGAATTGTTTGTACATTTTCTGCATTTGAATACACTTTGACCAAAGATTTCAGACCATTTAAAATGTTAGTAAATCTAGTGAACATGTCACCAATAGACTCTTCTTTTTCTATTTTAAATAATTCATACTTGTGAACAAACATGCTAATCTTTTCTTCTTTAACCTAATTAGTCATTTCATAGGTGACTTTCAGTTTATCCCGAGTCACATCCGAAAACTCTGTTAAATTTCTGAGGGCTTAAAGCACAGTAGAGGTTCCTAATAGCTTTAGCATTAATTTGAATGAGCTTAATGTCAGCATCATTCCACTCTTCCTCTACCTTAGGGATTCTAGCATCATCCACAAGTTTTGTGGGAAGATGAAGGCCATTGACTATTACTTTCTAACACTCATAATCTAGAGCTTGGATGTAATACATCATTCTAGTTTTCTAATAGTTATAATTTTCTCCATTAAACAATGAAGGTCTCGTGGTGGACTGTCCTTCTCCTGGGCTTGCTGCAAAAACGTTATTTGCCATTAAAAATTGATTACTCAGATTGTTTAGATCTATTTAGAGTATTAGGCTCTAATACCAATTGTTGGCCAGGTAATGACCCTAAAGGGGAGGTGAATAGGGTCCATGACAGATTAAAAAAATTATAAGCTATAAGTTCAAAAATTACGGAATAAATTAAATGTGCAGCAAGCTAAAATAGTAGAGATATTAAAAGAAAGGGAGAAGAGATAAGGAGAGAGCAAACTCAGGATTTGTTCACGAGGTTCAGCAAATTAGCTTATTCCCCACCTCAGCTTCCAGCTAGAGGATTCACCACGATTTCTTAATTGTACATGCTCCTCCACAGGTGGAGTCCAAACCCTTACAATCTCTCTTACAGGTCAAGTTGTTACCTTTACAAGCTCTCCTTTAGGCCGAGCTGAAACCTTTCGAGAGCACAACCCTGTCTTGATAGAACTGAAGTAACAACTTCAGTGCAAGAATCCTAAATTCTTGACTGACCTCAATAAATGAGTCAGGATTGAAAATCTAAATTGAAAGCTCCTTAGATGAGCTGGATAATAGTGAAATACAAACTTTAATAAAGTCCCTCAAAGAGAAATTGGAGTTGAATGAGCTCAAGAGAGATTTTAAAGATTTTCTAAGTATGAGAGTGAGTGAGAATCAATAGCAATGAATGATTGATCAATAGGAGTTATTGCTCTGATCAAGAGTTAATATGAGTTCATAAATGAACTCCTTTTATAGCATTTGATCCAAGAATGTCATTGGAGAAGCATTAAATGCTTTTTGATCCGTTGAAAACTAAGCCGTTACAACGGTTTTTCAGTTTCAGACATGATTTCGTTGACGAAATGAAGTTCCCACTTGAATTCGTCACCGAATATAGAAGACAGAATTGAATATTGAAAAACCCTGTTATGACTTTGTCGCCGAATTCAAACCAACTAGAGAATTCATCGCCGAATTCAAAAGACAGAGTTAAAATTCAAAGATTCTGTCATGATTTCATCGCCGAATTCAGCTTTTGCTGAGGAATCGTCGACGAATTCAGAGATAAAATCCTAAATTTTGATTTGGATCAGATCAATAAGATGAGATTGATTTCCTAGGTCAATTATCTATGCTTTTATCATGATTTTATGATCCCTTAGGGCCTTAGATTGATTTCCAAAAAGTGTCCTAGGCTCCTATGGTCAATTTATAATTCTTGAGCTTTTCAACTTACCATTCTTCTTGAGGACTTTTTACATAAGACCCATGAACTCTCAAAATAGAAAATAGATACATTAAGATTGTTTAGAGATGATCTTAGCTTGATTTGGGTCTTGTGATTTTGCCTTTTATCTTCAATGGACCCGACTTGGATTATGGTCTTATCTTGGATCTTCATTTTGTATACACTGAGTTGAACTTTCTCTTGGGTAATTTTCATCTTTTTTTCATGATAAGAGTGCTATCAACTTTATCTTCTGAAAAATTCAAGCACTTAAACACGATTATTAGTACCAAATATTTAATTTCATTATTATGTTATTATCAAAATTATTAGGGGTACCCATAGTTGTAACCCTGAGGCTAACACTTGTGTCACAGCTTGAGGAAGAGAAGACTTCCCTCCTTGTCAAGACTTAGCTTCTTAAATCTGATTCGCATGTTTGTCTTGAGGAAAGACAAGTCTTGAAATCAAGTTGGCTAATCTTGAGCAAAATCAAAGGTATGGAGATGTGAAGGGAACTCCACCTACCTCGAACACTGAGCCTAGTGATAAAAGGCACCCTGCTAAAAATAGGAAAGACCCTTCTACTCAGAAATTCATTCTTACATGTCATAAATGTGGAGTGAAGGGTCATATTAGGCCTCGATGCCCAATCATGGTTTTGAGAACCAAAATAACTTTGATGAGAATCTTCAAAGGAGAGTTGAGGTCCTAGTGGAGAAGTCTAGGAGTTTGTGTGAAGATGTGATGAAAATTGCTCATAAATCTAGACAATGGCATGGTCATGACACTCCTTATGCTAGATATAAAGGAGATAATGGGGAGAACCATAATGTCCATCATAATTCTAGGACCCAATCCTGGAAAAAGAGGAACAGGAGGAAGAGGTAAAAGGTCATACCTACCTCAACTGAAACGGTTAGAGAACAAAGGGTCAATCAAACCGCTAAAACCGTTTGGGTGAGACCGTTTGGGTGAGAATGGAAGGAAATAAGGGCTTCACTTAGCCCATGCCTGTCATAGCCTAGGTTGTGCTAGTATTGTTTCATCTTGTCATAGTGCTATGCTGCTTGTGTATACTAGTAGATTTATTTTACTAGTTGTTATTGTTTTGATTTTTTTTTCTGTTTTCTTTATTTTGAAAAATCCAACAACATTGAACAACCATAAAATCCAAAAATATTTTTGTCATGTTGCCCTTGCTTGACTAGCATGATCTGCATTCCTTGTGTGATCTTTATTTCTATGCTTGTCTAGGGTTGAACATGAGTTTGTTGCTGATTGAGGATATATCACCTTTATAGTCTCTTGGTTAGGCTGAAAATTAGACTAGTTTTATCTTGCACAGTTAGAGACTTATTCATGTGTATGCTTTACAATTTCACATGCACTCTGACTGATTCTATTGAGAGGTCTATTTTCCAATCTGTAGGTGTTTGACTTATCCCAAAAGTGTGACCTTTGATGACCAATCTAGAATGACCATATTGTTAGTCATCCCCATTTTGTGTATCCTCCATGAGCAAAAATTGTTACAATGAAAATGACTACCTACTGGGCTAGTGTGAAAGTCACTATTGGATGTAAATAGTATGAAATAGCTACCTAGGTGGATAATAGGTATCTATCTGGGTCACTAGAGTGAAAGCCTCTGCTGCCAATAGGCACGACTACTTACCTGGATAGTGTGAAAGCCATCATGCATGAAAAGATATGTTCAGATAAAGAACATCAAAAGAAATCTTACAATGGTTGGAGGTATTTGACCAAAAGTAAAAGAAAAATATTGAGTAAATAAAATGGATAAAGGAGTACCAAAATTTAAAAAATCAGCATATCTGGATCTAGCTAGGTTTGACATCTAAGAATTGTGTCTCTTGGAGTCCCCTTAGTGGTTAAGGTCATATCTTTGGAAAGGGAAAAAAATCTTGATCTAGTATCTAGTCAGACCACCTCTACACACATATTGCTTCACTTTTGAACTGTTCACTAAATGTGACTAAGTGAATTGGCTATACTTTAGCATTCCATGAGATTTAGTTAAATGTGTATCCTTAGTCGAACTAACTAATCATATTCTTCATTGGATTTGAAATTTTAAATTACTACTGCTTGAAATGCTTTTGAAGCATGTTTGTGTGGCACATGATATTTTTTATTAAGTGTTTTCTTTTTGTTTAGCATGGGCCTTTCTAGCTTAGATGCCATGTTTTTGGTGGTGTCCTTGATCTTAGGGGGAGAAAATCAAGTTCAGTTGTTGAGGGGGAGTATGTGCTTTATATTTCTATCTTGTTCCTTACTCTTTAGTCCCCCCATTGTCTGCATTTGATTGGTTGTAATGTGATTGCCTTGATATTACACATGTGTTAAATTGGTATATTCCTTGTGATATTGGCTTCATAACTACCTTTGGTAATTGTGCCTAAAAGGGGGAGAATGTTGGGTATAAGTTCCCAAGTTCAGTACATTCCTTGCAATACCCGTGTTTATGTATTTTCATATTCCATACATGCTTCACTAGGTATTTTTTTTATGAGCATGTGCACGTGCAGGGTTGCAGCAGACATATTTTACTTGATCATGTGTCAATTGGTGTCATGTAATAGTGTTGGAGTCATGTAATGCCCTAATTCACCATTTTGATGTGTTTAAGTGAGTTTGTGTCAAGTCATGTACATCAGTTTGGTTTTGTCATGGAATTGCCAAAGAGGGAGATTGTAAAGTCCATGTTATAGTGTTGGCTTATTTCAGTGTCAAAACAAGTGAGTCTAGGTGATTAGTTGTGTATCGTGTGTCATTGCCTTCAAGCATCCACGACAAGTGAAGTTGAAGACCGAAGAAGATTTGTTGAAGACTCGGTTGATCATTTCCTTCACTGCACTCATAGGATGGTAAGTGACCTAGATACCATGTTACTATAGGTGGGAATTTACTTAGAATAATCATAATATGATACCTTAGGTGGTAAGTGACCTAGACTAATCATATGGACCCTAGGTGATGAGATATGTAGCCCAAAACAAGTTAAGAATTATGAAATTTCTCAAAAAATCATGGTTGGTTATAGGTGGCATATCTCCCAAACCGTAACTTGGATTTTTCTCTATAATATATCAAATCGACCGCGTAGAAAAGATCTACATCTTTCATGATGGATGCAAGAGCTGAAAATGAAGTTGTAAAATCAGGTTTGCACCTCAAGGTCGACCCTGGGCACTTTGGGTTGACCCTGAGTATCTAAATTTTTGTATGGAAAAAATGGGCAGTGAATTGAAAAACCCAAGGTCGACCCTGAGAGACACTTGGGTCGACCGAACTCCACTGTTGGGCCTAGAACTCTTCTATTTAACTAGAACTCTTCTAGTCCAAAAATTGTAACTTTGGGAGGGAGTGGAGAGTAATTTGGAGTATCTCTAGAGCTCATAGCAACTCAGGGATTTATTTTTCTCTACCTCCTTAATTAGTTTCTTCCATCCTAGAGTTTGTAAGCCAAAAGCTCTATTATAGCTTGCTTGAAATTTTCCATTGAAGGAGTCCATCTAGGATTTGATTTTAATCAAACCATCAACTCGTTCGGGATAGAATAACTTGGCCGGAGTGTTCTGGAGCCTTTGCGAAGGAGATTGATCTAAGAAGGATCGTGGATGAGTGATTTGGTCGGTGGAATCGGAAGCCATCATTGACGGAGATCGATCGGAAGATCGTGGCTGTTTTCGAGACACAAAGAGAAGTACGAGTGGCTGCGGTTGATCACGGGACTTGTGAGTACGTGATGACTCGAACTTGACTCATTTGGACTCAACACAACGATCCTTCAGTTCTTAGTCCTCCATGCCTCAAAATTTATCAATCCAAACGACTCTCCTTTCAAAAGTTGGACCATGTTCACAGAACTGAAGTCCAGCTTTCTTTTCTTGCTTTGAAGGGAGGACTCTTTTCTCCTTTCATATCGCCATGTTGGACTTCCAGGCTGAGATAAAATTTGCTCAGACGCCTGTGCACTGTAAGTAGATCCTAAGTCTAGGACTGCTTCTTCTATTGGAGGGTTCTCATTCAAACCGACTGCAGCAAATGAATCTTGATTCTTAGTAAGGCTTGAGATTTGCACCGATCATCGCATCTAACGATGGTTCGGATTTGGAACCTCAGGTGTATTTAGGCTTTCTTGAGGGGAATCAGATTACATTTGTTGATCTTCCGCCTCTTTTTCTCCTCCGGATGAGAATCCTTTAAAGAGATTTAAAAGTCATGTAGGGTTCCGGCCCGGTGTAGATGGTCTCCTTTCTGGGAGTTGAATATCTTCAGATTGATCTAGCCAATCTTGAAATGGCCGATGTCTTTCTGGACTGTAGGCTACCATTGGTCTTGGCACATCCAACCATGAAGGATCTTTATTTGGGACCGCATCAATGACATATCAAGAAAAGATGTTGGATTCGTCTCCCGAATTTTTTGACTGGAGGTTATCATAGTCACAATCAGAGCAGAAGCCTGGATGGATGAAATCCATCAAGGTGATTGTCATCAATGGCTTTTGTTCCACAAGAGCATCTTGGGTAGGGTCATTTTTCTTGGCTTTCCTTGCTCTTTCTTTCTTCTTCTTCTTTTCAACCTTGGTGAAAAAATCTGGTGAACCTCATATCTAAGGGATGATGAACAATTAAGTTATTAACTTAAGGGATGATGAACTTAAAGTGTGGAAATAGAGAGAAACAAGCAAACTATAACACAAGGATTTTTACGTGGAAACCCTTCCGGGAAAAACCATGGGACCTAGTCCAGCTCCAAGAAATTACAAGACTCGAACTTGACTCATTCAGACTCATTGATAGATTAGACAATTGCCAAAGTCTATCAGCTTAACCTCCGGTCGGGAAGAAAGCTACAACCGAGGTTTATGCCAATCCAACATGAAAATCAGACCAGAGCCCAACCGGCCCAAGTCCAAACAGCTCCCGATAATGAGAGGGTCAAGTACAACATTCTGGCCCATTTGAAGAAAAATTCTTCCTTGCTCAGCGTCTATGATGCTCCTAAGATGTCTTCGGAATTGAGAAGTTCTTTCATATAAGCCCTTTCTAATCCGGATGACTTTTCTGAAAAAGTCACAAGTCAGCTGTTGTAGCCTCCTCAAACAGGCACTTCATGCCTCTTCACAATCACCTTTGACGATGAAGACATACAAGCTGAAACTCTCTAGCACAATCGACCACTATTCATCTTAGGTCTAGTTAATGAAACTAATATCTCCAGAGTAATGATAGATGGGGGTTCGGCCGTCAACATCCTCCCAAGAAGGATGATGTCCAAGCTTGGCATGCAAATCGGCCGGCTACAAGAAAGCAACCTGATCATCCAGGGTTTTAATCAAAATGAGCAAAAGCCCATGGGCATGGTCAACCTCAAAACCAGATTTGGGGATATCGCTGAAACTACGATGTTTCTAGTGATCGATGTTGATACATCGTATAACGCCTTGTTGGGGTGTCAATAGATGCACAACCATCTAGTTGTGTCGTCCACCTATCACCAATGCCTCAAATACCCTTAAGGGAATAGGCAAGCAATGATCGATGATGATAATGATCCATTTAATAATGCGGAGGCATATTACGCAAATGCGCTTTTTTATGTCAAAAGTGCCCAAAGGAACATTTAACAAAAGCCCAAGAAAAGGTCGAGAGTGGCCCAAAAAGCAACATGGACCTGTCTAAACTGCAGTTCCGAAAAGAGTGTTCAAATACACCCTAAAGTCTCAAAAGAAAGAAGGAGAACCAACCCTGTCTTTGGTTAAATCTCCCCAGAATCTCGACAAGGGCAAGTCAGTCGATCTCTCCCAGATTTGTGAAGTTAAAAAATTTGACCTGCTTCAAGTTCTGAAAGGTGATCATATAGTCCCTTTGAGGAGGATGAATTGTACAATGGTGGAAACTACCTCCAGTTTCACTATCCTGGTTAAGAAAAGAGGACAGAAGTTGACACTCTTCAATTTCCTAGGTGCATATGACAAGATGAACTCCTTATGGACCAATGAAAAAGGCAAGATCACCAATCTTTATAGGAAGAAGATAAGCTTTGGTAAAAACATTACCAGGCTCCCAAAAAATCAAGGGTTTGATCCCGAAGAAGGAGAGCAAGTCAAAGGAACTATCCAATCGGCTTATGAAGCCATGCTCAAAATGGAGCAACATGAAGCCCTTGATACTGGTAACTATGTGGATACAGATACGCCAGGAATTGGATATAACCCCCCAGTCTTTGTATTCGGGGAAAATCACAACCAGACTACAACTATGGTCATGGTTAGGGAGGAGTCCACATCAGAAGAGGTCTCCATGGAATGGTGTCCAGAAGAAGCAGAATCCCTACAAGCATCCCCATGGGTTGAAGCGGCACATCAAGATATGATTGATAGCCTGACTAAGGTCAGTCTCAGTGCATGACAAAAATAGCCGACAGCGGAAGTCATTCCCAGCGTCATTATCCCATCCAGAAGAATAGGGGAAAAGCTCATCATTTTCCACTCCGCAGGGCAAGCCGGCAAAGCTACCCCCGGAACAACAGAATGAGCAAAAGAATGAACCCTTACCAAAGGAAGCCTGTGTTTAATCTGACAATTAGAAAAATACTTGAGAAACATGGATTTAATACTGAAGAAGAAGAGCAGGCTGAGCATGAAATTATGCCAACACTCAGGACTTCGGCTACCTATAAGCAGGTTGGTTCTAAGTTGAGAAAATCTGAGTTAGGAAATTCTGATCCTTCAGCAAGTGAAGATCTAGTCTGGATTGTAAATACTACTACGATAGATGAAGACTCCTCTTTGGGAGAAGAAATAATCATGGAAGAACCACTGGAAGAAATGAAAGTCCATCCGATCCCTCTAGAATTAGAAGCAGGAGGTCAAACAACAGTTGATGATCTTCTCGAAGTTAACCTCAGCTTAGAACAAGACCCAAGGCCAACATTCATCAGTGCTTCCCTTTCTGAAACAGAAAAAGAAGAATATCTCTATCTCCTAAAAGAATACAAAGATGTCTTTACCTGGAACTATAGAGAAATGCCTGGACTGGACCAAAAATTGTTGTTCATCACCTATCAATTCGAGATGATGTCAGATTAATCAAGCAGGCACAAAGACGAGCTCGCCCAGAACTGGTCGCTCAAATTGAAGCTGAGGTAGATAAACTCCTCAAAGCCGGGTTTATAAGAGAGGTTCAATACCCTACTTGGCTTGCTAATGTTGTTCATGTAAAGAAGAAGAATGAACAGATTTGAGTTTGCATAGACTTTTGGGATTTGAATGAAGTCTGCCCTAAGGATGAATTCCCTTTACCCATCAAAGAAATGATGGTTGATGCCACAACCAGCTTCAAAACTTTATCCTTCATGGATGGATATTTCGGCTACAACCAGATCAAGATGACCCCCAAAGATGAAGAGTTCACAGCCTTCCGCACCCCTAAGGGAGTGTTCTGTTATAGAGTTATGTCATTCCGCCTAAAAAATGTCAGAGCAACCTATCAAAGGACCATGACCATCAAATTTGGGGATATTCTCCATGATAAAGTCGAGTGTTATGTTGATGACCTGGTTGTCAAAACAAGGCAATGAAGCAATCATCTGGATGATCTTCGGGAAATCTTCGACAGACTGTGATAACACCATTTCAAGATGAACTCGCTCAAATGCATGTTCGGAGTTGCATCAGGGAAATTCCTAGGCTTTGTGGTACATCATAGAGGAATTGAGATTGACCTTAGTAAAATAAAGGCCATTCGTGAAATGTCTCCTCTAAGAGATCTGCGCGAGTTAAAAGGACTTCAGGTTCGACTCGCTTACATCCGAAGATTCATCTCCAATTTGGCTGGAAGGTGCCAACCGTTTTCCCAGCTGATGAAGAAGGGAATACCATTTCAATGAGATGGAGCTTGCTAAAATGCTCTGAACAACATGAAAACTTATCTCACAAATCCACCAGTCCTTATGGGTCCCATTGGAGGAAAGCCACTTATCATCTATATCATAGCACTCGAAGGGTCTCTCGGATCTCTCCTTGCTCAGCGTAATGACTAAGGAAAAGAAAATGAACTGTATTTTCTGAGTAGCACTCTGGTTGGAGCAGAATGCAAATACACGCCGATAAAAAAAGTCTGTCTGGCCCTCATCTTTGCTTTGAAGAATTTAAGGCATTATATGCTCGACCATTCGGTGAAACTGATATCTAGAGCTGATCCCCTCAAATACATAATGTCCCATCCCACTCTCTCAGGAAGAATGGAAAAATGGGTAGTACTCCTATCTGAATTCAAAATCGAATTTGTGCCCCAAAAGGTAATAAAATGGCAAGCCCTATTTAGACTTCCTTGCAGCACATCCGATTTCTGCAGGTTCGCCTTTGGTCACTGACCTCCCCGATGAAGAAGTTATGTAAGTACAAGTTAAACCAGGCTGGAAGATGTATTTTGATGGAGCTTCAAGAAGCCCTGATGGAATCAAGCGCATTAACCCGAAGGAAAAAAAGTCAGGTGTAGATATTGTCTTTGTCACACCAGACAACGCAATCCTACCATACTCCTTCGCCCTAATAGTAGGATGCTCAAACAATGAAGCTGAGTATGAAGCCCTGATAGCAGGTCTTGAATTGGCTCTCAAAATTTTGGTAAATGAATTGACCATCTATAGGGATTCAGAACTTGTCATCAAATAAGTTCGAGGGTTATATGTCGTGCGAAGAGTCAGCCTCCTTCCCTATCAGAAAAGAGTGGACCAGCTACTTGCTCAAATTCCAAGAAGCAACCTCTTCCATGTCCATAGAGGACTCAACAATCACGCCGATGCTCTGGCTGGATGCTGACGATCACAGTAGGGGAAAGAAGAACTCTCAAACCCCTTCCAGAGATAGACTTCCTAGAAACAATCTGTTCTATGACTATCAGAGTAAAAAAATAAAGACTGGCGACAGTCCTTCATCGATTATCTCTAACATGGTTAATTGCCCAGGTATCGCGCCAAACAAGCTGAAGTCCGTCGACGCGTTACAAAGTTTGTAATGCTGGAAGATACACTGTATAAATGCTCCCTAGATTGTATCTTAATGAGGTGCATCTCAGGAAGTGAAATCGAGCGGGCCATGGAAGAAACTCATGTTGGGATCTACGGTGCCCACCAAGCTGGGCCTAAGCTACAAATGCAGCTGAAAAGACTAGGCTACTACTGGCCTATGATGATCGTTGACTGTCTCAACTATGCAAAGAAATACAAGGTTTGTCAGCTTCATGCAGATTTCAGACATCGGGCTCCCAAGCCTCTTCACATGATAACGTGTTCATGGCCGTTCGCGGCATGGGGAATGGATGTCATAGGACCATTCACCCCGCCATCATCTACTTGGCATCAATATATCCTAGTTGCAATGTGAAATTTATCCAGATCAATGATCTCTAAGACCTAGAGGGGGGGTGAATAGGTCTATCTAATAATTTCTAACCAATTTTAATTTTTCAATTAATATGTTTAGAAATCAATGAACAATTCAATCATACAATCCACACAAATCAAACACAGAAGATTTTTACGTGGAAAACCCTAACGGGAAAAAACCACGGGACCTTGTCCAACAATAAACTTCACTATGAAAAGATATCAAGTACAAGACAAGACCTTACCAAAACAGAAACGACGTTCCTAGGTATAGACTCTTACTCTTGATTTCCACGAACCAGCAGGTTTGATCTCCGCCGTAGCAGCTTCGGTTCCACACCGACCAAATCTTCTCAAGCTACTTCAAAACCACGATCACACACGATCGATCTCCTTCCACGAAGGCTCCGGATCAAACACCGGACACACACACAAGGTGTAGGGTTGTGAATCAATTTAGGAAGTTTCAAACCCTAGAGGGATCTCATACAGATCTGAGATCACACAATGCAAGATCAAAGGTTTAGATCTATACTTGCATTCTCTAGGATCAAAGAAAGAGGAGGGATCAACAAAGATCTAATAGAAGCAATAGGAAAAACCCTAAAAGAGTTTCTCAGACCTCTACTCTTTCAAAAACAAACGAAGATACGAATTAGGTCTCCAAAAAGTTGTTTATATAGGGTTTAAAAAAAGAATCCAGAAAAAGAAAAATTCTTTTTACGGGGACCGATCGATCGGTGCTCACTACCGATCGCTCGGTCCAAATGACCGATCGCTCGGTTATAAATCATCTCTCTGGAAAAATACCCCATACAAACTTTTTGTCCAGTCGATAGCCACCGATCGCTCGGTAGGCCACCGATCGATCAGTCTCAACACCGAGCGATCGGTTGAGACAGAATTGTTTTCAAACCAAGATTCATTTCATTGTTATTTGATTCAAATGAGATCAAACAACTTTGTTAGGTTTAAAACTATCCTCCTAGGTATGTTTAGAGTTATCTAAGCCAAAACCAACCTAGGTAGGGGTCTCTAAGTCCATTACCTGTCTAGATCCAGAGTAGGAGCTTTTTCTTCTCTTTCTTCAATCCTCTTTAAGCTTTAGCTCTTCTCTTCTGACAAGTTGAACATGACTCGATGACTCGACTCACATTTCCTATCTAATTATCACGGAATTTGCCAACACCTATTTAGGGATTTACAATCTCCCCCTTTGGCAATTCCGGGACAAAACAAGACTAACTCATATACTAGGTTCAAATTTTCCCAATTGATTCAAAAATGGAAAATTGACCTTTACATAACTCAAAAATATAATTACAGGACTTTTGACATGTTAGCTTGTCATGATTCACCAAACTTAGAACCTGTTTGCCTGCACATGCTAAATCAAAAACCTCTGAAGCATGGGAAATAAAATATGGGATAAAATATTGGAAGAATGAAAATATGTATTACATAACATCCACAATTCCACAATACTATATCCATAACAGGTTAAGCATTCCATAACATCATCCAAAACATTTATAACCTCATCCAACACATTAACACATTACACATTAATCATAACATCATCCAAAACATTTATAACCTCATCCAACACATTAACACATTACACATTAATCATAACTCTCCCCCTTTTTGGCTCGAAATGCCGAAGGTGGACTAGAAAATTAATGCATAACCATCCAAATGAGATGAGATAGAAGATAATGAGCATAAACCATTCAAATGTATACATCCATAACAAGTCAATAATATCCAAGTAGGTTTGTACTAAGTACAACCAAGACAAAATACATCGAAATGTCAAACAAAAACTATCACTCGACTAAGATAAACACCAATCACGAACTATCACTCCTGCTCATCATCAGAAGTGAGCTGGGACTCATAGTAAGCTCGAAAATCCCGAACATCTCTCTGTACGCCTAGCACGGCTGCATCGAGAGATCCAAGTCTACCACGAACCTCTGTAGTAAACTCCTCGTATGATGAAACATGAGTCCTGAGATCCATCTACATCTCTCGCATCATCCTGGCAAGATCATCCATAGTGGCCGGAGGAGGACGAGATGATCCAGCACCAACTTCTGCTCCCTCCTCTGTATCTCGAACTGAGGCATGTGAAAAACTCTGAGCTAGGGTCTTTTTGTTGATTGGACCCTTAGGAACTCGAGTAGGAACACCAGGAGGAGCGATAACTCCTTGAGAACTAAGAAGTTTAGTGATGAGTGAACCAAATGGTAGGGCTCCAACTGCTGTACTAGTTTGATGGGCTTGAATCATCAAGTCAATGATGTGAGTGGCAAGATCAATATCACGCCCACGTAGAAGACTAAACAGAAATCTAGCTCTATCTTCCCTAAGGTCCACAGTATGAACCTTTGGATGGATATTTGCACTCATAACTAGGTTTACTAGTCTAGCATCCTTAGTGAGTTTCGCCACTTCAATAAGAGACCCAACCCAAAACGTAGGAGTACCACTAAGAAAGGTAACAACATGTTCCATGGAGTCTTTATCCTCATCACTCTTATAATTATAAGGATAATATGCATTTGGAACTCGAGGACAGCCAAGGAATTTAGAAATCAAATCAGCATTTATGACAACAGATTGTTTTAATGCTCGAGATTTGAATGACCATTTTTTCTGGTTGATTTCAGAAAAATTAGAGTAAAATTCTCTAACTAACTGGACAGAAGCAGGACCGGATAAGGTAAGTATACCTTCTCATTGACGATCTGAAATGAGTTTAGGAAGATAATAATCACCAAAATCAGCAATTTGAATGTCCCTTTCAACCATTACACCTTTCTTGCTAAAATACTCATTATAGAGTTGAGCAGCAATAGGACTTATAAACTAGGATAACTGACTGGACTGGGAAGATGAAGCTTTACCTTTATTTTTCTGAGTTTTATCATTCAAAGATTTTTGTCGATTCTCAGTTGTAGAATCTACCATTCTACGAATTGGCCTGTCCCCAATTGAAATACCATGCCCTATTAGAGTGAAAATAAAAGGCTCTTGGTTTTCCTCATCTTGAGGAGGGTCCTCTTGGTTGTTGAGGACCAACCTCCGACGTTTGGGAACGCCAGACATGAGATAGGTAAGAAGGATTAACGACAAAAGGAAAGCCATAGAAGAAAACGCAAGAAAACGATGCCCTAGATGAGAAAATCAATCTAAATCCAAGAAAATGCACAAAGCTTACCTTTTAGATGCTTGGGAAACCTTTAGAATCGAATGGAATGACCGTAGGAAGGATTTGGAGGAGAGGAAACCGAGAGATCGCTCTGGAGTTCGGAGAACAAGTGAACAAAAAAAATAGAAATGAGGGTTTTATAACTCTGTTCACGAAAGACCGATCGATCGGTCTTTAGCACCGAGCGATCGGTGGTCTGAAAAATTTTCAAAAATTTTACATTTATAACCATTTCTCCCCCTCAACCTATGGTTTGGTTTAAACTCATTGTTTACCTCAAAATGACCAATTGACCAAAAAAAATATGCAACAATTGATTTCATTAAAATCATAAATAATAATCACCCAAGAATTGATATATCAAGTATAGTCATAAACACGGATTATGTAAACAATAATTGATTTTCACCGGTGATTAATTATGGTATTTGCATCAAATTCACAATCAGAGTCAAGAAACAATTAGAAGTAATGTGAGTGTGAAATCAAAATTCATTACTTGACTCTTTGAATTGGTTTCCTTCCTTAATCTAGATTTTGACATTATGGCTCAAATGGGACTCTAAAATTTTCAAAAACTAGTTTTAAAACCAATAAACATCCATATTTATATGATGAGCAATTTTTACCCCAAATTTGACTAATAGATTTATTTCATTTCTTTTTCAGTCAAATTGTACTCATTGTGAAAATTCTTTTTGGAGTACACATATATGGTATTTAGCACATTGGTGACTTTCACACAAGTGAGAATGTAGCTCTTTCTAATGACAGTGGGGGCTTTCACACTAGCAATCCATATAGATACCTACTGTTTGTCTAGGTAGCCATTACTCACTGTTTGCATTCACTAGTAGCTATCACACAAACTCACAGGTAGTCCTCTCAATGTCAATAATTTTTATAACTAGGGGGCTCACCTTATGGAATTTTTTATGACATTGGTTATACTAGATTTGATTAATCTAGGGAACCATATGGTATAATATCAGAACCTTTAATTAGGAACTAATACCATCTAAAGAATCAGTCAGAGTGCATGTGCAAAATAGAACATCTTTGTATGCTCAACTCTAACTGAGATTAGTTAGCCTGACCAAATTCAATCACAAGATCGAACCAACAATTGAACTATCCTATATTACTCAATCCTATGAAATATTTATCCTTGGATTATATGTTCAAATATGATTTCAAGGAAATAACATTAAGCAAAATGATAGGACAAAGAAGGTCATACAAACACATTATTTATTGCAATATTTTTCAATTTTTTGAATGTTTTTGGATTTTTATTACTTAAAGAAAATAACAAAAAAAATAGCTCTATGACATAAATAGAACATGAAGAACACATAGGCTATGAAACAAGTACATCTTTACTCAACTCCGCACAAACCTATGGATTTCCTAAGGAGTTCAAACCTAAGGAAATCTAAGGGTTTTGTTAGAATGTCCACAAATTGATTCTCTGTTTGGACATACTCTATAGACACAATCTTTTGCTCAACAAGATCACGGATGAAGTGATGTCTTATGTCTATGTGTTTTGTGCGAGAATGTTGAACGGGATTTTTGGAAATATTGATAGCACTAGAATTATCACAATACACAGTCATAGTGCTCTGTTTAATCCCGTAATCATTCAACATCTGCTTCATCCACAGAAGTTGAGTGCAACAACTGCCAACTGCTATGTACTCAGCTTCTGCAGTGGACAATGAAATTGAATTCTGCTTTTTGCTAAGCCAAGCAACTAAGCAGTTTCCAATATAGAAACACCATTTGCTTGATCTGAAGACCAAGGAAGAAACTTAGCTCACCAACCATGCTCATTTCAAATTCATTTTTCATTTGTTCAGCAAATGAACGAGCATGTAAGTCTAATGTGGAACCAAACACTATGTCATCAACATATATCTGGGCGATGACAATATCACCTTTTACATTCTTTATGAAAAGGGTTCTGTCTACTCCCCCTCTCGAAAATCCATTTTCCAGGAGATAAGTAGTCAGCCTCTCATACCAAGCTCTTGGAGCTTGCTTTAAACCATAGAAGGCCCTTTTTAGCCGATAGGCTTGATCAAGGTGATGTGGATCTTCAAACCCTTTTGGTTGTTCCACATAGACTTCCTCATGTAGAATGTCATTCAGAAAGGCACTCTTAACATCCATTTGAAAAAGTTTGAATTTCATATGGCAAGCCACAGCTAGAAGAATTCTTATTGATTCTAGCCTGGCTACAGGAGCAAACGTTTCATCGAAGTCAATACCTTCAATTTGGGTGTATCCTTGTGCAACTAACCTAGCCTTATTTCTTATGATAGTACCTTTTTCATCAGATTTGTTCTTGAAAATCCATTTGGTACCTATCACATTTGTATTGTTAGGCCTAGGTACTAAATACCAAACATCATTCCTAGTAAACTGAAGTAACTCTTCTTGCATTGCATTTATCCAATTATCATCTGCAAGAGCTTCAGCTACATTCTTGGGTTCAAAAGATGAAGTATAGCAAATGTAGCTAACTTCATTTTCAATTTGTTTCCTCGTTCTCACTCCACTTTCAACATCACCAATTATATCAGTGGGGGTGTGAGGACTCATGACCCTAGAATGTGTAGGTTTTGAAGGAGATGATTGCTTATTTATAGGTGGAGTTGAAACAGTTTCAACATTTTCATTTTCAGCACTTTCATCATCCTCAAGTTGCACAGTTTCAACACCGGAGTCATCCACAACTAAATTTATGGACTCCATTATTGTAGAAGTTCTCAAGTTATACACTCGATAAGCTCTACTGTTGGTGGAATATCCAAGAAATATCCCTTCATCACTCCGGGATTCAAATTTGCCCAGTTGCTCTCTATCCTTAAGGATATAGCATTTACTTCCGAATTCTCGAAAGTACTTGACACTAGGTCTCTTGTTATTCCACAACTCATATGGGGTTTTCCTTGTTCCAGGTCTTACAAAAACTCTATTAACTATATAGCAAGCAGTGTTAACTGCCTCAGCCCAGAAATGAGAAGCTAGATTGTTGCTATGAAGCATAACTCTAGCCATCTCTTGGAGAACCCTGTTCTTCCTCTCTACTACACCATTCTGCTGAGGTGTAATAGGTGCAGAGAATTCATGTTTGATACCCGACTCATCACAAAATTCGTTGTACTTAGAGTTTTCAAACTCCTTTCCATGATCACTTCGAATTCGAGTGATTGGGCATCTTTTCTCATTTTGAATTTTCAAGCAAATACTTTTGAAATTGTCAAAAGCATCAGATTTCTCCCTTATAAATGCCACCCATGACATTCTTGAGAAATCATCAACCATGACTAGGATGTATCGCTTTCCACCTAGACTTTCAGTTCTTGTAGGACCCATAAGATCCATATGAATTAATTCCAGTGGATATGAAGTAGCAATACTTGAAGTCTTCTTATGTGGGGTTCTAATTTGTTTACCAATTTGGCATGGCCCACACATAGGAGTAGAAGGCTTTCCTAGTTTGGGAACACCTCTCACAAGCTCTTGCTTAGAGATTTTACATAGGTCTTTGAATTTCATGTGACCTAGTCTTCGGTGCCACAAATCAACCTCCTCAATTTTAGTCTTATAACAGACATTTGAAGGATTAGGACTGGGAGTTAAGCCGTAGCAATTGTCAGTGGTTCTCAATCCTTCTAGAACACACTTACCTTTACCATTAATGACTAAGCATTTATTTTGGGTAAAGTGCACAGCATGGTTATCATCACATAGTTGACTTATGCTAATTAAATTAGCTTTCAGTCCTTCAACAAACAAGGCATCTTTCAATTTTGGTATGCCTGGTGAATCGATGATACCCTTCCCCTTTACTAAAGACTTGCTTCCATCACCAAAAGTAACAGTCCCATCTGGACAGTCCTCAAATTGAGTAAATAAGGACTTGTTACCTGTCATATGCCGAGAACACCCACTGTCGAAGTACCACATTTCTGTGTTTTGGGCTTTCAAGGCAGTATGAATGACAAAGCACTTAAGGTCATCCTTTCTTACATACACAGTCTTTAAACTTTGTTTAGATCTTTGATCATTAATCTGTGTAGTAGAGACATTTTTCCTTTTTGTCCTCCTTGACCTTTTTCTGTTTTGTTCAGTTCTAGCTTTTTGATAAGTCAAATTGTTTCCTCTTGAATAATCATTTGGAATAAATTGACCAGTTCTTGTCCTAGAGATTTGAGCAATTCTATTAACATCATCGCTCAACATTCTAGACTTTTCAGCTAGAACCTGAATCTGCCTTTGAAGAGTCCCTTGATTTTGATTTTGGTTCCATGAACCATTTCGGGGAGCTCTCCTAAAAGCATTACAATTAGGTCGAATGTGACCTCTCACACCACAAAAGTGACATGTGGGTATGAATCTTGGAAGAGGAGGAGGATTTCTTCTAATAGGAATTTGATTCCTCAAAGCATTCACTCTAGGAGTTGTATTTCTAGGCTTTACAAAATTTGTATAAGCCTTAGTACTTGATGTAGAAGGTAGATTCACTTTAGGATCAGAATGTATTGGCTCAAACACTGCACTAGCCATTGTACCAACAGCTAAAGGACCAGCTGGTGTGTCAGCATGTCCTATCCCAGATCTACTTGAATTTGACCCATACTTTCTAACTAATTCATCTAGGCAGCTAGTGTTACCAAACATTCTTACTTCTTTTTCAAGAGTATAGACCTTCTGAATCAAGTCAGTCTTGTCTTTAAGGGTAATTTGATGTTCTTTTTCAAGAAATTTCACCTTATCAACAAGAGAGTCTTTAAAAGTTTCCAGCTCCATTTGCAGAGTTCTTAACTCTTCAATTTCTTTCATGGAAGTGTCTCTTTCAACTTCTAATTTTCTAATCACATTAGTCAATGAGACATTCTCTTCCAAAAGGCATTGAACTTTCATAACAAATGCTTCTTTTTCATTTTCCAACTGACTAACTAGAGCACTCTTCTCTTCTGTTACTAGTTTACAAATATCTCTTTCATTTTGAATGATTTTGAGTTTTTTGCTCAAGGAGATTTTTGTTTTAGTCAGCTTCAAACTTTCAGCATACAACTTATCATAAGTTGTTTTCAAATCTTCATCACTTTCAGAGTCAGTTTGACTCTTCTGTAAGTCATCACTAGACTCAGTATGAACACTCTCATCACTTCTATCTTTTTCATCAACCGCAGAGGTAGTCTCAAGAATCCCAGAAAGGGAAACAGTGAAAGCCGTATGATTTCCAGTATCTTCACTTGAAGAGGAACTGTCCGATTCTTCATTCTCGGAATCACTGTCATCCCAACAGGCATTCATCACCTTGCCCTTACTCTTCTTCTTGTTAGGACAGTTAGGTGAAATATGACCGAAGCCATGGCATTCATAACATTGAACACCTTGGGATTTCTTGTTGCCATTCTTGGAATTTTTCTTGTTTTCCCAGGGCTTAGACTTTGACTTCTCAAAATATTTTCCTCCCTGTTTAGGATTGAACCTCTTTTTCGTTCTAAAAAATTTTCAAAATTTTTTAACGAAGAGAGCCATTTCTTCCTCATTCATGTCTCCATCACTGTCATCCTCATCCAAAGTTTCCTTGATGGATTTCAAGGCTAAAGATTTGTTCTTCTTGGATGGACGGAGATTGAGTTCATAGGTTTGGAGTGAACCAACCAATTCCTCAATCTTCAGAGAGTCAACATTTTTACTCTCTTCGATTGCAGTGACTTTGGGTTGAAATCTCTCTGGGAGAGATCTAAGGACTTTTCTAACTATTTTGGACTCAGATATTTTCTCACCTAAATTGAAACTAGCGTTGACAATGTCACTAAGTTTTGCATAGAATTCATCAAAAGTGTCATTGTCATCCATGTTTAAATGTTCAAATTTGGTGGTTAACATTTGGAGTTTTGAGATTTTAACAGTGGTAGTACCCTCATGGGTAATTTCAAGAATGTCCCAAGCCTCCTTTGCTGTTTCACATGAAGAAATTCGTCTGAATTCCTCAGCAGTGACTGCAGTAAAGATAGCATTGAGACCTTTAGTGTTCCATCCACTTGACTCAAGCTCTTCTCTGGTCCATTCATCATAATATTTGACGACAGTCAAATCACCTACAGTTTTTATGGGCGTAGTCCACCCATTCTGTATAGACATCCAGATTCTCTCGTCAATTGATTTGAGAAAGGCTCTCATTCTAGCTTTCCAATAAGCATAATTATTCCCATCAAAAAGTGGGGGACGAGAGACGGATCCACCTTCTCTTAGAGTACTCATGATCACGGATAATACAGGATCACACTTAAGGGATTAGCCTTTTCAGTGAACTTGCTCTGATACCAATTGAAATTTATCCAGATCAATGATCTCTAAGACCTAGAGGGGGGGTGAATAGGTCTATCTAATAATTTCTAACCAATTTTAATTTTTCAATTAATATGTTTAGAAATCAATGAACAATCCAATCAGACAATCCACACAAATCAAACACAGAAGATTTTTACGTGGAAAACCCTAACGGGAAAAAACCACGGGACCTTGTCCAGCAATAAACTTCACTATGAAAAGATATCAAGTACAAGACAAGACCTTACCAAAACAGAAACGACGTTCCTAGGTATAGACTCTTACTCTTGATTTCCACGAACCAGCAGGTTCGATCTTCGCCGTAGCAGCTTCGGTTCCACACCGACCAAATCTTCTCAAGCTACTTCAAAACCACGATCACACACGATCGATCTCCTTCCACGAAGGCTCCGGATCAAACACCGGACACACACACAAGGTGTAGGGTTGTGAATCAATTTAGGAAGTTTCAAACCCTAGAGGGATCTCATACAGATCTGAGATCACACAATGCAAGATCAAAGGTTTAGATCTATACTTGCATTCTCTAGGATCAAAGAAAGAGGAGGGATCAACAAAGATCTAATAGAAGCAATAGGAAAAACCCTAAAAGAGTTTCTCAGACCTCTACTCTTTCAAAAACAAACGAAGATACGAATTAGGTCTCCAAAAAGTTGTTTATATAGGGTTTAAAAAAAGAATCCAGAAAAAGAAAAATTCTTTTTACGGGGACCGATCGATCGGTGCTCACTACCGATCGCTCGGTCCAAATGACCGATCGCTCGGTTATAAATCATCTCTCTGGAAAAATACCCCATACAAACTTTTTGTCCAGTCGATAGCCACCGATCGCTCGGTAGGCCACCGATCGATCGGTCTCAACACCGAGCGATCGGTTGAGACAGAATTGTTTTCAAACCAAGATTCATTTCATTGTTATTTGATTCAAATGAGATCAAACAACTTTGTTAGGTTTAAAACTATCCTCCTAGGTATGTAGAGTTATCTAAGCCAAAACCAACCTAGGTAGGGGTCTCTAAGTCCATTACCTGTCTAGATCCAGAGTAGGAGCTTTTTCTTCTCTTTCTTCAATCTTCTTTAAGCTTTAGCTCTTCTCTTCTGACAAGTTGAACATGACTCGACGACTCGACGACTCGACTCACATTTCCTATCTAATGATCACGGAATTTGCCAACACCTATTTAGGGATTTACACAATGGACTACTTCTCAAAATGGGCCGAAGCCGTTGCTCTCAAAGAGGTCAAACACCACTCAGTGGCAGACTTCATATGAACCAACATCATATACCAGTTCGGGATTCCAGAAAGTATCATCACAAATAATGGGCAACCTTTTTGAAGTGCCCCTATACACAAGTTGTATGCCAAATTTGGTATCCAAGAGGACCACTCTACCCGTTACTACCCAACCACGAATGGTCTCGCCGTAGCCTTCAACAAGACTTTGTGCAAAATCCTCGAGAAAGTTGTGGACAAAAGCAAATGGAACTGGCACAAACGCCTACCCGAAGCCCTCTGGGCATACAGAACTACTCATTGGACTCCGACATAGGCCACGCCGTATTCCCTGGTTTTCAGCAGTGAAGCAGTTCTCCCCCTTAAAATTCAAATCCCCCTCCCTATAGGTGGCAATTCAGCAGTTTATCATAGAAGAAGACTCAGCTAAGGTTCGTCTTGCAGAGCTTAAAACTCTTGATGAATGTCATCTCCAAGCCCAACAAAGTTTAGAGATATATAGACAGAGGCTAACTAGTGCTTTCAACAAAAGAGTAAAACTAAGGTCTTTCAAAGCAGGAGATTTGGTCTTAATGGTCAGGACTCCAATCATCGTCACTCGGCAAACCAAGAGGAAGCTTGAACCAAAGTGGGAAGGGCCTTACGTCATCGAGAAGGTATACTCTAGCGGAGCATACCTGCTAACTTCAATAGATGGAGAGCGAATTATCCCTCCAACTAATGCAAGATTCCTCAAGCGATACTACTCCTAGGAATCGAAACGTTCGCTAAATCAAAACTTTAAAAGATGGTCTAGGCAAAATTTAGAGCACAAAATGACTCGCTAAGTTGAAAACCCCGAGGGGTGGCTTTGGCAAAAATTAGAGTCAAAATCATGCTCGCTAAGTCGAAAACCCTAAAGGGCGATTTAGGCAAAAATTAGAGCGACAATGACTCACAAAGTTGAAACCCTAAGGGGCGGATTAGACAAAAAACTGAGTCAAAATAAAATGCCCGCTAGACCAAAACTTCAAGAAGAAGGTTTAGGCAAAAAAATTAGGGCAACAAATAGCTTGCTAAACTAACACTCCAAGAGTCAGCCTAGGCAAAAATTAGAACAATTTGACAGGCTCCTAAATATGAGCTAAAAAGGTTTACGGCGCTTCAAAAGTCTCTAGAATACAAGACCAAAATCCAAACCCTCCTAGGCATGAACGAAAACTGCCTATTTGCCATCAAATAGCGAATCAAAGCTTCAAAAGCCCCCAAATACAAGGCCGAAGTCAAAACCTTCCTAGGTACGAATGGAAACTACCTATTCGCTCTCAAAATGCAAATGCCTATTCTGAACTACGTTTGACTTGATCCCACTATTATGGGTACGTAGGCAGTCTGAGAAAATTAACTTGGGTTCACTCAATTCTTTTAAAAGAATACCATCCCCCTGGGATACAAAATCATCATTATTGCCCCCCCAATATGGGTGAAACGAAGAAAAATATTATCTGATACACGAAGAAGAAACCACAATTCTAAGGAAGGACTTCTCATCATCGGAAGCATATCTGCTGATTACAACAGACGGACAACAGAGTATCTCCCCCGACCAATGTAAGATTCTCAAAGCCTGCTGGACCAAAATCTCAAAGGATGGTCTAGGCAAAAATTAAGGCACCAAAATACCCGCTAAGTTGAAAATCCGAAAGGACGGCTTAAGCAAAAGTTAGGATAAAATGGCTCGCTAAGTTGAAAATCCGAAATAACGGCTTAGACAAAAAATGAGTTAAAACAAAATGCCTGCTAGACCAAAGCTTTAAGAAGAAGGTCTTGGCAAAAATTAGGGCAACAAAAAGCTCGCTAAACTAACACTCCAAGAGTCAGTTTAGGCAAAAATTAGAGCAATTTGATAGGCTCGTATATATGAGCTAAAAAGATTCGTCATTTCTCAAAGGTTTGCCCCTAAATTACATGTCTAAACCTTCCTAGGTATGAATGAAAACAACCTACTTGTTCTCAAATTACAAGTCCAAACCTTCCTAGATACGAACGGAAACTATTTACTCGTAAATTACGAGTCTAAAATCGCCCCTAGTTTTGAACTACGTTTGACTTGATCCTATCATGGGTATGTGGGCAACCTGAGAAAATTAATTTGAGTTCAGTCAGTTCTTCTAAAAAGAACACCATGCCCCCATTAAAAAGGGGGGAGAGGAAATTTATGTCATGAAAATAAAAATGGCATAGACTGAATGATAAAATGAAGATTTTTCATTCATTCGCATGATTTACATCCGGAGGATTTACATTTACGAGATTTGCATCCGGATGATTTACATTTGCGGGGTTTACATCCAAATGATTTACATCAAGAAAATCTTCATTAACAGGATGTATATCTAGAGGGTTTTCTTCAATAAGAGGGGTGGTATCTGAAAAAGATAATTTTTCCATTATAGTGCGTTGTTGTTTGTGAAGACGTGCAGCTTCTTGAAAAGCTTCTACCAAACCCTCTTTCAATTTGATGATCTTCCCCAGAGTCCTCTGACCTTGAAGCTTCACAGATCGTCCCTCGGATAAGTTAGAGCTGACGGTCGCAAGCTCTGTTTCCATCGATTCACGAGTACTTTTTCTTTTAGAAGCCCTAACTAAGGGTTCTTGTAGTTGTTGATGAAGACTTTCTACTTCGGCGTCTGCAGCTCGCTGATGCTCTGCAATTCGATAGACTCTGTTGCGCAGATCATTGGCAGCTTTGGTCAATTCTTCTATTTTAAAAGAAGTGTCACTGACACACTCTCTTGCCTCTACTTCAAGACCGCTAATCGGGCCTATGTTATTCAATTAGTACACTTTCCTGGCTGAACTGATCCAAGCTTCGGCTTCTTGCTGCATGATAGGATCTCTGATGCCTAGACGATTAAGAATGTTGAAGGCTGAGACATAGTCGTCCTGCATCTGCTCAAAATCCTTGAAGGTTTTGTTGAGTAGCGAAATCTTCAAGCCTTCAAGTACATGCTTAGCGCTTTCTGCATAAGCATCGGCCAATAGCATGGATGGAGGGGGAACTGGAGCATTATTGGGTACTCCGAAAGTAAACTTTGGAGCATCAATGATTCCTCTGATGGTACCTACAAAAGAAAAAGTTGGGAGTTAGCAGATATGAAAATCACTTGATTAAAAAAAAAGCAATCAAAGTTACATACCAGGAAGTCCAGAGATTCTCCCAAGAAAGGAATCATATTTATTCTTGTCCATCAACCATCTATCAGATGGAATGCTCCTGGATCCCTAAGGCCCTTCGTCAGATTGTTCAGGCGAAGGAGTAGATGGAGTATTTTCAGGTGAAGGAAGCCTCTCAGGAGATGCTGGAAATTGATCAGCTGGAGGAGTAGATGGCCTATACTCAGGTGATGGGGTCATGGTAAGAAAAGGTAAATCTTTAGAGGTCGACCCTTTACCAATGAATAGTGCAGAATAGGGAACTATTTCTATTCCGATTGCATCGGCATCCTGGTCTTCTTCTTGGATGTGGAGTTCATGTATCACCCCAGAACTTTTCACCCTTAATGAATAGTGTTCTCATAACCAATTTGACCTTTTACGTAGTCCAATTAATAAATAAAAAAGAATTGGATGATTCTAAAATGTCAGAAATTTTCTCCTTCGAAAGATGAATCCAACGCAAGTTGAATCGTCAAAATCCGACGAACGAGTAAAAAGTTATGACCAAAATACCGAAGTGAGAAAAATGAGAGAAAAATGCAAATGGGCAAAAACACAAGGAAATCAGTCGACCAAATTTGCTACCGGTCGACCGAACAGCCACCGGTTGATCGATACCCATTACCGATCGACCGAACATCGTACTAAATGAATGGGTTATTTTTCCAAAGAGGTCATTTTTAACCAGTCGACCGGTCATGCGGGATTTTTCCATTTTGGTCAGTTTTTGCCAAATTATTAAGGGTAAATGGGTCTTTTACCACCCCTTTTTCCTATTTAACCCAAATTTCGTGGGTTTGGGTCTTCACAAACCCTCAAGCAAATAATTTAGGGATTTTGGGAGAAAGGAGAAGGGAGGAGTTAGGGTTTTGGTTTTGGAGTAAAGGGAGCTCAAGCATTCTCAAGCAAGGGTCCTCCTCTACCATTTGGGGTTTCTAATTCAAGGTTGCTCTTCAAGATCAAGCATTGATCTTCAAGTGTGCTCTCTCCTCAAGCTTGAACTTCAAATCAAAGGGGTTTTCTTCCAATCAAGGAGTAATCCTCAAGGTTAGTACACCCTACTAACTCCCTTAGCAATAACCTAGATTTCTTTACTGTAAATGATGATTTCTATCTTGTGTTCTCCCCTTTCTTTGAAATATGCTTTTTCCCTAAATATGAACAAGATAAGCAAGAGGTGTGGGTTGTATGGATGGATGTGGATGAGGCGATTGGATGCCATGATGTGTGATGTATTGTGGATGATGGAAAAATTGTGGAAGGGCCTTCTACAAATAGCGGATATACCTTGATGTTTTGGTAAAATGTATGCACTAACAAGAGGAAAGGAATTGACTATGAAATGTTGCATGCCATGTGTTTGAATAAATGCCTAAATGAGAAATTCCCCAATCAATGAAGAATATGAAAACATGAATATGTGTTGTTTCCTTCAAATTCATAACCTTGATCAAATGCCATATAGATTATCTAAATTCTCACATGTTTATACTATGAATTGAAATGCTATGCATTATCCTTCATGTCATATTGTCATCATGATTACTACAAGTGCCACACACACCCACGCATGCATGCATGAATCAACATTTTAAAGTACAAGTATTTGAATGAAACAAACAACAACAAGAATGTGATTCACGATATGATTGATAAAGCCGGACATCGTGCCGGTCAAGGGTAGGACATATCCCTAGGATATGTCATACCTGGCTCACAAGGAAAACAAGCATGATTGATAAAGTTGGACATCGGGCCATTCAAGGGTAGGGCATATCGCAAGATATGTCATGCCTAGCTCACAAGAAACAAGACAAGGAGGTTGCTGTACCCTTTTCTATACATATATATTTTGCTGAAGGGAATTTACATTCCCGGTTCACAAGTCGCTTCAAGGGCACTAACCTCTGGCTCACAAGTATACAAGCAAGTTAATTCAAGAACATGACAAGAACAAGCAAGACAAGACAAGCGTGTGTGATTCTTACGAATGAGACCAAGACAAGAAACAAGTTTTCAAACATGACAAGCAAGTTTTGAAAGAAACACGAAAGGCTATTTTCAAGAATAAGACATGATTTTTAAGCACGAGTTTTATCAGGTTTTTGCATTCATTCAAGCATGTCAAGATTATCATTTTGTTTTAATTTTAATGCTATTGTCATATGCTGCTATTAATTATTTTAAATTGATGTGATTGACTATATCTTGTTACCTTGTGTGATGGTTATTGCTATTGTTAGCTAGTAGCTTGTACTTGCTGAGTATTTCATACTCAGCCGTACTTTTATGTTGGCAGGTACCGAGGAAGCCCTCAACCCCGAGCCTTGGGTTGAGGAAGAGTATGTTGAGGAGAGAAAGCCTCATATCCCGTTGCAGTTGCAAGAGAATAGAGATCGCGATGTCTGGCTATACCTAGATTACTATTGAGCATAGTGGGCTCAATAGTTCCTTTTTTGTATTTTGATATTTTCATAGGTGGGCTTGTCCACCTTTACCTTGATATATTTTGTATATATTCAATTGAAATATAGACCACCCTTTATAGTAAAGAAAATTTGGTTTACGCTTCCGCACTCATGTTTAGCTTCTGCACTTTGATTATTGTTGTTATTATATCATGTTGGCCTTGTTCATTACAGGATGGTTTGTCAGGTACGATTAGTCACCTCTAAAGTATCCCTTAACTCCTAGGGGGTATTTTAGGACACGACAATTCAAGAGTATTCAACTCAGGTTGTTGAACAACCTCGATATTGACTCCAGCTTCAGGCACAGTCCCCGCATCCGATTCAACATCAAGTTCAATATTGGCCTCGGTTTCAGGTCCTAGATCGACCTTAGTATCCATCCTAACCTCTAACCTTGCCTCGGTAGTTATTTCAGCCTTTGGCCCTACTCTAGCTTGCAGTTCTGAACTCACCACTGCCTCAATCCTTTCTTCAAACCTAATGTCAGCCATTATCTCTATTTCAACGGTAATGTTCGCGGACTCTTGTGTCACTTCAACTATGACTGGCCTTTCAAGATCAGCAGAGACTGCCTATTCTGTATCAAGAACTTCATTGACGGGATTAGTACTCGCTGTATTCACTATCACTACTGTCTCAATTCTTGCAGAACCAAAATCAATTGGTGCGGCCTTGGAAATAACTCTTACAGGTTGAATGAATTCTCCATCAGTCTTCGAGCCAGAGGATTATCCAATTTTCAAGGCACGCTTCTTAGCTTTCCTTACAGCTTGCTGGGCTCGTATAGAAAGTAGAGCGGCTTCAGCTGTTTGAGCTTCCAAGAGTAGATGCACTTTTAACTCTTTGGCTTTACGAGCTTCTTCTAGTGCAGCCGCCAAACGATCTCCATAAGGACTCGGGCTTACAAAAGCATCCTGATCATTATCAATAAATTCGTCTGAAAGTTGATCAGGAGTGGATTGATGATCCATGTAAGCTAGTGAGTCAGCATTGTCATCAACATTATCGGTCGGATTAACCACAACGGTCTCACCCAACCCTTCTAAAATACGAGGTCGAACAGCCACCCCAACAATGGTCACAGCCGAAGGATCTTCCGGATGAATAATAAATTTTGTGGTACCACAACGTCCTTCATACTGTCCTTAAAATTCCCAGCATCAGCATAGATGGGTATATCATGTTCGACCGCAAGGGAAGTTATCTTGGCCATTTAGATCTCATCTTCAGTCAATTCTATAATAGGAGATGGGCTTCTTTGAATGCGCTTGCCTTTCCCCTTGGGAGCTGTTCTAGTCCTCGGATGTTTATGGGCGGTGGCAGTTGTCTTGTGTCTTTTAGCAGGTGCTTTGGCCCTTGATGGTTCTTTCCTCTTTCTAGCACCAAGTGCTTGAGTAGGAGCAGGTCCACCAGCCTCGGCAGTAGCAACAACAATCCTTGCCAGATGTTCTTTCACAACCACAATCGGAATATCAAGGCCGCCATACTTTAAATAGGCAGAGGTGCAATTTAGCCACCATGTAGAAAACCTTAACGAAGGTCGACCTTCCTGCGTTTGAGAGGGAATGAAGAATCTTGAGCGAGTGTTAACACATATCAAATGATTCCACTCTCATTTGATTTGATGAAAATCAGCCAAAGTGCGATCAACAGCCTCTAATGTAGGTGGTTTTGCTTGGTCATACCCAAATTGCCGGCCAAACCTGCTCAGGTAGTAAGGTTCCACGAAGCATTCCTTACCGAGATGCCACACAAGCTTAGCTAGATGAAGGTTTATCATCATCAAAAAATCCCTACCGGAATAGCCCAGGCTCATGTCATCTACCAGATAATCGTTCCCAGCCAGCTCAGAAGCTCCTTTGAAAGGACGAGCTCTGTAAAGAGTAGGAGCGGCGAACATGTGTTTGATTGTCTCCCAAGAGCGATACTTGGCCGGCGTTTGATTGGCTATGTAGACCAAGTATGATAGATCCATCTCGACTTCGGTAGTTATCCACCTCGGGTTAAAAGAAGCAAAATATTGACCAATCCAACTGAACAGGTACTAGAAGGGGGCTTGAGCTAGTTGATGACCCGGGTATTTGCTCTGGGCGATGACTCTCATTTCTCTATATAATGATGCCATCATCGGGATGAGTAGACAATGCTTTATGCCAATCGCCATTCTTCCAGCCACCACAAATGTTTCGGGGTAGATTACTTCTCCTCTGCTAGAAGGTAGGACAAAACTGCACAACCAGCAGGACAAGAAGGCAGTCAGATAACCTTCTCTGCTGACCCCATCACTGGTCTTGATCTCCGAATTTCTGATTTCTTCATTTGAGGGAGTGATGTAAGTCGGTTTGGAATATTCATATGGCTCTCCCTTGAAGAAATATTCTAGCCATTGCTTTAAAGTAATGTGCTCACTTTGCGTGCCTTCGCACCTTTGCTCGGCATTTCTTCTTCGATTTCCTCTTCAGTGGCGGGAGACTTGCCTTTATCAGTAGGGGGTGTTGCTCTATCCAAGATTGCTTTCAAAAGGGCATTGTAAACCCTATATAGTTCTCGGGTGCAAGGAAGGACATTCTCTGAATACAGAACGTTGTTGAAATGATTGAATTCGTCATAAACGGCTCCGGTGACCGGTAGCCCTGAGATGTGGTTCATCACATGCATCGAAAGTCCGATCTCCCCCCTGGCCATGTGAAAGGTATTGGTCTCAGCACACCAGCGGTTGAGAAGGCTGCGAAATAGAAAGGGGTCCCGCTTTATTCATATCTGGCGAGCCCCACTGCGCCCTGAATGCTAAGAGCTGTCAACTCATCACAAAAGCGTACATACACGTCGTGAACCCATGATGGCCATAAAGTTCTGCCATCGACAGTGGAGCAACTCCTGACGACCATAGAAGTATCCCAGCAAATGTCGTCAGTCGGGCTCATCAAGATCGGGAAGACTTCCTTCAATACCCTCTCCGGGTCTTCGCCTGTTGGGTCTATTGCAGCTTAAGAAGGTATCAGATAACTTCCATCAAAGACTAATATGTTGCCTATTAGACCTTTCTTGGCATCCTAAATGCATACGGGTATTCTTCCACGAAGTATCCATTCTCTTGAATCTGTGACGAGAAGCGGCTCGACGTCCTCTACCCCGAATTCTCCCATGATCTCCAGTTGGCGATTCAGACTCACCCTATTTTTGTCATCTTTATCAATGTCAACTTGATGAAGGTTCTCAGTTCCATGAAAGTATCTCGGTGCTCCAGCCATTCTGCAAAAGAAAAAGACAGAACATGCAAAATGATTCAATTCAAAGGAATTAAACAAAATTATGAATTTCAAATTAAATGGTCAAAAGTAGGCCTTTAGATAGGAGTATACACATGTCCTGATAATTTGCCTAAAAAAATGGTAATCACCCGACAAATGCCCATGGGTATATATCATGGCAAATGTCTAAGGACAAATGCTAAGGATGAGATCCGTGGATAAGTCCACTGATAGGGTTTCTGATTCAAGGATTAAGGTCCTGTGAATAGCCCATCTGTGGAAAATATCCACGAATATTCAAAATTTCCAAGGAAAAAAGTCCATGAAGGATAAGTGAATCCGTGGATAAGTCCACGGATGGACTGTTTGTTGAGTCAAAGCTTCATAACCTATGGATAGCCCATCCGTGAGGAATATGCCATGGATACTCAAAATTTCCACGGATAAGATTCTGTGAAAATTAAGTGTGTCACGACCAAAAACCCACCCTAGGAGTTAGAGTGAATCTTGGACGACTTATCATGACCTACTTGACTTGCTTGACAAACCATCCTACAAAACACGTGGAGCATATACAATAAAGGACAAAATAGCAGAAGCATAAACTAATATGGCACAACGGAAGTCTAGCCAAAACCTCTATGTATATACATGATCCAAGTTTGTACAAAAGAGAAATCAAAAGAAAGAAGGTGCGGACATGCCCGTCAAAATACATGGGTATAAATCTCTTATGCTCACCCACACTCAGAATCTACCACCTAATAATGGCCCTCTACATGAGGCTCCTCCGCAGGGACCTCCTCGATGTACTCCTCCTCCACCCATGGGCCAGGAGCACAAATGTCAAAAGGAGAAACTGTTCCACTAACACCTGCCGACATAAGACGTACGGTTGAGCATGGAATACTCAGCGGTTACCAAATACTAACCAATAGTCATAGCAACATAATAATGGAAATAAAGCGGAAACAGTTCATATCATAACATGAAGATAAATAGTTTATATTTCATGCTTGCTGTTAGCACCCCAATTTTCTATTTCCATACCTTTAAAAATCTCTTTCTCTGTGCTTCGATTTTTAGAAACGCCACTGAGGTAAAAAATGACCAAAATGCCCCTGGAGTTCAAAATGACCAAAATACCCCTGCAAATTTCTGAAAAACTCACATTTTATCTAAAATATTTTTTTGGATTTTATCAATTCAATTTCGGCTATTTTTGGAATCAAATCGAGCCTAAAATGGTAAAAATGACCAAATTGACCCTGGAGTTCAAAATGACCAAAATGCATCTATAATTTTCTGAAAATGTGACTTTTTTCTAAAATATTTTTCTGGATTTTATCAATTAAATTTTGGCTATTTCTAGGCTCAAATCGGATTTAAAACGAGAAATCGATTTTTCGGCAAATCGAAGAGTGACGCGCGCTGCCAAAAGAATATTCCTTGGAATATCCTAAGAATATTCCTTAGGATATTTCTTATAATATCCTAAGGAATATTCCTTAGAATATTCCTTTGAAAAATATCCTAAAGAATATTCCTTGGAATATCCCTTTTCAAAACCTATAAATACTCACCTTCTCTTCTTAATTTTTCACTCATCCCCTCTCCTTTCCTCTCTTCTCTCTCCTCTTTCAAAAATCTCTCTTTAGCGTTTGGCGATCCTGGAATTTTGATTTCAAAGAATCATTCTCGGGAGCACTTATTTCAGAGACCCTTTTGGGTTTCCCAGAAGGTAAAATCTCGCCGAACTCTGTCTTTTTTACTCTTTTATCAGTTCTTAAATTGCTTTATCGCTTTTAAATACTTAAATTGCTTGCCAAACATACCCTATCGAACCCCTGTCCAAATCCCGGTTCAAAATTAACCTCATCTAGTTTAACCCTTGCCCAAATTCCAGTTCAAATATAGTCTCACCTAATCGAACCCCTGCCCAAATTCCAATTCAAACCTAGCCTCGCCTAGTCGAACCTCTGCCCAAATCTCGGTTCAAAACTAACCTTTTCTAGTCGAACCTCTGCCCAAAAACCCTGGTTAAATCCTAGTTAAACCAAAGCTTAATCCTAGTTAAGCCCTAGCTAAAACCTAGCTTAACCCTAGCTAAATTCCCTAAACCCTACCTACTTAGTCGAACCCTTGTCCAAACCTCGGTTCAAAAACCTATTCAAGAACCCACCCCTTGGCTCCCCGGAATGAGCTTAAACTGTCCCATCGCTCCTCAGCACGAGCTTAAAAGGCCATTTCGCTCCCAAACCAGTGAAAACAATCAAACCATCAAATAAAACTATTCAATCAAATCAAACCATCAAACCATCAATCAAACCAAATTAAGCCATCCATCAATCCCATTCGGAACTACGTGCGGCTTGATTCCACCGACAGTGGATACGTAGGCAACCCTGATCGGGTTCAACTCCCCCTAGGATAGAATCCCTATTCCATTTCTACCCTGTTCATCTCAATTCATTTTTTTAGTTAATATTACATTGCTCAGCATATAGATCAAATTGCAAGCTTCTTTATGGTTTCCTTTATTTAATTCAGACTTAGGAGTAGGTAACCATCTTTGAATGGGAGTTTAGGGGTGCCTAACACCTTCCCCTAATTCAACTGAATCCCTTACCTTGACATCTAACTTCTAGACTATGCCTTATCCAACCATTTTAAGGACCTATTTCTCTCAGAATTAGATAGGTGGCGACTCACAACCTAATTGCAATTTATCGTTGTTCCTTATTGGAGTCACCCTGATCGGAAACGGACGGTTAAAATTAAGGTACTCCCACTTGCATCACATCAAAGCCGAGAAAACTCTTGAAATCATCGTGTGCTTGACTTGACTTCAAATACTCTTTTCGTGTTTGAAAAATTTTCTTGTCATGTTATGTCTTACTTGTCTAGTCGGGTCATGCTTGTCTTGTCATGTGTGTCATGTCGTGTCATGCATGTCATGCCATAAAATTAAAATGTTTATGCTTGCTTGGAATTTAAACATGCTTTTCAACTTGGGATGTTAGTGGCCTTGAACAAATTGAAGGGAGGGTGGTGTAAACCCCCCTCTTTTGAGAAATATGGTACCGCCTTCTCTGTATCATTTCCTTGCTTGTTCTCTTCAAACTTTCTTTTCTTATTCCAGTCTCCCGATGATTTATTATCCCAAGTCCTCTCGACGGTTTTATTCCCTTTGCCATCACTAGGCTTTTGGAATTCCTCATGGACTCTTTCAATCTTCAAAGCCCTATCCAAAATATCTATAAACGACTTAAATCGCTAAACTGCTAACTTTCCTTGAATTGCAGTCTTCAATCATTCTTCAAACTTATCTATTCTCCATTGATCATCTTCCACCAATCATGGTGCAAACCTCGAAAGTTCATTAAATTTTTACTTGTACTCACTCACAGTTAGACTCCCTTGTGTGAGTTGAAGAAATTCATTCTCTTTTCTCTTCTTCATAGCAGATGAAAAATACTTTTCATAAAATAATTCAGTAAATCTAACCCATGGAATAGGCCTAAGGTTCTTTGGGATAGTTCTCTCAACTTTTATCCACTAGTGTTCAGCCTCTCCTTCTAACATAAACACAGCTAACTCGGACTTGTTTTCCTCAACACAGGCCATTGCCCTACAAATTTTCTCAATACCTCGAATCCATTTTTCTGCTACTAAGGGATCGGTAGCACCAGAAAATGTTGGTGGCCTCAATCTCTTGAATTGCTCTAACCGGTTTCCATTTCTTTAGTTCAAGGGTGGTACAATAGGAGCATCATCAGATTCTGCTGTTGTTGTATCAAGTTTGCTAGGGCTGTTATGGCTTCAAAGGCTCCAACTAAGGTGTTGTTGTTGGGGGATCTCCTAAGCGGCATGTTTTCCAATTTAAAACAATAATATAATAACTTGAAAACACAAACAATCAAGCAAACAATTCATCCAAAAATCATGATATATAATTTAGATAATACATTTATTGAAAGATAAACTTCAAACTTATATCATTAATTCTTAACCTGCGCTAAGGCTACCCCTAAAACCCTGCTTGAACTTTCGGAAGTTGGGTATGACTCAAAAAAGGAAGAGGAGCCACCTCAAGAGATTTTGGACCTCCTCGAGCACAGTGAAGGGATCCTACAGTCAAACATCGAGGACACTGAGACCATAAACCTCGGTTCTGAAGACAACCCCCAGCTTGTCAAGATCGGCACAATCATGAGCCCGTAGCAGAGAACAGACATGATCAACTTTCTGAAGAGCTACAATGACGTCTTCGCCTGGTCATATGCAGATATGCCCGGCCTAGATCTAACATTGGTGGTACACAGACTGCCCCTAAATCCTGAAGTCAGACCAGTTAAGCAGAAACTGAGATGGATGAGGCTCGAATGGTCACAGAAGGTCAAAAAAGAGATAGAAAAGCAGATCAAAGCAGGCTTCTTGACAGTAGCAACCTACCCTAAATGGTTAGCTAACATCGTACCGTTACCAAAGAAGGATGACAAAGTCAGAATGTGCATCGATTACCGAAATCTGAACAAGGCGAGCCCTAAGACAGCTTCCCTCTCTGACATATCGACATCTTGGTCGAAAATACAGCAGGGCATGAGACACTCTCATTCATGGATAGTTTCTTCGTATACAACCAGATCAGAATAACGGAAGAAGACATGGAGAAGACTTCCTTCATTACACCTTGGGGCACATTCTGCTACAAGGTCATGCCCTTTGGGCTCAAGAATCAGGGGCAACTTACCAGAGGGCCATGACAGCACTATTCCACGTTATGATCCACAAGTAAGCTGAAATCTACGTGGATGACATGATCGTCAAATCACCTACTGCCAGGAAGCACCCTGAAGACCTGAAAAGACTATGTGATAGACTCAGAGAGTTTGGCCTGTGGCTAAATCCAGCCAAATGTGTCTTTGGAGCCTCATTAGGAAAGTTCTTCGGCTTCATAGTCAGCAATAGAGACATCGAAATCAATCTAGATAAAGCCAGAGCTATCATCGAAATGCCAACACCCCAAACTGAAAAGGAAATCTACGGGTTCCTCGGTAGAATTCAGTACATTAGTCGATAAGTACCAAGAAGCCTTTGATAGAATAAAGCAGTATCTTCTCCATCCTCCAGTCCTTGTGCCTCCTACACCGAGACGGCCACTGCTAATTTAAATTTCAGTGCAAGAAATCTTCGTGGGGTGCGTCCTGGCACAACATGACGAGATAGGAAGAACAGAGCAAGCCATCTACTGCATCAGTAAGCACCAGCTAGAGTACAAAGAAAGGTACAGTCCGCTCGAGAAAACTTGTCTGGCATTGGTCTAGGCTACTTAGTGTCTTCGGCACTATCCGCTTTCCTATCTGGTAATCCTGATCCCCAGATGGACCCACTCAGTACTTACTGGAAAATCCAACTACTACCGGGAGGACAGCCTGATGGCTCATGATGTTGTCAGAATTCGACATCACATACATGACTCAGAAGTCAATCAAGGGGCAGAAGATTGCAGATCACCTGGCCCACAGTCCAGCACAAGACTACGTCTCCGTACATGATCAGTTTCCAGATAAAGCCATCATGTATACAGAGCCTGAAAAGCAACAATACCTCGGTTAGGAGTTATACTTTGACAAAGCCGCTAACAATTATGGACATGGGGCAAGAGCCGTCCTGATCTCACTTAAGGGTGAACACCTCCCCATCTCAGTCAAGTAGTAATTCAGATGTTCAAATAATGAAGAAGAGTATGAGGCGTTCATAACAGGACTGAAAGAAGCCCTGGGCATCGGGATTGAAGAGATAGACGTCTATAATGACTCATCTTTGGTAATCTGTCAAACAAATGAATCTTGGGCCATCTGAGAAGCAAGGCTAGTCCTGTACTTAGCCTACCTCAACATGTTGATCACTCAATTCAGGAGAATCACCTTCAGTCACATGTCCAGGAACCACAACAGATTCACTGATGCATTGGCCACTCTCGCCTCCATGGTTCAGATCCCTAGGGGATTCATGCTCTGGCCAATTGAGATTCAGCAATAGGATCAGCCTGCCTACTACCTTGAGATCGAAGAGGTATCAGACGACAAACCTTAGTACACAGACATCAAGCAATATCTCGACGATGAGACCTTCCCACTCGATGCCACCAAACTAGACTGTTGGGCGATCAGAAGGCTGGCCATTCAGTTTGTCCTCTTTGGAGGAATCTTATTGAAAAGATCGCGAATCTGATCTGGCTCAGATGACTCAACACTAGTGAAGCTACACAGATAGTTGAGAAAGTTCACGGAGGAACTTGTGGCCCACACATGAACGAGTTAATGCTCTCCAAGAAGATACTCAGACTGGACTACTACTAGTCTACAATGGAATTTGACTGTTGCCAGTATGTACAGAAGTATCACCAGTGCTAAATCTATGCCGACAGGATCAACGCACCGTCGACCAGGCTGCACAATCTCACTGCTCCATATCCATTCTCAGCTTGAGGCATCGACGTCATCGGGCACATAGCCCCGAAAGCATCAAACGGACATCGATCCATCCTGGTTGCAATTGATTACTTCACAAAGTGGGTCGTGGTAGTCCCTTATGCCAACGTCATAGCCTTCGTAGTTCAGCGTTTCCTAAAGAAGGACATCATCTGCCGGTACGGGGTCCCATTTGAGATTGTAACAAACAATGTTCTCAACTTCTGTAACAAGGGGATGATAGATCTCTGTTAGAAATTTAGGATACAACATCACAACTCTACGCCATGCAGGCCTCAGACCAACGGTGTAGTTGAAGCCGCCAACACAAACATGAAGAAGATCATAGAAAAGATGGCAACCAACTACTCTGCCTGGCATGAGATGCTCCCATACGCACTCATGGCCTACAGAACGTCCATCTGAACTTCAATTGGGGCAACACCGTTCTCTTTGGCCTATGGTATGGAAGCAGTCCTCCTTATTGAAGTTGAAATTTTATCACTCCGAGTGTTAATGGAAGTAGAAATCTCAGAAGCAGAATGGACACAGACCCGGTATGAGCAGTTGAATCTGATCGAAGAGCGGCGACTGAAAGCCATCAACCATTCTCAGGCCTATCAGAGGCGCATGGCTAAGGCATTCAATAAGAAGGTCAAGCCACGAAGCATTGAAGTCCGTGACCTAGTTCTCCGAAAATGTTGTCAAACCGTCCTGACTCAAGGGGCAAGTTTGCACCCAACTATAAAGGCCCATACATCGTCCGAGACAAATTCTCCGGCAGCGCCCTTCGACACAGACGTAGGGATGACAAAGACCTCCCAGAGCCTGTCAACAAGGACAAAGTCAAACAATACCACGCTTAAGATCTAGATCTGATAGGCGCTTTACACTCATAGATTCCCCAAGAAATGACAGGAGGCCATCCTTGGCATACTCCTTATCCCCAGCAATGTAAACCATTTTCAAATCAATGAAATCTGCTAGTTAGCCCCTTTGAGCCTAATAGCTCTTCTTTCATGAAACCTTTTCAGGGCACCCTCCCTTGCCAAGCTATGACATTTGCCTAAACTACGTCATGACCTGATCCTGTAAAGGGTAAGTAGGCAACCTAACAAATCAGGTGTGGTCACTAAAGGGATCAAGATATTTTTAGAATCATCTCCCAAGTAGGATCCAGACATCCCCTAAACCATCCCTAGTGGAGCCAAAGCCTCTCCAAAAAAGTCTCCCCAAAGAGTCCAAACAAAGCAAGAATCCTCTCGACTTTCCCAACCGAGTCAACTCTCAAGGCTATAAAATTTCCATCAAAAGAAAACCCAAAATAGAAGTCGAAACATTCTCAAAGTCAGAGACTCCCCACAGAAGCAAACCTCTCCGGACTCTTTCCCCAAGCAGAGACAACCTCTCAAATTCCCCAACGGAGCAAAAGAAAACTCCGCTGGGAATCCCAAAGTATAAATCAGAGTAGAATAGGAGAAGTCCCCTTGCGAGTCTAAATCCACTACAAAAGAGAAGTCCGAGGGTGTCCCAAACATCGGTCTCCTAGCCTACATTTCGTCCCACTCTAAGTCCTCCTAGATCCTCTAGAAACAACGAGAGCAAGCGCAGTATCCCATCTACATCCCTAGCGGAACTCAAATCGTCAGTAGAGCGTCATTCAGGGCAATGAAGGGAGAAGATCCATTTTCCCCAACAAATCACGGGCATGAGTGAAAAACGGAAATGGCCTCATTGCGTAAAAATTACGCGACCCCAGACATAGTCTTGCGACTAGGGGTAAAAATCAATCAGCTTCACAGGTATTAGAAAAACCGGCACCGACCTCACTGCGCAAAAATTATGCAAACCCATGACTTGGTCATTCCAAGGGCAAAAAAGGGAAAAAAGCTGAAGAGCAGTTTGACAACAAAGTCCAGCAGTAATCAGTCTCGTCGAATTCCCAACAATCCCCCACAGATTGCCAACAGATGGCATAGAGAAACAAGATTCCCCAGTAATAGTCTCCAGTAGATTTCCTCGGTAGTAGTCTCCAGCAGATGTCACAACTCCCCAGCCGACAGTTAACGATCTCCAGTAGAGTTCCACTTCCCAACAGATCCCCAGCAACAGTCTACCACAGTGTATCCCCAGCAGCGGTCTACAGCAGTGACACATTGCCCAGCGGATCCCCCGTAGAAGCCTCCAAATGCTCTCTACAACACTCTCCACAACAAGAGTCTAGAAGTTTCTAATTGCTTTGCAGCAAGCTTCTCCCCAGCCAGAGTCCACACTCTCCAGCAGTGCTAAAACAAGCAGGTCTTCCCCCCAAGCTCCCCAGCGGTGATGAAACCTCTTCTGGGTCATACTCCACTCTCTGAGAGTAAAAGACAGACTACAAAATCCCCTAAGCCCTAACAAAGTTGATTTCCTAGCAAATCTAAAAGCTAGCTAAACATTCTTTCTCTAAAAAATTCAAAACCTTTTACAGAATTCTAACACTTTTCTAAAAATGTTTTTCAAAACAGAGCTTCTGGTACCGAGACCTAGTCGTACCAGCCTGCATCAAGCAGCCCCAGCAAGATAAGAAGAAAGAAGACGACGCCACACATCCCCGCAAGTCGCAATCAACAAAGTCATGGGAAAACATCCTCGTCTTTACACCCTGCATAACATCATCAAAATCTATTGCCTCTAGGCCATTTCAAACATCAATTTGGCTAGCGCTTTTGGGACATGTCATCTCAAAATCAATTCGGCTAGTGCCTCCGAGACATGTCATCTCAAAATCAATTCGGCTAGCACCTCCAGAACATGCCACAACCCCTTCGACACCCCGTGTGTCTTTAACATCCTGCGTATCCTTTGACAACCTTGTCCTACCGCGATATCACTTGCATGTCCCTCTTTCGACACCCCCTTATGTTTAACATCCCAAGTGTACCATTGATATAACACACCTTCTCAACATGCCGACAACTCACATGTCCCCCTTCGACACCCCGTGTATCTCTGATGTCTCAGGTGAGCATTGACATAACACAATTTGTCGACACCTCACATGTCCCCTTCGACAGCCCATGTGTCTCTGACATCCCAGGTGAGCATCGATATAACAAAATTTGTTAGCACCTTGCATGTCCCCCTTCGACACCCCGTGTGTCCCCGACCTTCCAGGTGAGCATCGACATAACGCACTTTGTCAGCACCTTGCACATCCCCCTTCGGCACCCGTGTATCTCTCACATCCTAGGTGAGCATCGACATAACATAACTTTTCGGCACCTCGCATGTCCTCCTTCCGAAACTTCGCATGTCCTTTGTTGTTTTAGCTAAGCAACTCCAGGAAATACCACAGTAACCAATCCGGGCTAGCGCCTCTGGGACATTTCATCCTTCATACCATCCATCAATTCCCCGCATAGGTTGCACGGACTAATCCCCCAAAGAGTGGTCCTAACTACTTCCACTTTTCCCAACTCGCCCATGTCCCCAGCAGGTATAGGCAAGCACATCACTTGCACAACTTGCATGCATATCATCACTCTTAAAAATCCAACCTGGTATAAAAATAGGATGATTCCAGTCTTTGCCGTTCAGTCACCAATTTAGCACTCTCCGGTAAAGAGGGCCAGCTGTAAGCACCTAATTTTTACACTCTGCCTTAACCATAATTAAAATCTCTTAACTATGGTTATCCCCAATTGAGTCCTAGTCAAGCCCTAAACCCTAGGCAATCCCAGGTAAAACCCTAGACTAACCCTGATCAAACCCTAAGCCTAACCCTAGGTGAACCCTAGGCCTAACCCTAGTCAAGCCCTAAACCCTAGGCAATCCTAGGTAAAACCCTAGACTAACCCTAGGTAAACTCTACTTAAACCCTAGGTGAACCCTAGGCAATCCCAGGTAAAACCCTAGACTAACCCTAGGTAAATCCTGATCAAACCCTAGGCCTAACCCTAGTCAAGCCCTAAACCCTAGGCAATCTCAAGTAAAACCTTAGACTAACCCTAATCAAACCCTGGGTTTAACCTTAGGTGAACCCTAGGCCTAACCCTAGTCAAGCCCTAAACCCTAGACTAACCCAAGGTAAACCCTAATCAAACCCTAGGTGAACCCTAGGCCTAACCCTAGTTCAAACCCTAACCCTAGGACAAGCCCTAAACCCTAGACTAACCCTAGGTAAACCCTAATCAAACCCTGGGTCTAATCCTAGGTGAACCCTAGGCTTAACACTAGTAAAGCCCTAAACCCTAGGCAAACCCTGGTCAAACCCTAGCCTAACTCTAGATAAACCCTAGTTCAGCCCTAGGGTTTAAAAACCCTAAAATCAAGCCCAGAGCCTTCTGTGGGCCCAAACATGGGCCCACAAGCCATTTGGAGCCATTGCAGTGGGCCCACCACCAAAATTCAAACTTTTTAGTAATAGTGGTAATAACTTTACCATCATTACCAAATTAGGCAAAAGCTACAGTGGACCAGGCTAATTGTGTGAGGGTTGGGCCCTGATTAGCAAAGATCAGGTAATGGCGGTAGATGTTCTACTGTCATTCCCGGTTCAAGCTAATCCAAGAATGGCGGTAGGCTATCTACCGCTATTACTGGATTTCTAGTTTGCAGCACAGCTCACCTCACTGCAGCTCTCCAGTCCGCCTCCCCAGTGTCTACCACCTTCCCAGTAATCTTTATAATGCCCTAGGTCCCCTTGAACTCTATAGATAGTCTCTTATTTTCTTAGTTCAAAGACACTCCAAAAATCTCATACCAAACCCCTACTAGTGCACGACTAGCCCATTCTAACTTCTCCTCAGCCTTGGTTCTGACCTTAGAAAGATCCCAGGAGCACCAGGGAGCTACTCCATGTCCACCTTGCACCACCACCACTCTACACCACCTCTGTCAAACCGAAGGAGTCAAGCTTAGGTATGGTTCCCCTACCCCATTTACTTTCTGTTCTAAACCATGTAAGACCCCCTGGTCCTACCCAGTGGGTCCTTTATTTCTATTTTGTTGCTTCTTAGCCAAGTACAGAGGTCCCCCACCTTCTTCATAGGTGTGGTGGAACCCCCTTGAGGAATCTTAAGCTTGGGTACAATACCCCATTGCACAGAACTCCCCCTTAGTCTTCTGGGGGTCCCTGAAGCCATAAGGGATCCCCTGGAACCCACTGGTGCAGCCCCCATAGGGGAAAATCAATTTTCTGGAAAAGTCCAACAATTGCGGTAGAATAATCACCGTCATTCCTGATCCCTCCCTTTCCAGCATCTGTACACCCCTTTGGCTGGGGCCCTGGTCCATTCAAGGGCCATGGTTGGGTCCCCCTAGTGCTCCTCTATCTGGCCTGGTCCTTCCAGGCCCAACCCAGTAGCTTAACTATGGTTAAATCATCCAAAACCAGGAGTTAGCTTAATGGTGGTAGATAGTCTACCGCCATTACAGTATACCAAATACAGTAGCTTTGGTCCACTGTGGGGCTCACTCCAGACCTCTCCTTGGGCCCAAGGTCTTCCCTCTTCACCCTTATTGTTCCAGAACACCTTAAGTTAGTCCCTAACTCATCCTATAGACCCTGTAAAACCCTTCGGAATTGCTTCTGTAACGATTGTAATCCTATTACCATCATTATCTGTTTTCTATCTTTTGGGCTTTTGTACAAGGCCCAGACTTGGTACGAGGCCACTTTAGACCCTGTCATGCTCTCGGGGCCCACCCTGACCTACCTAGACCATTTAACCGGAGTTAACCTAACCCCGGTTAATTTTTAACCATGATTAAGCTCCATTAACCCTTGGTAAAAATATGGAAAAATACCAAAAATTCTGAATTCATCGCATGTGTTCAAAATGTTACTGCTTTGGCCTTTTCACCATGATTAGCAAACCTAACCATGGTTACTTTACCTATTTAACTCCAGTTAGCAATCCTAACCTCGGTTAAATTTGATTTTGGCCTACCAGACCCAACCTCAGCCTATCAGGCTTAACCTTGTTACCTTCAACTATGGTTAGTAATCCTAACCACGGTTAGTTTAACCCTTAACCTCGGTTAGCAACCCTAACCTTGACTATCTTCGATTTTGGCCTACCGGGTCTAGTCTTAGTCTATCGGACTTACCCTTTGGCCTACCGGACCTAATTCTTAATCTACCGGACTAACCCTAAGCCTATCAAGCTTAAACCATGCACTTGACCAACCTCGATCAACCAAACTCTAGTCTACTGGACTAGTCCATTAGCCACCCTTGGTGCACACACACACACACCCTAGCCTTGACACGGGTTCATGTGCTTGAATTACGCTCAGTCTGATCTCACATTGTGAGTACGTGGGCAAGCCAATGAACTAGTTAGTTTTTCTTTCTTGACTTAGCATTATCTTAAACATTTAGGCATCTAAACAAAACTTGATTAAACCTGGCTTACACCTAGCAAATAGGGAACCATTGAAAAATAGAAGTCTCGGGGTGCCTAACACCTTCCCGGACTTAACCGAACCTCTTACCTAAACAAGGGAAAGATGTTGCATCTTCGTCAAGAGCCATCAAAGTTCAAATCTACCTCTTATGAAAAGAAATTCAAGGAGTCATTCCTCTACCACGCTCCTCTCTACGGTAAAATTGTTGATTAACCTATCTTAGAGCTAAATGGATTAGGGATTATTCAAAATCACTTTCAAGCCCTTAAATGAGATTATTTCATATCTTCTAAGCTAGATATGTATCTGAACTTGTTCGGATTTTCTACACTCACTTCAAATTTGACTAATCTACCCAAACCATTACCTCATTTGTTTATGGCCAAGACATTTCATTTCATAGAGATGATCTTCAAACTATTTTCAAAATTTTTAAAGGAACTTTCCAATCCTTTGTCAATGATAGATGGACTATGCATGAAGGGTTTAATGAGATAGAAGCCCTCAAACTCATATGTGCTAACCAAAACATCTCTAAACCCTTCCAACCCAAGGTCAAAGACCTTACTCTTACCTCTAGGCTTATCCATCACATCATCACTTGTGACTTAGTTTCTAGAACCGATGGTAGGGAATATTTGACTTGTTTTGATGTATTCTTGATATGATGCATTCTCACTGCCAAAGCTATCTATCTTTCATACATCATAGTCCACACCATGGATGATGCAAAAAGAAGGAAATCTGGATGTCTTCTTTATGGCCAATCCCTCACCAAAAATTTTAGGCATTTCAAGATTCCTCTCTCCTCCTATTCTAACAAGGTAGAGGTAACTGACACAGACATCTACAGCTGGGCCACCATCATGAGGATGGGTTACAAATGACATAATGTTATGAACATCTGGGAACCTAAGCCTCCTATTACCCAATCTTCTACATGTGTTCCTACTAGTCAACCAACTTTAGCTCCTCTAGTTCATGAGTCTGCTCCTTCCAGTGAGGCTCTCATTTCTACTCCTGAAGGTCCTGTCCATCATCTTCAGATATTCCTACTGAGACTCCTTCATCTCTAGCAGCAGAGCCTCAGTCTCCTAAGCATTCTCTTTACTCTCTTCAGTCTGTAGTACAATCTTCTATACCTTCACCTTCTAGAGTACCTCCACATCATTTTGAGTCCGTGGACCCTCTACTCAGCATGAGTTCCCTATGAGAGCATCCTTTAATGATGATCTTATCAGCTTACTGATATGCAAGATTGACTCATTAAGCACCAGTATGATCAGCTTCCAGACTGAAGTCCGAGAGAGGATGGATACTCTCGAGACTAGAGTGGGTAGCCTCCAGACAGAGGTCAGAGGGAGATTTGAGTCTGCAGAGACCAGACTAGAGGATATGAGTGTAGAGATAGGCATAATAAAGGAGAGAGTGGATGCCACCACTTCTCTAGTTCAGAGGAGAGCTGTGGGCACTGCTGAGCAACTACTTAGATTAGATGATGGGATTTCCCTTATCAAGGGTAGGACTGAGTCAACATATCAGCATATTAGGGCACAAACCCCTATAGTTCTTTAGATGGCTTCTCCAGTGGCCTCTCAAGCACCTATTATTTACCAGGTGGCTACCCAAGTGACTTAGATGGGTATTGAGATGGTGCACATGAGGTCTGGATCTGTTGAAGTTGTCGCGACCCAAAATACCCCCTGGGAGTTAGGGATACTTTGGCTCGTGATGTACTATATCTGATACCAAACCATCTTGTAACAATACCCAAGGCATAACATAATAGAATCATAAATAGTGCGGAAGCTTAAATCGAAGTGTGGAAGCATAACCCAAAAGTTTCTTTTTTAAATATAATCTGTATTCCAAGTTTGTACATACATAACAAAAGTAAAGGTGGACATGCCCACCTATCAAAATACAAAATGAATCTCACTATCACTCCTCTCAACAATAGTATAGATAGGGCCACCTAGCTAACAGTGCTATAATAACTGATATTCGCTTAAAAGTGTTTATTTTTCACGATTATCCTTTGAGAATTATTGAACTCTCCTATGTAAAACTTTTATTTTTACAAACCTTTCTACGTAAGAGTTTTATCAATTGCATAGAATACATTTTTCTAGTTAAAATGGTGTATTTGCATAGTTTAAACACATTTATGTAAGTCTAGATACTGAGTCATTTCGATGAACCCTCATTACATGTTTTAACTGTCTCAGGAACCCTAACTGGATGATTTTCAAGGACTGGAGGCCGTAGTTAAGCATCAAAGCCATTACCAAAGACTAAAGAGCCAACAGGCTATACCAAGTAGATGCAGGCCAAGTGTGGGCTAAGCCAAGAGATCACAATTACAGAATGAGGCCTAGGGAGCTGAAGAGTTGATTTCCAAGAAAGAGGACTTGAGTAATAAAGATCACTATACAAGACAAAGGAGAAAAGCTTACTTAGTTGGTGAAATCTATGGGAGTCTGTGTTAGAGACCAGGGTTCAAAACCCTCTGCCATCATTTTCTCTTATTTTTCTCTTTTATTTCTCAAAATACTAATCTCTCTCTCCTAATCCTATTCGTCCAACCTTAATCATCTTAGCCGTCCATCCTTACTTTTCAAAACCCTAGTTGGTTCAAAAACCCTAATCCCATCTCTTTTTCCTAAACCTAGCCACCACCTTCTAGCCTAAATCTTAGCCACCCATATCACCAAACTCTAATCCTAGCCACCCATCTCATTTTCTTTCAAAACCCTAATCCCCTTCCATTTCTTACATTCTTTCCTAATTTCTCTCCCATCCTAATAACTCACTTTTTAAAAGTGAAACCCTAATTTCTCTTTTTCTCTACGAAATCCTAGCCGTCCATCTCATCACACCCTCTTTCTCTCCAAACCCTAACTATGATCCTATATAACCTACACCATCTCTTCCTCTAAAAAATGGTTCCGTCCCCCATAACTTCTCTTCTCATCTCTCTCTCATTTCTCAACCCCTTTTCTATCTCTCTCTCACCCCACTCTCTATCAACTAACCTCTTCTCTCTCACACACGGATCTTTGGTTCTCTCTCTATCTCTTGGTATATCTCCATCTTTGGTGACTCTTGCAAAGGAAGGAGAAAAAGAAAGAAAGTGAAGAAGAAAGCTCTCCATCCCACCATTTTTACAGCTTTACTTTCGAATGTTCTTGCAATTTCTTTGTCTTCAAGTGTTGTAAGTACATTTTAATTTAATGAATCATTCTAAATAAATGTTAGTTTTTTTTTCTCATGTTTAATTATGTTTTATGCTTGTTTCATGGATAGTAGTAGACCTTAATAATTTCTCAAACAAAAGTGTTTTTTTAAAAATCCCATTATTCCATCATTCTCACCACTCCACCATTTTAATCTTTTCTTTATTTTATTTTTTTTATTTTTTTATTTTCTTTATTGCACTAACTAACTAACCCCGAGTGAGGATTCGACATCCGACACAAGCCCTATACAATTCTCATATGTATGCAAGATTCGGATTAAATTAAAGTATTGAAATAGGGTGATTCGTTTCAACGACCGAAAAGCCGTGTTTCAATAACCAGAATCCCAAATGCAAGTATTTAAAGGAATTCAAATCACAAAATTCATGCTCAAAACCCGTCATGGAAAACTTTTTAGAATTACTAAGATATCCCTACTAAAGCTTGTTTGGTTATAACTATTATTAAATCCATTTATGTAAAGTCGAAGTTGTGTTGGCTAAATTCCGAGCCTGAAAAGTTGTAATAGGTCTCTATTTGGTCTACATCCAGTTTGAAGACAAAGTGAAGAAGAAGTCGTGAAGAAACTTAAAGCTACATCACCCACATTGGCTCAAAAGTTGGGATTGAAAGAGAGACCTAGATGACCCGAAGTTACCTCATGAAAATTCTCATTCATCATTAAAAATAAGTCAAAATGGAGTAGGATTGATAGGGGAATGCATTGAATGTTTAAAAGGATGAAAATAAGAAAAAAGGCACTTGGGGGTCGACCCTGACCATTGGGGGTCAACCCTGAAGAGAGATTTTTGTATGGTTTTTTTTGGCAAAGAGGTGAAAAATTGGAGGTCGACCCTGAAGGATAGTTGGGTCGACCGAAGTGTACACTTTGGTCGACCGAAGTGTACATTTTGGTCGACCGAAGTGTACACTTTGGTAGACCGAACTATCCCCCAAGGTCGATCCTGATATGGGATTTCGGTTTTTATCATTAGTTGCTATAGTGGGTCGATCCAGGGATCCTCCAGGGTCGACCCTGATATGGAAAAACTTTCTAATTTTGTTTTTTAGCAACTTCTAAACCCTTGAACCTTTCCTATATATATGGGACCTCTCCCAATCCGTGAAGGATGATTCCTTGGAGACTTTTTAGAGCACATTGAGCTCCTTTTGAGTTTATGAAAACTCTCATTACTTCTCCATTAGTTGGCCTATAGGTTGTGCAAAGATTTCATTCATATTTTATCAAACTTGCATTAGATGATCCTTAATCATTAAGAGATCACCCTAGGGCTTCCACAAACCCTAAATCCCACTGTATGCTCTTCTGTGAGCGTTGGTTAGCTTGAGCTAAAGTCGTCAAGGACGGAGATCGGTCTTCGGAGACTGTGATTGATCACTTTGAGTAAGATTGGCCGGTGAGGAACCGGAGCTGCTGTTGTGGAGATCGAATGTGCTATGTTCGTGGTTTGCGAGCTGAGGAATCGATACCGAGGAACGTTGTGTCATGTGTGGTTGGGTAAGATTCGAGTCTTGTATTGTTCAACTCTTCTCATAGTGAATTTTGTGCTGGACTAGGTCCCGTGATTTTTCCCGGAAGGGTTTTCCACGTAAAAATCTTGTGTGTTCAAGTGAGATTGGTTGTGTGTGATTGACTAAAATTAAAATTGGTAGAGAAAATTGAAGCAGTCCTATTCATCCCCCCTCTAGGTCTAAGAGTGCATTGAAATAAGAAATTTCAATTGGTATCAGAGCAGGTACACTCATAAGGTTAAATTCCTTAAGTGTGATCTTGTGTCTATCCTTAAGTCAATGACTACTCTAAGAGAGGGTGGATCCATCTCTCGTCCCCCATTGTTTAATGGGAACAATTATGCATATTGGAAAGCTCGAATGAGAGCATTTTTTAAATCCATCGACGAGAGAATTTGGATGTCCATTCAAGATGGATGGACTCCACCGGTGAATATTCTAGGTGATGTAATTCTCACTAAAAGCACTAAGGATTTGAGCAAAGATAAACTCGAAACAAGTGGTTGGAACACGAAAGGTCTCAATGCAATCTTCACTACAGTCACTGTTGAAGAATTCAAACGAATCTCCTCATGTAAAACAGCGAAGGAGGCATGGGATATTCTGGAAATGACTCATGAAGGTACAACCACTGTTAAGATCTCAAAGCTCCAAATTCTCACCACAAAATTTAAAATCTGAAAATGGAGGACAATGACACATTTAATGAATTCTATGCTAAAATAAGTGACATTGTCAACTCCAGTTTCAACTTGGGTGAGAAAATCAGTGAGTCCAAAATTGTTAAAAAAATCCTTAGATCTCTATCGGAAATGTTTCAATCTAAGGGCACTACCATCGAGGAGAGCAAGGATGTTGATGCTCTCAAGATTGAGGAATTGGTAGGATCACTCCAAACCTATGAACTCAATCTTCGACCATTCAAGAAAAACAAATCTGTAGCCTTGAAAACTGTCAAGGAGACCTTGGATGAGGATGACAGTGATGCTGAGTTGGGAGAGAAGGAGTTAGCTCTATTTGTTAAAAAATTTCAAAAATATCTGAAAACAAATAGAAGGTTCAAGCCTAAATCAGGAGGAAAACCTCTTGAAAAGCCAAAGTCAAAACCTTGGGATGATAAGAAAGTCCTCAAAGGAATTGACAAGAAATCTCGTGGCATTCAATGCTATGAATGCAAAGGCTACGACCACATTTCACTTGATTGCCCTAACAAGAAGAAGACTAAGGGAAAGGTGATGAATGACAAATGGGATGACAGTGATTCTGAGGATGAACAATCTGAAAGCCCTACCTCAAGTAAGGAATCTGAAAATCATATGGCTTTCACTGTCACCCTATCATAGATAGACAATTCTCCCACTATTCATGAAGAGAAGAGTGATGAAGATCAAGTGAGTGAGTCCATTGAAGATCATGATCAGAGTCACACTGTCTCTGAGTCTAATGAAGATATGGATAAAGCTTATGAAAGGTTGTTTTCTGAAAGCCTTAAGCCGAAGAAAGCTAAGATCTCTTTGAACAAACAACTTAAATTTACCCAACAAGAAAGAGACTCTTGCAAACTAGAAGCAGAATGGAAGAATGCTCTAATATCTCAGCTTGAAAGTGAAAAGGCTAAACTGGTGTCCAAACTAGAATACCTTGAGGAAGAAAATGCCTCTTTGTCCAAATGGATCAAGGTTCTAGAAACTGAGGAAGAAAACTTCATGAGTGTTTCTGAAAAGTCAAAGACTTGCATTTCAGAATTGGAATCTGAAAGAAATAACCTTATTGAAAAGTTAGATTTTTAGAAAATGAATTTCTTGATATTCTAAAAGTTAAGGATGGGCTAGCTAAGAAAGTAACAGAACTCGAAAAGGAAGCTAGACTCCTTAGCAACACTCAAATCTTGGATAAACTGGCTAGTATGCAGCGCTCACCAGTAAACATGTCTAGCATAGGACATCCAAACAGACCATCCGGTCCCTTGAATGTCAGAACAATGTCTACTGCAACTTTTGAGCCAATCCATGAAAATCCAAGATTGAGACTTCTAACCCCTTAGGGTCAAAAGGTAGGATGCCAAACTCTCAATTATACCAAACCTTTGTCACTTCTAGACAAGGTAAAAATTCAACTGAAGCTAAGAGAATTAAAGATCAGCCCCAAATAAAAAGATCTCCACCTCCCAGATTCATTCCTACTTGCCATCGTTGTGGAGTGAAGGGTCACATCCGACCTAACTGCAATGTCTTTAGGAGAAATCCCCGAAATGGTTCTTAGAATCAAACACAACATCAAGGGAATCTCCAAAGGCAAATTCAATCCTTAGCAGAAAAGTCTAGGAGTTTAAGTGAAGAAGTAATGAAAATTGCTCAACTCTCTAGTAAAACAATATGGTCGTGACACTTTTTATGCTCATCATGAAGAAGGTAACATGATGGACCAAAATGCTAGGTTCCCCCAGAAAAGAAGGAAGAACAGGAGATCTAACAAAAAGAAGGTCATGCCTACAAATGAAGTGAACAAAGACAATAGGGTTCCCCAAAAGTCTAAGTTTATTTATGTGAGAAAGGATGATCTAAAATACCTTGTCATCCACACCGCTTTGAAAGCCCAAAATTCTGACATGTGGTATTTCGATAGTGGATGTTCCAGACACATGACAGGTAACAAGTCCCTCTTTACTCACCTTAAGGAATGCTCAGATGGGACTGTTACTTTTCGTGATGGAAGCAAATCCTTTGTGAAATGAAAAGATGTCATCCAAGCACCCCAGGCATTCCTAAACTGAAGGATGTCTTCTTTGTAGAATGACTGAAAGCTAATCTAATTAGCATAAGTCAATTGTGCGATGATCACCATGCTGTCCACTTTACCAACAACAAGTGTTCTTTTGTGAATGACAAAGGTGTGTGTGTTTTGGAAGGGTCAAGAACCACTGACAATTATTATGGTTTAATTCCAAGTGATGGTTTTTCTCAAATTTGCAACAGGGCTAAAGTTGAAGAAGTTGAACTGTGGCACAGGAGGCTAGGTCACATGAATTTTAAAGACCTAAGCAAACTCTCAAAACACGAGCATGTGAGAGGTGCGCCTAAACTAGGGAAGCCCTCTACTGCTATGTGTGGGCCATGTCAAATTGGCAAACAAATTAAAGCCCACACAAGAAGGCTTCAAATATTGCTACCTCACACCCACTAGAACTAATACACATGGATCTCATGGGTCCAACTCGAATTGAAAGTCTAGGAGGTAAGCGATATATCCTAGTGATAGTTGACGATTTCTCATGGATGTCATGGGTTGCATTCATTAGAGAGAAGACGGATGCCTTTGAGAACTTTAAGAACATCTGCTTGAGAGTGCAAAATGAAAAAGGATGCCCTATCACTCGAATTCGAAGTGATCATAGAAAGGAGTTTGAAAACTCCAAGTATAATGAGTTTTGTGATGAAGCGAGCATCAAACATGAATTTTCAGCACCAATAACACCTCAGTAAAATGGTGTGGTGGAAAGAAAGAATAGGCTGCTTCAAGAGATGGCTAGGGTGATACTTCATAGCAATAACCTGGCTGCTCATTTATGGGCTGAAGCAGTTAGCACTGCATGCTATACTGTTAACAGAGTCTACACTAGGCCCGAAACTAGGAAGACACCCTATGAGCTGTGGTACGACAAGAAACCCAATGTCAAGTACTTTCGAGTATTCGGAAGTAAGTGCTATATCCCTAGGGATAGAGAGCAATTGGGTAAGTTTGATTCCCAGAGTGATGAAGGGATTTTTCTTGGATATTCCACAAATAGTAGGGCTTATCGAGTGTACAACTTGAGAACCTCTACTGTTATGGAGTCCATAAATGTGTTGGTTGATGACTCAGGATCTGAGTCCTTGCAACTAGAGGATGACAATGTTGATGAAGGTGTGAAAATTCCAACCTCTAAATCAGAAGATGAATCACCTTCAAAGTCACCTCCTAAAAAACCTACACATCCTAGGTGTAAGCACCTGATTCTTACACCCCATCCTAAGTGCAGTTAAAATCATTTAACTATGGTTACCCCCTATCAAAAACCTTACCTAAACCCGTGCTAAACCCTTAGGACTCACCCTAGTTTAAACTCAGTTAAACCCTAGGTGGCCCTAGCCAAAACCCTAGTCTAGCCCTAGAGCCATTAGGGCTTGACTCCTGGAACCCAAGGCCCTTAAGGCCTAAACCTGTGACATGGGCCCAAAAAGCCCGAGAACACCAAAGCCCAAGTCCCATAACCCATATGTGCAGGGCCAGGCCTTTCTTAAAGCATTTCTCATAATGTCGGTAGTCGATCTACCGACATTATTTTTTTGGCCTGAATTCACATTGTCGGTAGATCTTCTACCGACATTTGTGAGTTCCAAGTTGCAGACCTGTGTACACCCCTACACACTCAACCCTCACCTCAACTCTCCCTTCAACTCCTCCCACTCGACCCCCCCTTGGTCCAACCACCTCTCCTCCCTTCTCCTTAATCCCACATAGGTCCCTTGGAGCTCCACCCTTTAAAAACCAAGCTCACCTTCACTGTTTCAGGCTGCGTTTTCTTTAGAGAAGAACCCCTACTGTAAAACTGAGATCCTTACCGTCTTCAAAATTCTAGGCTTCCCCTAGACCTGCCTCTCCCCTCCCCTGCTCGTGTAGCACCACTGGAGCGCCACCACCGTACATAGGCAACACCCCCTGTATTGGCAGAAAACAGAGCACTGGGTAGGGACACCCCCTACCCATTTTTTTTTTTCATTTGTTCTCTCTCTTGTGAGCCCCTGGTCAATTCCAGGGGATTTATTTGTTCTTGTTTTGATGTTTAGCAGGTAAACAAACCCCCCCACAGGGTGTTCACCCACCTAAACCATAGGTGTGGTGAACCCCTTCGGGTACAGCACCTCCGTCAAGGCTTGACAGCTGTTACCAAAGCTTCTAGGGGTCCCTCAGATCATGAGGGAACCCCTAGTAGCATTGGTGTACAACCCCAGTAGCCACAGACCTGATTTTACAGAAATCCAGGAATGGCGGTACTCTCAGTACTGCCATTCCTGAAATTTCCTGATTTCCATTTGGTCAGCAATCTCTCTACCGACGTACTGTTTGTGAATTGTTTCCAGAATGTCGACAATACCTCTACCGGCGTTCTGTTTTTCGCCTATTTTGATATTGTCAGTAATACTTCTACCGACAATATACTATTTCAGGCACAGAACCTTTGCAGCTTTGTGGAGCCCACTCCAGGCATCCCCTGCAGCCCACATTTGACCTGAAGACTCCCAAGAGTCCCCTCTACACTCCCCTACCTTTGGGTTACCTCGGGTTATAGCTTAATCCTAGTTAACAGTGGCAAAACCACAGTCTAAAAACACTGTACATAATATCGATAATCCAATTACCGACATTATTTTTTTGTTTTTGATTTGGGCTTTTTCAGGGACCTAGGCCTGGTAGGAGGCCACTTTAGGCCCTGCCTAGCCCCCTGGGCCCACCTTGGACCCTTAACCACAGTTAAGTCCAACTTCGGTTAACATTTAACCGCGGTTAAGCACCCCTTAACCCTACAAACTTTTGGAAATTAAACAGAAATTCCTAAAACAAACTTTGGACCATAAACCTGACTTTGGCCCTCTCCCTAATGTTGGTTAGCAACCCTAACCACAGTTAGATCCCCCTTAACTGCGATTAGCAACCCTAATTGTAGTTATCTTCGGTTTATGGCCTACCGGGCCTAAAAACTAAGTCTACCAGACTTACCTTGGCCTATTGGGCCCCACCTTAGCCTACCAGGGCTACACCTCACTTCCCCTTTACTGTGGTTAGCAACCCTAACTACAGTTAGTTCGGCCTAATCCCGGTTAGTAACCCTAACCCGGGCTGGACTCCTCCTTAAGCCTACCGGACTTACATACCTTGCACTTGACCCTCCTCGGTCAAACAAACCCTAGTCTATCGGACTAGTCCATGTTAGCCACCCTTGGTACACACACACACGACCCTAGCCTCAGCACAGGCTCATGTGCCAGAACTACGCTCGATCTGATCTCACCCTGTGAGTACGTAGACAGCCCAACACGGGCCCGACCCCGATTAGCTTTTCCTTTCTTAGATTAGTGTTCACTTAAACACCTCGGTATTCTAAACAAGATTAATTTTTATTTGGCTTAAACCCGGGGAGTACGGAACCGTTGTAAAACGGAAGCCTCAGGGTGCCTAACACCTTCCCCGGACTTAACCGAAGCCCTTACCCTGATCTCTCTCGTGGACCAAGACCTTATCCAAAACTTTGGGGGACTTATCCCTTCTGAATGAATAAATGGCGACTCTCAAAAATCCGTGAGACACAAATTTAGGGAGTGAATTTCCCACGCTCACACTAGGGTTATGAGACCTCACTCCTCAACTGAAATCATTGGAAACCTTGAAAGTGAAGTGAGAACTAGAAAACAAGTTGAAAATGAAGTTAGTCACTTTTGCTATGCTTCTACATTTGAACCCAAAAATGTAACTGAAGCTCTCACTGATGAAAATTGGATAAATGTCATGCAAGAAGAGCTCAATCGGTTTACAAGGAATGATGTATGGTTTTTAGTTCCTAGGCCTAAAAATATAAATATTATTGGTACTAAATGGATTTTCAAGAACAAATTTGATGAACATGGTACCATTGTAAGAAACAAGGCTAGGTTAGTTGCTCAGGGATATACTCAAATTGAGGGCATTGATTTCGATGAAACTTTTGCTCCTGTTGCCCGACTAGAGTCTATCAGGATCTTACTTGCTATTGCATGCCATCTCAAATTCAAACTTTTTCAGATGGATGTCAAGAGTACCTTTCTGAATGGTATTCTTCAGAAGGAAGTTTATGTGGAACAACCAAAAGGGTTTGAGGACCCTAATCATCCTAATCAGGTTTACAGATTAGAAAGGGCCCTCTATGGTTTGAAACAAGCTCCCAAAGCTTGGTATGAGAGACTCACTACATACCTCTTAGAAAAGGGATTTTCGAGAGGGTGAGTAGACAGGACCCTATTTATTAAAAATATCAAGGATGATATGGTTATTGCTCAGATATATGTTGATGATATTGTCTTTGGTTCCACATAAGACTCACATGCACACTCCTTTGCTGAACAAATGAAGAATGAATTTGAGATGAGCATGATTGGTGAGTTGAATTTCTTTCTTGGTCTACAGGTAAAACAAATGAGCAATGAGATTTATGTGTCCCAAACCAAATATGCCAAAGACCTTGTAAAGAAATTTGGCATGAGCTCAGCTAAACATGCTCGCACTCCTATGAGCACCACCACCAAAGTTAACAAAGATACTTCAGGCAAAAGTGTCGACCAAACCACATACCGAAGTATGATTGGTAGTCTGCTTTACCTCACTGCCAGTCATCCTGACATTGCCTTTAGTGTCGGAGCTTGTGCTCACTATCAAGCAAGCCCCAAAGAGTCACACTTACTTGCTGTCAAACAAATTATTCGATATGTAAGTGGAACTCTCTCTTTTGGCCTCTGGTATCCCTTTAATACTAATGCCGTGGTTGTTGGATATTCTGATGCCGATTGGGCCGAAAATGCTGATGATAGGAAAAGCACTTCCGAAGGATGTTTTTATGCTGGAAACTGTTTAGTTGCTTAGCTTAGCAAAAAATAGAATTCCATCTCTTAGTCTACTGTCGAAGCTGAGTACATTGCAGCCGGTAGTTGTTGCACTCAACTTTTGTGGATGAAACAGATGTTGCAGGACTATGGGATAGAACAGGGCACCATGACTGTGTACTGTGATAACACAAGTGTCATCAACATCTCTAAAAATCCCGTGCAACACTCTCATCCCAAACACATAGACATTAGACACTTCATTCGAGAGCTTGTTGAGCAAAGTGTCATCACATTGGAATATGTGCAAACTGATACTCAACTTGCAGATCTCTTAACCAAACCTCTAGACTCCCTTAGGTTTGAGTTTATTAGGAAATCCATCAGTGTGTGTAGTATTGAATGATTGAGTGCTTTTTGATAGACTAGGTAATCTCATATCCATATCTCTTCCTAGCTCTATTCCTCCGATGTATATTATCAGTTTCTGCTTACTGTTGCTTTTATCTGTTTCTCTTATTTCAAAAATCCAAAAATATTGAAACATTCAAAAATTCATAAAAACTCCAAAAATATTTTTTTTTCCTTTAGTTAGGCATAATTAAAAAAAAAAAGGGTTGTGTTGGATTTGGTTGTTATCCTTTGATGTGCATTGCTGAAATTTTCTTGTATTCATAATGTGATAAGTGCTTAATTTTGCTTAATTATCCCCATTTAAATAAGCATTATCATACTTCTTTGGTTTATATCTTCATTTTTACACGTAAAGTGGTGTATTCTCTTCTCACCATTGCGTTGTCCTCTTTCTCTTAATTTTCATGATACATTTGCATGTATTCATACATGTCTTAGAAGGCTGCATGCAAAATATTTTTAAGAGAGACTTATTACGTGTATTTATTTTTTGTAGGAATCCTAACCCCAGACTACTCTTGGGATTCAAGAAGTCCAAAGTTTCAAATACCCCATGTTCAACTCAATGATCTAAAGGAGTTAGAGCTCAAAGAGCAAAGCCCAAGCCAAAAGTCCAAGAAGCCAAGTCTCAAGTCAAAGAGTCAAAGCCCAAGAGCAAAGCCCAAGACCAAGTATAGAAAGATTCTACAACATGGCTGGAGAATCTTAGGAAGATATGGATTAATATGATTTTGGCATAAAAATGGTGGAACTCTCTTGAATTAGAAAGAAGAAGTGTGCTATATTGATGTTTCTATTTCAGAAAAAAGGAGAAAGCCTATTTTGGTCACAAGAACTCTTTATTTTGGATGGATTTTAGAATTCAAGTAAGGAGCTTAATGGAGGTCAACTAAATCTACAAGAAAAGCAAGAAATTTCATGGATGGCTAGAGGAGTGCTATTATTTAGCAACCAATCACAAACAAAGAATGAGGATTTCCCGGATTCCCGCCTAATCTGGACAGTACTTACTAATTTAGACATAACTTTTGACTCAAAATTCAGATTAAGGTAAGGTTTGATGTTTTGAAAAGAAGACTTACAGGGGAACAAAATTGTATTTCATGAAGATCTCCTAATTCAGACGTTTAAGGGGTCAAAACATATCGTCAAGTGGAGGGAAGTGCAATTTTGGTTGGAATTTTGGAATTAGAAGTTTCTCTTTTGTTTTCTTTCCCTTCTCTTCTTCCCTTTAGTGTATATAAACCTAAAGTGAGAGACTTTTGGGGCTCTCTGATCTTTTCTCATTCTATTTTCTCTCTTCTTCTTTTAGCTTTTTTTTGAGTTATTTTATTGTAGTGTTTGGAACACCATTAAGGTTAGGGATTTGAAACCTTTTTCTGATTTATGTGGATGATGTGGATGGTTTGATCATTAATTCTAATTGAATAGTTCTTATTTTGGTTAATTGTTCTTCTCTATATACTCTTTGATTTCATATGATCTATTGATATATAGAATGCTTGGATCCCCTGTGAGTTAGATACAGAGTACTCTTCAAATTTCTCTAATTATTCAATTGAATTTAATGCTCAGTGGTTTTATCATATAATTTTCCATCTAGATTAAATCTTTATTTAATTCTAGATGTGTTTTCATCCAAATCTAAGCATAAGAAGGGATAGGTGGATTTTCCTGAAGTCTTAGACCTCTTTTTCATTACTTTACAGTTATCAGTGATTTTTGCTCCATTCTCATTGAGTGGAAAACCGATTTTAAATCTCTCTTCTCTTTAGATTTCGTTTCCTTAATTCTTGTTGCACAATAGTCAATCCCTGTGGATTCGACCCTGTGCTCACCAGATACATCAACTGTGTCACTTGTGCACTTGCAAGTATATTATTTTTACTCTTGATTTTATGTCCATTAATTTGGATTAAATTAAGTTGTAACATAATGCTTGTCCAAGATACATATTTGATAGAATTGAGTTCATGAGGATATCATACCTACCAAAGTGTCTTTTGGGAAAAGTGCACATAGACTATCTTGCTAAATACAGTTAGAAATATGGCATATACTGTTGCACTATCACCTGGACTTGCACTCTGTCTAGCTCCTGCAGATGGTATATATCCCTATGAATAGGTAATGATATTAGTCATGATGATTCTTCGAGTTGATAAAATCTGATTTGATCATGAAGGTACCATCCCTCAAAATGTGCCCCAGTTTAAAAGTCTTATGTCGTGGAAAGGGCTACCTCTAGGATAGTGTGAAAGCCACTATTTGATGCAAACAGTATGAACTGGCTACCTAGGTGGACAGTAGGTATCTATCTGGGTCCCTAGAGTGAAAGCCCCTACTGCCAATAGCTAGGGCTACCTACCCAGTAAGTGTGAAAGCCATCATTGCATCCCAAAATTCAAAAGAAAAAGACTGATCAAGAATAGCTTCACCAAACAAAAATTCCACAAACACTGTGAGAGCAACAAATGAAAAAGGGTAAAAATAATACATAAAACTCTTCATCTTTTTGGATTATCCTAAATGCGTCTCTCAGTATTTTTTGAAGCTTGGTGTTCCTGAAATGCACTAATGTCCTTATCTGTCTAAGGGTGCCTACCTCTAAAGGTGTTTGGTCAGAATTTCACCTCACACACTTCACATTGATGGTAAAGCCTATTACTAACTATACATTAGCCTGTGTGCCTGTGTCTTGCCATCCCTTGTGCATAATGTCGATGGAAATATCCTTGTGTACTCATCATTTTATGCTACACATTCTTGGACACTGTATTATTTGCTTCTTGCAAAATTTGCACATACTGGATTTGCTTATTGGAGCTATCATGTTGAAATTTTTTTGCAAAATGGAGGATCTTTGAAAACTTTTTCCAGCAAAATGCATGCTTTTGGTTGATTTTGAGTGTTTTCAGGGATGATCTTACCTTGCCATTCTGCAGATCTCTAATTGGGCATTTTTAATCTCCAAAACTGATTCACTTGAAGCTCTATACGGTTTGTTCTTTTGTCCATTTCAAATGTTGAAAACCTTGGGTCATTAGAATGCCATGATATTTTGGAGGGTATTGACATTTTTTACAGATTTTTCAGAGATCTTCTTTAGAGATTCTTCTCCAAAAGCTGCCCCATAACATGCCAAAAATAATCCGAATGGGGTCAAACTCAAATCTTACAAAAGTTCAGAAATTTTGCGTAGAGGGTCAACCTTGAGTGGTCGTTCGGTCGACCAAACACATAGCAATGGGATTTTCGAAACCCTCTTTGATGGTATTCGGATATTCCTTTCATTTTGGTTTTTTTCCTCTGCAAAAATCCAACTGGGGTTACCTTTTTCAGCCCTTACATGCGTGCTATCAAGCTTCCATCTTGGTTTTAAGTTCCACGGTTCTGCTGGGTTTCTGTTTGACAATTACAGCCCTTCTCTCCGGTCCTCCACACCAGCTTCACAAGTGATTCAAAGCCTTAGTGTTGCCTGGATTTGTAGCTTATTGATGCTCCAAGGTTTTCTCTCCAGTACTCAGCTCATCCATGCTCCAAGTGTGCTGCTCACTCCACTAGGAGTTCCCTGTTGCCCAGCCATATTTCTTCTTCCACAGTGACTTAAGGTCCTCCACAACTACTCGGTTGGTTCCAGGGACTATTCTCAGCACTCACAGCCCTCTCTCATCTCCTCCAAGTCCTCATCAAGGTAAAACCCTATCTTTTCTTCAGTTACTTGCACATTTAGGTCTATGGCTCTTGAGTACCTTCTTCTCTTTGCCTCCATTTTCATGGCGGGTCGCCCTAAGCACCGCCTCATCATCTCTCGGGATGAAGATGATGTCCCCCAGTCTGAGGATGCATCATATGATGCTGGCCATGGCATCCATGTGGGTCGTGCAATCCATTCTAAGGTTTCTCCACCCTCAGCTTTTCATAACAAAGCCATGGGTGCTTCCAGTTCGAAGCCCTCGGCCAAATCAAAGGGCAAATCTCAAGTACCCACTCCTAATGAGCCTGAAATTGTGAGATTGCGCACCCCAGGGAATAAACAACTTTATAATACTTGGCTTAAAAATAGGACTGTCACAATTGAAAGGGCCACTGTCATTTCGGATTTCACCCATCCTGGTTTCGAGGAAATCATTGACTCTCGCCAATGGGAGAGTCTTTTAAAATTGACCGGTTATGCCAGTCTAGACCTCGTTTGAGAATTTTATGCGAACATTTATTCTACCAACCCTCGTAATTTTTCCTTCAAAACTCAGGTTAGGGGTAGGAAAATTCTCATTAATCCGGATGTCATTGCCTTTTTCATTAGTGTCCCTCGGGTTCTGGGAGCCTATTACCCTTATCTCTATCCCACTGATGAGGATAAGCATGATTTGGATAAGGTGGCCAGCAATCTCTGTGATGATCCCTCACAAAAATGGTCTCATCCTCATTTACTTCTCTGTATAGTGTTCTAACATTCATCCTAAGTTGCATTCTACTACTCTGAGTGTTGATCGAGCTCGGTTCCTGTATAGTGTCATGACTGGAGACACTATCGATACCGGTGCCCATATTATTGACCTAATACTTCAGGCTGTCGCTGTGCACCAAAAGCGCACTGCTCTTCCTTTTGGTGTTTTCATCACCAATCTCCTGTTTGCTGAGGGTATTAGGGCTCCTTCCTCGAAGGCTTCCAAGCCTTCTTTAGGACCCATCTGTGCTTGCACCTTGACTAGTAGTATGTCCCATGCTGCGATGCCGGAGCATGAAGAGGACATTGATGATGTATCGCTCCTTCAGCCCCGGGTACCAGTCCCTCTCCCAGCCATGTTAGAGCCCCTCCGGGTCCCTTGTCCTTCAAGACAATGGCTGCCATGCTTGCCGATATGTCAGCTACTCAGTCGCACTTCGCTACTGATCTTCATGCCCGCCTGGATTCTCACACAGCAGCTACTCAGGAGAGTTTTTCGGCGACTAATCCCCGAATTGACACACTTTTAGATATGGTGCAGGCATCTCGCCAGGAGCTTCACGATTTCCGTTCTCGCTATCAGGATGATGTCACTCATCACTTTCCTCTAGGATGATTCGAGTTTCTTGCGACGATGGTTCCAGCTTTGTTTTGTTCTTCGTGTTTGCTGGATTTAGCTAGTCCATTTTGTTTGTTATGAGTCTGTGGTTGGTCTTTGTGTTGTGCACCCTTGGTTACTGTATATGGGATGCTACTTCTTTGTTTCTGCTGCTTAGTTAATGTTTCTGCTTTTTGGTATTTCCCTATGCTGTTGATATTTGATGCTGCTTTTACTTTATGCTAGGGTTGCTATTTCTGCAGGATTGTTTTCCCCTTGGCAATTCAAGCCAAAAAGGGGGAGAAGTTGGCTAGATTGATTCACCATATTTGTGTGCTATCTTATGTGCAAAGTACTCATTTATTTCACATTATCAAATGTTGCATCTTATTTTCACATTGCTTCACTCATGGATTCACATGCTCATGATTCTGAAACTTTTGTTAGATGGGATCTTAGATTGAGGGGGAGATCTCAAACTATCTTGCATGATGCTCATTATTTCAACTATTTTATACTTTATGAAATTCCCCCATGCTTCACAAAGGTATTGGTTGTTTCAGTGTTTCAGGGTTGATTGATGCCTCAACGATCTCGAAAAGCATATTACTCCTTGGAAAAAGTCCAACTGTCCAGTGTTATGTATATTTTGTTCTCTTTGTTTCTTATGGGTTTAAGAGAGTCTGTAAAGTCATGTCTATCAGTTATTGTTTTTTTTGTCTCGGAATTGCCAAAGGGGGAGATTGTAAAGTCAAAGTTGTGTTGGCTAAATTCCGAGCCCAAAAAGTTGTAATAGGTCTCTATTTGGTCTACATCCAGTTTGAAGACAAAGTGAAGAAGAAGCCGTGAAGAAACTTGAAGCTACATCACCAACATTGGCTCAAAAGTTGGGATTGAAAGAGAGACCTAGATGATCCTAAGTTACCTCATGAAAATGTCCATTCATCATTAAAAATAAGTCAAAATGGAGTAGGGTTGATAGGGGAATGCATTGAATGTTTAAAAGGATGAAAATAAGAAAAAATGCACTTGGGGGTCGACCATGACCATTGGGGGTCGACCCTCAAGAGAGGGATTTTTGTATGGTGTTTTTTGGCAGAGAGGTGAAAAATTGGAGGTCGACCCTAAAGGATAGTTGGGTCGACCGAAGTGTACACTTTGTTAGACATGATGCCCAAAAAAGTCAGATAGATTGTTAGAACCTTATTAATTTGATTAATAAATGCTTCTTCTTAATCTATTGTGTATTCATTATGGGTAATTGATCATGAAATGATCTATACGATATGAGATATCGATAAAGGTCCATAGGATATATTGTAGGAAAGTTATGTGATTAGATTATCACAGGTAGATAAAAATTTCCGGCTCCTGATACCTTATATAGTCACAGCTGTGGGTGAAGGTGGGCACTTCACTTATATGGCTGCCAGAATGCTAAGATGTTCTCAATAGTTGAGATGTAGTTCTATCTCGAACTATTGTAGTGGAGACTACACATCAGCATATGGGTGCTTAAATGTTCACTGACTGATTGCATTCAATGAGAGACCTCTTGCATAAACATACTATCAGATAGTTGGTCTCTCATTCACATTGAATGGTTTCGATGATCCTTAGATCTGATGAGTTCATCTATGACTAAGCAGTGATCTGACTGTTTTGATTCCACCAACGTATTTTCTAACTTAGGGAATACAATACAGTGACAGTTGGATAGTCAGAAAGTTGTTCGAGTCATGATGAATTTCAAACGAGAAATTCATGCTCATTAATTTGAGAGATTATCCAAGTTTCGGGTAAGACAGTTGATTAAGTTCAAATTCTGCGCAGGTGATTTTGAAAACAAAATAAGTTTTGAAATATATTTTTATTAAAAGGTATTATACTTATAAAAAGATTTCTTCAAAATGTTTTTCATGAGAAATTATTTCTCATGGCTTAATCATAAGTCTTGGAAACCCGGATGATTTGCAATGGGCTATGGGTTAGATAGTATGTCAATCTCGAAGGCTCATTAGGGATAATGTTTTTGGAATGATGAATCGAATTTAAAAGTTCATATGGCGGGATCCATAATGGTTAATGTTCATACACTGGGATTCAATTGCAACATGGATATCTCACGTCACTTGCAATTCCGATGTAATTCCCGTTTAAGGTCAATGGGATAACATTGGATAATCCAGGGTAAGAATGTCCCAAATCAATTTGTGGAGGTGCTCACATAAGAAATACAAGCTCAATAATTGATTTAAAAGTTAATCAATTATTTTAAGTGATTAAAAGTTAATCAATTATTTTTAGTGATTAAAAGTTAATCATTTAATTAAATAGATTAAAAGTTAATCTATTGTTTAAATTAATTGTTAATTTAAACTAATGGATTATTTTAGTAATTATTTGATTAACATAATTAAAAGGGAAATGGGTTTGACCCATATCCATAAACCCATTAAAATGGACCTTTAATATGGGCCAAAGCCCATGGGTTTAAACCCTAGGGTGGGGCACCCACTTGAGGAATCCTAATTGGATTAGGATTTGTTTAATTAAATAATTATTGAAATATCATTCATTTTATTATGAAATTAAAATCCAAGTGTTGGATTGCAATTAGGATTAAGATGTTATTGTAATTAAATTACAATAAGGAGTTTTAACTCCTTAAATCCCACGCCCCATAGAAGCTCACGCCCCCCCCCCCCCCCCCCCCCCCCCCCCTTGTGGATTCCTAGTTTGACTAGGTTTCCTACTTTGGTGTAGGATGTTGACTTATCTCTTTTAATTAAGGAATCCTCTTATAATAGGGACTCTTTAATTAATAGGATTACTATAACTAAAATAGTTATAGATTAAATAGGAGTTTATTTAATTAATAATAAGAGTTATTGTTAATTAATAAATCCTACTAGATAAGATCAAGTTGGAGTAGGATTAGAATAAAATCCTAGTCTATAAATACCCCAACACCCTAGACCATTAAGTAGAATTCTTCAGAATTTTTTCTCTCCTCTCCTCTCCTCTCTCTCTCCAAACCGTGAGCCCTAAGGGAGACCCCTAGGGATTTTCGTGAGCTATAATGGTAGTCCTAGTTGAGTTTTGCAAATCTAGGGTTTTTGACCTTAGTATTATTGGTGATAGAAAGTCTACACCATTGATCCATCTTCTTCCTCTTGCTTCTATAATTCTAAAGGAGATTCTAAAGCTTCGTGGGGATAACGAAGAACAAGGATCGAGCTTTTAGTATTTTTTCAGAGAAAACTCTACAAAGAGTTCTGACAGTTCGAGTGGATTAAGCTTCACCGTGAAAAGCATTCACCGACGTGAAACTCTTAGATAATTTTGATGCTTTTTATGGTGTTAAGATCTAGGGGATCCAGTTTCCGCATAAATTTTTATCCGGATCCCCCTTTACACTTTGGTCGACCGAACTATCCCCCAGGGTCGATCCTGATATGGGATTTCGGTTTTTATCATTGGTTGCTACAGTGGGTCGACCCAAGGATCCTCCAGGGTCGACCCTGATATGGAAAAACTTTCTAATTTTGCTTTTTAACAACTTCTAAACCCTTGAACCTTTCCTATATATATGGGACCTCTCCCAATCCGTGAAGGATGATTCCTTGGAGACATTTTAGAGCACTTTGAGCTCCTTTTGGGTTTATGAAAACTCTCATTACTTCTCCATTAGTTGGCCTCTAGGTTGTGTAAAGTTTTCATTCATATTTTCTCAAACTTGCATAAGATGATCCTTAATCATTAAGAGATCACCATAGGGCTTTCACAAACCCTAAATCCCACTGTATGCTCTTTTGTGAGCGTTGGTTAGCTTGAGCTAAAGCCGTCAAGGACGGAGATCGGTCTTCGAAGACCCTGGTTGATCACTTTGAGTAAGATTGGCCGGTGAGGAACCGGAGCTGCTGCTGCGGAGATCGAACGTGCTGTGTTCGTGGTTTGCAAGCTGAGGAATCGATACCGAGGAACGTTGTATCGTGTCCGGTTGGGTAAGATTCAAGTCTTGTATTGTTCAATTCTTCTCATAGTGAATTTTGTGCTGGACTAGGTCCCGTGGTTTTTCCCAGAAGGATTTTGCACGTAAAAATTTTGTGTGTTCAAGTAAGATTGATTGTGTGTGATTGACTAAAATTAAAATTGGTAGAGAAAATTGAAGTAGACCTATTCACCCCCTCTCTAGGTCTAAGAGTGCATTGAAATAAGGAATTTCAATTTAACTCGACCCTTGGGTTAACCCTAACTCATTAAGGTTAGCCACTATGACCAAACACCAATACTAATTGCTTAACTACCTTTAAGGTGTAACTTACCAATTTACCCCTTGAGTGTAATTAATTAATTAGGGTCACTGCAAATACATTAAAATTTAGATTTTTTTGAAAAAAATATGTTTTTAATTAATAATGAAAAAATTATATGTGCGAAGCATGTGCATCTTCACTAGCTAGTGTTTATAAAAGTATAAATGGCATATATGTTATTTTCAGAGCGAATAAGGACAGTCCAGTATCCGCTCTATTAAATATCTGACTGAATAGGAGTATTATATACTCCTATTCAGTCAGATATTTAATTGAGCGGTATATACTCCTATTCAATCAGATATTTAATAGAGCGGATACTGGACTGTCCTTATTCGCTCTGAAAATAAGCGAATATGCTCAGTTGACAAGCCTAACTAATAATATCAGTATTTTTGTGGACGTCAAGAAGTGCAACATCTCGTTCATACATGTGCTACCAATGGCATATCTTGACTACTCCGAATATAAGAGAAGGTAACATCATTATATAAAGAAAAGGCAAGACTCCAATGCATCACAGAAGTAGATTATCTATCAACTAAGTGTTTTCTTCTTTTTTTATAAGCATCCTCTGAACATATTTCAATGATAAAAGAAAAAAAAACTTGGTTTATTCTTTGTTTTATCCGGTTAAATCCGTAGTTGCATTTTTAGAACACCTGTCCCCATTAAACATAGGTAATTAGCTTTAACCCTAGGGTTAATGTAAATCTTATTTAAGTATTTAATTTTACTTTTATGAACCTAACTATCAGACACATGTTGCAACAACGAGAGGTAACAAGCCTAGCAACTAGCAAGGATCAACTTTAAAAGGCAGGCTACAAAAGGCCAGCTTAAAATGCTGAAAATCCTAATATTAATATGCTTTTAAGGTGTCAAATCATTATATAAGACCTAAGAAGGGATTATCGGTATCCTTTCAATCCAAAAAAAAAAGAAAAAAAAAAAAAAAAGGAAGAAGAAAGGATCATCCTAAACCTAAAAGCGCTTTCATGTGCCAATCCAAATGCCCCCTAATACTATACCCTAGGGTTAATGCTCAATTTCGAATGTTTTAGAAAATAGTACTAAAGTCGCACTCCAAAAGGATGTGTGGGGTCACACTGTTGGTCCTCTTGCAACGATTTTTTTTTTAAAGGTAATTTCACTGTATCAAACCAACATAAAAATACATTTAGTCTACTCATAAGAGGACGGAAGACTTACAATGTCGCGCCCCAAAATTTCATGTTGGTCCATAAGACCTTGGACCCATGACAATACGTATCCATGTCTTTATAACAACATAAAGGCATGCTAATAAATGAGTCTCGAATTTAAACTTCAATATAATTTTAAATCGGTCAACTAGATCTCAAATTTATAATTTAAAACCTAAGTAACATCTTTAATTGTATTATTACATCTTTCTCAACTGAATGAATAAAACTAACTAAGTATCGGATCAGTAGTATGGATAATGATCAATATCCACTCTGGTGTCCTGATAGCCACCTTCTTGCTCTTCTAGGTACTATTCCTCAATCCAAGGTCTTGAAGCACAAATGTCAAACTCTATTGAAACAACCAACATAAAAGCACAGCTGAGCAAACAAAAGCTCAATATATACAAAGTTTAGTTAACAATATCATAACATATAATCATGGTCATGCTTTATCATAGATAAACATATCGTACAGTTCATGTGTAGAACATGTAAACACAAAAGCATCAGTCATGGCATGTAAACACAAAAGCGTCATTCATGGCATGTAAGACTCGTGACTTGTGTAGGCAGATAAGATTTGTGCATGTTCATGTAAGATTCATGAACATGAAGATCTGTTTCTTTTGTTTCTGCCTGTTATTCCTATAGATGAACAGTCTTCTTGTTTATTGGAAGAGTGTTAGATGAGATAGGAGAAGGTAGTGGATGGACTGTCTTGAAGCTTGATCTTAAATAAAGGTGAAGATTCGGCCAGGAGGCTCGGCTCCAAAAACTTCCATAAAGATATTGAAGTAGAACATGAGGATGAACAAGGGAGAGCAGACAAGTGGCTTAATCCTCCTGAGATTGGTAGGATTCTCCAAGGCAAGTGTGAGAAGTAATTTCGTGGTTTAAATGAATAAGGAGGATCTGAATCTAGATAATTATTATTCAGAAGCATCTGTTTTTTTTTTTTTTTTGGCCCCTTTTGTTCTTTTTTCCTAATATTATTTCTTGTGGGCCTAAAGCATCTGTACTTGGTATTTGATGAAGAGATGAATTGGTGGATTTGTGGGTATATAAAATGTTTTTTTTCCTTGTAAAATTGATAAAACAATTAAAGAATCATGCTTTGACCCTAAGTAGCTAGCCAAGGTGTGGAGTTAGTAATCAAACATGAAACAGGAAAAGACAGCTTGAAAAATATTTTAAAAAATCTTGAATTCACTTGAGGAAAATAATCGTCTTTTAATTTTTCTCTTTCTTTCTTTTCAGGTAGAAACTTCAGGTTCTTTAACAATCCAATTTCTTAAATTCTCAAGAAATTTGTATTGCTCTTGGATCCAAATGATCAAAACCTTCTCCTTTTTCTTGTTTGAAGGGATTCACATTTCTTGTTATCCCAACATTTTTTTTAATCCAGAGAAAGAACTCTCTTTGTAGTAATTATTTTAGAACCATTTTAAACCGGAGCTTGGGTTCGGTTTCTGAAGTTTTCCTGCAAATGGATTCCTTGATTTTGTCCTAGCTAGACAGTTTCAATGACTTAATCAGCACTTCTAAGGTCATTGTGAAGCTAGAGCTTCTCCAGTTATGATAAAGTGTTTAAAGATTGCTTTTGGAATATCATTTGCTGACTCCCAGCACTCATAAATCAAGAAAGATATAAAGAGAATAAAGCCCAAAACATCTAAAGAATATATGCTTATCTCACTACAAAAGAAGCTTTAACCAAGAAATCCAAACCCAAACTGTTTCAACACTGGTTGGTTCAATTCCCCATCAGCAGAACAGGAATCAAACCTGAAAATTGATCATTATTAATATTTATTATTTACCTACTCTTTAGTAGTAATAGTCCGTTAGTAATGGGGGAGTGAAACTCTTACAAGCCATCACCCCTGAGATTAGATCCCATGACATCTCTCATAAGAGGGAGCACACCATACCATTGAGTATTTTACAATTTTAAAAAAAAAAAAAAAATCTGTGCCACGGAAAATCAAGTTCTACTTATGCACAGTACCTATAAATCACCAGATTCAAAATAATAAATATGTTTAATATATTGTAGAATATGATTTTCTTTTTCTCATATATAAATTCGTTTTTAATCTTTGAAATCTACAAACTTACTTCAAAAGTCACCTTCAAGGTGTGATAAAGAAAGAAAAGCAGAAAAAAGAGGTTCCATGGAATGAGGATATTCAAGGTACTTCTTGAGAGACGGCAAGTCTACTACCAGCATACCAATGGACATGGTGCCATATGGAGAGCATAGTAATTAGTAACAAGGTTTTCCAATTATTTTTTTAAAAAAAAAAATTAACAATTTGCGATTTTTTCGTCAATTGATTAAATTCATTAGATATTGATGGCTTCTTGAAAAAAAATTGTGACTTTTCAAAAGATAAAATTTGTGAATTAAATGCAAATTATTATAATTATAAAAAAAATTGTGAATAATTGTCATAGTTATGGAATATATCTATTTAGAATTTTTCATAATTAATAATCTCTTTTATTATCTTTTCGGACAGTTTCTCAATTGTTTTCCGATTTTTTTCAAAATTTGCCGATATTTTCCAAATTTAATTGCTGAACTCCAACTGGGTGACTAAGTTGAGGAGTACAGATGTTTGGACCCCACAACCCCACCCCCGCACGGTTCAATAGGCCCTACCTAAACAGAACTCGTTGAATAAAGGTAGACCCACTCGGATGACGTAACCATCCACTCTATCGCTTAATTTTGAACATTCACGAAAATGTGGCAAATGTATAAAAGCAATTTATAATCTCCTTAACCAGGTTACTCAAAAATGGTTTAAGAACTCAATGGACTAAGTCAAAGAATTTTCCAAGTTGCTAAGGACATGATCAAGATCTGAGAGGAGTTGGAGGTTCATTCTTAGTGAACCCTGAAACCCTTGATCCATCAAGTATTTGAAGAATTATACAAAATCATATTACAAAACAAGCCTTCAAACTCAACTGGGGATTGGAATGAGTTCCAGATAATGTTGGACTGAAGGAATCAACGGGGCTGAATCAAGTATCTAGTTTTCACATCTTTAGATCTCCCAAAGCTAACACTCTCAGCTCGACACCTTTTCCGAGAACCCATGGACTCGTCCACCTCATCGTCATCGCTGTTGACTATTTCAGAGGTTGATCTGGTCTGCATGCTCATACGTCTGGGTACAAAAACATTAAAGTAGTAGCTCACTATGCTTTCCTTGCACTTGGATGGAAAGAGCTTCAAGGCAGGCTTCCAGAAACTCTTACCTGTTGATATGGGATTCATTTTCACCAGGGACTTGAAACTTCTCTCCTCCTTTAGTGACCACAACTTAGAAACTTCTTCTCCCATCTCATCAAATTTCCAACTGAAGAAAGCAGGACCCAGATCAGATTGCAGTCGAGACCTTTCCTTGATAATGTGGTGTTTGATGCATTCTACAGATCTAGGAGAGACACAGGAACAAGAGTCTGGTTTCCCTTTTCCAATCACTCTCTCAATGGTCCTAGTTCTTCCACCTTCAATGGGCCAAATTTGGGTACCCAACCACTTTGAATAATCTGAATCACAATCATAAGGATTCTCATTGTTGCATGGATCAGTCCAGTCTGGCACATCGGCCTGAAAGCGGGGGCCAACTGGAATTGCCATTCTTGGAAGATAATCACCAATGAAGTTCAATAACCTGATTGACTTCCGAGATGTTTGAAGATTCAGTTGTTTTGGCTTCTCTGTACTAGATGGGTTTACACTGTTGACTGAGTCATCGAAAATGAGTAAGAGTGAGTCCCTAAGGATTGTTTTTGTCGGACTGGATGGGTTGGAACCATTGACTGATTCATCGGAATCAATTGAGAGAGGAAAGTCATCGTTGGGTGGATTGGTCCAGTCCAGTGCATCATCCTGAAAGGAAGGATCAGTAGAGACCTGATTTCCTTGAAAGTTGTCCCCAAAATTCAAAAACCGGAACGAACTGCGTGGGTTATGCAGAATTGTCTGATCAAGACTTCTGATCGAGTCAGCGTGATTGTGTAAGCATGCTCTTGAAGAGGCAGAAGAACTCTGTCCTTTGCTTAAACCTGTGAAACTTTGCTGATATGACTTCTCTGAAGTCAATTCAGATATATCTGAGGATTTGCCGCACAGAAATTGCTGAAGTTTCCGCTTTTTCTGGAAAAAAAAGGCATGAACTGTCATTTGGTTAGAATGGAAAGAGCAAAGCATTTGGGTATAATGAAGATGCAAACAATCCCAAAGGGGATAAACCTGAGCGAAGAACTGCTTGAAGACCTTTGACAAAGTCATATATGAGCTATAAGCTTCACCGCAATGGAACTGGTTGGGATTTCATGTTTGTAAATATTAGAGTTTAGATCATTAGATTTATCTCATGAATTGAAGTGGGTGAAAGCCTAATGGAGTTAATATACAAAACTGGCATTTCTCTATGTAACTATTCTGGTGCTCAGTATAGTACACGCCACAGAAAATTAATGTGGAGGACTTATGATTCAAGACTCATTTTACAGTAAGATATAATCAGAGCCCTGGAATGGAACTGAGTGAGGTTTCAAGTTTTAAGTTTAGATTTATCTCACAGATTGAAGTGGGTGAAATCCAGATGGAGCTAACATATACAAATAGCATTTCTCTGATCCTCTGTATAGTACATGCCACAGAAAATTTACGTGCGAAGTCATGATCCAAAACCCAAAATTTATTACATAAAATCTGCCACTCCCCTTCACTATTTATTTGATTTTCCAGAATAGTGATTGAGAGTTTGATGTCAATTCGAGAGTTTGAGGGGTTCCATGGTAAAGAGAGAATTGCTTAATTGGCTATGGTACCAATATCTATATCTGTCAAAGATAAAGGTATCATATTATTCTTGATGTTTTATGTGATCGCAGCAGTTACTAAAGACCACAAAAGATCAGAACAAGATCTTACTTTAGTCAGACATGTATAAACCAAGACCTGGCATCTGATATCTGAAAGATTGTTAAAATCTAACGGTAGGAATCACCTGATCATACTGTTAAGTCTGTTAAATCAAATTTCTGAAGTCTCGTTTTGAGCTTGTTTAACTGAAATCCTACTTGCAATAGCAAGATTTTGCTAGGAAATGATGTTGGATACGCTTCCCCGAAAACATATGATAAAACTTTTCGATTAGCACGGCATTTCAATATAGATATTTGAGATCCATTGTTGAGTTATGCTCATTGACTTGTGTTTCTTAAAGTAACTCTTCATGCTCCTCCTGAGAAGTTAAAACATCTCCCTCCAACTACACACATGCAGGTACAATACCATATAAAAAAGATTATGAACATCCAGAATAAAGTATACATTCCCATGGGATCTCCTCGTTTAATCGTCTGGAATCTTGTTTGTTCAGCAATGTGGTGCAAGTTAGCTTGTGAGTAGCAATTCAGTTTGAGAATATTTGTTTCAGCAATAGAACTTTTCACTTTCTCTAGTCACTCAAGCATATTTCTAGATTAGGAACAGTGGTCTTAATACCAGTGATATTAGCAAGCATTACATCACTGGCATATTTCTTCGGACAAATAAGGAATCTACGGGTTTTGTGTGATTCACAACCCAATAAGTCATGTAGCATATGTAGTTCATCCAAAACTCTCTGTTGAACACTCAATTGGGGATCCAAGAGCTATTGACGCCACTCCAGTAGTTATATATGCAAGGATAACATCTCAAAGCTCTGTCAAGTAAACAAGGGACGCCCCTGAAGCATGTTCACCCGTTCATCCAACATCTCCCTAAAGGTTCCAATCCATCAGAAATACGATCATAGTTACCCCATGGTATTCCATATGCAATCCCATCCAAAAAAATTAAGATCAAACCGATTATGTCTGGCAGAGAAATGATATTCAATGCCGTGATTAATAGTTCACAAAAAAGGTAATAAAATTCGAAAGAATTGGCTCCAATACTATGCATACACCAAAAAAGAAATCAAAAGTTCTTCAAAAGCTGAAATTGTGATCAATGATTAGAGCATGATAATCCTAATTTTCTAATACAAATGTCACTCAGTATTGGTGGCTCCTTTGGGAAAGGCCAATAAAATCTCGAGCTTGTAGTTCCTGTTTTACAAATGGATGCTTATAGATAATGCATACACAGATTAAAGACATTATATTTGACACCCGCCGACCAATCTATCACGAAAGCTATGGAAAATAAGATGGGATGATATAAAAGGGAAATGAGGTTGTGAGCTTACCGAAGGAAATTCAGCATTACTTGGAAGCAGAACTTTCCGCAGTTTAAGAATCTGACCCCGTGATTGGCGAACCGCTCCTGGTGACAATCTGGGATTGCAGGGATCAGTAGCAACTTCTTTTAACCACAATAACATGTCTAGCAAAGATTGATCATGTTTCTGTCTCAGAGAATTTGAACCAGCATTTGATCCAAGACCAGGTTTTTTTATTCTAATATGGTCCCTCTTTAGTGGAGAAACCTCATGCTTCCTCTCTTCCCCATGACAAACATCACCACCTTTTAACACTACCATCTTCACGTGAAAGATCCTGTAGACGGCCTTCTTTGATCTATTAGCTTCAATCCTGAAGTAAAAAAAAAAAACAATCTAGGCCATCAGCATTGCCATTTCTCTGAGATATATTGGTCAAGAACACTATTTCTCATTAAAAAAAAAATTTCAAAGCAGAGCTTATTTGAGTTCCTAAATAGAGAAAACAAATCCTGTAGGACTCGATCTTAAGCCAAATTCAATTTCGTTTAGAAGTTTTGAAATCTCAATGATTTCTCTATTTTTTCTAGCAAGTAGTAACAGTTTTTTTTTTTTTTGTTATTATATCGTGGATATCATCACGAGAGCCTTGAAAGCTCAGACTAGTCTCACGGGCTAACATAGGGAATACCCCCACCCCATGCAGCCGTTATTGAGGGGAGGCAGTGAATCGAACTCGAGACCTCCGGGTTTACTGTTCATCCATGACCACTGGGCCACACCCTCGGGGGGTTAGATTAACAGTTTGAAAACGCTAATTTCTGGGTTTTTGTTCGTTCGTGCCTTTTCTTCTACAGAATTAAAAAGTACAGGTTCTTTCCACATACATAAGAAAGATCATAGAGACTGTAAGAAGTTCTCAAGTTAGGGTTCTTTATGGGGTCATTGTTCTAACTTCTAATAAAGTAGCTCTAAGCCTCTAACCCTTGAATTAGTTAATTTGTTCTCATATATATTCAGGAGAAATTAGGAATATTCTACCCAAGAATCCAGATGATCCAATTTCAAAAGATCATAAATTAATCAATTTTTTTTTCTTTGAAAGTTCATAAAAATATAATACAAGATATATGTGATTCGTCACAATATAATTATCACATAATTCAAGATTTATGTGATTTATCACGATATAATAACATATTCTGTCGGATAATCAACTCCGTTTACTATTTTAAATGAAAATTACAAGTATAAAGGGATATAGGAATACCGTTTGAAGAGAGAAGCCCCACAATAACCCTTAGCAATACTTAGCACCAACTTGTTTGGCTTCTTTGACTAAAGAGAACCATGAGCTCTCAAAAAGAATAGGCAACCACTCCTAGGACACCTAATATATATTGGTTTTGATTCTTGACAAGTGATAAGTGCACTACAACCGTCCTTTAATGAAAAGACCGAAATACCCTTTATCTATACAGTAGGCCCTCTTATAATTAATATTTTATAACTTAATAATTAATAAATTTGTAAGAAACCAACTTAGTGTAGGGAATCCAGATAAAAAAAATATGCAGAATACTGGATCCCAAAGATCTTTACACCATAATAAACATTTAATATTAACTACATAATAGAAGAATATTAGTTCGGTAAATGATGTTTACCGGTAAAGCATAAAATCGATAAATTGTCAAAACTCTTTATAAAGATTTCTCAAAGAAATACTCAAAGCTCGATCCTCGCTCTTCACTATCTCCATGAAGCTTTCGAATCTTTCATTTGCTTTTGAAGAACAAATAGATGAAGGAGATTATGAAGTAAACTCTCTAACTCACAAAAACTCTTAAGGTTCAAAACCCTAAAGCTCTCCCTTGTAGCTCACGAAAATCCTTGAGGGCTCTCCCTTATAGCTCACGAAATTGTGGAGAATAATAATTATCTATTCCCACACGGTTTGATCTAGGAGTATATATAGATGTGGATCTTATCTACATCTTGATCATTATCCTTATCATTATCTTATAATGATAGTTATCCATTAGAGTTACTAATAATGATAACCTTTTTCATTAAAAGACTCCTAGTTTATCTATAAGAAGTTTGTTATAACAAACTTTCTAATTTAGAATTCATTTTCATAAAAAAACTCCTTAATTAATGGGATGTAACTAACTCCCTAAAATTAAAAAAATAAGAATAGACATTCTAGATTCTCCAAAAGGTGGGCGTGAGCATGAGGGGGGCGTGAGCTTCATGGTAGGAGATAAGGGATAATCTTTATCCTTATCTCTTTGTTTCTTCACTTCTAAGTTAGGTATCTAATCTCATCAGATAAGGGTTAATTAATTAACAATTATCTATTAACCAAAATCCCTCATACATAGGGAAGATAAAGTGGGCGCCCATCTTGGGGTTCTATCCCATGGGCTTGGGCCCACCAATAAGATTCATCTTGGTATGGGTTTTTATGAATATGGGTCCAACCCATTTCCCTTGTTTTTGGTTGATTAAATAATTATTATTATTAACATTTAATCTATTATTATTTCGAGCTTATATTTCTTTATGAGCATCTCCAAAGATTGCTCTGGGACATTCTAACCCTGGCTTATCCGATGTTATCCCATTAACCTTTTAATAGGAAGGGCACCGGAATTGCAAGTGACGTAAGATATCCATGTTGCAATTGAATCCTAGTGTAAGAACATAAACCAATAAAGGATCCCATCACATGAACTAATGCATATGATTGATCATTCCAATAACATTATCCCTAATAGGCCTTCGAGATTAATATATTATCTAACTCATAGCTTATTGTAGATCATCTGGGTTTCTAAGACATTTGATTAAGCCATGAGAAACTATTTCTCATAATAAAACATTTTGAGAAAAACTTTTATTAAGTATAATATATTTTATTAAAAAATATTTTTTAAACTTATTTGATTTCAAAATCACCTACGCAAACTTTAAGCTTAATGGACTGTCTCAGCCAGAACTTGGATAATCTCTCAATTTAATGAGCATAGATTTTTTGTTTGAAATTCATCATGACTCGAACAGCTTTCTGATTATCCAACTGTCACCTTATCGTAGTCCCTCAGGTAGAGAGTACTTAGGTGCAATCAAAACAGTCAGATCACTACTCAGTTATAAATGAACTCATCAGATCTAAGGATCATCAAAACTGTTCAATGTGAATGAGAGACCAATTATCTGATAGTATATTTATCTAAAAGGTCTCTCCACATTATGCCATGAAAAGTCATTTAGATTGTAAGATTCTTATTGATTAGATTAATAAAGACATCTTCTTTATCTATTATGAATTCATTATGGGTAATTGACCAACATCATGAGATGATCTATACGATATGAGATATCGAATAAGGGCCCTAGGATATATTGTAGGAAAGCTATGTGATTAGACTATCACAGGCAGATATAGCTTTCTAGTTCCTTATACCTTATAGAGTCACAGCTATGGGTGATGAACGAAGGAGGAATGTGATCTTTTATGAATAAAGACTCATTCTTTTTTTATTAAATTACAAAAAGATGTCTCAAATTTTCACAATAGGTGCACAAGAACACAAATATTTTTAGACTTGAAAGCCTCGAGACTTTTAAAGTACCACACTTTACAATTCTCACAAAAGGAAAGACTATTGTAAGATTAAACTCGAGAAATCAAAAGACACTTACCAACATGCATTTCATCAATCTAAGAAAATTAATGATTGGTATTGAAGAAAAATATTTTAAGAAAAAGTAAAAACTAAACCATTGAGGAGACTGCCAACAACACTCCGGGGCGGGCGCAACATAGCCTTGTACATGTCAACTAAGATGTATGCACGCAAACTGAGGTCTCGATTGGCATGCATAGAGGTATGTGGTGCCTCCCAAGTGGTCGCATCAACCAGAGAGGATGTTGTGTCTAAAACTTTTACTGATCACACCTAATTGAACTTTGAACTGACAAATATTTGACAAAAAAAATACAAAGAGCTCACTTTAATCCTTTCAAAGTATAGAAGAACCATTTCGTAAGGAAGCTAACTTTTTTCAGAGTTTCCCTCACAAGTACAATTCTCTCTCCTTATTATTCTACAACTCTAGTCTCCTATATTAAATACAACTATGGTCTCCTATACATAATACAATATCTCTATTTTTTTTTAAAAGGTTTATCTCTTAATTTAGAAGATTGCCCTTGTCATTATCTAAAATTATTAATCTTGCCATTTTTGGCAACGATTACACAAATAGACGAGTCAAAGAACTACAAAGGCAAACAAAAATATGTCGCAATCTAAAGATAAAAATAACGATAAGATGTGATAATTCATAATTCCAATAACGAACTAATGACTCTTATTGGATAAGGATAAGGATTTTTATCTACAGTTATAATTAGATCGAATTTTCGGTATATGGTGATCTGATTCCATTAAGATATTTAACATCCAATTTCTTTATTTATAAGTTATATAATTTTTCAAAAATTTACTTATCTATACTTTTAAGGCAAAAACTCCATTTGCAACATAGGATTTGATAATAAAGACTATTAAGTTTTAGTAAGTACTAGTAGAGACCCCGTGCGATGCACAAGTAATAATTAAAGAATATTTAAAATTAAATAATATTATTTATTTATTTAAATATTAAGTAATATATTTTAATAATATTTAATAAATTTTATTTTTAATAATATAATTTTTTATTTGATAAACATTATTATTTGTATTAATTAACTGACTTTCTAATAATAATTTTTTATTATTTTAATAATATTTAATAAAAAAATCATAAATTTCTTAGTATTAAACTTAAATTAATACACCCAAGAGTTGGAGATAAGAGAGAACTCTACAATAGTAGAGATAGAGAGGTCTTTAGGACGAGATAGTGGATCCCAAACCTACAAGAGTTTGAGATAAGAGAGGACTCTACAATAGTGGAGATAGAGAGGGTTCTAGGATGAGATATTGGGTCCCAAACCTGAACGGTGGGGATTAAAGAGAACGTCCATATGTTATCTCTAAAATAGAACTTATAAGATTGGAGGGATTGGGTTTTGGAGAGCAGAGAGAGAAGTCTTATTTCTTTATATTATAATATAGATGATTGACTTGGTATTCAAACTCTAAAAAAAAAAAAATGCAAACAATATGTAAACTCATGAGGAAGATAGAGTAAAGTGAGATCGCGTTGGATAAAGAATTGAACGCTCGAATTCATTTTGCTTACGATACTTTGATATATTGAGTCGGGGAATGCTGATGGGGCTTTAAGGTTTATTTATGTAGAATAGGTAGCCAAGTAGTTCTAGAATGCTAAGATCGAAGGAAATTAAGTCAAAAAATTTAGCACCAACTTCAAATGGTCATAAGTTGTGATCCTAGTATCACCATGTAACCCACAAGTTCTTAAAAAGACTTAAAATTGACGGTAGTTGGTTGCTCAAGTCCAAGCCGAAAGAAGACAGTTTCAGGGGGGACAAAAGACAAATTTAAGAATTTTTTATTATTATTTTTAGCAAGCTTTTGGTTTAGCGTATTTTAAGTATTTTTGGAGTCTAGTTTGTTTCAAAGACTTTAATTTAGCAAGTTAATGATAAATTAAGAGTTTCATAATTTTTAGGATTTTTATCATTTTTAATAATTTTTACTATTTTGAGTAAATTAGGGTTTGTGATGTATTTAAGATGTTTAGAAAAGTTTCTCGACTTGTTATCAATACATAATTTCGTTTCTTTAGAGATTATTCTTTGTTTACCTTGTAGATTCAAGGTTGGTTCTTGGAGGGAGACGTTTATCTCTTCTTCTCTTCAGTTTAATGTTTTATTTGCAATGTGTTTAAATGTAATGTACTTGCTTAATGGGTTTGTCGAGCAAGGGAGCTTGATGAATGTTCTGGGTTGTGGTGTTAAATCTATAAAAGTCCAAAAAAATAAATGAATGGACAAAAATCTTAGGTTATGTGATAATGAAATAATAAGAGAATAAAATAAGAAAACTTGCCTTGAGCCATATGTTGAAACCCAAACGGTTGCCCATTTTTTTAAGTTTGCTATCCCTTTTCACCCGTGTCTATATTGTGAGGGCTTTGAGTCTTCTCTCTCCTTACTCACCCTTTATGCTCGGCTTAGTGATGGGATTCCACAAGCTCTTATGTGATGTGCGTGAGTTGAAAGAGGGACCGAAAGCCCTTTATATAGCTCTATGCATTCCTTCCATCAAGAAATCCTCATTAATAAAGAGACTCTTCCTCCTCTAATTAATCTAGGTTAAGTGTGTCTTTTGTGATGGTTGGGTTCCTAAGTTGAATCCAAGTATCAAGGCCGATGAAAAAACTAAATGACTTATTGGAAGATTAATGGACACAAAAATTAAAAGACTTACAGGAAAACCAAAAGACTCATGAGAAAACAAAAGGACCCATGGAAGTCCATAGTGACCTTGAGTGTTACAAATCTCGTTCTCGGGTTTTCTGTCGAAGTTTTTCGCAGGAGATTTTCAAATCTGAATTTTTTCGGGTATTTATCGCCTAAATCTTGGTAATGATTAAAAATATATATTAAAATTACAAATAATTATATTAAATATCATCAAGTTATAAATTAATAAAACCAAAAACATTATGTATTTATCACGATAATTTTAAAACATCAGCTAAATCTAGCGATATTTACGGGATAAAAAGAGAAAATTATATTTCTCACAATATTTTTAAAATATCACGATAAAAATTAAGTTTTGAACTTTAGATATTTTTCTCGGGTTTTCTCGGAAGAAATTGGGTATTTCTCGAGAGATTTGTAACAATGGTGACCTTCATGAACCACCCTAATAGAATTTGTATGAAGTCTTAATGTAGTCATAAATGACCACAAGAGAATTCCAATAGTTACCTTGATTCATGAATCACCTTAACGTGACCATTAAGGCCACCAAGGAATTCCAAAAGTCACTAAGGAATTTCAACATGTGGGTCTTAATGGGGAAAGGGGGTTGTCGTTTGTTAGTAATTACAACATGTTAATTAGAGGGTTGTTTGAGAATGAGAAGGTGGATGAAACAATATTGATCTGGTATACATTATTGGGTTAAGGTATCACCTCTAAGCTGAAGTGAAGAACTATAGCTGTAAGTATTTAAAGAGGTTGATGTGTAGTATATGTAGGTTCAGGAAGCTAAAAGCAATATACGAATGTTATGGGGGCTGATGTACTAAAACCTATTAAGCATTTTATATTAGAAATATCATAAAACTACTTGTAGTAATTGATCATATAGACACAATCATTGACTACTAATCTCAATAAGGTTTTTGATATAGCCAAGAATGGGAGTTATTTGTTTTGTATTTTGAAGACCAAAAACCAAGTTCTCTCTTGCAATTAATAGTCTAGGTTCAAGAAGTTCAGAATAAATCCGTAAGTTATCAATTTCAATATTCAACTCATTCTCCACTTCAAAGTATCAAATCAATAACAAAGTTCTCAATTTCGATCAAAGATCGAAATATCCAAAATAACTCAATGTAAGGTTTTCTCTAGATTTGGGAAAAAATCTTAATCCCTTGGAATATCAAACAAGTGAATCGAAACAACTCAAATCCCTTGTTTAATATGTTGTCCGAAATCAACTGTAAGCTTTAGGGTTTCCAAATTTTGAGTTAATTTAATGATTGCAGATTTCAGATATAAGGGAAAATTGATCTTTCGAAAAAACCAGCAATAGAACAAACTAAAAATTCAACAAGAGCAACTAGTAGGCTATGATTAACCAAACTAGAGTGATAAATATAGAAAAGGAAAAGTAAAATTACCTCGATTGATGGATGGAGTGAAGAACAATGATTGTGATTAATATGTTGTCCGAAATCAACCCTAAGCTTTAGGGTTTCTAAAATTTGAGTTAATTTAATGATTGTAGATTTCAGATATAAGGGGAAATTGATCTTCTAAAAAACTTAGTAATAGAACAAACTAAAAATTCAAAAAAATCAACTAGTAGACTATGATTAACCAAACTTGAGTGATAAATATGGAAAGTACAATGTAGGGAAAGTACAACGTAAAATTACCTCGATTGATGGATGGAGTGAAGACAATGACTCTTATTCTAGGAGAAATCAAATATATTTTCCTAAAGATAATAAGAAGTAAACTTCTCTTCTAATTCGGCATTGGAAAGCTTGAATGAGAATTCTCTATAGAAATTTCTTTAATTATTATAAACTTTTTTCCTCAATGATTTACATAACTATTTAAAGGGATAGAAACCTTAAAACCCTAAGTAGAAAGAACTAGAAATAGGAAACAACTAATCCTTGTAACATTCTAACTCTAATAGTAATAGAATAAGTCAACATGACTAGTTTCCATAACTTCCTAACTCTAATAGGAAATTAAATCAATTACTAATTGTTAGAAATTCTGAAATTCTTGTAAAAATAATTAGAATTTACCAAAACACCCCTAAGAATGAAATTCTCCATAACTAATGGCTTGACTAGAGCCATAGGGGTAGCATATCACTTGGAAATTGGTCCTCTAGCTTGTCGTTGGACTGGTTAGACTAGGGTGGATCCATGTGGGCCCCACTTGCATTTCTTTATTTTGACTTTTCATCATCCTGGGTTTTCGGACTCTTGTAGAATTTGAGTAAGGCTTCTTTTTTTCCTTTTTTTTTTTTTCCTTGGATTCACTTGAAGGTTAATCTGGAGGTCAAGCCCAATAGACGTGAATTGGTTATCATGCGTAGCCATTGTATTTAAGGGTCCGAATTACTTCAAAGCCTAATTTTTGAATAATCAAAGACCAAATCAAAAGATCTGATTTATTTTTCGGTTTTGTTCCTGCATAAGTTTTGCTTAATGCTTGTTTTGACTTTGGGTTAGCCAACTGCTAAATTTCAGTGTCATAAAGGTTGCGGGTTATCGGACCAGAATTTGGTTGCTTCTTATAAGAGCTTCTCGGGGAAAACACCATTATGTGTTAGCTGAAAATGCAGTAAATATACTCTCATAGATGATCAGAAATGTTACAGAAAGCCAAAAAAAAAGTATCCAGTTCCTTGCCTGAGAGAAAACTGATGATTTCAAGTTTCTTTCTTTTGAATATAATAAGGTAAAAGTTCATTATGCATTAGATATGGTAACTCAGTTTCATGGTTTTCAGTAATTACAAAGATATTGTCAAGATCAGATTCTGATGATGCGAGAACAAAGCAGCATGATGTATTGAACCTCAAGGAACAAGATGTCTTATATTCATCATAGATAATGTCGATTTGAATTTTGAAACATTCTTGCATAAACCCATTTGAACAGAAGAAAGAGAAAGGACTCTGCTTTCTTTCTTCATTCATCTCACTTTCACTCTTCCTCCTTTTCCTTTGTTTCTGTTTCTGATGACATCCTTTGCTCGTAGAAGAATTGAGAAAGCAAAGCCACCAAAATCACTCCCAATGCCGCGACTTTTCGCCAGTCGGATGAAGAAGAGATCAAGGCATCGACAACCCCAATAACCAGCAAGCCAATTAATGCAAGGTAAATGTTCCTTCTGGTTTTTGATCCAGCATTTTCTTTAGTAAGTTCTCTAATCTTCTCTGTTTCCTCCTTAGCTTTTGCTCTCTCTTCAGGCACTTTCTGGCCCAGGTTCTTGAAGAACAGACCTTCATTCCTGTCCTTCTGGATTTGATCTTCGAACTCCATTAGCTCCCTCTCATTCTTCTCAATATCCAGTTTGTTCAACTCTGCCGATTCCTCGAAAGCTTGCACCCGGCTCTCTAAGTTCTCCATTATCTGCTAATCACAAATCAAAAGCTGAATTATCAAAAGAAAATAAATTTCCATGGCAATAAGGTGTATGAATTGGATGAACATATGAGAATTTGGACAGACTCGGGCGCCGGCTTCATCAAGTCCTTTTAGAGCATCTTCTCCAATTTTGTCGAATTCGGCATTGGCGTCTTCGGCAAATTGGGTTAGATAATCTGACCTCTCATCTAAGTAATCAGTTAGACGGACTTTCTGTGTTTGAAGCATTGCAATTTTGGCGAGCAGGTCCTGCTTTTGTGTATCCCCTTCGGGCGGGGAAGCCTCGGATCCAGCATCATTGGATTTGCAGAGAGATATGGTGGAATTCTTCTTGTTGGACAGTCTTCTTGTATGAACAAAGGCATGCTTGGTGGGAGTGAAGGAGGTTTGAATAGCCCTGAGGGCGATCATCTCTTTTTCTTTGAAGAGAGAGACATGGAAAATATTTTATGTACACACTAGAGTTGTTATTGTGAACCTCTCATTCCCAGAGAAACTATGAACATTATCTCTTTTTTGTAAAATGATAATTGAAAAGTGAGGTCAAATACCTTTCTTTGAGGGGGTTATTACCAATTTGCATTTGTCCATATTATCCATAAGAAAAGAAAATTGAAAGTACTAGCGAAGACGCTGACTTCCAAACTCTTATGGTGGAAGCTATTCACTCAAAGGAGGAAGTTATGGTTTCAACTGCTTGTACAGGCAACAGGAAAAAAAGAAACTCACTATGGCAGGCACACTCAAAAGGAGAAATTTATGGCACAACGAAAAGTAGTGACATAAGTTGCTACCCGTGAGAGTTTGAAAGTCTACGGGCTAATATTTCTAAAGAAAATTTTAGTTTCCCTAATACAATAGTTTCATCCCCCAATTTTCTCTCCTTTTTTCTGTTTTTAACTATTTTCTCGGCAACCAAAAAGGTGGTAAAGGACAATTGAAAGAATAATATGCTTTATGGAACATCAAGGACCGTGCTTCCTTCTTTTCACTCCACATACCACACATCTTGACAGATTCATCCATTTCCTGGATAGCTCAGGATCCTCTCGAGTTGAACTCGAGAGAATCTCTCCGGTTTGAACCCCTAGAGGTCGCCGTGTCTCCTTTGACACCCCTTAACCATGGGTAAGGTTCACCCACCCCTAGGGTTCACCCATCCATCCTTGGTTTTTTTAAAAAAATATTAATTCTTTTTTTTAAATTAAAAACTTTTTTTAATATTAAAAAAACTCTAAAAACAGTTTTTTTAATTTAAAAAATAATAATTAATATATATAAAAAAAAAACCAAGGATGGGTGGGTGAACCCTAGGGGTGGGTGAACCTTACGTACCCATGGTTAAGGGTTGTAAAAGGAGACACGTGGCGATCTCTAGGGGTTCAAACCGGAGAGATTCTCTCGAGTTGAACTCGAGAGAATCCTGAGCCTTCATGGATAGGGTCCGAGACCGCAGTCAAGATTCAAGAATGACACCAGTCAGATTACCAGCCGCAGCGGCTCAACCACATAGCCTCGCCAACCTCAGCCAGCTAGGCAAAACTAATATCATTTTATACACATAAATCACATTGAAAGATAAATTTAAACATTTGAATATTTGATCCGGAGTTCAAACGTGGGATGGCTAGAAATATAGCTGGTTAACGGTTCAAGGAACAAAAAACAACCGCCAGTGGGTTTGGTTAGATGCCTTCCTGTTGCTCTGGCTTCTGGGTTGTGCCCACTGTCCATCCATTGAGGTCATTAGTCCCAAGGTCGATGCCATTGCCCAACCTTTATGTTAGCCTCCAGCTCGACATGATCACGTCCTTAAATGCCAGGCTATGAGTCCACACCTTTAGGCTACCCATTGGATTAGCGATAAGCTTTGCTCAAATTTTTCTACCTTTAGCAGTCCTACAGGCTACAGTCTTTGTTGCAGTAATGAGATTGCTAGGATTATTGAAATACTGTAAGTTTCAGGGATGTTGTACGAATGATCTATAATCTGTATAAAAAAAAGATATCTAATACTATTCTAATAGCAACGTAACATAAATTTTAAATATCATATAGCTCTGCCCCCTCTCTATCTCAAGCTGATGACAAGTTTATCTAAGATCCATTCTTTTGCAAAGCCTTACAAAAGCTCGACACTTTGCAAGTCTCCAGACAATAAGTAGACATTACATGTTTCATCATTTTGCAATAATATTTATGTTATTTCTTAGCCCAGAACCTTCCAATAAACTCATTCCTAATTTCCTATCATCACGAGACTTGAAGCCCCGCATTGTTTTGTCAGACTTGAAATCCCTAATTTTGCAGATTTTGAAGTACCACGGGAATTATAATCCTGAAAAATGTAAAGCAAAAGAACAACATAAGAATTGACAACTCCAAATTACAAATTCTCACCTCCAATTCGTGCATAAGGAACAGGGCCTCAGAGTTTGCTAAACAAACATGAATCCCAAACTAAACTAATGGCAATGCCAATATCGGCGAGCTCCTCGCATAAGCGATGGATGGTCTCTTCAAATGGCTTTGTAAGTTGGATCTTCAAAATTCAGATGGATTCAAATGAAGATGGTCTTGAAATCTGAGTGCCCTTAGATCACACTGCAAATGCTCATCATCTCCGCCCTCCAAATGTTTGGCCAGTCCTTGGATTGACCACAAACCAAGTTGACACCCTAATCAATATTATTAGGCAGACAAAAAGATTGGCCAAAAGCCATAGTTTTTGCAATGCTATAACAAAACGAAATCAACAAGTAAATTCAATTCAAAATCATCAATCTTAAACATCATCCAACTCCCAGGCCATGCCTGGATTTACCACAGTAGATATAATCCTAGAATTTCATACAATCATGAGCTTTAACTAGAGGATATAATCATAATTCCTGGGGCACCAATCACTCCACCTCGTACCCTTTTTCTTGGAGCTCCGATACCACTTCATTTCTCATCCGTAGCCATAGCTTCTGAGATTCTTGCTCTAACTTCTTGTTCTCTATTTTCTTCAAGAAATTATCGGAATCCGTCCCAGTTTCGACAGAACCTTTAGGACCGATGGCGGTACCGTGCATGCCCCCACTCGCAATGAACTCCTCCATTGCCTCTTCGTCACCCGGATAGGGATATTTCCGGCGCTCGTACAGGTGGGCCATCTCTGTCTCTTCCTTGGGTCGAGGCTTAAGCGTCCACCAACCAAGCGGCGATGTTTCATTCCACAACCAAGCTGCACCAAAGACCGTGTAGGTGCATAGTAGACCCTTACCTATTTGCTTCCAGAAGTGGTAATCTTCCTTTCCCAATCCTATTTTTTTCAGAAACTTCTGGGCTTTCGTTAATTTCGTCATTTGATAGCCTGCTATTATACAATTCTAAGTGAGACGTTTTGTCGAACAGTTGGAGGATGTTGAAAAATCAATATGACGAAAAAACACAAAACAAAAGCTGATCTATCTGATATATGAAATTTTACCTGTTTTGGCTACTCGGTAACCTCTACGATGGGGGCTGCATTTGTTGCTCTTGGTGAATTGTGGGAGGGAAACGGCTGAGTTGGGAATTGGGATCTGCCGCCTCTCTTCGATTTTTTCCAATCTATTCTAGCCGTACACATTGGAATATATATAAGAGGCATGTGAGCCCTACCCTAAGCAAAAACCAAGCCTAATAGTTTTTGACTGAAAAGAACCAGGCGTGTGAGCCCTAACCTAAAATATGGATATAGGAAATTGACACCCATTACAAAAGCCTGAATCAAGAAAACATAAATGGAAAATCACATAGATTTTTCTATAAAAAAAATATAAAAGGGCGAAAAAAAAAAACCCCTAAGGGGGCATTTGGCTTGGATTTTTTTGGCCAAAAATCAATTATGATCAAATTGAATGTGTAGAAATTAATGGTTAAATATCTATTTTTTTCAAATAATAGTGTTGGGAGAATAAGTAGGTGAGTCTCTCAACTTCGTATTCTCCTAAAACTATTATTTGACCATTAATTTCTACACAATCAATTTTACCAGAATTGATTTTTGGTCAAAAAAATCCAATCCAAATGCCACCAAAAACCCATTGCCCGGATTCATTCAAAAACTCAAAAGTTCATCATCATGCCGATGTATCAAAAGTGCTTATCCAACTCTCTTTGAATTGCAAACCCAGTTCCAAAATCCTGACCTTTCATGAATTCAACAATCTCTACACCTTTTCATGAATTCAACAATCTCTTCAGCTCATCTGGGTCAAGTTAGGGTTTCCTTGTCTCATGCATTGAAACTTACAGATAATGGAATCAAATCTAATCTAATCTAATCTTAAACAAAATGGAATCAAATTAACTGGGGGAAACCAAAAACAAAGAACACTGAAATTCCATTACTTTAAATCAAACCCCAAATCTTGGTGGGAAAAAAAATCAATGGAGGGACGAGAACATTGATCGTCCCTTTTCAAATCCGCCATTATTCTTTCAAACAAACTCAGAGGAATACATAAAGGGGATGAATCTTTTAGCAAAAATAAAATTTAAAAAAAAAATTGAGAGAGATCGAATGAAATAAGTACCTGTTCGTCGCCGGAGAACCGAGGAAAAGATCTGAACAACCCGTTTCACCTGCGACTGTTGGGAAGATAGTTGAGAAGAGAGAAGAGGAAGAAAAGGGTTCAAGAGAAGAGGGTAGAGATGACGAAGAGGGCTGGAGTTGAGATCCCGGAATAAGGTATTGCGAAAGAGCAATAGTTCAACTCCACGGGCGAGGAGTGAACTATTGCTCCTCGCTCTCACAAAGCGGCCCTCACTTGACTCAGGTTGATTTCTAACCCTAGAGTTAAAATTTTTTGATTTTATTTTTCTAAAAACAAAGGATAGATGGGTGAATCCTAACCACAGTTAAAAGGATTTTACTGAGGGAGAGGGACACATGGCATGAAAAGGAGACTCAAGACGCCCCTATTTGCATCACCTACTGAGGAGATTAGAATATTTTTCCATTACGAAAATGGGAGAGCGTGCGGCTTAGAAGGAGGGCTTTTTACCTCCAACCCAATGTTCTTTTAAAAGAAGGAAAATAGTTAATGTACCTGGATCTAAGATCCCAAGACTGGACCTCATTGGTCCAGACTAATGTGACAAGCCAAGGTCCCAAAAGGATCACTAGCGAAATACCACATTTAGAAGCCCATTTACTCCACAATTTAGATTGAAATGGAATTTTGATGCTAGGATCTTAGGTAGAAACGGGTGATATTTTAGTAGGTAAATTAACGCCCCAGATGGCGAAAAAATCATCGTATGCTCCAGAAGATAGATTATTACGAGTCATACTTGGCATTCAAGTATCCACTTCAAAGAAAACTTGTCTAAAACTACCTATAGGTGGCAGCGGTCGAGTTATTGGTATTTATGAGGGGGGGGCATGGACCAATGAGGTTTAGTCTTGGGTTTGGAAATGATTTTCCCAAGTATGCCTATCATTGCTCTTAAAAGAATGATCCCTACGACCTTTTTTCTATTGTTCTCCAAAAGGTGCGCTGAGAACACCTTATTCTTAGAAAACTGTTTCGATTTTTTACGCTTTCAAACGTGTTTTCGCAATTCTGTTCCTTGCTATAAAAAAATTTTCTCCCGGAAAATGCCAAACACCCCAAATGTCGCGCCCCAAAATACCCCCTACGAGTTTAGGGATACTTTAGGCGTGATTATACTTAACCTGGCAAACTATCCTGTCAAAATACACAAGGCGCAATATATAATGGAAATATAAAGAAATGCGGAAGCTTAATCATGTGTAGAAGCGTAATCCAAATTTTTTTTTTTCTACATCTAGTTTGTATTCCAAGTTTGTACATACATAAACAAAGTAAAGGTAGACATGCCCATCTATCAAAATACAAAACGAAACCTCACAGTCTCTCCCCTCAACAGTAGTCTAGATAGGGCCACCTATCTAGGTCTCTGTCCTCCTGTAACTGCATTGGGATAGGCGGATCCCTTTTTTCCTCGTACTCTTCTTCAACCCATGGTTCTGGGTTGCAAATGTTAAAATAACCTGCCGATATAAATGTACGGCTGAGCATGGAATACTCAGCGAGCCAAAACTACTAGCTAACAGTGCTATCATAATCAAAATATTACATACAATTGCGTAAGGGAACATTAATCATAAAATTCATGCTTAAAATCTTGTCATGGAAAACCTTTTTTAAACTTGTTCTTTTTATGGAAAAACACCGTCTTGTGCATGCTTATGAGTTCTTATAATGTTTGTGAGTCTCGTGTTTTCTTATGAGTTCTTCACTAGTGGCGCCCTTCGTATCATCCCACTAAACACCCACCCAAAGTAACTTGGGAATATCAGATGGTTAGTGGCGTTCCTCGGGCAATCCCACTACCTTATGAGTTCTTACAAGTTCTTACCATCCCACTAAACACCCACCCAAAGTAACTTAGGAATATCAGATGATTAGTCAAGTTCTTGCCATTCCACTAAACACCCACCCAAAGTAACTTGGGAATATCAGATGATTAGTCAAGTTCTTGTCATTCCACTAAACACCCACCCAAAGTAAATTGAGAATATCAGATTAGTCAAGTTCTTACCATTCCACTAAACACCCACCCAAAGTAACTTGGGAATATCAGATGATTAGTCAAGTTCTGGTCATTCCACTAAACACCCACCCAAAGTAATTTGGGAATATCAGATGATTAGTCAAGTTCTTACCATTCCACTAAACACCCACCCAAAGTAACTTGGGAATATCAGATGATTAGTCAAGTTCTTACCATTCCACTAAACACCCACCCAAAGTAACTTGGGAATATCAGATGATTAGTGGCGAGTTCTTACAAGTTCTTATGAGCTTTACTATGAGCTTATGCCCCTTTCTTATGAATTGCCTTTGATAAGCTCCCATATGATTCTTTTGAAAAACATGCTTATGCGTAAACTCGATCATGCAAGACTTATCGTGCATGGAGTGCTTGTAAGTATTATCATGTACATATGGAAGGCCTTAACAATTTATGTGAATTCATACAAGACATGTGATCACTATAGTATACTTGAAAAATTATAGGAACATAGCATATTTTCCATGCATTTCATCACATCATCAATACTATGGCCTTTAAGCCTAAATCCTCACATCATGCTCAAAATCATGTCTTATTTGTAGGTAATAATATTTTACTTACAATATAGCCATATTAATCATGTTATTGAAAAACCCCCAAATCTCAACTCTCTATTCAATCATTTGATCATTTTCTAGTTTCACTCCCAAGTCATATTTTTACATTTGCATCCTAGCAAGCTAAATCACATATTTGATCATTTCTTCGATCTTAGTATGATAACAAAGATATATAGTGGTTTTACTTACATCTCATTCAAAATCATACTTGCACTATTGCAAGATAGCAAAGCTAGATAATAGTTTTACTTACCTTGCAAGGATCAAATCTTAGTGTAGAAGGATGATCTAACACGAGCTTGAGCTTGGAAATGGAGATCCATGCTCAAGGAAGAAGGTTCAAGCTTGTGGAAGCTTTGAAAAGTAATGATTCGATCTCCTCCTTGGTCTCAAACACAATCCCCCTTTGGAAACCTAGGTTTCCTTCTTTTTCTCTCAAAAAGTCCCTCTCTAAGTGTTAGGAACCTTGGACCCCCGAAAAATTGGGTATATATAGTGTTAGGTTAGTGAAAAAACCCAAAAAAATCATTTCTGGGCAATCTCGCTCGAGCGGGCTTCCATCTCGCTCGAGCGGGTTACTCCCTGGCCTCAAAAACTCGTTTTTGATCAATCTCGCTCGAGCGGGTTTGGATCTTGCTCGCGCGAGTTTTTCTACAAAAATGCACCTCAGTAAATCGGCCATAACTTTTGACTCCCTTATTGGAGTTTGACGATTCAAATTGCGTTGGATTTGTCTTTCAAATGAGAACAACTTTTATGTTTTGTAAAACTCCAAATTTTGAGTTTTACTTTAGCAAAAATGGCTCCAAAGATGACTGGTCTGTAAATGGGTTTCAATAGCCCAGATTTCAACAGTCCCGACTTTGGAAATCGGACTTTTGACTCAACCCCGGCTCAAAATTAAGAAAAATGGTAAACATGAACCTTGAAGAGGGTTCAAATACCTTTCCAAAAATTTAAAAATCGCTCGATTCCAATCAGTTATGAGCGAACTAGAGCTTTTCAAAGTTGAGGGTTTGCTAAGGCATAACCCTTGTTAACACTTTAGAGTATTCTATACTCTTACTTTCTTCATTCCAAACACCTATAAACACCCAAAGCTTAAGAAAACAATATTAAGGCTTTTAATACATGCCATAAAGATCCAGGGTTCTACATCCTCCCCCCCTTACAGAAATTTCATCCTCGAAATTTAGAAAGATACATAGGTATGATGAAAATAAAATTTACATGGAAACATCCCTTATACAAATAAATGGGGATACTTTTTCCTCACTTCCGCTTCGCGCTCCAAAGTAGCTTCTTCCTTAGAGTGATGTTGCCATCGAACAAGAACCAAGGGAATAACCTTATTACGTAAAACTTGATCTCTACGGTCCAAAATCTCAACTGGCTCTTCTACTAAGGTGAGGTCCTCACGGATTTCCAATGGTTCAAGTTCTAGAATATGCGAAGGATCCAGGATATACTTTCGAAGCATGGACACATGGAAAACGTTGTGAACTGCTGCCATGTGAGTGGGTAGAGCAACCCGGTATGCAACTTCACCAACTCGGGTGACAATTTCGAACGGACCCACATACCTCGGACTGAGCTTTCCTCTTTTGCCAAACCTTATAACACCCTTTGTCGGCGAAACCTTCACAAATACCATATCGCCAACTCGAAACTCAAGATCTCGTTTATGGGTGTCGGCATAGCTCTTTTGCCTATCCTAGGCCGTCTTCAATCTCTCTCTAATGATTTTGACCTTATTCGCAGTTTGTTCAATTAACTCAGGGCCCAACACCTTCCTCTCTCCGACTTCATCCCAATATAATGGAGACCTGCAACTACGCCCATATAAAGCTTCTAAATGTGCCATTTGGATGCTCACCTGATAACTATTGTTGTAGGCGAACTCAACCAAAGGCAAGTGATCTTCCCAACTGCCTTTGAAGTCAAGCATATAGGCCCGGAGCATATCCTCTATCACCTGATTCACCCTCTCGGTTTGTCCGTCAGTCTGTGGATGGAAAGCAGTGCTAAAGTCTAAACTGGAACCCATAGCGCTCTGGAAGCTCTTCCAAAACCTGGAAGTAAATCTAGGATCCCTGTCTGACACAATACTCACCGACACCCCATGCAACCGAACCACTTCTTTGAGATACAATTCTGCAAGTTGGTTCGAGTTGAACGTAGTCCGATAAGGCAAGAAATTGGCGGACTTTGTCAAACGATCAACCACTACCCATATTGCATCCGATTTCTTTGCCGTCTTTGGCAACCCCGTGATGAAATCCATAGAGATGTTCTCCCATTTCCACTCGGGAATAGGAAGGGATTGCAAAAGCCCTGCTGGCCTCATATGCTCGGCCTTCACTTGTTGGCACACTAAGCATCTTGATACATACTCGGCGACTTCCCTCTTCATGTTCCGTCACCAAAAATGTCCTTTGAGGTTCTTATACATCTTTGTACCACCAGGATGCATAGTATACTTAAACCGATGGGCTTCGTCTAAGATTTCTAGTTTAAGCTTCTCATCGGCTGGAACACAAATCCTTCACTTGAATGTAATTGTCTCATCACTTTGCACTGTGAAATCCTTACTGCCATTGCGAACCGACTTGTCTCTATACGCGAGTAGCTCGGCATCCAACTCTTGTAATTCTCGGATCATGGCCAATATATAAGGCCTAACGGTGACATTAGCCATTACTGGCCCAAAGGTAGGAAGGTTGAAACTAATATCAAGGTTAGAAACATCCTCTAACAACTTTCACTCTTGCACCATCATGTGTGCTACAAGTCCAGTAGACTTCCTGCTCAAAGCATCTGCCACCACATTAGCCTTACCTGGATGGTACTGGATAGAACACTCATAGTCCTTCAAGAATTCCATCCATCGGCGTTGTCGCATATTCAACTCTTTTTGGGGAAATAGGTATTTTAAGCTTTTATGATCCGTGAAAACATCAAACTCTTCCCCATACAGGTAATGCCGCCAAATCTTTAATGCGAAAACTACCGCAGCCAACTCCAAGTCATGAGTAGGATAGTTATTTTCATGCTCCTTTAATTGCCGGGAAGCGTAAGCGATGACATTCCCGCATTGCAAAAGAACACATCCTAGCCCAATACTCGAGGCATTACTGTAAACCACGAAACCTCCACTCCCCGATGGCACTGTGAGAACGAGGGCCGTAGTAAGCCTCTTCTTCAACTCTACAAAACTTGCTTCACATTTCTCACTCCAAGCAAACTTGGCATTCTTCCGCCTCAAATACGTGAGTGGTGCGGCCAAGCTGAAGAATCCCTTTACGAATCTCCTATAGTATCCTGCCAAACCAAGGAAGCTGCGTATCTCGGTAACACTCCTGGGTCTTTCTCATTTCATTACTGCTTCTATCTTTGTTGGGTCTACTGAAATACCCTCGGCAGATACCACGTGGTCAAGGAATGCCACTTTCTCCAACCAAAATTCACACTTACTCAACTTGGCATACAGTCTATGCTCTCGAAGAGTCTCAAGTGTAAGGCAAAGGTCTCGATCATGGTCCTCTTGTGTCGAGGAATATACTAAGATATCATCAACAAAGACGATAACACACCTGTCGAGACAAGACTTAAACACCCGGTTCATCAAATCCATGAACGCCGCCGGTGCATTCGTTAGACCAAAAAGCATAACTAGGAACTCGTAGTGCCCGTACCGAGTCCTAAAAGCAGTATTTGGCACATCTTTGGTTTTGATTTTCAACTGATGATACCCTGATCGTAGATCAATCTTAGAGAAGAACCTTGCTCCTTTCAGTTGGTCGAATAAATCATCTATCCGTGGTAATGGATAACGATTCTTAATCGTGACCTTGTTCAACTGTCTATAATCGATGCACATCCTCATCGACCCATCCTTCTTCTTCACGAAGAGTACCGGTGCTCCTCACGGTAAAACACTTGGTCGGATGAAACCAAGTCATTGTAACTCTTCTAGTTGCTCCTTCAATTCTTTCAGTTCAATTGGGGTCATCCTGTATGGAGCCTTAGAAATTAGAGCCGTTCCTGGAGCGAGCTCTATAGCAAACTCCATCTCCCTATCTGGAGGCAATCCCGGTAAGTCCTCGAGAAATACATCTAAGTACTCACTCACCACCGGAATGGCTGAGGAGTCTCGTGCCTCCGGATTTGCAAGACTTAGAGCCGCTAGACGGGCTATATCTCTCATTCGTAGTCCACGAAAGTGGAATGGCTTAACGCCCTCTGGCTCAAATTTCACAATCTTCTCAAAACAAGTCATATGCCCGTGGTGTGCAACTAGCCAATCCATCCCGAGAATAACATCGAAGTCCAAGTCTTGGAACTCAAGGATGATCAGATCGATCAGCAATTCATACTGCCCAACTTGAACTATACAATTCCAGTATCCTTGGTCTGTGTCAACCGACTTGCCAAGCGGAGTCGATATAATTAACTCGTGTCGTAGGCGACTCGGCTCAGACGCGAACCCTTTGGCGAAACTAGGTGACACAAATGAATGTGTCGATCCCGTGTCGATCAATACTAGAGCTAGACACTCGTTCACTAGCAAAATGTCTGTGCATTGTAATTAGCTATATCAATAAATTTTAAGCAAAACACACCTAGAGTATAGGTAGCATGATATACACGTAAGTATACATATACAACATATAATAGCAATTTATACTTAAAAATTTTACAATTTTCGCGTACCTTGCACGACATCGTCAGATGCCTGTCCGTCTCTCTCAGTCAAGGCAAAGACCCGGCCCTGGTTTGCCTTGCGAGGCTGCTGTGTGGTCAAAATGGGTCGTGCGGGTCTAGATGCAGAAGCTTGTGAGGATCCCTGTTGGGAAGTCTGTCGCACTGGGGGCCTGCTCCCTTAAGGCTGAACCCATGACTGTCGACGAGGGAAATCTCTAATCATGTGGCCTTGCTCGCCACAATGGAAACACCCACCCAATGCCTTCCGACACTCTCCAGTCGGATGCCTTTGGCCACAATAATAGCACTCCTCAAAAGATGAAGAGGATGCAGGCGGCACATGTCTAGTGCCCTGAGAAAAAGGGGGGGCGAGGTGCTTGTGAAGTAGCCGGCCGTGGCACTGGTGATGTAAAAGAAGGCCTTTGTGTCGATGTAGGCCTAGGAGCTGGGTACGGGGACATCCTGGCCCTCTTCTCTGGTGGCCCCGCTCTACTAGACTGGCCTCGAGTCATCTCTCTCCTCTTGAAGAATTCTTTGGAATTCTTCTCAGCAAGTTTCGCCTTGCTCACAATCTCTCCCCAGGTGCTCACTTGGAACATCGAGACTCGGTCTCGAATAGAATCCTTCAATCCCGTTTCAAACTTTCTAACTCGTATATTTTCTAAAGCGATCAGCTGTGGTGCAAATCAGGACAACTCCACGAATGAGGCCTCGTAATTTGCCGCAGACATATCTCCCTATACCAAGGTGAGAAACTCCACCTCCTTCTGTTCCCTGACAGCCATAGGAAAGTACTGTTTGTAGAAGACATCCAGGAATTCCCCACATGACCATGGCTCCCCTGCTCTAGAGGGATCTCTCTGCCTCAGTGTAGCCCTCCACCAATGCTTGGCCGCACCTTCCATCACGAAGGTGGCCCAGTCAACTCGTTGCTCATCCGTACAGCGGAGTGCTCTGAATATCTTCTCCATCTGCATGATCCATGCCTCTGCGACCATAGGATCTGTAGTGCCGATGAAGGTCGAAGGATGCAATCTCCTAAACGCCTCAAGTCCTACGGTGTGATGGACATGAGTGGGTGTAGGCGTAGGAGTAGCGGCAGCAGCAGGCCTGGCTGCTAGCATTGCCAAGGTCTCTGCTATGGATGCAAAGCCCTGAGCAAAATTGAGTTATGCATCACCCGATGGAGGAGGGGATGATCCACTGCTCCTGGTATGGTGTCCACAACCCCATGAGCTACGTCTCATGACTGTGTCCTGAGAACAATAGCAAAACATGAGTCTAACTTGGAAATCAACTTCATTTTGATCATAACTTTAAGCTCATTCTTCATTTATAAGGCACATAATAGTAAGACATTGAGGTATACATTGTAATTGATAAGCATATAATTTGTGGTCCTAACATAGGATACTAAGTTCGGTTGGATTCCAACCGGTTATGGACTAAGACTAAAGGCTAGTCTATACTTGGAATACAACTCCTTCCTAAATCCTAATGCCTTGTGTTGATCGTGGTTTCGAGTACTAAATGACCCTAGGGACTCTAATGCCTAAGCTCTGATACCACATTTGTCTACTTTAGGCGTGATTATACTTAACCTGGCAAACCATCCTGTCAAAATACACAAGACACAATATATCATAGAAACATAAAGAAATGCAGAAGCTTAATCATGTGTAGAAGCGTAACCCAAAAATTTCTTTTTCTACATCTAGTTTGTATTCCAAGTTTGTACATACATAAACAAAGTAAAGGTGGACATGCCCACCTATCAAAATACAAAAAGAAACCTCACAGTCTCTCCCCTCAACAGTAGTCTAGATAGGGCCACCTATCTAGGTCTCTGTCCTCCTGTGACTGCATTGGGATCGGCGGATCCCTTTCTTCCTCGTACTCTTCTTCAACCCATGGTTCCGAGTTGCAAATGTTTAAAGAACCTGCCAACATAAATGTATGGCTTAGCATGGAATACTCAGCGAGCCAAAACTACTAGCTAACAGTGCTATCATAATCAAAATATTACATACAATTGCGTAAGGGATCATTAATCATAAAATTCATGCTTAAAATCTTGTCATGGAAAACGTTTTTTAAACTTGTTCTTTTTATGGAAAAACATCGTCTTGTGCATGCTTATGAGTTCTTATAATGTTTGTGAGTCTTGTGTTTTCTTATGAGTTCTTCACTAGTGGCGCCCTTTGTACCATCCCACTAAACACCCACCCAAAGTAACTTGGGAATATCAGATGGTTAGTGGCGCTCCTCGAGCCGTCCCACTACCTCATGAGTTCTTACAAGTTCTTACCATCCTACTAAACGCCCACCCAAAGTAACTTGGGAATATTAGTTGATTAGTCCAGTTCTTGCCATTCCACTAAACACCCACCCAAAGTAACTTGGGAATATCAGATGATTAGTCAAGTTCTTTCCATTTCACTAAACACTCATCCAAAGTAACTTGGGAATATCAAATGATTAGTCAAGTTCTTACCATTTCACTAAACACTCACCCAAAGTAACTTGGGAATATCAGATGATTAGTCAAGTTCTTACCATTTCACTAAACACCCACCCAAAGTAACTTGAGAATATTAGATGATTAGTCAAGTTCTTACCATTCCACTAAACACTCACCCAAAGTAACTTGGGAATATCAGATGATTAGTGGTGAGTTCTTACAAGTCCTTATGAGCTTTACTATGAGCTTATGCCCCTTTCTTATGAATTGCCTTTGACAAGCTCCTATATGATTCTTTTGAAAAACATGCTTATACGTAAACTCGATCATGCAAGACTTATCATGCGTGGAGTGCTTGTGAGTATTATCATGTACATATGGAAGGCCTTAACAATTTATGTGAATTCATACAAGACATGTGATCGCTATAGTATACTTGAAAATAATAGGAACATAGCATATTTTCCATGCATTTCATCACATCATCAATACTATGGCCTTTAAGCCTAAATCCTCACATCATGCTCAAAATCATGTCTTATTTGTAGGTAATAATATTTTACTTACAATATAGCCATATTAATCATGTTATTGAAAAACCCCAAATCTCAACTCTCTATTCAATCATTTGATCATTTTCTAGTTTTACCCCCAAGTCATATTTTTACATTTGCATCCTAGCAAGCTAAATCACATATTTGATCATTCCTTCGATCTTAGTATGATAACAAAGATATATATTGGTTTTACTTACATCTCATTCAAAACCATACTTGCACTATTGCAAGATAGCAAAGCTAGATAATAGTTTTACTTACCTTGCAAGGATCAAATCTTAGTGTAGAAGGATGATCTAACACGAGCTTGAGCTTGGAAATGGAGATCCACACTCAAGGAAGAAGGTTCAAGCTTGTGGAAGCTTTGAGAAGTGATGATTCGATCTCCTCCTTGGTCTCAAACACATTCCCCCTTTAGAAACCTAGGTTTCCTTCTTTTTCTCTCAAAAAGCCTCTCTCTAAGTGTTAGGAACTTTGGACCCCCGAAAAATTGGGTATATATAGTGTTAGGTTAGTGAAAAAACCCAAAAAAAACATTTCTGGGCAATCTCACTCGAGCGGGCTTCCATCTCGCTCGAGCAGGTTACTCCCTGGCCTCAAAAACTCGGTTTTGATCAATCTCGCTCGAGCGGGTTTGGATCTCGCTCGAGAGAGTTTTTCTGTAAAAACACACTTCGGTAAATTAGCCATAACTTTTGACTCTCTTATTGGATTTTGACAATTTCACTTGTGTTGGATTCTTCTTTCAATGGGAAACAACTTTTATGTTTTGTACAACTCCAAATTTTGAGTTTTACGTTACCAAAAATGGCTCCAAAACTGACTGGTCTGTAAATGGGTTTCGACAGGCCAGGTTTTTGACAGTCCCGACTTTGGCAATTGGACTTTTGACTCAACTCCGACTCAAAATTAAGAAAAATGGTAAACATGAACCTCAAAGAGGGTTCAAATACCTTTTCAAAAATTCAAAAATCACTCGATTCCGATTAGCTATGAGTGAACTGGAGCTTTTCAAAGTTGAGGGTATGCTAAGGCATAACCCTTGTTAACACTTAAGAGTATTCTATATTCTTACTTTCTTCATTCCAAACACCTATAAACACCCAAAGCTTAAGAAAACAATATTAAGGCTTTTAATACATGTCATAAAGATCCGGGTTCTACACCTAAAGTCGTGTTGCTTTTTTGGTTGAGATTAGGGAATGTACTGCTTTAGATATAAGATAAAGGCATCAAATTACCTCTCAGGTAGGGCTGTAAACAGATGCAAATATTATCCGTATCCGATTTGTATCAGAATCCGTTTAGTCGGATAATTATCTAAATAGGTATCCAACGGAGTGGATTCGGATAGTAAAATACTATCTGTTTATAATCGGATACGGATTCGGATACAGTTATATCCAATCCGATAAATATCCGTCTGATTATATAATATATTTTAAATTTATAAAATTAATATAACATTTAAAATATATTTTTTAATAAAAAATTATATATTTTTACATTTTTTAAATATTAATTTATATTTTTTAAAAAATTAATCGGATAATTCGGATACTCTCCGAATCCGGATATTTTAATCGGAGTTGGATACGGATATCATATTTCACTATCTGCCGGATATCTATTCGGATTTCCGGATATATAATCAGATACGAATTCAGATATACCAATATCCACTCCGAATCTGCTCTGTTTACAACCCTACTCTTAGGGACTTTCTGCATCTGACATGTGACGAGAAAAAGGGGATAAGTCATTTTCATTTTCTTCCCCGCTTTTGCCTTCTCCCCCACTTCTATTAAGGGTGATATCGAGCCAAGCTAAGCCGAGTAGTGGTGTGTTCAGTCTTGTTCGTTTATTAAATGAACACGGAAATCATATTCAAGCTTGACTCATTTATTAGATAAATGAGTTTGAGTTTTACTAGCCAAACTCGAGCCAAGCTCGAGTAGCTTGTTGTATTGGATATAGCTATTTATATTAGGTAAAAAATTCACTTTATTATCCTAGGTAAAGAAATCACGGTGTTAACTCAAATTTTAGTATATATAAGATTATAATTATATAAAGGGTATTCTTATCATATAAAATACATTATATACTATTAATCTTTACTAGTATATAATACATATACTTAATTTTAATATTTAAATGAAATAAGTATATTTTAAATGTTTTAGTAGGTTAATATGTAGCTTTTATCGAGCCGAGTAGGGGTGTATTCAAGCTCGGCTCGTTTACAAAACGAGTTCGAAAATGGTGTTAAAGCTCGGCTCGTTTACTAAATAAACAAATGATACTCGAGCTTTTAATGAGCCGAGGCCGAGTAGTTCACGAACATTTTGTTCAATAATCACCCCTACTTCTGACATCTCTCTCTTTTTCTTGTCAGATGGTGGATGCAAAAGGGTTGTTTGAGGCTGTCCACCAGAGTTAATCCGATGCCAAGATAAAACATTCATGCTTTGAAATGATAGACACGTGTATAAGTAATCTTTTGATTTTTTTTGCACATTCTGGTTAGTAGGGGTTATTATATGTTCCAGGTGGAGTAACAAATACACTCACCTCTCTCCCACCGGTATAAGTAATCTTTTGATTTTTTTGCACATTCTGGTTCATAGGTTATTATATGTTCCAGGTGGAGTAACAAATACACTCACCTCTCTCCCACCGGATTGATCTCAGGACCTCCCTCCTAGTGAGGGGTACACTGCCGCTGAACTATTGTATGTTTTGATAAGTTAAAAAATTATTGAGATATTATATTTTTATTTTACACAAGCATCATTTGTCGAAGATTAGTAATTCGATGGGCCCAAGCTATTTTGAAACTGAATCCACCCATATGAGATACACTTATTAAATGTGTGTGTGTTGTATTGTGCCTTTGAAAATATGAGAAGATATTGTGGGATTAGAGTTACCATGCGAGAGAGGGAAAATAGAAATTTGAAATGGATGGTTAGGATAGAAGAAGAATGAGTGATTATGATTAATTAGAGAGGAAATTGGTTAGAGTTTTAAAATTATAAAATAAAAACAAACAAAAAGAAGCAAAAGACATTGATCCCTGATTTCTAACATGATCTCCCCCAGCCTTTGCTAATTAAACTTACTTCTTTCTTTGTCTTGTAGGAAATATTTATCAGTTGAATCCCTTTCTCTTGGAAATGTATTCTTTTGTTCTTTGGTCTTCTTCAGTCACTAGCTCAACCCATGCGTAACCTGTCTCTAGATGATGTAGCCTGTTGACCTTTTAGCTTTCAATAATGGGACTTCGATGGTTGTTTTTGGCTTCCTGGTTACTGAATTTCTTATAATATGAGGTCTTGAAACATTAAAGCACGTAATGAGAGTTCATAAAAACAACTTTGAATTTAGACTTTCAGAAACATGTTAAATTTATGTAAATGTACACCAGAAATGTGTGTGTTATGCAATTGATGAAACCCTAACGTGGAAAAGTTTGTAAAATTGAAAATTTACGTAGTAGAATTTGGCAACGCTTCAAAAGATAATAGTGAAAATAAACACTTCTAAGTAAATATCAGATCTTCACCCGAAAGAAGATCGTGGAAGTCAAGAGAGAGGATTCTCTTGCACATATATGTTTGATCTTCACTTGTAAGAAGATTATGCGATTAGTAAATCATGGTGAATCTTCAAGTGAGTATAGCTTGAGACGGGACGTAGGCGAGATTGCCGAACCTCGAGAACATCTTGTGTTTGCTTTTCTCTAACTCTTCTCTTTTCCTTTCAGTTTTGTATTGTTTGTAGAATTGCTTAGTTTCTATTCCATTTTATACCAAAAAATAAAGAAGCCTTAGGGTGGTGTTTAGTCCCATATCGGAAGTCTATCCGAGCACGTTGCCCCTATAAGTTCCATGGCATCCCAAACGGTTGGTACCCATTTTGGGAAGCTCTTGGGTGAAGCTTATAAGGCTGCGTGTGAGGTTTGCATGTTTGTCGTGTGTGTGTCTGCATGTTGGGTGTGAGTGTGTGTTTCCTTTCTTTGCCTTCTGTAATCACCTTCTGGTGTTATTGAGTACACAAAAAAAAAATTATGCTCAAGGGATTAGAAAGAAAATTTGAATTTGCTGTAGACTCTATTCACCCCTCCTCTAGGGTCAATATGGGCAACAATATAACCTTGTTTTTAAAAAAAAAATAATTAACCCTAAGGGTTACAAATTTTTTAATAAAATTGGTGAATAAAAATCTATTGCAAAAGATAAAGACCATGTATAGAAAGGCTTTAAGAAGTCCCAGCCATAGGAACACCCTTTGGCGCGGGGGGGGGGGGGGGGAAGCATTACAAATAGTAGAATTGAGGGCAAACTGGGTGGCATTATGAGCGGCCGAGTTTGTAGTTTGAGGAGCAAACAACGCCCTAGAGCATCTAAGCCAAAGCCGCTTGATGTCTTCCACGATTGCATAAATCTCCTAGTAGGGAGTAGCCACATGATCCAGTAAGAGATCAATAACTTCCTTGGAGTTGGATTCAACGATAACGTGGTCCCAATGATTTGCAACAATTGCTTCAAAGCCCAAAAGAATTGCTTCAGCCTCCGCTATTCGGTTGATCCCCCACAAAGGGTTTTGTGCGGTTACAAATTCTTAACTAGAGTTAAAATTTTCATATATATTTATATATATAAATGGGTTAATTCCATATCAGAACCTAAGTTATCTTTAAATGACAAATAAGTGCTTACTTTAAAAAGATTTCCTTTCACAGACCCAATGTTTCAAGATTTGGACAAACAGGGACCTACAGTCTAATTCGGTTAACAGCCGTGAGTAATCTGATTTTAATGCCAAAAATACCCTTAGTCATCATTGACTAATGGGTCTTGGTCCTAACATGTATACCTATAGTCTTTACGGTTATAACCGGACTTGAGGGTCCGGTTACACCCTTAAGGTTGCCATGTGTCCTTTTTGATACTCCTTAACTGTGGTTAGGATTCACCGACCATGGGGTACACCCACCGAAGTCCGATTACACCCTTGAGGTCACCACGTGTCCCTTTTGATACTCTTAACTGTGGTTTGAATTCACCCGCCCTAGGGTACACCCACCTATCTTAGGTTAAAAAAAAACATTTTTTAAACCGTCGTTAGAAAAAGTATTATTAAAATAATTTTTTTTTTTTTTCTAAAACCATTAATACCTAACCCTAGGGATGGGTGAATCTTAACTACTATTAAAGGGTGTCAAAAGGGACACATGATGACCTGGATAAAAGGACCTATGGTGACCTGGATAAAAGGACCTATGGTCATATTTAATATATCTTGTGATGTTTTTAATGAGCTTTTGCTAAAGGAATGAATTAAATCCTCTACGGTTATGGGGGAGTCCACCTACACTCCCACGGTCACCATGGGTGGGTGAACCCTAGGAGTGGGTGAATCTGAACCACAATTAAGGGGTGTCAAAGGGGACACGTGGCCACATCAAAGGGTGAGGCAAATCTGGTTACGGTTAGAGGATTTGACTCGAAAGACTATATGTATATACATGTTAGGATCAAGACCCATTAGTCAATGATGACTAAGGGTATTTTTGGTAATAGAATTAATATTACTCACGGTTGTTAACCAAATTAGACTGTAGGTCCTTATTTGTCTAAATTTTGAAACATTGGGTCTGTGAAAAGAAATCTTTTTAAAGTAGGCACTTATTTGTCATTTTAAGATAACTTAGGTTTTGATATGGAATTAACCATATAAAAATCAAGATTATATAGATGGTTGAGCCTAAAGGTTAGTGAATACTAACCACGATTAATAGGGATTTAAAGGGACACTTGTTTGAACTGTGGTTGCGATTGAACTCTCCCCTGAGTTCAATCATAATTGACTGTGATCCTATCTCCATTATTTTAAAAAGTTCCTCGGACAATAAAAATCTGCCACCATTACATTTTAAGCTCCGCTCATGTTTCAAGCGGAGCTCAGGCTCTTATTTAAACCCTTTTCTGAATGATGAAACGAGTCGAGTGTTTGGACATTTTAGAGAAAAAAGCATTAGTACTAGCGGAACCCCTCTCGAGTGCCGTTGAAGACGTTTTCTCAATTTCATCTTCCTTTCCCATTTCTTCTCCTGCCCCCTCGTCCTTATTGCCGCTGATAGGGCTCAATCTCTCTCTGAATTACTTTCAAACAATTACGATTGAAAAATTGAAGGAGAACGATTTTCTGCGCAAAATTTGCAGAAGAAAATGGCCATGGAAATCGGAAGATTGATATTTGTTCAATTAATTTTGATTTTCTTGTTCGTCTCCATAGTCTCTGCAAACGGTGTTTTTAGGGTGCAGCACAGATTTGCGGGTTTGGAGCCATCGCTGAAAGACCTCAAGGCCCATGATGATCGCCGCCATAATCGAATTCTCGCCGGCGTTGATTTTCCGATGGGTGGAAACGGCCATCCGACTGATGCAGGGTCTGTTATTCACCATTTTCATAGTTTCCCTTATTTTGTTTGTATTAGTTTATAAAGGGTTTTGCATGTGATTTTGTTTTATTCTAGGTATATTTGAGTTCTTGAGAAAAGATTGTGTTGGTTTCTCTTTTTTGAGAATGAATTTTGTGGAAATTATATTGACTTATAGTAGATCATTAGGGCATTTATTTTTTTAATTTTGAATTTTATTTACGTAAGGGCATTTGGTGGCACAAATCCTTCTATTTTTTGAGTTGCTCCATTTGTAATGAGCCAATTGTGAATGGTCCTGATTGCAGTTGTTTCAGTTCATACTGATGGTCTGTTTGGTATGCCCTGTGAAAAGTATACTTATTTCAAATCAAATGTTTGTGCTTGTTGGTTGATCAAAAAAATATGAATTAAATGATCTATTATTTTTAAGAGAGAGAAAAAATGGATAGCGAGAAAGATGAATGTAGAATGATAAATTAGTAGAGGAAGTACACGAATAAAAATAATATATACGGAATAAATGAAAAAAATAATAATGTTATTTATACGAGACATCCAAAGTTCCTTTGGTGAATGACCCAATGGGTTGACATCTCTGTAACAAAAAACTCCATTTTTTTCAAAAAATCGCGGATTATTCGCGCATTTTTGTTTTGCCGAATTATTCGCAAATTATTGGATTCCCGAAGTATTGGCAAATTATTTGTGAATTTTCCGAATTTTCCTGATTATTCCCGAATTTTTTGAATTATTCCCGAATTATTTTCACAAACTTGGCAAAAAACGACTTATTTTGTATATTTTTTAATCAAATTTTTTGGTATATTTTTATATTTATTAATTTATTTTTTATTTATTCCGAATATTTACTGAGTTTTTCCCAAATTTTTTTAAACTTGACCTCTGCCGAATTATTCCCGAACCCCGACTTTGTCACTATGGTTGACATAAGTCAGTTCTAAGTGAATCCACCAGATTTTTAATTAAATTAGAGAGATTAAGAAAAGCATTTAAATGACACTATATGATGGGCTTTAGCATCAAATCATCATCATCATATCCTTATCTCAGATATTATGTGTGAATTTTGGAGGCACATGAAACAATCTTTTGCCATCTTCCATCTTCTATTTTGAAGGTGATCACATGTGAGAATTTTGTCTAGAGCGGCCGACCAGGGAAAAAAAGCAAATTTGGATGAAATTTTCTGGTTTCACACTTGCTTATGTGGGAAGGGATCTCCTTGAAGTACTCTAGAGGCCTTGTAGAGAGAACCTACTGAAAACTGGTCCTTGCTATCACAAGACAAAATTCTAACATCTCCAAGATGAGGTAGAATATTAGTGAAGTGGAGGCACTCCAACAAACTAGATACGTTGTCGAACTCCCAATCCTGAAAGTTGCGTCTAAACCTCGAACACCAAGATATATTGTTATCCACTCTCTCAAAGCAAGATTCCACTGAGACATTCCTGCCTTCTGCTATTGACCACAAACCTCTAAATTCTTCTTTTAGAGAGAGGTGGCCACACCATTTGTCTGACCAAAATTTAACCTCGTATCCAGAACCTACTTTGAATGATATATGTCTAGAAAAAACCTGCCAACTTTTTATGATGCCTTTCCAAAGGCCACATCCGTGGGATGGACGGGTTTGGGATTCCATCTCAAAGCCTCTCCGTATTTATGAAAAATCGATTTTCTCCACGATGACTTCCTTTCGGTGCCAAACATCCACAACCATTTACCTAGAAGGACTTTATTCCACTCCACTAAAGGGCGAATACCCTAACCCCCCTTCCTCGAATGGGAGACAAATAGTCTTCCAATCCACCAAATTATATTTCTTGGGGCCATCTCTATCATTCCATAAGAAATTGCGTTGAATTCTTTCCACAACTTTAGCCACTGCAGATGGGATGATGAAAAGTGAAAGAATATAAATCCGTAAGTTGTTAATAGCCTAACACTCTACTCCATAAAGCAGAGCTAGAGGCAACACTTTATTTCTAGCAACATGTTAAAATAAGTGTTAAATTACGTTTAATACTGCCTCCTCATCTATTGTCCATATTCTTCTACCATTCGTTGGTTCAAATGGTCTTACCATATAGTATTGACAATGAATCTCATAACATTCTTGCCCCATGTATTTTTCTTTTGATAGAGGTACCTCATTTTTTATTGGTTGTAGGTGGTAGAGGTATACCTCCTTTTTTATTGTTTGTAAGCGGTAGAGGTACATCTCTGTGTGAGTATATATGAGTGAATCTCTATTTGATGGGATCCATTTTGGGTATCACAAACATGCTCTTTACGCCTAATTGTCACCCCCAGTCTCAATGTGGATTTGTTGTGCAATTCATAAAGGGTTAGGATTAATTTTGCTTTATTAAAAAATTAATTAAAACAACTCATGAAATTAGGCAACAATGGTACAAAGATTTCTTGTGGAATGGTAGGGAGAATGCTAGTAAGTGTCATTTGGTTGATTAGAATCAGTGTTCAAAAACTCGAGAACTCGACTGGAAAGTTAGCTGGGTAGAGTAACTCAGAAAACTTGAAAAAACTAGACTCGTCTGACTCGGAAATATATATATATATATATTATCAAACATAGATTAAAAAAAAGCTAACATTTCAATAAGAGTATCATCAAATAACCAACATTCAAGATAAGTATTAAACATTCAAAGAAATCAGCATGTATGACTTAGAAAAAATCAGCAACTGTAAAGTGCTATGATGCCATCCTATTCGAGGGGGGGGGGGGGGGGGATATACCCCTAGCCAAAAGCATCTACCAATTAGTAACAAGAGATAGCCGACGCAAAAGCATAAATCCATCATTCTAATGAGAAGTACACTTCATACCTCTTAGACCTCTACCTCTCCTATCTGTCTGGATAAAGGGGATAGGATGGGTAGAAGCTTATTCATTCAGTCTCAAAGCGCGAATTCTCAAACGAGCATGAAAAACCAAGGAAATATGATACCCCAGATATATGCGGAAAGGGGAGTCGTTATAGGGTGTAAGACATAGTCGAGTATCTTTAATCTCAATGAGATAGATCATAAACCAGAGTCAGTGCCTTTTGACATTAACCATGTCGACGATTTTGGACAAGAGGGGGTTAGGTTGGATTGTTCTCACTCTAAGGCAGATTAAGGGGGTATCTGAGCAGGTCTTGGGCAAAATTGAGGGATTCGAGAAATTCTTGCGGCTATCCTTCGAGGGCCACGAGGAGGAGGTGAAGGGCTTATTCCAAAGCGTCTAAAACAAAAGTCGAGTCAGGGGTTAGTTCTAAATTTATAAATGTTGTAATGGGTCATCTAAATAAGCCCATCTCAGCTTTATTATTTAGTTACTTTATTATGTTTTAGTGTCTATTGTCGTTTATGTAATTAAGGGCATTTATGTCCTTTTATTTTGTTAGTAATATAAAAGAAGAATTAAAAGGATGGAGAAATTAATTTTCCATACCCTATATCCCTTCTTCATCTTCCACTCTCTCTCTTACACAAACCCTAATTTACTATTCCTAATTTTCTACTTGGTATCAGAGTAAGAAATCAAGACCTCATTTTTTAATGGCACGAATAGTAATGTGAATAGTGTCACGTGAATAGTGCTGCATGAATAGTGCCGCGTGAATTGGGTATAGTTTAATATTTTTGGAGTTAGGGTTGATTTTATGCTAAGTTTTTGGGGTAAAGTTAATATTTCATGTTCTTGAATGATTTTATGAAAAAAAATTAGATTTACATAATTCGAGTTTTTAAAAGGTTTCTGGGGTTGTTGATGGACATCGAGATCTACTATGAATTATTAGATCTTGAGTTATAAATGTGCGGATTCATTGGTTTTAACAAAGAAATAGTTTAGAGTTTTTTTGGTGATTTTGTGGGATTCCGGGAACCCTAAAGTTGTTCCGTAAGCTGTTTTTGTGAAAAAACAATCATATTTAACCTCCGCAAGAAGCGTTGACAGTGTTTATTGTTGCTATTTTTGTGCTGAAAAAGTTGCTATTGACCTAATTAGTATTTTTTTGTGGAAGAGGTGTTACCTTTTGAATTGTTGGAATTTTTTTGGTATTTTTTGTGGCGGTGTTTGATTGTATGAAGTTGAAAAACCTTGGTGGAAGGTTGTGAGTTGCTGATTTGTATAAATCAGAATTGATTAGACCTTTAGTTGAAGCGTTGTTGGTGTTTGAGAGATCTGACTTATTTACTTGTTTGGTTTTTTAATCCCTAAGTAAGACGTATGTCTGTGATTGGTGGTATAAAGGAACATCTAAGCATGTAGATCAATACGCATAGTGCCTCCATTGCTGATATTACATTTTTTATGGAATCCTTTATTATGCTACCTCATTTTCAATAGTTTTTCTAAGGACACCCTTCCAGTATTTAAAGAGGAACTTGAGCGCTTCAGTCAGTTACTTTCACAGATGTAGTTATCTTCTAGATATCCCACTTTCGTTGCTCAGACAGGTACTCATGCATCTGCCTATCAGGTATCTTCATTAACCTCACATGGGATTCCTTGGATCATTGATTCAGGAGCCTCATATCATATGTCTGGTACATCCACACTTTTTTCGTCTTATAACTCTTGGGTCATTTGAGAGTGAAAATAGCCGATAGTTCCTTTGTATCTGTGATTGAGAAAAGAAGCATCCATGTCACCCCTATTCTCTCATTGTCATCTGTATTACATGTTTCTGGGTTTTCTGTTAACCTCTTTCTGTTAGTAGTTTAACTAAGCATCTGCATTGTAGTGTAACATTTTTTCCATCTCATTGTGCATTTCAGGATCTAGTGACACAACGACACATTGAGAGTGGAGGTAAAGTGGATGGGCTTTACATCTTGGATCAGGCTCCTACTCCTATCTTTAGTGCTTTTCAGTCCCGTAGTTCTATTAACAAAGACCAGATTTTTCTCTAGCATCGTCGGTCGGGTCACTTGTCGTTTCAGTATTTAAAAATTTTGTTTCCTCGTTTGTTTGAGTTTGTCAATTTACAAAGTTTGTGAATTGGTAAAACATATTCGTATTTCCTTTTTCCCTAGTGACCAAAAAAAAAGTTCATTTCCGTTTGAAATTGTCCATTCAGATGTATAGGGACCCTCTCCCACTTTATCATTGTTTGGATTTCAATATTTTATTTCGTTTATTGATGAGTATTCCCGCTACACTTGGTTGTACCTGTTGAAAACTTAAGATGAGGTGCCCAATACTATTCACACATTTCATAACATGATCGGAAATCAATTTGACAAGAATGTTAATATATTTCGCCCTGATCATAGTCGCGAATACCTTAAAGGATAACTCAAGAGCTTACTTTGCTAAACATGAAATTATTCATCAAAACAGTTGTATATACACGCCACAACAAAATGGAGTTGCGGAACGAAAGAAAAGCCATTTGCTTGAGGTTGTTCGAAGTTTGTTATTATAGATGAAAGTTCAAAAAAAGTTTTGGTATGAGGCAATGCTTACAACAACGTATTTGATTAACCAAATCCCCTCTCGGGTTTTGGATTTCAAGTCTACACATCAGTTATTGCGTCCTGAGACTTCTTTTAGTTTTCCGCTTCGCATCTTTGATTGTACTTGCTTTCTTCATATCCTGGGTCCAAACTCTTTCTAAGTTGGATCCTAAGTCCACCAAATGCTGATTATTAGGAAACATTTGATCCTGTAGCTAAAATGAAAACAATCTGAATTCTTCTTTCAGTAGCAGCAAATCAGTCTTTGACTCTCTTTCAGCTGGATGTGAACACTTTTTTCCATAGAGATCTCCAAGAAGAAGTTTATATGGCTTTACCTCTTGAGTTTAATGTTCAGAATCAAAAGAGTAAAGTTTGGCATTTGAAGAAGGTAATTTATGGCCTTAAACAGTCCCCTAGGGATTAGTTCGAAAGGTTTAGTGGAGCTGTGAAGAAGTTTGGGTATACTTAATGTCACTCAGATGATACGCTGTCTGTGAAGCATTTGGGAAACACAACTACTGTTGTAACTAGAGATAACCCAAGGGAGATACAGAATCTTAAGGATTTTCTGGCCAAAGAGTTTGTGATTAAAGATTTGGTTTTACTCAGGTATTTTCTTGAGAGTTAGGATTGAAGTTGCCCACTCAAGGAAATGCATCTTTATATCTCAAAGAAAATATATCCTTGATCTGTTGGAAGACACTGGAAAGTTTGGCTCGAAACCTATGGTAACTCCTATGGAAACTAATGTTAAGCTTGACTATGAGAGTGACGAGTTGCTTGAAGATGTTGGTATATTCCATAGACTTATTGGTAGGCTGATAATGATTTACTTATTCTTGACTCGTCCCGATATTGCTTATACAGTGAGTGTAATCAGTTAGTTAAGCACAGTCCTAGGACTATGATTCAAAATATCGGTATCAGTTGCTGTATCGGTAAGTCCATAACAGGATACGTATCGACGTATTGGATGGATACGATAGAAAAAATCAAGAAATGTTGGGATACGCAATGAAAAACTTAGATACCTTGCATAAAATTTCTTTTAATGCAAATTTAATCTATTAACAAAATAAATGAACCCACCAAAAAAAAAAAAAAAACTAAATGAAAGTCTCCAATTATGTTTATAACCATACATATGAGATTTAAGAATTTTATAAGTTAAAAAAAGGCATGCATGCTATACTGATAAGAAGATATAAAAATACAAACCATAATCACTTAGCTAAGTATAAGAAAAAAAATTTAGATATTAAAACCTTATATTCAATGAGTTAAATAAGAATGTATTGGATTACAACCATAAATTTGAAGCTTAATGTAAGTCTTTTTATGCTGAATTGTTACACTATTAGTTGACTTTTTAACAATGTAGATGAAAATATTTTTTAAGACTAATATATGAGACTTTTTTTGCCAAACTATTGGGTTTTCGTAATTTTTGATATAATAAAGTTTATGAAATTTTGATATTTGAGAAATACCTTATCATTTGAAAGTTGGAATTTTGACCTAGTCCTTAAAAGGTGGTAAAAAGAGGATTTTGTTCTTGAACTGAAAGTTGACTTTTTATTCTTCAGGAATTTGAATTAAGATAATTTTTATTGAATTCAAATGGGGGATAACCTTATTTGCATATTAATATCTTAAGGAAAAGAAAATAATATTAATTTAAAATCATTTACTTAAATAATATTCTATATAATTAAGTTGTGCGTATCAGGCCTGTGCTGTGGATCCTAATGTAAATGGAAGGAGAGAAAAAAGTTAATTGAAAAATTCTCTATATCGAGCCTGTATCGGTTTGATACGGGGGAGTTTTTTTTTTCAACGTACCACTGTACCAGTGTATGGGTAGCTCTAAACATGATACGTATCGGCCTATATCGGTCGATACGTATCGATATTTTAAACCATGCCTAGGACTACACTGAGGCAGTGGATCGAATTTTAAGATACTTAAAGTCTACACCAGGTCGAGGATTATTATTCAGGCGGAATGAACACTTAAAGGTTGAGGCATACACAAATGCTGATTGGGCTGGGTTAGTCATAGATCGTTGTTCTACGTCAGACTATTGCACCATGGTTGGTGGAAATTTGGTTACCTGGAGAAATAAGAAATAGTCTGAGTTGCACACTCTAGCGCTAAAGTAGAACACAAAACCATGGCTCATGGAGCCCATGAGTTATTGTGGATCAAAACCTTGATGACTTAACTGGGTTTCTTAAACCCATCGGAGATGACATTCTATTGTCATAATAGAGCTGATATTAGCATTGCACATAACCCAGTGCTACATGACAGGACTAAACATATTGAGGTTGACGGACATTTCATAAGAGAGAAGATAGCTTCGAAAATAATTAGTCTTGTCTTTGTAAGAACAAAAGATCAGTTAACAGATGTTCTTACGTAGGCAGTTGCTTCATCACGTCATCATGGGCTTATTGCCAAACTTGGCATGCTGGACATTTATGCCCCGCTTGAGGAGAAGTGTTGTAACGGGTCATCTAAATAAGCCCATCGCAACTTTATTACTTAGTTATTTTATTATGTTTTAGTGTCTATTATCTTTTATGTAATCAAGAGCATTATGTCCTTTCATTTTGTTAGTAATATAAAAGAAGTACTAAATGGATGGAGAAATTAATTTTCCATACCCTATTTCCCTTCCTTCTACCTTCTCTCTTACACAAACCCTAGTTTACTATTCCTAATTTTCTACTAGAAACTCATTAGGTTATGGGAGGATCGCAAAAATGGAGCTCAGGAGATTAGAGTGCAGTGTCAATAACATGAAATTGTCATAGTGGTGTGTCTATTACTCCTTGATTGGAAGGGACCGTCAGTATCATAAATGACGGGTTTTTATTTACTTTTCCCGGATCATTAGATGGTTGGGCCAACTGGGGAAATGAGTCCTGATAAAACAGTTTGTGACATCAAAGATGCTATCAATTCTTTGTATTTAAGAAACTAAATTGGAACACATCCAAGATTTTCATGTTGGGGAAGTATGGGGTGGTCTGGTTTTGAAATGGTTAGCCATTCCTTCGATAGGTGTGTTGGGGGGGGGGGGGGGGGTCCTCATGATTTGGGATAAAGAAAGGGTTGATGTAATTATTAAGAGTTGGGGGCTTACTCAATCTCTATTCTGTGCAGGTCGATAACTGAAGGAATTACTTAGGTCTTCTTGAGGGTTTATAGCCAAACGGGCGTTTAAGAGGATGTGGATATTTGGCATGACTTAGGAGATGTTAGGGTGAGATTGGACTCACTACGGTGTTTGGGTGGGGACTTCAACCGCGTCCGCTTCTCTCATGAAAGGAAAGGGGTAGTTCTAGTAAAGCTAAAATGAGTAGATTTGAGAATTTCATATTCAACCATGGATTGATCGACTACCCTTTGAAAGGGGTCCAATATGCGTGGTCTTAGTTGGTCAGCGACTTATTGGCTAATAGGCAAGAATCAAGATAGGTTTCTCTTCAACGAGGGTTGAGAGCAGTTGTTCCCAAATCTTATACAATTAACTCTTCCCAAACCTACTTCGGACCATGTCCCTATCATGTTGTGGCTAGAATGCATCAAGGGCGGCCCAACCCCTTTTTGGTTTTAAAATATGTGGCTTGAGGATGAGTGCTTCAAGGATTTGATTGCCAAAGTGTGGAGATCCGAACTAGGGTGGCGTTCAGCTAGACTAGGTTTAGCCTCAAATTAAAAGCTCTCAAATAAAAAATCAAGGCATGGAATAGGGAGATCTTTGAAAATATTCACGTAAGAAAGTGGAGTCTTCTTTGCACCATTGAGGAGCTAAAAGTTATCGAAAATTCGAGGCCTTTGTCGAGTGAGGAAGTTTTAAGTAAAGAGTTGAGAAGGGGGAATATTTGAAAGTTCTAAACTGGAGGCGATCAATTGGAAAAAGAAATCGCAAATCAGATGACTCGAAGAGGGGGATTGACTAGGTTCATTCATAGAATGGCCAGTTTTCGCAAGAAAACAAAATTTTTTCTAGACTATTTGCGGATGGGGTTTAGAAGGAGAATAAAAGAGAGATTGAGGAAAGTGTTGTGTTCTACAAGGAATTATATAGGGAGAGACCTTTGGAGACCCAAGATGGATCGCCTGCCTTTCGACACCCCTTACTGAACAGAGGGAGTTTTGGAATGATCTTTTGATGAGGAGGTGTTGCAAGCCATTTGGGATTTGGCCATAGATAAGGCCTATGGTCTTGATGATTCTCTATTATTCCTCTAGGTCATTTGGGACTTAGCCATAGAAAGACTTTCTAGAAGTCATGAAGGAGCTGTATAATACTAGCCAGGTCGAAGGTAATTAACAACACATTGTGGTGTTGATTTTTGAAGAAGGCAGGAGTCCAAGACATGAAGGAGTTACGTCTAATCAGTCTAGTGAGCAACGCCAATGAGATAATTTCTATGGTCATAGCGTCTGGATTGAAAAGTGTTTTTAGGATCCATTATATCGAAGGTATTAAACTTCGGTGTCGGTCTATACTTCAGTCGCTAAGGAAGTTGACACGTTTTATGGAAGTTTAAGGAAGTCTAAGGAAATTAGGGAAATAAAATTAGAAGAATTGTGTACATAAGCGTAAATACACATCTCCAATTCATTATATAACAAAAATGCAAGCATGTATAACATCGAATGCGAAAATCATGTCAAATGACATATGCTGTCTTAACTGTGCAGCTAAAATGTGCACGAATGAGTGTTTTACAACAAAACATCCCAAAAGAAAGAGAAATATGATAAGATAACCTACATATTTCTTAAATTAGTGTCTATATATAATAAAAAAATATCTTTAATTTTAAAATCAAACAATAAAAAATTCCCAAAATAGAAGAATAATTTGACAGTTGTAAAACGGGTGTATTTAATTAACATATAAAATACCCAAAAATACTAAAGTTTGGGGGTGAAATTTAGTGGAATTCGGATTTTCTCAATTTTTTCGAATTTCATCTACAAATCTAGTTTGAGTCCTCAAAATATATAAAGATATAAGTGTTTTTCTAGAAAATATTTAAGCCGAATCACTAAAAATAAGTTTAAAACCCTTTAATGTAGGAATTGATTAATCAAATGGGAAAAATAGGCTTTTAAAAAACTAGTTTTTTCTTAACAAAAATAGATTAAGTCAGTCGACTTTGGTTCATGTCGACCGAAGTCATGTAATTTATATAAGGTTTTGTAATATTCTGGTCGATATTATTGAAGTGTAATTGAAATTACCAAAACATGCTTGCAAAACCTTGTACTATTTACATTTTACACTTCAAGTGGATATCGTTCATCGATAATGAAGCCGAAATATTTCCACCAAAGTTTACCAAAATGTGTCGATTTTGTAAACTATACATGTAGGTTTTGTGGCGATATGCAAGGAAGAGTTTCATAGGAAACGATAGGAAGTGTTGGACAATTCTATAATTTTGATGTCACAGGTAGATTTTGTGTCAATACCCAAGGAAACAAAAGTGTTTCGTAAGAAAGTGTCGATGTTTTAAACCATGACTATATCCCCTCAACAAGGGGCGTTTGTGAGGGGGCAAACAAATTCTAGATGGATTATTAAAAGGCAACGAGTCCGTCGACGAGCATATCAGATTGAAGGTCCGTAGTATTCTTTGTAAAGCCAACATAGAGAAGGCACATGATCACGTCAATTGAAATTTTCTGGAATATCTGATGAACTGAATGCGTTTTGGTGTTAGTTGGAGGAGGTCGATGCTAATGTTTATTTGAATTTTCTCGATTTCCATCCTTTTGAATGGAAGTTCGGTTGGCTACTTTAAAAGCTTTAGATGTTTGAGACAAGGGGATCCCCTATCACCGTTTCTATTCCTAGTATCAGAAGCTTTGAGTATGATGATATCTAGAGCAAATTGTGGCACGTTTGAAGGTTTTTTAAAGGTTAGGAGAATTTGCGGATATCTTATTTTCAATTTGCTGATGATACTCTAGTTTTTTTAACAACCTAAATTGGCAACTGGTCTGCCTTAGATTTTTTTAGGTGCTTCAAAGCAGTGCCTGGCCTAAGAGTCAACTTAGGTAAGTATGAGTTTGTGAGGGTCGGAGAGGTCCCGAACCTGGAGGAACTTGCAACTTGCTGGGGCTGAAGGGTGGGGTCCATACTGTTTGTATACCTAGGGGTACCCCTCGGTTCCAAATTTAAATCCAAGGAGGCATGGTCCTCAGTAGTTGAGACATTTGTTCGACGATTGGCAGAGTGAAAATCAACCTTTTTATATAAAGGAGGGAAATTGTGTCACGCCCCAAAATACCCCCTAGGAGTTAAGGGATACTTTAGAGGTGACTACGTGTACCTGTCAAACCATCCTGTAATGCAAGAGGCTAAACATAATATAATACAATGATAATCAGAGCGCGGAAACTAAACATAAGTGCGGAAGCATAAGCCAACTTTTTCTTTTCTTCTATAACTCCAAATAGTATTCCAAGTTAACATATACCAAATACAATCATAGTATAGGTGGACATGCCCACCTATCAAAATACAAAAAGGAACTCTCTAACCCTCTCCTCTCAACAGTAGTCGAGGTATGGCCACACATCCAAGTCCCCATCCTCCTGAGACTGCCATGGGATAGGAGGCTCCCTCTCCTCTACATACTCCTCCTCGACCCAAGGCTTGGGGTCGAGGACATCCACGGTACCTGCAGACATAAAAGTACGGCTGAGCATGGAATACTCAGCGAGTACAAACTACTAGCTAACCATAACAATAACGAAAGCATAACAACAGTAAGCAATACAAGATATTAATTTAAAGCAATAGTGAAAGCATAAGATACATAGCCATATCTTGACATGCGTATATGAATGCAAAAACCTCGGTAAAACTCATGTCTCGGAAACCTTTTTCGTGTCTCGGTCAAATCATGTATGTGTATCGTGTCTTGTCTTGTATTTCATGTCTTGATTTGTTCTTGACTTGTATACTTGTGAGCCAGAGGCTAGCACCCTTCCTTGGGCTACCACCCTCCTTGTCATGTTCTTGTTCCATTTCTCTTGTGAGCCAGAGGCTAGCACCCTTCCTTGGGCTACCAACCTCCTTGTCATGTTCTTGTTCCATTTCACTTGTGAGCCAGAGGCTAGCACCCTTCCTTGGGCTACCAACCTCCTTGTCATGTTTTTGATTCATTTCACTTGTGAGCCAGAGGCTAGCACCCTTCCTTGGGCTACCAACCTCCTTGTCATGTTCTTGTTTCATTTCACTTGTGAGCCAGAGGCTAGCACCCTTCCTTGGGTTACCAACCTCCTTGTCATGTTCTTGTTTTGTTGTTGATTCATCATGTATAAATACAATCTTGGAAAACCCGGTTTCATGCATGCATGCGTACTCGTGTGCGTGCCAATAGTGACAATCATGGGGATACGTGTAACAAGAGGGATATCGCATCATATTTCAATTCATAGTATAACATATAGGAATTTGAGTAATCTACGTGGCATTTGAATAGTTCATCATTCATAAGAACACATGCATAAGGCCTACTTTCATTTTCTTCATTTATGTCATTTATCCCTAGTTTAAGCATTTTGTCAAACACATAACATGCAAGGTTCCTTAATGGTTCATCTTCTTCTTTTTAGTGCATACTTTCCATCCAAAAATCAAGGTATGTTCATTATTGGTAAAATGCCCATCCTCCATTTTTCCATTCTACACGCCACACATTCATACATCATGCATTCGGCATCCCATCGCCTCAATCAACCTCTCATCCATGCATCCACACCATTTTCCTCATCTTGTTTATATTTAGTGAATATGACACATTTCATAAGGGAGAAATACATAGTAGCAACAATCATATATATCATAGAAAAACTAGGTTATTGTTAGGGGAAGTTAGTAGGGTGTACTAACCTTAGATCAAGGTTTGATCTTGAAGAAACCTTGAAATAGAAGCTCTATTTGGAAGGAGGAAGCCTTTGCTTGAAGGGGACTTGAGTTGGAGAAGAAACCCCTTTCAAAAACGTGAGTGAGTGCTGCCCTAGCTTGGAGAATGCACCTCCACCCGAGCTTGAGTTGAAATCTTGAAGAAAACGTGCTTGGGGACGATCTAGGGTCTTCACCCCTTTGATTTCTTCTCCAAAAGCAACCTAGGTTTAGGAAACCCTTTTCTCTTCTCTCTTATCTCCCAAATCTCTCTAAGTATAGTGAATGATGCCCTAAGGCTCGGGCAAGCCTTAAGGAGAAAGGGTTTAACCCCCAAAAGACGATAAAGCCCTTACTGAAATTTCTGCAAAAACGCGAAGACCGAGCGATCGGTGGTTATGACCGATCGATCGGTTGCCTACTGAGCGATCGGTGTTTATGACCGATCGATCGGTCAAAAACTCACTCTCTGGAAAATTTCCCCATACAAAATTTCTGACCGTGCGATAGCTACCGATCGATCGGTTATGGACCGATCGATCGCTGACTGGACCGAGCGATCGGTGCTCTGTATGTCTGGACTGTTTTGACCATATCTTTTGACTCGCTCGTCGGATTTCGACGATTCAACTTGCGTTGGGTTCGTCTTTCGAAAACGCACATTTCTGACGTTTCGGAATTTCTAATTTCTCCCTTATTTATTAATTAGACTACGAAAACGGCCAATTAGCTATGAAAGTGCCATTCATTAAAGATGAAAAAGTCCGGGGTGCTACATTCTCCCCCTCTTACAAAAATTTCGTCCTCGAAATTTGGACAATGCGTGCTTTACAATTTAAACAACTTAGCATAACAATTCGAAACAAAATTATAAGTTATACCCAAAATCATTCAAACAACTCGGGGTACTTCGCCTTGACTTCGGCCTCACGTTCCCATGTAGCCTCTTCTCAGGCGTGATGTTGCCATTGCACGAGAACTAGCGGAATAGTCTTGTTGCGAAGTACTTGGTCTCTTCGATCCAAAATATGAACCGGCTTCTCAACCAAAGTGAGATCCTCTCGAATCTCAACCGAATCAAGCTCGATGACATGAGAAAGATCCGGGATGTACTTCCGAAGCTGGGAGATATGAAACACGTTGTGGACCGCAGCCATGTGAGCGGGCAAAGCAACACGGTAAGCCACCTCGCCAACTCGAGTAATGATCTCGAACGGACCCACATATCTCGGGCTAAGCTTGCCTCTCTTCCCGAATCGCATAACACCTTTGGTCGGTGAAATCCTTACAAACACAAAATCACCTACTCGGAATTCAAGATCCCTCATTCGGTTGTCGGCATAGCTTTTCTGTCTATCTTGTGCGGTCTTCAACCTCTCCCGTATAAGCTTGACCCTATCCGCGGTTCGTTCAATCAACTCGGGGCCCAAAATCTTTCTTTCTCCCACTTCATCCCAATACAACGGGGATCTACAACTTCTTCCGTATAAGGCTTCGAAAGGTGCCATTTGTATGCTTGCTTGATAACTGTTATTGTAGGCGAATTCCACCAAAGGTAGGTGATCCTCCCAACTTCCTTTAAAATCCAACATACAAGCTCGGAGCATGTCTTCTATCACTTGATTCACCCTCTCTGTTTGCCCGTCGGTTTGTGGGTGGAAAGCTGTGCTAAAGTCTAACCGGGAGCCCATTGCACCTTGAAAACTTTTCCAAAACCTGGATGTGAATCTTGGGTCTCTATCCGACACAATACTCACTGGCACCCCATGCAATCGGACTATTTCTTTGATGTATAGCTCTGCTAACTGATTGGAGTTGAATGTAGTCCGGCATGGTAAGAAATGAGTGGACTTCGTGAGTCTATCAATAACTACCCATATAGCATCGGTCTTCTTGACCGTCTTCGGCAATCCCACGATGAAGTCCATAGAGATATGTTCCCATTTCCACTCGGGAATAGGGAGAGACTGCAAAAGTCCAGCCGGTCTCCTGTGTTCGGCTTTGACTTGTTGGCACACCAAGCATTTAGACACATACTCCGCTATTTCTCGCTTCATGTTCCGCCACCAAAAATGCTTCTTCAAGTCCCTATACATTTTGGTACCCCCGGGGTGAACGGTGTACTTGGACCGGTGAGCCTCGTACAAGATTTCTCGCTTAAGCTTCTCATCGGCTGGGACACATACTCTTCCCTTGAAAGTGATAATTCCATCTTCCCTCGCCGTAAAGTCCTTACTACCACTTTTAACTGACTTGTCTCGGCAAGAAAGTAGTTCGGCATCCATTTCCTGTAACTCCTGGATCATGCTCAACATAAATGGCCTAACTGTGATGTTAGCCATTACCGGCCCATAGGTAGGGAGACTAAAACTGATGTCGAGGTTGGATGCATCCTCCAGCAATCTCCACTCCTTCAGCATCATATGCGCCAAAAGTCCAGTAGGCTTCCGGCTAAGAGCATCGGCTACTACATTTGCCTTGCCCGGGTGGTATTGAATGGAGCACTCATAGTCTTTCAAAAATTCTACCCATCTTCTTTGCCTCAGGTTCAACTCTTTCTGGGAAAACAAATACTTAAGGCTTTTATGATCTGTGAATACCTCAAATTGTTCCCCATAAAGATAATGTCGCCAAATCTTTAATGCAAACACAACTGCGGCGAGTTCTAAGTCGTGAGTGGGGTAATTCTTTTCATGCTCTTTCAATTGTCTTGATGCGTAGGCAATGACTTTGCCGTGCTGCATAAGTACACATCCCAACCTCACATGTGAGGCATCACTGTAAACCACAAAACCACCACTCCCGGATGGCACAGTAAGGACGGGGGCCGTGGTGAGGCGTTTCTTCAACTCTTGGAAGGTCGCTTCGCATCTGTCGCTCCAACTAAACTTAGCATTCTTCCTCGTCAGGTAAGTGAGAGGTGCAGCCAAACTGGAGAATCCCTCCACAAATCTCCGGTAATAGCCTGCCAACTCGAGGAAACTACGTATCTCCGTGACGCTCTTGGGCCTCTCCCAACTCATGACTGCCTCAACCTTGGCTGGATCTACAGAAATACCCTCGGCAGACACTACGTAGCCTAGGAACGCCACTTTCTCTAACTAGAATTCACACTTGCTCAATTTGGCATATAGCCTATGCTCTCTCAACATCTCTAGAGCAAGGCGGAGGTCTCGTGCGTGATCTTCCCGTGTCTGGGAATACACCAAAATGTCGTCGATGAATGCAATCACGCATCGATCCAAGTGAGATCGGAATACCCGGTTCATCAAATCCATGAATGCCGCCGGTGCATTCGTCAGCCCAAAAGGCATGACAAGGAACTCGTAATGCCCATACCGAGTCCTGAAAGCCGTCTTCTGAACATCTTCCGCCTTGATCCTTAATTGGTGATACCCCGATCTAAGATCAATTTTGGAGAAAAATCTCGCTCCCTTCAGTTGGTCGAACAAGTCGTCTATCCTTGGCAAGGGATAACGATTCTTGATAGTTACCTTGTTCAACTGACGGTAGTCTATACACATTCTCATCGACCCGTCTTTCTTCTTTACAAAAAGGACCGGAGCTCCCCACGGTGACACACTTGGTTGGATGAAACCAAGTTGTTGTAACTCCTCAATCTGTTTCTTCAATTCTTCCAGCTCTATAGGGGCCATTCTATATGGTGCCCTTGAAATCGGAGCGGTACCCGGAGCAAGCTCTATAGCGAATTCGATCTCTCTATCAGGAGGTAATCCGGGAAGTTCTTCCGGGAACACATCTAAGAACTCACTCACAACTGGAATAGCCGATGAGTTTTGTGCTTCTGGGTGTGCTATACTCAAGGCTGCGAGGCGAGCAATGTCCCTCTCTCTTAATCCTCGGAAGTGAAAAGGCTTACCCCCTTCCGGCTTGAAATTTACCATCTTTTCAAAACACGCAACATGCCCGTGATGGTTTGCCAACCAATCCATACCAAGAATGACGTCAAAGTCTAAATCTTGGAAATCCAAAATGATAAGATCGACCACTAGTTCATTCTCCCCTACTTGAACCACACAATCTCTGAATATCTTGTTCGTGTCAACTGACTTACCGAGTGGAGTTGCAATGGTCAACTCCCGCTCTAACGGAATAGCCTCAGTCAAAAATCCCTTCGCGAAACTAGGTGACACAAAGGAGTGAGTGGATCCTGTGTCGATCAACACTCGGGCGAGACACTCGTTCACTAATAAAGCGCCTGTGCGATTGAGTAGCTACTATTAGTAGATTTCAAACAATAAGCATCATACATAGGTAGCCCTTAGTATAGAAACTCACAAAACAAACCATAGAAATTTTTACACAAATTAAACCCTAGAATTCGTGCGTACCTTGCACGACATCGTCGGATGCACGTGTGTCTCTCTCCGATAGGGCGAAGACTCGGCCCTGAGTGGCTGGGCGAGGAGGCCGGGTAGACTGTGAGGCCCTCGAAGCCTGAGAAGAGCTAGGCTGAGATGTCTGCCTAATCGGGGGCCTGCTCCCCGAAGACTGAGCTGGCAAGCGATGTCGGGGACAATCCCGAATCATGTGGCCCTAGTCGCCACAATGAAAACAGCCTCCTGTAGCCTTCCGACATTCCCCTGCTGGATGCCTCATTCCACAAAGGGTGCAGACATCATGTGAATAAGTGGGAGGAGTATAACCCGTAGCCTGAGTCACTGAGGGGCGAGGAGCATACGAGGTAGCCGGGCGAAAAGCCGGTGGAGCAAAAGGGCGGGGAGCCTGTGGTGTCGAGTACATCCTCTGTGACTGAGTCGGCCCTGCGGACTGATAAGACATAGTCCTAGCTCTCTTCTCCCCTGAACTACTAGAGTGTCCTTTCTCCATTCCTCTTCTCTTAAAGAACTCTTCGGAATTCGACTCGGCCAATAGTGCCTTGTCCACAACTTCTGAATATGTCTCATGTCGGAACATTGAGACACGATCCTTGAGGTAGGCCTTCAACCCCCTCTCGAATTTCCGGGCCTTCATAGCCTCGGTAGCTATCATGTGTGGAGCAAATCGAGATAGCTCTGAGAACTTGGCTTCGTAAGCCGCTACAGACATATTACCTTGCTCCAAGGTAATAAATTCAATTTCTTTCTTTTCTTTCATCCCAACCGGAAAGTATTTCTTGTAGAAAACGTCCAAGAATTCTCCCCATGTCCATTCTTGGCCTTGCCGGGTCAACTCTCGGGTCCGAAGTGCAGACTTCCACCAATGGTCGGCCTCGCCTTCAAGCATAAAGGCAACCCATGTGACCCTCTCTACTTCCGTAGGTGCCAAAACCGAGAATATCTTCTCAAGTTGTCGAATCCAACCCTCGGCGACAAGTGGATCAATGCTTCCACAAAAAGTTGGAGGCCTCATCCTCCGGAAAGCTTCTATCCCGTCTTGGGCTCGGTTAGGAGGAGCCGGTATAAGTGCCGCATTAGGCGGAGTGGCCGGTTGCCTTGCCGCCAACATAGCCAAAGTCTCGGCTATGGATGCGAATGCTTGGGCAAAGTCGGGTTGATCATCACCCGATTGAGCATCACCTCCATTACTCCTCGTGTTGTACCCGCGACCCCGGGTATTGCGTCTCATGATTTCTCCTGAGAACGACAATACAACATGAGTCTAACTTGGATACGCATTTAGTACAATTTTCGCAATTCACTCAATACATATTCATCAAGCATATTTAATAAGCATAACACAATTAACGCACACATGGTATACACAACAATGGCATCACATACAATCCATGTTCCTAGTGTAGGACTCTATGTTCGGCTGAAGTTCAACCTACTTTGACTAGGACTAACTTGTTAGTCCATACTTGGAATACAACTAATGCCTTGTTCAATCATGGTCTCTAGTACTATGCGACCCTAGGGACTCTAATGCCTAGAGCTCTGATACCACTTCTGTCACGCCCCAAAATACCCCCTAGGAGTTAAGGGATACTTTAGAGGTGACTACGTGTACCTGTCAAACCATCCTGTAATGCAAGAGGCTAAACATAATATAATACAATGATAATCAGAGCGCGGAAACTAAACATAAGTGCGGAAGCATAAGCCAACTTTTTCTTTTCTTCTATAACTCCAAATAGTATTCCAAGTTAACATATACCAAATACAATCAAAGTATAGGTGGATATGCCCACCTATCAAAATACAAAAAGGAACTCTCTAACCCTCTCCTCTCAACAGTAGTCGAGGTATGGCCACACATCCAAGTCCCCATCCTCCTGAGACTGCCATGGGATAGGAGGCTCCCTCTCCTCTACATACTCCTCCTCGACCCAAGGCTCGGGGTCGAGGAAGTACCTGCCGACATAAAAGTACGGTTGAGCATGGAATACTCAGCGAGTACAAACTACTAGCTAACCATAACAATAACGAAAGCATAACAACAGTGAGCAATACAAGATATTAATTTAAAGCAATAGTGAAAGCATAAGATACATAGCCATATCTTGACATGCGTATATGAATGCAAAAACCTCGGTAAAACTCATGTCTTGGAAACCTTTTTCGTGTCTCGGTCAAATCATGTATGTGTATCGTGTCTTGTCTTGTATTTCATGTCCATGGTTTAAAATATCGATACGTATCGACCGATACAGGCCGATACGTATCTTATTTAGAACTACCCGATACACTGGTACGCTGGAAAAAAAAACTTCACTGTATCAGGCCGATACAGGCCCGATATACTCGATACGGAGATTTTTCAGTTAATTTTTTTTCTCTTTCCATTTACACTAGGATCCATACTACAGACCTAATACACAACTTATTTTCATAATATATTATTAAGTCAATTATTTTAACTTGATTTTAGTTTCATTTACTTTAGATATTAATATGTAAATAAGGTTATCCCCCTGGTTATGATACCTCAACCCAACCCTACTTATCAGGAGCCACTGGTTATGATGCACAGTCCCAATCTTTGACTGACAGTTATAGATAGATCACGACCCAGCAGCAGCCACATGTACAAATGTACCTGGAAATGTACCGCACAATGATGACTTAGACACAGTGGTGCCATCATTTTTGGACCACTTATAATGCATCACTCTACTCAATTCCTGATCTCACAATAATAGAGTATAAGCCAACACGAAGCTTAATGTGGTATTGAGCTTCTATCATATATGTAATTTGATTTGTGAATACAAGGGTCTATGTATTTTCATATTTTTGATTTATGAATGCAAGTGAGCTTCTATCACTTGATTAAATAACTATGGTTTGTATTTTCATACATATTTATCAGCGCGCACGCCTTTTTTAACTTATAAATTATTCTCATATGTATGATTATAAATGTAGTTGGAGACCTTCATTTAGTTTGTTTTTAGCTTATATTGGTATTAAAAGAGGTTTTATGCAAGGTATCCAAGTTTTTCCTTACCTATCCAAGCATTTTTTAGCGTATTCTGAATTTTTCCGCCGTATCCAATCGATACGATACCGATACGCCGATACGTATCCTATTTTGGACTTACCGATACGGCGATCGATACCGATATTTTGAACCTTGTTCATGTCTTGATTTGTTCTTGACTTGTATACTTGTGAGCCAGAGGCTAGCACCCTTCCTTGGGCTACCAACCTCCTTGTCATGTTCTTGTTCCATTTCTCTTGTGAGCCAGAGGCTAGCACCCTTCCTTGGGCTACCAACCTCCTTGTCATGTTCTTGTTCCATTTCACTTGTGAGCTAGAGGCTAGCACCCTTCCTTGGGCTACCAACCTCCTTGTCATGTTCTTGATTCATTTCACTTGTGAGCCAGAGGCTAGCACCCTTCCTTGGGCTACCAACCTCCTTGTCATGTTCTTGATTCATTTCACTTGTGAGCCAGAGGCTAGCACCCTTCCTTGGGCTACCAACCTCCTTGTCATGTTCTTGTTTCATTTCACTTGTGAGCCAGAGGCTAGCACCCTTCCTTGGGTTACCAACCTCCTTGTCATGTTCTTGTTTTGTTGTTGATTCATCATGTATGAATACAATCTTGGAAAACCCGGTTTCATGCATGCATGCGTACTCGTGTGCGTGCCAATAGTGACAATCATGGGGATACGTGTAACAAGAGGGATATCGCATCATATTTCAATTCATAGTATAACATATAGGAATTTGAGTAATCTAAGTGGCATTTGAATAGTTCATCATTCATAAGAACACATGCATAAGGCCTACTTTCATTTTCTTCATTTATGTCATTTATCCCTAGTTTAAGCATTTTGTCAAACACATAACATGCAAGGTTCCTTAATGGTTCATCTTCTTCTTTTTAGTGCATACTTTCCATCCAAAAATCAAGGTATGTTCATTATTGGTAAAATGCCCATCCTCCATTTTTCCATTCTACACGCCACACATTCATACATCATGCATTCGGCATCCCATCGCCTCAATCAACCTCTCATCCATGCATCCACACCATTTTCCTCATCTTGTTTATATTTAGTGAATATGACACATTTCATAAGGGAGAAATACATAGTAGCAACAATCATATATATCATAGAAAAACTAGGTTATTGTTAGGGGAAGTTAGTAGGGTGTACTAACCTTAGATCAAGGTTTGATCTTGAAGAAACCTTGAAATAGAAGCTCTATTTGGAAGGAGGAAGCCTTTGCTTGAAGGGGACTTGAGTTGGAGAAGAAACCCCTTTCAAAAACGTGAGTGAGTGCTGCCCTAGCTTGGAGAATGCACCTCCACCCGAGCTTGAGTTGAAATCTTGAAGAAAACGTGCTTGGGGACGATCTAGGGTCTTCACCCCTTTGATTTCTTCTCCAAAAGCAACCTAGGTTTAGGAAACCCTTTTCTCTTCTCTCTTATCTCCCAAATCTCTCTAAGTATAGTGAATGATGCCCTAAGGCTCGGGCAAGCCTTAAGGAGAAAGGGTTTAACCCCCAAAAGACGATAAAGCCCTTACTGAAATTTCTGCAAAAACGCGAAGACCGAGCGATCGGTGGTTATGACCGATCGATCGGTTGCCTACTGAGCGATCGGTGTTTATGACCGATCGATCGGTCAAAAACTCACTCTCTGGAAAATTTCCCCATACAAAATTTCTGACCGTGCGATAGCTACCGATCGATCGGTTATGGACCGATCGATCGCTGACTGGACCGAGCGATCGGTGCTCTGTATGTCTGGACTGTTTTGACCATATCTTTTGACTCGCTCGTCGGATTTCGACGATTCAACTTGCGTTGGGTTCGTCTTTCGAAAACGCACATTTCTGACGTTTCGGAATTTCTAATTTCTCCCTTATTTATTAATTAGACTACGAAAACGGCCAATTAGCTATGAAAGTGCCATTCATTAAAGATGAAAAAGTCCGGGGTGCTACAAATTGACCCTCATCAAATGCACTATGAGTAGTCTCCCACCATACTTTATTGCCACTATTACCATCTTATGTTCGATAGCTACCAAACTAGAGCGTTTGCAGGGAGAGTTCCTTTAGAACAAGAAAATGGATAAATTTAAATATCATTTGGTTGTGTGGGATCAAGTTCATTGTCTGATAAGGGATGAGGGTTTGAATTTGAAATCTTTGGTAGAGTTGTAGAGGTGAAGAAGATCTTGCTATGCAAATGCGTGACGTTTTGGGGAGGAGGGGTAATTTATTGTATAAAATGTTATAATGGCCGAATATGAGGAATCATCTGGTTGGAACCCGAGGGAGGTTAGTGGCTCTTATGAGGTGGGGCTTTAGAAATGGATAATAACGATGGCTAGTTTGTTGCCCCTTATATTAAGTTTAAGGAATGCGACAGTTCAGAAGTTGGCTTCTGGAAGGATTTGTGGAGTGGGCCGATGAGAGTAAAGGACGAATTTGGAAACATTTTTTCGCTCGGTTGTGTTAGGAACGCCTTAGTCACAGATTGTTTCGAGTTGATTGAGAATGGAGTGTTTTGTTGCCCTAGGTTGAGGCAAGATTGGAACGATTTGGAAGTAGAACATTTTTGTCTTCTGCAGCATCTCAGCACCTTCTTCCCATGCCCCTAGGTCAGGTATAAAAGGATCTAGAGGCAACAATGGTTGATTTTTAGTGAGGTCATTATTACAATCATTCATTACTTTACACTTGTCCCTATTTCTCTATAGGTTTGTGTAGAATCCTGTAAATCCATCAAACGTACCTTTCTTCCTAGAATCCTATAAATCTCTCGAAAATGTATCTTTCTTCCTATGGACTGTGGCTCTAAAGAAGATTCTTACGTGTGACCATTTGAAAAATAGAGGGTGAAGGATGACTAACTGCTATTATTTGTGCCTTCACGCGGAAGAGTCGGCGAATTACTTGCTTTTGCATTATGGGGTCATTTTCTCTCTCGTCTGGGAGTGGATTGGGTTTTCCCTTCTTGATTTTAGAACTTTTTATCTTGTTGGTTCCTAGTGAGTTGGGATAGTGCTCATGAGGCAATTTGGTCCGTCCTTCATGGGGCATTTCATGATCAATTTGGAAGGAGAGAAACAAGAGAGTATTGAAGGACTCTCCCTCTTCGGTTTCATGTTTTTATATGAGAATCAGATATATGATTTGAGTGGCGTCTTGCTCGTCAAAAGGGTGTGGATTGGGCAACTTTTTAGGGTGGGAAGCGTGTTCTATAGTGAAAAGTGCGGCTTCTAGCCTTGACTCTGTATAGGGAATTCTCTATTCCTGTCAGTTTAGTTTTCCTTGTTTTTCGAGTTTACATCCTAGTAAACTCTCTCTCTTATTATTGTTGTAGCTGTTGAGGTGATATTTTTCCTTTAATATAATTTGCTGATTACCGATCAAAAAATAAAAAAAGGGAATGGTTTCATTTTAAATGGAACAATTTACAAATTTTGGTACATTTAATTGTCCCATTATCTTATAAACTATTATTAAAAATTCACTGTTTAGATCAAAAATAGTCTTCATATTTTGATCTTTTACCATTGATTTATTGTGAAGAATACTATCTTCATCTCTTTGTGATTTTTATTTGTCCTATGATATTCTTTTCTTTTGTTTTTGTAGTGACGCTTATTTGGTTTGTTCTTTTAGGCTTTACTTTGCTAAAATTGGGATTGGGACTCCTTCAAAGGACTACTATGCTCAAATAGATACAGGAAGTGACATAATGTGGGTGAATTGCATAGAGTGCAGCCAATGTCCGAGGACAAGCAGCCTCGGTGTATGCTTGTTCTTCTATTACATGTCTTGTTCCCAATTCCTTCCTCACTTCTTGGTTCAACATTATGTCATTCACAATTATTGCTTTGAAATATTAAACTTGAATTATTATAATGTTTTTTCTGATATATATGTTTGAATCTTTCGTTTGTACAGATAAAATTAACACTATATGATCCAAAGGACTCTGCAACTGGAACATTGGTTACTTGTGATCAAGATTTTTGCAATGCCACATATGAAGGTCTAATGCCTAATTGCTTCAATAATACACCCTGTACGTATGGTGTGGCTTATGCAGATGGAAGCTCAACTTTTGGATACTTTGTAGAAGATTTTGTACAATATAATCGAGTTTCTGGAAACCTCCAAACCACATCGGCAAACGAAAGAGTTATATTCGGGTGAGTCAGATTTCTGTTCTTTCAATCTTATATCATGCATAAGAGAAAAATGTGTACAACCAATTGATGTAAATGTAAATTTCTAAGGTTGTAATTTGTGTCAAACCCCTCTTATGATCATGGTTTAAAATATTGGCATTGATTTGTGTACCTATAGGTAAAATTAGGAAATTCATCGTGGACACGCATGGTAACGCACATAAATGCTGTAAAAATTTAAGAAATGCAAGAAATGCATGGAAACTTAAAACTCAACTTGTTTTAATGCAAAGATAAGCCTAAAATATGATAGATTCTTACAATTCTCGTTTTGACAATCTATATGAGGTAATGACGCTATACTTCCTAAAAGCGAGGATACGTAATGCATATATGTATAAATACACCGAATAACATAAGTCTAAACAATTAAAAGCATACATCTTTAATAAATCACTCAATTTTAGATAATACAAATAGATTAAAGATTAAACCTATTAAAACAAGTGTAAACGATTAGAACGCACAATAAAGTCTTGTAGTGTATGGGACATACACAAAGACAGTAATTTACCAATTAAGTAGTAGAAGCATAATTAAGGCATTCTATTTCAAAAAGTCAAAAAAAGACAGTAGTTTGCTTATGAGATTGCATATAGTACTACATTGTGTTACGAGTGGCTTGAAATCACTGTTATTAGCTTCATTCCCCTTAAGCCGTATGTGGTATGTCTGCCAGGCATGGTTGTATTATTGAGCCCATTCTTACAACTCTAGTATTAAGCATAGTACTCTCTGCAGTACTACTGGTATGGTGTTAATTGTCAGCACATTTTGGTATGTTTTGGCTGTAATGTGTTGGTATGTCTCGAGTAAAAAGTTGTTTGAAATATAAATGTTATAGTATGTTGGGATGTATTTCGAACAGTTCCATATAACCTTGGTTCAAAATTTTTGTATTGGGGGCCATATTGGTAAGTTGAATATAGGTTACGTATTGCCGTATCATACCGTATTGGATGAATATAATGGAAAAAATCAGCATACGCTAAGAAACTCTTGGATACACAAGGAAAAACTTAGATACTTTAAATAAAATCTCTTTTAATGCAAATATAAAGTAAAAACAAATTAAATGAAGGCTCTCAACTACGTTTATAACCGTACATATTAGAGTTAAAAATTTTGTAAGTTAAAAAAGATGACGATGCTGATGAACAACTATGAAAAACTCAAACAATAGTCACTTAGCCAAGTATAGGCAATTCACTCTAGATATTAAAACCTTATTTCAACGAATTATATAAAATATATTGAATTACAAATGTAAGTCTTTTTATACTAAATGTTACTTTGTTAGTTGATTTTTGATCCTATAGATGAAATTATTTTTGAAGACTAAAATATGAGACTTTTTTTTGCCGGACTGGGGTTTAATAATGTTTTGATATAGTAGAATTTATGGAATTTTAAAATTTGAGAAATACTATCATTTGATAATTGAAATTTTAGCCTAATCTCTAAAAATCGGATTTTGTTCTTGAACTAGAAAGTTGACTTCTTTTTTTTTCCAGAAATTTTGATCTATGATATTTTTTATTGAATTCAAATGGGGGTTTGACACAAAGTGAATGAAAGTAAAATTTACTTTTGTTTACTTAAAGTGATATTTTATATAAATAAGTTGTGCGTATTGGGTCTGTGTTGTGGCTTGTAATGCAAAGGAAATGAGAAATAGGTCCGTGGTGTACGACACAGACCGATACCGTGTTGATTCAAGGGATTTTTTTGGTACCCACATACCGGATAGCTCCAAACCCGGTCTGTGCCAGACCCATTTCGCTCGATACGTATTGGTATTTTAAACCATGCATATAACTTCGTATAATATCGGTCGAAATTTCAAGAGATCAATTAGCAATTTATTAGTCGAAGTCGGCCGACGTCTAGAACAATAATGTGCCTGCCACTCTGTTTAGAGGACCGAACAATCTCAAATAAATGGACTACAAAACCCCATTAATGGACAACAAAAGTTTGAATAATTGAGTGCAAATGAGTGTTTTAAACCATCATTTTGAGACCTATCTTCTCCTACAAGTAAAGTTGGGGTTTTGTGAGATGAGAGTTGGGGGATTTGTGGGGAAAGAAATGAAGTAAAAAAAAAACTAAAAAGAGGATATGATTTGAGGGAATATCACTTACCCTAGTCGACTAGCAATGAAAATTCCGTCTCTAATAGTAATTTTCCGTGTCTAATACTATTAGACACGGAACAAGAAGTCCGTTTCTAATATTGAATTAGAGACATAAATTTTCTGCGTCTAAAGCCTTTATTCGTAACAAATTCATTCATTTATGACGTCACTATTTTCCGTCTCTAATGATGATATGAGAGACGAAAATATTTCCGTCTCTAATATTGTGTTGGCAACAGAACTATTTCCAACTTTGAATTGATATTAGACATAAATATTTCCGTCTTTAATTAATAGTTAGAGATGGAAATATTTCAGTTGCTAATATCTTATATGTGATGGAAATAGTTCTCTCTCTAACTATTAATTAGAGACGGAAATATTTCCGTGTCTATTGTCTAATATCATAATTTCATTAGCAACAGAAATATATCTGTCTTTGATATCAAAACCTATTTCCTGTAACCTGTCACCTTTTTTCAATCATTCCACATAATATCCACATTCCTCATTCCAGATCCACATTATAAATCCACATCATTAATTAACATCCACAATCCATACATCCACATTAAGGAATACATACATTCATCAACTCTGTCACCAATCCACACTTCCACATTAACATTCACATACATTCATTAACCCTGTCAACACATCATCATCCACATTGCAAATCTGATGAAGTAAAAGCCAAGCAAATCAATCTCCGAGATTCATATTGCAAATCAGGCCATACTTAGTAAACTCAAACGGAAGTTCTACACTAGAAACATCACTTCGTTTGCATGATTGGGCCCGAATGCCGTGTGTAATATCCCGTGCATATCATCAATTACAGGGATATTCTCGTCTCTCACCACTTGGGTAATTGAAGATCTAGGATGTGGTTTTTGTCCCTGGAAAATCCACGTAGTCGTGACATAATTCTTATCGAATCCATCGCAAATCAAATGCTCGTACCAATACGAATCCATCTCATATCTAATAATATCGATTACTGCATTTTTTACAAAGACACTTGATAGTACTGTCAGTGTGTGTTGACTTACTAAATGTAAATCCAAGAAATTCTTCACACCCGCTTTATATATATCACTCCATCTGTTTGCAGAAACCCAACTTTTATCCATGATGACTTTATCAACTGTTGTAATCACTAACAACAAAAGACAATATATACTTTCTTTTCCTTTTTTTCCAACTGTATATCTTCTCTTATTTTGCTGATCAAAAAAAAAAAACAGAAGACAATATATACCTGTCATTAGTGGATGCTACTGGTTGTGTGTACTACAATGAATGTGGATCATTAACTCAATGTGATATAGAACTGACACGCTATGATTAGGGTAATGCATGCACCATGGTTATTGAATACATATTGGGTGAGGTCCTATCCCATTCAGGAATACATAATCCCCAAGAATCAGTAGCTCACATGCTTTGTTCAATTTAAAGGAAATTCTGGCAGCATCTCCCATGGCTCTCCAAGTATACAATTTAGACAAGGGGTAGATGCATTCCTTGTCCAAATATGTACCCAGAGAACAATAGGGACGACTGACTGACGAAAATATTCCAAAATTGAGTGTGCACGGGCGACTAACACATGCTTCAGGATTATGCATTCCCAAGCTGTCCACACGGACAATTCAAGAATCATTTGCTGACAAATACTCCTCTTGACATACAGGACAGATTAGTTGTTAGATGCAATGTAGTCCACGTAGGAATTAAACATCGTAATCTACAACGAATCCATCCATAGTGATGATAAGAGAGGCACTTATCAGACAATGATTCTTGAACGGGAGATCTAAGTTTCAATGCATGGACATTCACAATGACATATCCTATAAGAGGAGTATCGGTTAAAAATAATCAACAATAACAAGATGCTAATGGGGCATTTGGATTGGATTTTATTAGCAAAAAATCAATTCTGATAAAATAAATTGTCAAATAATAGTGTTCGGGGAATATGAAATTGAGTCTATTATCTTCGTATTCCACAAACTTATTATTTGAAAAAGTGATTATTTGATTATTAATTTTATAAAATCAATTTTATCATAATTGATTTTTGGTTAATAAAATCCAATCCAAACGCCACCTAAATAAAAATGATTTTTCACAAAATAATATCGACAAGGAAAAAAAAAGAAAAGCAAAATAACAAGAAAAACAACTTCACCTTCTTTACATGCTGTAATTAAACTACATAATTGGGAGGGGGTGTTGTTAATGTAATTAAAGAAGATGTGGAAGGTGAGGCTACTCACGAGTTCACTAATCATTAGAGTTCTTATTTATTTAAAATCAGTAAGATGATTATCAAGGGAAAAAATGCTTTATAGAGGGATTCTATCATACTAGACTTCTTAAAGTTTTTCTCTAGTAAGAGATTTTAGCTTTGTTAGTAGTGTGGGTTGTATTAATTAATAAAAATTGTATTACTTTTAGTAAAACTTCTAAATAGACAACTTTTAAGTAGTTTACCTGCATTAGAACTTCCAATTAAGTGGTTACTTAGAACTAGTAATTATGTAATTAGCATAGTTTAATTCATAATGGTTTCACATGATAATAAAAATAATATGATATTTATTTACTAAAAACCAAAATAAAATATAATAATCTTTTGCAAATTTGTGGCAAACGGTTAATAATGTCTAATAAAAGTATAGAAAATAGGTTTCTTTAAATAAAGTCTTAAAAGTTGTTTGTAATTATCAAATCAATGGATATAAAGTTTCTATACTTTAGACCCTAGAGATGGTCTACCATCCTCTTTATGCTTGCATGACTTTTTCCAAAAGAGATTTAAGAGTAGGGCTGCATTCAAGCCAAGCTGTCTCGTGAGCTCGACTTGTTTAAGCCAAGTTCAAGCTTGTATTTTAGGCTCGAACAATTTAGCCAAACTTTTATTTTGGCTGATATTTTTAAACAAGCCAAGCTTGAGTCTGATCCTGAGGACATTCTCATATTTTTAGCTTTAAGTTTGGCTCGTTTAGAGGTTGGTTAGGCTTGATATATATATATATATATATATATATATATATATATATATATATATATATATATATTATAATACTTTTCAAGTTATAATGAGGTAATAATAATAGAAGAAATTTAAAGCAAAAACCCAAACTCTCTAATTCTGAACCGAGGACATTTTTAATCCGGTTTTTGTGTTTGATTAGATTCATTTCATGTAGTTTCTTGTATTCTAATTTTATAATAAATATATTTATTAAAATTATATAAAAATGATCAAAATAACCCTAAAATTTGAATCAAACTTGAACTAGCCCGAGCTCGGCTCGACTTGAATCAAGTTCAACCTCGAATTGAGCTCCGAGCTCCATCAAGCTTTAACATTTGAGCTCGAATCAAGCTCAAGCCGAACTCGAGAATGTTCAAACCAAGCCCAAGCTTGGTTAAGTTCGGCTCAACTCAACTTGAATGCAAGTCTATTTAAAAGTGTGGTATTGAGTTGGCTCAATCAATTAACATTGTCAATATCTAATTATAGACTATTGATAGTTAATTTTTTAATTTCCTTGAGTCATTTGAGCATATCATTTCCCTTTTCAAAAATGTCATATTTATGTCAACTAAAAGAAAATATACAATCTGATCAATCAACAAAACAAAAAATATGACATAATTATGTCATTTAATCAAACTATGGAAATTAATCAAACAATTGCATGAAAACAATTATACTAAAAATCAGCATCTACTAGCACATCGTTTAGCCACTAATTACTACAAAGTTTAGTCCAACATTATTAATATGAGTTTAAATATAAAAAAAAATACCCTAGCAAACAAAGGTCTGAGCAAGAGAACTTGCGCAGAGTCCACAATCGATGATGGGCGTGGAGTTGGTGGCACGAAACCTGCACAAAGTCCACAGTTAGAGAGAGAATAGAGTAGAGAAAGAGAGAATAGATAGAGAGAGAGAGAATAGAGCAGAGAGAGAGAGATAGAGAGCGAGAGAGACAGAGACAGGAGAGAGAGAGAGCTTGGTAGAGATAGAGAGAGAGAGAGAGAGCTCGGTAGAGATAGAGAGCGAGAGAGGAGGAGACAGGGGACTTGCAGTGCTTGTCAGCAGTGGTGGGCATGGTCGGAGCTGGTCAGAGCCGAGAGGAGGAGAGAGAGAGAGAGTGAGAGAGCAGACAAATTTTTTTTGGGGGGAAATACGAGTTTCGCGGGTTAGGGATTTAGTAAACGCATATAACATTATTAGAGACAGAAATATTTCCGTGTCTAATACAATTTAATCATTAGAAACAGAAATATTTCTGTCTCTACTACTCTATACGTTTTAGACACGGAAATATTTCCCTTTCTAATGTTTGTTTAACTTAGAGATGGAAAATTTCCGTGACTAACAACACTTCCGTGTCCAACCAAATTAGAGACGGAAGATATTCCGTCACTAATATCTATTATATTAAGCAAAATTGACTAAATGTCGGAATATATATTAAAGACGGAATAGTAGTGACGGAATTTTTTCCATGTCTGTAAGTGAGATATTAGAGACGGAAAAATTTCCATCTCTACTATTCCATTGCTAGTCGGTAGATTTGTTGTAGTGGTCTTGGAGATTGTTTGGAGAAGAAGATTCGAGCTTCTGAGTTTGACAATAAGGTGCCTCCATTCTGCAATATCTTTTGTAATTTTTTGGAAAGATGGACCATTGTTGCTGTAGTATTTTATGGCAGTATTTGCAAGAGTTAGAACATCTAGAAACATGTGCAACTGTACATGCACATGCCACCTGATTCATTGCACTACACGTTGTATATTATATTGATAATTTCTACTTCACTTTTCAAATCATAATCTTGATTATTTATGTATATTAATTAACGAAATGATGAGTCATTATATATTTTTTATTAAAAATAGTTAATTTAGAAAACCAAAGTACATTACAATTAATAGATATATATGTAATCGGTGAACCATTACGTATTTCTGTTTGCAACTTTGATAATTCTAGTACATTACTTTTTAATTAGGGAATTAGAGATAATAAGATTTATTATGTTTAAAAATCATAACAAACTTAATTAATTAGAATACATGTTAATTGTATTATGTGATGTTCTATGACTATCAGATGTTACAACTTACAAACCGGATAGACCTACAGGTTTTGGCAGATGCGAGCAAAAAATATATCTATATGTAATTTGTATTAATAATAAAAACATATTTTAATTTTTTTAAATTAAAAATTAGAAATAATCTTCTTCCCCAAAAATGAATAATCCGACCAAGTTGTAGATCAGATGCTTCTAATTATCATATAAAGATTCAAATGGAAGTATTGAATTTTTGGGGTGAAATTTAGAAAAATTCTTGTTTTATATCATATTTTCCCTAATTTCATTTTTAAATGTAGTTTAAATTCTTAAAATTATGTGAAGATGCTTCAATTTGATGTATCTTCACACAATTAAATTAATTACATGCTATTGGTATGAAAAAAAGTTTAGAGTGCATTCAAAGCGATTTACCTTGTTTTGGAAATACTCATCGATCTATAAAACCCACCCAAAATATGTGTTTATATGCAGACTGTTGGAGATGAATACCCAAAATAAGTTTAACCCTCCAATATGGGTATTGATTCAAGAAAGGGGGAAAATGGAATTTTTGAGTAAAAAATGAGTTCGCTCAAGAAAAATATAACTTTTGTCGACTTTGGTTCTTATTGACTGAAGTCAAGTCAATGTATTGTAATTTATATAAAGCTTTCTTAACGTTTTGGTTAATGTTATCGAAACTATCAAAGCTTAGTGAACCAAAACCCTGTAGAAAATGGAAGCGTTTTAACACGTCTTCACTGAAGCTTACTAAAACATATAAATTTTATAAACCTTGCAGGTTGGTTTTATTTCAGCATCCATGGAAATGGAAGTGTTTCGTAGGAAACATTAGGAAATGTGTCAGGATTATATAGTATTCCTATCGTAGGTATGTTTCGTGTTGGGTACATGGATAGAAAAGTGTTTAGTTGAAAACATTAGTAAATGTGTTGATGTTGTAACCTATGGTATCAATTTCAGTTGAGTGAGAGAGGGTCCTGTTCTCTTGCAAGTATTGCTGATATTTGCGAGAAAAGTTTTCTTAGCTGTTACTAGACAAAAGAAACTTTGCCAAATTTAATCCTAATCATAGTGTGAAAAGTTTGAATAACTCTCATGTCTCCCAACGGTGGAAATATCTCCCAGGATATAAAATTTACAATTTTCACCAATTTATTTTGCTGGAAAAAGTTCAATTTTGTACATTGCTTTCAAAAACTATCAAAGAAAAATTGGCCTCATTTTGTACATTGCAATAATTCAAAATTTCAGTTAAAATATTGAGACAACCTCATTTTTTATTGGAAATTTTGTAGAACTCCCCTAAACTTAGGCATACTAAAAAAAAAATATACTTTTTATTCCTATTTTTCTTTATGTTTGATAAGTAACTGCAAATTTCAAATTATATAAGTTGTCATATTTGGGGAAGAGATTTACCTTCATACAGAAGACTCCTACTTACACCACTCTTAGCAAGAGATGCAGCACTACAAGCTGCATCTTTAAGGGTAAGAGAAAACAACAACACCCACTCTCTAAACAATTCTAGTTTGATCACTAGTATTGGAATTTTTCCATTGAGTAGCTCCTCTCAGCTTCACCCAACAAGTAGCATAATAGCATTAATGAGGTTAACGCCTTTCTTGGATTTTCTATTTAGTTCTTGTTGTGATTGGCCTAAGTCAATAAGTCCACCATAGCATGTTATATTATTTATTAGTTTGATCCTCTTTACACATTAGTATGGGTATTTATATCCTTACAATGTCTTTTTAATAATATAAAAGGAGTGTGTATTCAGAAAATACACTCTTCCTTTCTCTTCTCTAAACAAGTTTTCTTTCTCTTTTCTCTAGGATTCAATATTTCTACTTGGTCTTAGAGCATGTTTTTCATTCAAAATCATTGAAGGAAATTTACCAGGGAAAAACAAAAGGAACCAAAACAAATTCATTAGCTGCTGACATCAGCAGCCGCACTAACACCCCTCATCTTGGGTATGAAGATACCTACTTGGAAAAAATTATTAAATGTGATTTGCATTTTGTGAAGGATATTTGATTATGTTTTGCCACCCGAAGTGATGCTATAGAAGAAAAATAGATTTGATTAATCTGATTAGTGTGCTCTGTTGGGTTTTTTTTAGCGGGATCAATTTTTTTTGATCCTTTGTGAAATCCAAGAATGTTTGTGCCTGGAGATTCGAGGTTGGGAGAAGGATTTTTCTAGAGCATAGTTGCTGCCCTTCCTTGTTTTTTCCTTTTTTGGATTCTAAAGTCCCATGGTCCGAGATTTGATTGATCCGTTGAGATTTAGGACAGTGTGTGTTGGCTGCATTTGTATAAATCAAAATTTCTTCATCCTAGTTGGGTGTTGATTGGGTGTTTGAGAAACCTCAGATTTGCTTATTTAGCATTTACTTACTTCGAAAGTTATAGAATGTTAGAAATCAGTGGTGTGGAGGGTAGTGTACTTCCTCAAGTGCTAGGGGCCTTGGAATTCTATTATATGGAAATGTTCAAGGTTCTAAATGTTGATATCGTACGACATGTCGCACCGGTGGGATAAAGAAATATTGGGGATATATTGCAAGATATATCGTTTATCAGGGATTTTGCATGTTTCGATGGAAAAAGAGGGGAAGAAAATGAAATTTTGCAGTGAAACTCCATGAAATATATGTTAATACACATTTGAGAATTAAAAAAAAAGAACAATGTATATAAGAGATGTAATGAGAAGAGAGCAAAGATGTGTGCTGACCATAGTTACAAAGTCGGGGTTTGGGAATAATTCGGCATGGGTCAAGTACGGAAAAATTCGAAAAAATCGGAAAAATACGGGAAAACTTCTGGAAAAAAACGCAGAAAAAATTTATAATTATAAAAGTTAGTAACAATACTAAATAATATATCTAACAATTTTGTGAGATAATATATAAAAAGAGTAACTATAATCAATAATAATAAGTTCATAACATCATTTTTAACATCAAATTCTTTCCATCAAAGCATTAAATTTCATTAAAACATTAATTATCAAGATTAAAAGCAAGACTAAAATACGTATATTAATAAAACCACTCATTTATATTCATCAATTCCTCAAAAGAGTATCAAAGTTGTCAATATCTACATAATCTTCATTCCCAAAAAAATTTAAGATTATCCGTTTTGTTTTTCGTATTATTCGTTTTAAACATGTTTTTTTTTCTTCGTATTATTTGTTTTAAACGGGTTTAAAACTATAATACATGTTTTATCAAAAAACGGGTTTTAAACGTCGTTTTCTACGGCAGGGTATTAATGCGTGTTTTAAACGGGATTTTTTCAAAAAAACGCAGTTTTTTGTTACTATGGTGCTGACAAGTGACAATAATTTATGATTGCTGAATATTGATATAACATACATAAAATGTTTCATTCCTAAGAATAAAAATATACAATTTGAGTTTTATATATAATACATTAATGATAGCATAATCCAACCCACCCCAAGAACTACAATCAGAGTCACATGGAGTTACGCGGAGACTTGGATTCAGCTTTGTCTTGATTAGGCTGACAATAGTATTGGTTCTTTATATAAGTACAATATTGTGCTCAGCTCATCACATTATGGTACAATGATATAAACTCATATCCATAACGTTGTTAGTCATCTGGTCCAAGATGTAGCAACACTCCCATCGGTGATACTGCGGGTACTAATGCACAATTGACACTAGCATTTCCATGTAAAGCTGTACACCTTCGTACTCATCCATACGGCCCCTACCTTGAAACATATCCATATAATTCTTTTGGAATTTAAATTTGAGAGTATTTTAAATGGAGGGTACCCATGATATGCTTAAATTTGTTTTTGTAAAGCGTGAATGCAAGTCTTTTTCTCTTGAACTGTTAGTTGACTTTTTGACCCTATAGATGAAAATATTTTTGAAGACTAAAATATGAGACTTTTCACCGGACTATTGGGTTTTAGTAATGTTGCATAATCCCTAAGGGTGTGTTTGCTTAAAAAGAAAGTGGGTGAAAGAAAAGAAAATTAAATTTTCTTTCAAATTAATCATCAAAAGATGGAGGAATTTTTTGGGAGAAAGTTTGTCATTATTAAGAAAGTGCAAGAAAAGGAAGTGTGTTTTCTTGCACATTGAACGCAAGAAAAGTGCAAGAAAACTTACTTTTCTTTTACTTTTTTTCACTATATCACCAAATGAACACACCCTAAAAGGCGCAAAAAAGCAGATTTTGTTATTGAACTGGAAAGTTGACCTTTTATTCTTCAGGATTTTGGATTAAAGATAATTTTTATTAAATTTAAATGGGAGGATAATCTATAACCATTTACTTAAAATAATATTTTATCAAATGCTCCACCAATCACGACTATATAGTTGGATGCCAAAAATTACGTTCAGTGGTCTCAATCTTTAAAAATGTTTATTGGTAGCTGCCAGCTGGGGTAAACATGGATATGTTAATGAGAGAGTATTGGAGCCCAACTTATCTGATGCTTTATATAGTAAGTGGGAATCAAAAAATCTCAGTCATGTCTTGGTTATTGCATTCCATGTTACCTCAGATTTCAAGGGTATTTCTTTTTCTCAAGACTACCAAGGAATTTTGGGATGCAGCAGCCCAAACTTATTCTTTGCCTTGTAACATTGTCAGAATTTATCAGTTACGACAGGAGATTTCTTATCTTAAGCAGGATGATAAACCCTTAACTGATTACTTCGCTCATTTTCATGGTATGTGGGAAGAGTTGGATCATTCAGACATTCTAACCTGCGTGTTGATGAAGAATAATATTGTAAACTACTGGAGTAGAACAGGATCTTCAAGTCCTTAACTCAGACTTTGAATTATCATGGGTTCAAATTCTGAGTAAGGACTAAGGATGAGTTACCATCTCTGAGCCGGGTGTACACTCTTGTACTGGGTGAGGAAAGTAGACGGATGGTAATGACATAATGTATCTCCCAGGTAGTAGTTTAGAGCTTTCAGCATTAACATTCACTACTCAGCCAGTCAGCCTTGGAGAGGAGGAGGCAAGCAAGGGAGGTACTCGCAACTTGAAGAGTGGTTTGAGTTCAGATTAGAAGGACAAGTTGAAGTGGTATGAGCTCATCATTTAATATAACTTCATACAACCGAGTAGAATAGTCCAATCACTCCCCAAAACAGAAAAATCAGCCTTGAACTTGAGAAAAAAATTGTTGGAGTTCCGAAACTCAATCAATCATTTAAACACTTTTTTTTAATGAACTAACAACATCGGAAATGCCCCAATAATTCTATCCAATTGTTTGATTTAAAACTGAATTTCTTTCCAGAAAAGCCCCAATAGACAACAGCTAACAATCAAGTAACTAGAAAATGAAGAGGCAATGGGCTTTTTTAGATGGCCCATTACAACATGAAGCATGTGGGTAACACTATTATAGCTTTGATTGTTTTGTAGATGATATTGTGCTAACAGATGACAATCCTCAAGAGATTTGGAGGCTAAAAGTGTTTCTTGCAAAAGATTTTGAGATCAAAGATCTAGGGACATTAAGGTACTTTCTTAGAAATAAGATTGCCAGATTGAAGAAAGGAATCTTCATCTCCTAAAGGAAGTCTTATTAGACTTGTTACGAGACACAAGAAAGTTGGGTGTTAAACCAGGTGATACACCTATGAAGGCTAATCTCAAACTTGAGTATGAGGGGGGAAAACCTCTAGAGGATGTTAGAATGTACTAAAGACTAGTTGAAAAACCGATTTACTTGTTTTTGACACGCCCTGATAAATCTTTTGTTGTTGGTGCAATTAGTCACTTTATGCATAAACCACGAACGATACATCTCAAAGCTTGTGAAAGAGTACTGAGGTATATCAAATCATCTCGTGGTAAGGGGTTTCTTTTTCAGAAGAATGGACACTTGCCGGTTGAAGGGTATACAGATACCGACTGGGCAGGTTCAGTAATAGACAAGATCCACGTTAGGATGTTGTACCCTTGTAGGTGAGAATTTTAGTTACCTGGAGGAGTAAAAAATATGAGGTTGTAGCAAGGTCTGTTGCAGAGGCAGAATAGAGGACAATGAAATATTTTGCGTGAGTTGTTGTGGACGGATTAAGATTCTTATGCCAAAGCTAGGATTTCCAGTTTAGTTAGAGATAAAACTAAATACAAGACAATGAAACATGGTGCGTGAGTTGTTGTGGATTAAGATTCTTATAACAGAGCTGGGATTTCCAATTTAGTTAGAGATAAAACTATTTTGCGATAACAAATCAGTTCAGTATTGCACACTATCCTGTCCAACATGATGGGACAAAGCACATCAAGGTTGACAGACATTTTGTCCGTGAAATGGTGGCTTCAAGGACGATTAGCCTTTTGTTTGTTAAGACAAATGATTAGTTGGTTGGCATACCTACAAAAACGATTGCTTTTAATCAATAAGCTGGGCATGTTGGATATCTATGCCCCACTTGAGGTGGAGTGTCGTGTTGGGCCTAAGTCATTAAGCCTATAACATGTTATGTTAATTATTATTGTGCTCCTCTTTACACATTAGTAAGGGTATTTGTGTCCTTACAATGTCTTTTTAATAATATTAAAAGGAGTGCATCTAGCAAATACACTCATTCTTTCTCTTCTCTAAACAAGTTTTCTTCCTCTGTCTTTCTCCAGGGTTTCAATATATCTACTGTTCTATATCTGGATTGATGCAGTATATGATTTTATTTTATTTATGGATTCATGCAATACATCTTATGCTCATCAATGGCATTCAGGTACTCTCTTTTTTGTTCTGTAGAGGATAATAATTGAAAAGTAAACAATGGTTCATACGCCAGTGTACCAAAAGGAAAGAAATACAGTAGGAGCCAAAAGAAAGTACCTGAGGCCCAACCCTCTAAGCACTACAAGAAGGAAACTCAAGGTGCTCAGTCCCTCATGAGTGATGACACACAAATCCTTTCAAAGTTTAGTGGACTGAGCCCAAATGCCTTATTCGGGGGAGGTTATCAAACATCCTCGTATCCTCTCATCTTTACATCCCAAAATCTCCAACAGATAGCTTTCCGGAGCATCCTCCAAACACCCTCCCCCAGAGCATCAAGGCCCTGAGGGACCTAACTAGACAAGAAATCCTTCAACCTGAATGAATAAACGCACTGAGACCCAAGTAGAAACAGGAATCTGTCCCAACTCCATCTCACTAGAGAATAGTGCAACAAGAAGTTTTCCTAAGACTCCTCATCAGAATGACAAAGGAATCATCTGCTTGTCGTTCTCGACCCCCTGTTTTATAAGTGATTACAAGTGAGAATCTTGTCCACAATGACTAACCATAAGAAGAATGCAATCTTCTATGGAATACCCAGATTCCCAACAGCTTCTTGATAATGGAAAAGGAAAAGCAACGGGAGTTGTCACGAAAGGACTGATAGAATGACTTAACTGAGAAAAGGCCTTTGCTATCCCTAGTCTAAACTCTACCATCTCTAACGAGGAGATTAGGCTTAGATGATATGAGATGAACCGTGAAAATAAGGAAATAATCTAACTCCAATCATTCAACCCCATTCTCATCCTCAGAACCCAGACCACCTAATTTGTTACCACATCAAAGCACATACCAACCGTTCATCCTCTATTCAATGCTACTGAGTATAAACACCCCAAATCTTCTCTTGACACTAGTGAACATTCCTGCAATGCCTGAGAAGACTTTGTGAATATAAGTAGAATGGCTTGAAAGGGAGGAGGAAGGGAGTTTTTTTTCCCATGGCTAAACTCAATTGAATGCTAATGTTGTTTTAATGTGAAACATGGTAGGTGAATGAACTATATCTGTAGTAGAATCCTTATAGATAATCTGATATTTTCTTTTGAAATATTCAAGAACCTAGTGGGTAGGGCTTAAGGATTTTTATTTCTTCGGCACAGGAATACTCGGTTGTTACTAGTTAGTGGGTAGCCACTTTCGGATCACATTTGTTGAGGGTGGGGGTGTCGCAAGGGAATCTTCTCCTGATCCATTTGGATTTTCCTTCTCTGGGGCTTAATCCCAGGCCTCCCTCAAAGCGGGGGGGGGGGGGGGGGGGGGGCGCACCTTCTATTGAAAGTTTATTTCGAGGCATAGGAAGAATTTATTATTCTTAACAGTTTTGTAATATTTTCTATCTATCTGTGTTTGCAAGTTAAAATCAGAATTGTCTCCTTCATAGTTTGCATTTGTAGCTTTCTTCGATTGGTTTCTAGCTTCCTTTACTATCTCATAGAGTGGGTCTTGAATCACATGAGGGGATGATGTCTATAATCCTTTTATTTTGCTTATATGTATCTTTTTGTTTATCACTTATTCTGAAATTTGTGTCAAGTTCTGATCTGAAATTTAAGAGGACCATTCTTATCTTTGCTTAGATTACAATTGTTTCATATAGCACTTGTTTTCCTTTTATAATTTATGTAGAGTTCTTGATGTTTCTGGGGTAGGTGTGGTGCTAAACAATCTGAGGATCCAGCTTCATCTAATGCAGCACTTGATGGAATAATTGGTTTTGGACGATCAAATTCATCCATGATTTCACAGCTAGCTTCATCTGGAAAAGTGAAAAAGATCTTTTCACACTGCTTGGAGGGTGTAAATGGAGGTGGGACCTTTGCTATTGGAAATGTGGTGCAACCACAAGTAAACACAACTCCATTGGTACCGAATCAGTATGTTTTCTCACATTTTGATACTGTTGTTTGTTTGATCAGTATTGCTTCTTATAAATGGGTTTTCCAGTGATATATTCTGTCAGTTTTGCTAACTGGATCTGGTTAATTATCATTAAGATTGTAATGTCCCTAGAAATTATTAGCGTCTGTTTGGAGAAATGTCTTATTTGGTTATGGAAGAGACTGGAGATAGTTTCAGTTATTCATTTTGTTAACTGCGCTCTTCCAAGATTATATGGTGTGTATGAACAACTATTTTTTTTTTGATTTGCTTTGGCAGTCTTCTATTTTGCTCACAATGCTGTAGCAAAAGTTATTATATGATTGTGGCATTTTTCTTGTTTGGCTATCTAGGAATAGTATGTGACTAAATAGAAGCACGAAAACTGTCTGTTCCTGGCTTAAGAAGGTTATGAGAGATTCAATTCCTCAAAAACAAAATCAGTATATTGTGGAATCTGTTATCAGAAACAAATTCATATTCTATTGAGCCTTGTGTAGCTTGTAATGTTCTGCTAATCTATATAGTATGAATAATTAAATCGATTGTTCAACTTGCTTTTTATAGGATAGAATTTTAATTAAACAACACATGAAATCAAATAACAGTTTAACACTATATAACAGGTTAGCACTATTAAGTAAATATATATAGTATTATATTTACTTTGTTGTGCTAATTATACCTTATAGTGAGCTCACCTCCTCTATACCGTTGGATCTCAAACAAGGGCCAAGATTAAAATATCATTTTTTATTCTCATTTTCTTATTACCAAATTACCCTTTTTGAGAGTGCAGACATGTTCACTCTTCCTCTTCTTTTCCAAACCCTCATTCTCTACTCTCTTCTCTTTCTCCTTGTTGCTGAAATTTAGGGTTTCATACCCTCATTCTCTCCCCTCTTCTCTTGGACGAAAATTTTCAGAAATCTTTTGATTTTGTTGGGGCTATTAAGATTTCTTCTCAAAGATAGTTTTGGTTTATCCAATTCAACTAGATTGTTTTTCCTGTGAAACGATCCACCATTGATGGGGCATGAATAGTGACCAAAGATAGGGTTTCATACCCTCATTCTCATTCTCTCCCACCAAACATTTCATTCCCTCATTCTCATTCCACCTTTGTTGCTGAAATTTAGGGTTTCATACCCTCACTCTCCCCTCACACGTTCATGGCTTTGCTTGGTAACCAAAGATATTTGCCCAATAGGTGAGACACAATTGAATATATTCTTGATTCCCCATAACTTCAAGCTTAACCCACTCTGCCCATCACTCAGCCCATCCTACAACAACATGCTTACCGTTTCTGACATCTGTCGATGGTCTTCAGGTGAGCTTTAGACAGTTTTCAACAAAACAAAAGAAAGAGTTTGAATTTGTCACAATTTTTGAACGTGTTGGAGAAGAAGAGGAAGAGTACCGTTTTTTTGAACGTGTCTATACTTTTTAAAAAATGGTACTTTTGGTAATAAGAAAATGAGAATTAAAAAGGTTCTTTAAATTTTGGCCCTTGTGTGAGATCTAACGATATAGAGGAGGTGAGCTGACTATAAGGTATAATCAGCCAGGCTGACTAGTCACCTCCTCTGTCTAGGTAATTATAATTTTTGTATGGAGTAGGGATTGAGCCCCCCTAATTCTACAAAGGTCTCCTTTCATATGGATGGCAGCCTTAGACAAAATACCAACTACAAATCATCTAATGAGACTATGAGAGGGGATGGAGGTTCCCAAAACGGTGCTATTTGTGTATGTAGGACGTGGAACCGATGAATCATATCTACTTTTTTGTTGCAATTACGTGAGAATGGTATGGGGGAACTTGCTGAATTGTTTTGTGGGCTTTCCCTAGAAGGCTAGAACTCTCTTTGACTGCTTATGGAAAATGTTATGCAAAGCTATATGCTGTTCTTTATGGAAATAGAAGAATCGAAGGGTCATGGACAACAATGCTGTCCCAGAAGCAAAACTAGACTCTATCAGGAAGCTTGTTTCTACGTGGTGCTCCATTTTCAAAATTTGTCAAGAAATGGCGGATTGTTCTCCTGGGAGGTGACCAATAGTCTTTTAGGGGTCTTGTGGTTTTTCTTATTTAAAACTCATTTTTTAGGGGCAAATATGTAAAACTCTTTCTTGTACATATTTTTTTTCATTCCCAGGCTGCATTTAATGCAATACAGCCTTATATATTTTTTGCACAATACAATACCTTGATGAAAAAAATAGAATTGTAGTACACTTGTACTACTTAAACCGACAAAAATACTTCATATTGTAGTGAACTATATTGATCATTGTTCAATGTGACTCACATGATAGAAATGCTAAAGTTTCTTTAGCAAGCATCCTACGCATAGATGCAAAAGGCATGATTTGTGTTGCTACTTTCTCACTATGAAGCTGTATGTGCTGCAATGCGGTCAACACCGAGGCCAAGTTTGACTGAACTTTCCAATCAATACCAACATATAAGGAAGCAAAGACTTAAAACCATAAAAAAAACCGCAAATTGTGTTTTCGTTTTCAAGGTAGGATATACTAACCTCTTTTTCAATTAGGCTCTTATTGTTCGGAGGGAAAATAGGTGCATGAAACTATAACCTGAGAAAAAATTATTTCTGCGTGTTTGGCGTGCTGGAAAATGAACTCTTTGCTGGAAATGCTTTCCCATAAATACTTTGTTTTCCTGTATTGAGGGGAAGGTTTTAATTTGGAAAATGAGAAATTATTGTCAGCAAAATTTCTACCTTAGTTTTCCCTCTATACAAATAGTCTTATGAAAAAAATCTAAGCAACCTTATTCATGTATCAAATAATAGAGCATAATTAGATATTTATCTAGTAGGGATAAAGAGAGGATTGCTGATGGTTCCTATTCATTTATCTTATTTGCCCATGGTTTAAAATTTTGATAATATCGTTAAGTTTGTTTGAAACATATTGAAATTTGGGGTTTCCGATACAAAACCCTTGGGTACTGAAAAATAAGAGTTATGTAATGTAATGTACCGTATCGTTTCGTTACGAAACAACCGAAATGTAACGATAGGTCTCATAATGTTTCAACCAAACCATCATACTCTTGGTATTCTTTTTGTTCACAAATCATTTTTTTTTGTTCCATCTTAGCACATTTCCTCCGAATCCATCCTACTAAAGCCCCAAACCATTAACTCCATTAAGATTAAATTCGTGAAATACTTGTTTGATTTTCGTGAAGATCTAATCGAAGGGGAATTCCACTATTCCTAGAGAAATGCTTATTTTTCATTTTGTTTTGGGATTTAGTGTCTAAACTGAGTTACTTAGGTTAAATGTTGTTAGTAGATCATAGATCTATGAATTTGTGGCCAAATCCGTAGAGCAATGATCTTCAACAAGGAGAATTGATCTTATTTTTTAGTGACTTTCTTAAACACCGGAAAATACATAACTCTTTGAATCTAATTTTTTTTTTCTATTGTCCGCAGACAATCATTTTAATCTATTTATACTACTCGTTTAGCTCGTAATAGTTTAGCTCGTAATAAATATATGTTAGTCTTTTAAGGGTGATATATCAGATTTTCACACTAACACTATTTTTCGAAATAGATATATTTTTTCATTTTTTGATTATTAAAGAACAACTATAACAATTATTACAAAAGAAAATTTAATAAAATTATGGATTTTAACCTATATATTAAGAATTTATGTTTGATATATTGATTGGAGATAAGTCTAGGGGTCATCGATTAGATCCATAAACTAATTATTATTTATGTTAATTAAAATTATATTTATATTTATTTATACAAAAAATATTTAGAAATTTTTAGTTATATAATTTTTGTTGATTCTTGTATAATAAGTGAATAAATTACTTTAATACAAATCATTCAAATATGTTTTTTTATCTACTATAAGTTTTTTTCCAGGTTAATTTCTAGATTGTGTCAATATGCTGCCGAAAAGGGAGCACGTGTGTGATATTGGGTGGTAGCATAGATAAGTGAATAAATGTGGCTTTGAGTCATATGGTGGTGGGCATAGTTGTCAAGGTGACTTTGAGTCATGGTGGTGGGCGGTAGGCTAAGGCGCCTGAGGTGTCGCCTGATAAACTTTTTGTTGTAGAAATCCCTCCAATATAAGATCTATGTATGATGCATTTCCTTTAATATAAGGGGCCTTACAATTCATATGAATTGTAAAATTTCCAATATCAAGATACACTATGATAAAACCATCCTTGGAGACAGTTTTATGAATAATAAAGAGGAGATGAGTGAGGGTGTAGGATTGAATAAAAAAAGAAAAATAGCTCAACAGTCAATGTGACGCCAAACATGAGAGAGAAGACGGGGGAGAGAGGGAGAGGTCATACCTCTTACTCTCATTTCTTATCTTTTCGATTATACTCGAGAAAAGTAATAAAAATATATACTAAATAAAATATATAATTATAAGCCTCTACTTATTTGAATTATGAGAGTTTAGGGGTCCTAGAAGAAATTTGGGGTATTTAAAGGCAATTTTTTTGTCATTAGGCTGCATAAGCCCAACTGTATGCCTTGGTCGCCTAGGTGACACCGAACCCTGCAAAAAATAGATGGGGACCATATGGTCCACCGACAAATAGAGGGAGGGAGAGAGACCAATTGGTCATCCATTGAGTGAGAGAGGACAGGTTAACACGAGGGAAACATACTTTACATTGTTTGTCTCTTCTTTCTTCTTTTATTTGCAAACATTTTTTTTGTTGGATATACTAACCCTAACATATTATATGGTAGAAGGCATGAGAAGTGTATGAAATAGCATGCTTTTTTGTTCACCAAACTACTATGTTCAAGTAAAATCAATTTTTATCTCTTTAAACAATAATAATATTATATATATACGATTTTTAATAATGACCGCCTAGGCGGCCAGTCGCTTGAGCCCAGCAAAGCGCTTGTCACCTAAGCGGCCTCCTGAGGCAACTGAGGCGACGCCTTTAACAACTATGGTGGTGGGATTACTCCCCTAAACCAACATTTGGTTGGGGGGTATACCAGTGTGCATATCTATGAGCAATGCCCTAGAAAAGTTTCTATTGCAATTAAGATATAAGAGACACTTGGGCAACAAAAAGCTGAGCAACAATAGATAGGCCATTAGGTCCATTTATAAGCAAAAAAAAACTAAATGAAGTTCTCCAACTATATTTATAATCATACATATGAGAGTTAAAATTTTTATAATTTAAAAGACAAGTATGTTGATAGGCTGGTATGAAAACTAAAGATTCCCTCGAAAGTGCTGTCTTTCCTTTGGGTTGCCTCATCAGACAAAGTTCTCACGGTTGATCACTTAATTCAAAGGGAATGGTCATTCCCAATAGATGTATAATGTGCAAGCAGGCTAAGGAGAATGCTCATCATCTTTTCTTACATTGTCCACGAGCACAGATAGTTTGGAATCATTATTTGGGACTCTTTGGGAGGAGCTGAGTTTCACAAGGAGGTCTGGGAGAAGTGGTGTTGGGATGGCCGAAAGGAGTGTTTAGTAGGAAAGGAAATGAGGTATGGAAAATGCTCCTGGCGGCGATTTGTTGGGGTTTGTGGAGGGAATGGAATAGACGATGCCCAAAGTCATTCTTAAGATTGGGTGGCTGTTATACACCTGGTCTTCAGTTTTAGTTTATTTTAAGAAGGTCCAATGGACTGACTTTGTGTATAGATGGTCAAGTATCTTAGCTTGACCTTTTTGGTTTTCCCTGGGCAGAAGTTTTTTCGCCATTTGTATATTCCTTTTCTCTCTTTATACAATTTTCGTTACCTATAAAAAAAAAAAAAAAACTGGTATGAAAACACAAACCATAGTTACTTAGTCAAGTATAGACAATGCAATCTAAATACGAAAACCTTACATTTAATGAATATATAAGAAAGTATTGACTTTACAATCATAAAGTAAATGACAAATTATACAAGCTCAATATCATAGTGATCTACATGCCTGATCGAATTCTAGATTGAACTCTAGATTGAGGGTATTTTTTTGTAATTTTTGAAAAAAGGTTATGAATAAGCGTTGATTTCTTATAAAATATAATTTTTGTTCAATTTGATTTCGCGTGAAATTGATGAGGACATCACAGACTTAGATCATGTTTTTAATGGAGATCCACTGCTGGATCACGATGTGAAGGGAGATTCGCCGTCAGATCGAGTGCAAGAGGATTCGAGGGATACGATTAGTCCATAGGATGGCTTGACCCATCATAGATGGTCGGCCCCTTTATTAGTTATTTTAGTTTATTTACTTTTGTTTTAGTTTATTAGCATTTGAGATTTTTTTAGTAATGGTGGTTAAGTAATTATTTAGAACTTGTAGTAAGGGCACTTTTGTAATTACTAGGATTAGAGTTTCCTTCTTTTCTCTTTAAATACTCTCTTTAAGAGTAAAGAATTTATAGAACTTTTATGAATGAAATATGTGAGCTTTTTTTGCTTTTGGAATCTCCTGTGAAAGGATGGTGTGAAGCCAGATCAATCCTTGATGTGAGGCCAGGTTATCCTCTTATTTCTTCTTCTCTTTTGTTTCATGTTTTCTTTCAAAACCTAATCAACCAATCCCTAGAAATTTCTTCTCTTTGCTGCCATTTAATTTCCCAGTCCTTTATATTGCAAAAACCCAACCCTAGCCACCTATCGCAGCCTACCTCAACCTTGCGGCATCTGTTCCAGCTCTGTTTCTATACTGCCGCCAGTCTTTGAACCCGTTCCCTTGATCTGCAGCTATTCTACAGCACTTCTAGTGCTGCCGCATCACCCAGGCAGGCAGCTTCCCCTTTTTGCTGTCGCAGCCCTTTTCCCAGCCTTAGCCACTACAGCAGCCCACCTATTTCCTACCCCTTCTGTCCCATTGCAGTTACAGTCTCCTGCAGCCCCTACAACCCTACATTACAACCACCAGCTTGCTGTAGCCCTACTGTGGCCTTCCTACAGCCCTATACATTGTCCCCCCCCCCAGCGCCACAGCCCCCTTCTACACCTGCTCCCCTTGCTGCCACCTGTGTTTACAGCATTCCTCTTGCAGCGACAGACCTCCTAACCATCCCCATTGCAACTGATCCTCTTCTACCTTCCCAAAACCCTAAAACTGGTTAATCTTTAAACCTAACCTTAGTTTTTATATTCCCTTTTAGTTCTTGCTGCTGGTTTTATTTGTTATTCAATTTTATATTGATTGAACATGCCTTGTTTGAATGTTATTGAGCCTAGAATTGTTCTTGAAATCCTCTAGAGAAGAAGGAAATCACTTTGATCATTGGTTTAATTCCCTAAGTTAGTGGAAGCTCCCACTTCCATTATGATCACTCAAATCAAATTTGAAAGTTCATTATTGCAGGATTGTTGTTTGACCTAGGGTATTGCTAATTCTCCTTTTGACCCTCTTTATTATAACCGTGTTAACCTAGAGATAATTTTATAAATTTCTATATTGCTGGAGTTCAATTTCTGATCTCTAAATAGCATCATCCTAGGTCAGTTACATGGTCCTGCATCAGAAATCTAGTCATTTGGGTTGATTACAACCTATTTTCATTTATTTTAACAGCTAAAATTGAAAAAAAAATTGCATACCTTCAAAATTTTGAGGAAACCTTTTCAATCCAAAATCAAATACTTAGATCTTTGTTTTTGAACAGAAAATCAACGACGAAGTTGTTGTTTTAGGCCTAGAAATTGATTAGAGAAGAAAGATTACCGAAAGAATGGGTTCTATAGGTGTTTACAAAACACCCAAATGGTAAAATAACTCATTTTATAACTGTGTTGAGAGTATACGCGTGGTATGTACTGAAATTTTAGACAATGAGGCCATGTGGTGATCATAGATGGAGGCTATAGAGAGGGAGGAGATGGCTAGGTCAGCCATGTTTGGATAGTCTCAGCTTGAGGTTGGTGGTTTGGTGGATCTGATGGAAGCTGGGTACATTTAGGACATGGGGACCTACTCCTAACATTGAAGACATGAATCCCTCTGTGTATAACCAAATGTTTCACACAAAAGAAGCTGAAGGATATGTTCTTGTGTATAATTATGGGTAAGACAGTGAAAGATGCAATCGAGAAAATTTTCATCTTTACCCACATGACTTCCAATTCCGCAACATCCCCTTGCTACCAATCAATGATCGTCAAGTTCCAGAGGTTGGGCCGGGTATATAGGAACCTGCACCATACCTGATTATGGGTCTAATATTAGATTTTGAGATTGCAGAGATAAAGATTTATATAAAGTCTTTTAAGAAGACTTGAGATACTTATGGTGTTACCCTCATGTGTGATGTGTGGACAGACTGTCTCCTTTGTCCATCATCAATTTGTTGGTGTATTGTGATGACCAGACAGTGTTTCACAAGTTTTTCTATGCAGTGTGTAGTGTAGGTCATTACTGACAATCAGACCTCGTACAAGAATGATGGTGAGTTATTGATGATGAAGGGGAAGTATTTGTATTGGACACCATGTGCGGCACATTGCATTGGCTTGATTCTTAAAGAAATGGGCAAGTAGTCAATGGTGAAGAATGTGGTTGAGCATGCCAAAAGGATGAAAATTTCATTTACAATCGTAATTGGATTTTGGCAATGATGAGGAGGAACGTTGACCGTGAGATAGTGCGGTCTAATGCCACTGCCTTTGCTACTAACTATGTTGCTCTTTAGAGTATTTTTGAGTCATAAATCTGGGTTGAAGAAAGTGTTTAGATCATGGTTCAAAAACCTGAAAAGTAAAATTGATGAAAATTGAACCCGATGTAGGTTGGTTTTGCACCCTCAAACAACCTAAAAACTAGGTTTAATAGAACCGATAACAAAAATACTCTTCCGAATAACTCACAGAATAGTCTCCTTCGAGTTTTTAGGTGACTCGACTCGAAATTCAGTTGAGTTGAGTAACTCGGCCGATTTTTGAGTCGACTCGCTGAGTTTTCGAACTATGGTTTATATCAACGGAGTGACATGATGGTAGGGAGAGCCAACATTTAGAGGCTAGGAAGATTGAAGACATCATATGTAATAACTTCTTCTGGGATTAGGCATGTCAGTTTACTAAGATATATGAACCTATTGTTAAGGTTCTCCTAATGGTGGATTGTGAGAAGCTGGAAACAATGGGTTATGTGTAGGAGGGATTGGAATATTCAATGTTGGAATCCAGTCAACTCCTTCATGACTTACACACAGCAAGGAACCTTCAAAGTTGGAATCTAGGCAACTGCATCATCAAGTACACACTTTGCTTGCTGCTTTCGTGTATGTTCGAATTAGCCTACTATCCCAATCCCTCATTCCACTACTTTGATGATCTTTGATCTGATAAGACTTTGTTGGAAGCATTAAGAATGTAACGAAGAGTGTGAAAGAATATGGTATGAGGGATACTTGGGCACATACAGAGGTAAAAACGTGTTTATCAGTATAAATTTACAGTTGTAGAAAATCACATTTGCTTAGAACATTGGCATGTATCATTTCTTAGGGTAATTTTTCCGAAAAGCAATGTATTGTTTTGGTGATAAATTGGCCGTATATGGGAGGACAAAAATACAACCCGATGTTAAATATTTCACAAGTCAAGACAATTTTGAATATTAAAGGGATATTTGGAATGAAGTGTATTGTTTTCTCTTTTGCAGCTGTGTGGTGATTTATGAATTGGATGGATGCTCCCAATTTGAGAAGAATTATTGTGAAGATTTTGTCTCAAGGTGACTTTATCAACTTCTTATCTTGTTGGTCTCTGTCAAGTGCTGATACTGCGCGGATGGCTGTTTGGTCATTTCTTCCTAGAGTCATCGTGGATGATATATGAAGTGAGAAACAAGAGAGTTTTTGAGGACTCTCCTTCTCCATCTTGCATATGTTCTCTCATCCGTCTTGCGGTTCCATTCGATGTGAAGGGGAGGATCTGGGAGAGGTGTTGGACTGAGTTTTGTTTGATTGAGTTATTAGGCAGCATTCGCTCTAAATTTTGGGGTATCTTTGTATGATTTTGTTTGTTTCTTTCTTGAGTTTACGCGCTTTTAAAATTTTTACCTATTACTGTTTTTGTATCTCTATTTTAGTTTTAATATAATTGTTCGATTACTGATTAAAAAAAGTTGAGAGAAATTATAGTTCTTTTTGTCTCATTCACACAAAGTTGCGAAACCACTTGAAATACCACAAGCTCAAGAGGCACTTACACTTGACAAAGGAATGGTAGAATACTAAGAAAATGTTCTAATATTAAACCTGAGCAACGTCTGATGAGAAGATCCACTATTGAAGTGGCTGGATGAGCCGACGGGAGGCAGTGGTGGATGAACTAGGTTCAGAGCATAGGCCAAATACCTTCTTAGTGAAATGAGCTAAGGAGTATTCGAGTGGAGCATGACCTAGTTGTGAATGGCCAAGTGGGACTTGTCCTAGTGGTGCAGAGTTGAATGGGGGAGGTCTGAGTAGAGCAGGGTCTAGTGGAGTAGAGCAGGGCTACCAGAGCAAGATTGTACGAGCTGAGACTAGTGGTGCACGAGATAGTGTAGCTAGGGCTAGTGGAGTTGGCACTAGTGTTGACATGGATGATGATGAGTTCGATACTTTGATGAGATCACTGGTGGTGGTAATGGGACCGGAGACATTAATGTCGGCGGCTATGCGCAGCCAGAGCTTGATACGAGGAGAGGAGAGGAGGCATTGATTTAGCAGTACTTTGATCATGCTACACAAGTTCAGGATCACTATGAGCTCGCACATTTTCGTCCCATATTATGGGGGATGACAGCACCAATGACAGGCTGGGCAACATTGAGCCTGCAAAGATGATGTGCCTCAGGGTATGGATGCAATCCTCCACGACATTGAGATGATTAACATCAGGTTCTCCACTTTGCCTGCTAATCAGGGATCTAAAATCATCACCACTTGGCTATGATTAAGGGTCGGCATATGAGACACTTATGGTCATTCGATCCATATGGTGGTTATGGACAACGGGTTTCACATGCTTATCCCATTATGCAGCTAGTTGAGGGGTAGTTTATACATGTACTTATTAATAGTTCAAGCAGTATTACAGAGACTACCAGTGTCATGACCTGGATTTTCGAAATAAAACCTTGTGGCCAGGATTGCCTCTAACTAAGAATAATTAATTGAATCGGAATCCTAAAACCTCTGGGAAAGTGTTTGGGTTTACCAGTGGGATCTAATTTATCGGATCTGGTGCCCGATAATTACCAATAAAACCCAGTGGATACTTGCCCGGTATCCTGGCCAGTGTGCATCGATGTCTGAGCCGTTAGCAGTCATGCTGGTCTCGCTGCCTGGGCGGCTACCAGTCGCGTCGGCTCACGTCGCGTATCAGTACAAAGATTAGCGGGGTTAGTATTATAAACCAAAACAAATAAAACAAAAGAAAAGAACAAGTAGGCTGCCACATCACCTAGCCCCCACACCCCACCATGTGCTCACCACACCCTCCCCATGTGCCGGGCATGTCACCCCCATGTGACATGCCTTGTCACATGCCACCTCACCTCCCTCACTCCCTATATAAAGCCCCCTCCCCTCATTCTTCTCTTCTCTTTAAGAGACCAAACCCCCTCCCCTCTCTCTCACTGTCACACAGTGAGAGAGAGAGAGAGAGAGAGAGAGAGGGGGGGGGGGGGACCGTTGTGCTCGCGCCACTCATGCCATTTCTCCGGGGAATACACACTCACGGAGAGGTAAAATTCCTCTCCCTCTTCCCTATTGTCCATAGCTTGGTTGGATTGAGATGTTGATATGCTTTAACTGTTTCAAGTGTCTAAGAACAGTCAACTTTAGGAGACTCTAGTTATACGCTCACAAATCGGAATCGTAACCTTCGACGTTCATGTTTGTAGTTTTTCCAGATTTGGAACTTAAATTAAGTTAAATGTCGAAAAACAGAATTTAGTTGAACTGTTTTCGGTTTCAGGAACAGTCAGCTTTACAAGCTCATAGTTTTGTGCTCATAAGTTGGAATCGAGTGATTCTTGTGGCATTGGAAAGATAAGGAAATAACCTTCGACGTTCAAGTTTGTAGTTTTTCCAGATTTGGAACTTAAATTAGGTTAAATGTCGAAAAACAGAATCTGGTCGGACTGTTTCAGTTTCAGGAACAGTCAACTTTACAAGCCCATAGTTTTGTTCTCACAAATCAGAATCGAGTGATTCTTGTGGCATTGGAAAGATAAGGAAATAACCTTCGATGTTCATGTTTGTAGTTTTTCCAGATTTGGAACATAAATAGGTTAAATGTCGAAAACAGAATCTGGTTGGACTGTTTTTGGTTTCAGAAACAGTCAGATTTACAAGCCCATAGTTTTGCTCTCACAAATCAGAATCGAGTGATTCTTGTGGCATTGGAAAGATAAGGAAATAACCTTTGATGTTCATGTTTGTAGTTTTTCCAGATTTGGAACATAAATTAGGTTAAATGTCAAAAACAGAATCTGGTTGGACTGTTTTTCGGTTTCAGGAATAGTCAGCTTTACAAGCCTGTAGTTTTGTGCTCACAAATTGGAATCGAGTGATTCTTTCGGCATTGGAAAGATAAGGAAATAACCTTCGATGTTCATGTTTGTAGTTTTTCCAAATTTGGAACTTAAGTTAGGTCAAATGTCGAAATAACAGAAACTGTTTTTTATGTTATTAATTGGTGTAATTCCTCTCCCTCCAGTTTGTCTTCTCTTATTTATGTGATTATTTGTTTGAATGGTATGTGATTGTGATTAAGGATTGTGAAACCCTATTTTAACCCAAAAATGGGTAATGTGGAGTATGGGAATGAAGGGAGATGAGTTAGAGGTGTGTAGACCTCGGTTTCAAAAAAACCGAGTTCTGTTTTGGCGAAACTATGTTGTGCGATAAATCGTGCGATGGATCTGTGATCAATCGAAGGTGTTCAAAGATTGGAGATCTCCCTGTGCCTTGTGCGATTGATCGGAGGACCGATCGGAGGTGTTACAAAGGCTGGGGTCTTCCTTGAGCCATGTGTGATCGATCGGTGGTTGATCAGAGTTGTACAGAAGGCAATGTACTCTATGCGATCAGTCGGAGGTGCGATCGATCAGATTTTATGGAAAGCTTGGATTTGACTTCCTTGTGTGATGTATTATTGTTCCAATCCTTGTTTAGGGCAATGGAAAGGTCCATGGACCTGATAAAGTTCCAAATCGGAACAATTTACTTTTGGACTTGGTCCATGGGGTGCGTGACCTAACTGTTAGAATTATTCAAGCATGACTTGGATAAATTGGAGATTTCCTACGGTTAGAAACCCTAACCTGTGTCAAATATTAGCCGTGGTTCCTCTTTGACTTTGTTAGGGGAGGCAGTGTCTGTTTAGAGCCGGGGTCCTCCGTGGCTGATAGACGGTGTGTATTGGTTCTACGGACTCAAGGTTTTATCGAGTCTACTCACTCTGGGTCAAAGGCCCTATGGGTGGAGACCCAGATTATAATGGATGTTATCTTGAGGAGTGGGGATCTGTGTTGTTAGGTATGCTCCAATAGAGGTCGAATTAAGGGTTAACTGTTAGAGTTGTTGTGCCTGATGAGATTTGATGTCAGAGGTGTTGTGCTTGACATGATTTGATGTCAAAGGTGTTTTGCCTGACAGGATTTGATGTTAGAGGTGTTTTGCCTGACATTGTTACTGTTAAAGGTGTTTTGCCTGACAGGGTTAATTGTCAGAGGTGTTTCTTGATAACCAGATGAGTTTTCCTGGCATGTCAGATGTGTTTTTCTGGCAGGCCAGATGTATTCCTAGTGGTCAAATGTGTTGCCTGACAAGGGTAGCTATTAGAGGTGTTATGTTTGACAGGCTTAAATTGTCAGAGGTGTTTCCCGGTAGCCAGATGAGTTTTCTTGGCAAGTCAGATGTGTTCCTGGTGATTAGAGGGGTTTTCCTAACAAGGATAGCTGTGAGCACTGTGTTCCTACATAAGCACAATGTCAGATGTGTTCCTGGTAGTCAGATGTGTTTTTCTTAGCAGGACAGATGTATTTCCTAGCTATCAGATGTGTATCCTGGCGATCAGATGTGTTTCCTAACAAATGCGATTATGTGAGCCGGTGTCCCCCCTGTGGTAAAATATTGAATGATATGTCAGAGGTGTTGTTCCTGACAAAGTGATATGTTAGAGGTGTTGTTCATGGTAGAGTGATATGTTAGAGGTGTTGTTTCTGGCAGAGATATGTCAGAGGTATTGTTCCTGGCAGAGTGATATGTCAGAGGTCTTGTCCCTAGCAGAGTGATATGTCAGAGATGTTTTCCTGGTAGACAACGGGTGAGAGTTCGGTTGGATATCGAGTTTACGGGCTTCGAAGTGAAGGTCTCAACGGGTGGAGTCCCGGGATATCAATTGAGTCTTTGGACTCAAGAGTAAAAGTTTTAATGGGGGCAGACCCGGTTTGTCGATAATTGAGTTATGAACTCAATGGTATTGGTTCATGCGGGAGAAGTCTCGGTTGATTGATAATTGAGTCTTTGGACTCAAGGGTAAAGGTTGTTCACAGGTGAAGGCCCAATCGATCGAGTTTGCGAACTCGAGGATAGAACATGAGCGGTTGCCTGGGACGGTAACCTCATGTCGTGGACACCGTCGATGTGAAATGAACTTGATAAATGGAAACACTAATGGGTTATAGACCTCGAATAGGGTGAAATAGCCCTGAGCAACCTTGGGTCGGTACGTTATACTACTGATATGAAACTGTAAGCCAAGGCTTACATGGATACAATTCATAATATTGATTTCATTACCACCCTTTCTATTTTTGCATATTATCATAATATGGAAAATGTAAACTGTACTGCTATACGATCGATGATTAATGTTAATATGTGAAAATAACCTAGATGGATTGAGAATTTTGCTGAGCTTTATAGCTCATAGACGTTTTTATTGTCAGGTTTGAAGTAGTTGTCGGAGTTGCTAAATTGGCAAGGATCCAATACTTCGGGAAAGCGTATTGGTGCATAGTAAAGGTAATGCATTTGCTTATGATGGGTTATTGTGATGACCAATGTTATTGCTTATGTAAGCTCATATGAAAAGTCTAAAATTTTCCGCAATTATAGTGGGCAAAGACTTCCGTTGCTCGTTAATGACAAATGGGCGCGCGTCTCGGAATATAATTCCCTAAAGCGTGGGTTCGGGTTGTCACAACCAGGTTAGGTATCAGAGCTATATGAGCTAGGCTCAGTACTGGAACTATGTCTTGCACATAGTCACAAAGTCGGGATTCGGGAATAATTCGGTAGGGTTCAAGTTCTGAAAAATTCGGTAAATTTGGAAAAAATTCAGGGAAAAGTTGGGATTCGGGAATAATTTGGCAGGGTTAAAGCTCGGATAAATTCAGGAAAAAATCGGGGAAATAAGTGCTTTTTAAAAATAATTATATAAAATAGAAATATGATATTAATTAGTATATCTAAGTCTAACAATTTGATTACATAATATACAATATAAGTAGCTAATTATCAACAATAATATGTTCATATTATCATTTCAACATCCAGTTCATTCCAACAAAGTATCAAAATTTACCAAGACATCATCAATAAAAATCAATCAGATAACCATTTCAGAGAAAGAAAACTAACAAAACAGAGACTAAGAAATAGACTCTTTGATTCTATATGTGGGTTTTCACCTTTCTCTTTGAAAAATCCAAAAACAGCCACAGTTGCATAATCACCAACAGAGATCTTTAAATTACACTGAGAATAATACAAATAAAAAGGGTAAAATCATAAATAGGGAAAAAAATTCACTTTCTGAAGATTCTTCCAATTTGGTTACTGGTTAGTATCTCTCTTCCTTTTCTTACATTATTCTAGTCTATATGTTGTACGAACCAAAAAGGGCACAACAAAAATATTTTTAGCCAGAAAAGAAAAGGAACCCATTTATCAAACCCCAAAAACCCATGAAACCAAACACAAATCTGAAACACAGGAAAGAAACCAAACAAAGAAGAAGAAGGAGAAAAGATACCCCAAAAGAAGTAACTAGCTTTGTGAAGATTCTTCGTGACTGTGAAGTTATCATGGGAAGACAAGGAAAAAAAACTGATGTAGGAAACCCTTCGTGACTGTGAAGGTACCATGGGAAGCAAGGATAAAAAAAAAACGATGTAGGAAACCCTTCTTCTCTTCCACTTCAAAAAAAAAATGAATGAAAACATGAGAGGCCTTACCTTCTTCTCTTCCACAACTCCACTTCGAAATGAACAAGTGAAATGAATGAGGAAACCCTTTCTTCTTCTCCTTCTCTTCTTCTTCTCTCCTCTGTTCGTTGAAACCCTAGTTTTGAAACCCCTTTGCTTTTGCTCGAGACATTCGGGATAAGGTGTTTGTCGAAATGAAAGGGAACTTAAGCATTACTTGCCGAATTCTGAAATTGCCCCTTAAAACATCATGTATTATTAAAAGGCCCTTAAACCATCGAGTTTCCCGATTTTTCACTGCACCGACTTATTCATGAATAGCGCGAGTTATACGAATAATTCGTGTTATCCGCGAATTATTCGCGAACTCTCGAATTTTTCAAATTCTCGCGATTAATTCGGCGATTGATTCGATGGGTGAAAAAAGCGCAATTTAAACGCAAAATTTTCAATTATTCTTTGACTTTTGTGACAATGGTCTTGCAGACATACGACGTACAACTTGTAGGCAATAAGGCTATTAGTTCTAACTTCTACCTACCATTGATTTTGAGCCTGCATGTAACTCAATGTGGTATTGATGTACCCGTTGAGTTTTATAATATATGTATTTTTAATATCTTTCATAACAACGTAAAATATTAGTGAACTTTTAGAGTTTAAACATGTGTATTTCCATATATTCATTACCTTGATTGTGGTTGTACTTGTTTACACTTTTGTTAAATGGTGTAATATTCTTATTTGTGTATATTTCTTACAACTGAAGGTTTTATTAATGAATTCTATAATTTTCTTTTGTCTTAAATTTTTCCTGTATATTTTTTTTTATACATTTATACGCAGTGTATTTACGATTCTAGGAACCAATGCATTGTGGTAACTTTTATTCAAATGGATAGCTAGAGGAATTTTTAACTTAATATGTTGTGGTTATCTTTCCATTGAAAGAGGGTTGACCATGTTTTTTAATTTTTTATAGCGTTTCCAACCGTTTCCTCAATAAGTATTGATACCTTTAATATTTTGGAGTTACCAAAACATAGCTCAACACACCAATGTCTTTATCTCTATCATTCGTTCTTCGTGTGTACAAAAGGTCTAATCTTTAGTATCATCTTGTCACTCTTAATTGTTTTTCTTAGGACCCGGTGACGAAGAAGACAATTGGAAGTGATCGTGAAATTGGTTGCTTGCACCTCTTAAACCCAACAACTCAGACTCTACTAGCTCTGTAGTTTTGTAGAAGTCTCAACAAAGACCAAATTTTCCTCTGACATGTTTACCTCGGTCCCTTGTCTTTTTAGTCTTTGAAAGTTTTGTTTCCAGATTTTATTTCCAAGTTTATGTTAGATCTTCAGTCTGGAGTCGGTCAATTGTCCAAGCATTGTATAACCTCGTTTCCTTCAACTCCAAGTAATGACAAGAATAGTTCTCCTTTTGAGATTGTTCATACTGATGTGTGTGGGGACTTCACCTATGATTTTAGTACTCAACTACTTTTCCTCTTAGTGAAATAGGCACTTTTGTTTTTCTCAAATGGCGTAACTAAGAGGAAAAATAGGCTTTTTTCTCAGATGGGGTAACTAAAAAGAAAAATAGGCACATTTTTTAAGTTTCTATGAGGCACTTAATGTAAATGCAACAAAAAAGTTTTAGTCAGAAGCTGTTCTATCTGCAACATTTCTTAATAACCATATGCCATCTTGAGTCCTTGAGTTCAAAGTTCTTTATTAAATTTTATATCTTACATGCCCTGTTTTTAGTGTCTCTCCATAACTATTCCATGTGTGTTTTAAGTTCACATTCTATGTCCGAACAACAAAACTTGATCCTTAATATGTACGTTGTGTCTTTCTTGCGTAACACTCAGCTCAAAGAAAATATAAATTTTTTGTGTCTTGGAAGACGTTTGTGCCTATGGATGCCACATTTATGGAATCCACCTTTTTTTTTCAATGCTCCTAACCTTGCCTCTTTATGGGGAGAGTGGTAGAGAAGAGAGTTGTGTTGCTCCAATATCAGTTTGTGTTCATGAACCTTTTCCCTTTGTTCCTGCTCCCTCAGATGTGTCTTTGGGAGCAGAAAAAGAATTGAAAGTTTGTATGGAACATATAAAATAGAAGGAGGCAACCATTATGGATCTTCTTTTAGCCATTCAGAAGACTAAACATAAAAGTTCTACAAGTCATTTCATTTATAACTTTTTTTTTTGGAAGGTAAGCTGGGGTTAGATGGACCCTATTTCATTTATAACTTTGCTTCGAATGACCCATTATCCGCTTCATTTCGTCCATTTATTTCTCCGTTGTCTTCTGCATCTATTCTTTTTAGCGTTACAGATGCTCTTTCCAATCCCAAGTTGATGGGAGTGATGAAATGAGGGCTCTTATTAAAATTCGTGGGCAGTGAATCTTCTGGTTGGGAAGAAGCAGGTTGGTTGCAAATGGGTCTACACTGTCAAATATAAAACCGATGATCCATCGACACGTACAAGGACAGACTAGTGGCTTAGGGTTGTACCCTGATTTCTATAATTGATTTTTAGTATATTTTTACTGGAAAAATGAACTTATCAGATTTATTCTTTGTTGAGTGCTGACATGTAGTGACCCTTACACAAACTAGACATAAAAAATGCATCCTCAATGATAATTTCCGTGAAGAAGTCTACATGACACCTGACCTGGGATCCTAGTGAGTGAAGGAAAATTTTGCAGGTTAAAGAAGGCGTTTTTATGGTCTCAAAAACGCTCTTCAAAAGAACAGAAGAAGCTATTCAAAATGCAGGAAAAAGAACATAAAGGGCTATACAAGGGTTTAGGATGCTAAAGAGATTTACTTTAGTAAAGCTACATATGACAATATATTATTATTTGATAAAGTACAATTTTTTTGCACCAAAAAGAAAAGTTCACTTTTCCTATTTATAGTAAATCTTTATTTATTCTATCACAATATTACTATATGTAGTAGAATCTTGTTGCTTATTTTACAATACCCTTTCACAAACATCTAACGTCGCGCCCCAAAATACCATGTTGGTCAAATGAGACTATGGACCCTTGACACTGCATATTCAACTTAACAACATACAAGACATATGAACTATGAGTCTGAAATTTTTCTTCAATATTAATAACAAATTCAATCTATAATCAATATATGACCAACCTGAAACATAAATAATCGGATCATCCATTGTGATCTCAATCTAAAACTTTAAAGCCAAGCAACATCAACTTAATTATCTTCTTACAACCCTTTAATCAATAACAACTAATGGATCAAAAGTATGTATAATGATCCAAGTCGACCTCTCCCTCCTAATAATCACATTCGGGCTCTTCTTAGTATTCTTCCTCTAACCAAGGTCCCGGTGCGCAGATGTCAAATCCTGAACCTGCCGACAATAACAATTCGATTGAGCAACGAATAACTCAATGGATATAAAGTACAGTTAACAATATAATACCAGTCATATCATATATACCATAATTTACACAATCAGAGTGCGGAAAACATGTAAGCATATTCATAGCATCATTTCATAGCATATTTAGACTCGTGACTTGTGCAGTCTTGTGAATTGTGATACATGTGCAAATACATGTAAAAATCGTAACAGTAATATGTCAATTCATACCAGATATCTACGAGTTCCAAGTTTTATACCAATTTCTAAGTTCTATACCAAATTCCAAGTTCTATACCGGTTTCCAAGTTCTATCCCGATTCGTACCAGAATTATGTCATGTATGATCATGTGAGACTTGTGTAGACTTAACAGCTTACTATGCTATGACATAATTGACTTCATATAGGTTATCCCTTAGGTTCTGATATTTCACCATCAAAACTCCACCAAAGCGTCCTGTTCCACGATGGTTAGAGAATTCGGGGTTATTAATATCATACTTTAAGTGTTTGCCTATCCGGAATTCAATCATCATATATGCATATATAATCATAATTTAGCATGTGAGCATCATACCATAATACTTATTATTTATGTAGGATATTACACTCAAATCATCTTAACAGGGTTATCAACATTATAGTAAAACAATCCGATAATCACAATTCCATAATCACGATTCCATCATCACAATTCTATCTTCACAATCCGGCACATATCCCTTCCTTAATATTCATTCACATGCAGCCAAAACCCTAAAATCATCATCCCATTATCATGTAACCATTTCCATCGTCATTATCATTTCAAAATCATAAAACAGTAGTCATATCATAATTCTTTTCCTTAGTTGATTCCCAATCATGAATTCCATAATCTTTTTCATAATGCAAAGCCATAACATGTAAATCATATTCATTATACCTTAATATATACTTAATAAATCATATTTAACTCTTATCATTATCATAATATCATTAACGAGACAGTATATCGAACCTCTCTCGATCGCTTCCTACGATCAATCGTTTCAAATGGGTTTGACCTTTCCAGGCTTTTCTCCTTCTCCAAGCAAAACTCTTTGCAAAATCTTAGGTTAAACTCTCTTTGGGATTCTAAGGCTCTTAGAATGTTTGAAACCGTAAAATCCACAAATTGGTGGTTTATTTATAGGCTCAAGAGTCCTAGGCAACTTCTAATTCTCGGAATTCCAGAAAATAGAAGGTTTTTTGGGCTAAAACTCTACAGGTGGTCGACCGGTTATGCAGGGCAGTCGACCGGTTTAGTGTGATGCTCCCTTCCCTATTTCCCATACATTTTCTTGCAACAATGACCGACTGGTTTGAGGGGCAGTCGACTGGTCTCCCCTGTTTTGGTTGGTTTTGTTAATTCTCTTCACCTAATCTATTAACCAATGTTCATATAACATGTATTAACATAGAATAACCTTTAATGCAATATTTTTGGCATAAATTTCAAGGTTATATTCCATTTGTACAATTTTCAAGACAAACAGGTCTCTACATCCTCTCCTCTTTATTAGAATTTCGTCTTTGAAATTACAAGATTACATAAATAGGTGAGGATATTTTTCTCTATCTTCATCTTCTCTTTCCTAAGTGACTTCCTCTACGAAAGAGAACCAATGGAAGTGACTTGTTTCTTTCGATCAAAAATTTGAACCAGTTGCTCAACTAGAGTTAAGTCTTCGTGATCTCCAATGGTTTAAGATCAATCACATGGGCGGATTAGGAATGTATTTCCTCAACATGGAAATATGAAATACATTATGAATAGACGCCATATTGGGAGGTAAAGCAACCCTATATGCAACTTCCCCAACTCTAGTTGTGATTTCGAAAGAGCCCACATATCTTGGACTTAGTTTACACTTTGCCCCTCTTGCCAAATATCATTACTCCCTTTGTTGGAGAAATCTTGATAAGCACTTGGTCTCCAACCTGAAATTCCAAGTCCATTCGGTGAGTGTCAACATAACTCCTTTGCCTACTTTGAATAGTCTTCAACCTTTCCCTGATCACTTAAATCCTGTTTGAAGTCTGTTAAATAAGTTTCAGGACCCAAAATTTATTTTCACCTACTTCATCCCAACATAGAGGTGAACGAAAACTTCTAACCATAAAATGCCTCAAAAGGTGCCATTTGAATGCTTGTTTGGTTACTGTTGTTGTAGGCAAACTCTACCAATGACAAGTGATCATCTCAACTACCTTGGAAATCCAACATACATGCCCATAACATATCTTCTATAATCTAATTCACCCTTTCAGCTTACCTATCAGTCTGAGGATGAAAGGCTGTACTAAAATCCAAGAGAGAACCCATAGTTTGCTAAAAGCTTTTCTAGAATCTCGAAGTGAATCTTGGATCTCGGTCCGAAACAATGCTAACCGCACTCCATGCAAACAGACCACTTCTCAATGTACAAGTTTCTCAGCTGATTCAAATTGAATGTAGTGCGATATGGAAGAAAGTGTGGTCAATCGGTCAACTATAACCCATATTGCATCAAATTTCTTTGTTGTCCTTGGCAAATCTACTACAAAGTCCATTGAGATGTTTTCCCACTTCCATTCTAGAATAGGGAGTGGCTGAAGAAGTCCTGCTGGTCTTTGGTGTTCGGCTTAAACTTGTTGGCAAACCAAACATTTAGACACATAAGCTGCCATATCTCTCTTCATGTTTCTCCACTAGAAGTGCTTATTAAGATTCTGATACATCTTGGTGCTTCCAGGATGAACAATATACTTTTACTTGTATGCCTCATCAAGAATATCTCTTCTCAATTCCTTATTGACTGGAACACACATTCTCCCATTGAAGGTAAGAGCACCCTTCTCGTTCATCTTAAAAATCTTCATTTCCTTTGCTGATCATCCTATTGAAATATTCCCACAATTCTTGATCAGTGCCCTGAAGATCCTTAATCTTTCCTAATATCATTGGCCTGCTTGCAATGTTAGCCACCAATGCTCCTGATGTGCCAACACTGAAGTTTGCGTCGTTGTTAGACATATCTTCTAACAACTTTCATTCTTGGACAATCATGTGACCAATAGTTCAAAAGGCTTCCTGCTGAGTGCATTAGCTACTACATTGGTCTTCCTCGAATGGTAAATGACCGAGCAGTCATAATCCTTGAGGAATTCTACCCAATAGCGTTGCATCAAGTTCAATTCCTTATGTGAGAACCTATACTTCAAGCTCTTGTGATAAGTGAATGTCTCAAACTGTTCCCCATATAGATAATGCCTCCATATCTTAAGAGCAAATACTACTGCTGCAAGCTCTAGATCATGAGTAGAATAGTTCCTTTCATGATTCTTTAATTCCCGTGAAGCGTAGGTAATGACTTTCTCGTGTTGCATAAGAATACATCCTAACCCAATAAGTAAAGCATCATTATATACCACATAACCTCCACTATCGGATGGAACTGTCAAGATCGGTGCCGCGGTGAGGCACTTCTTCAACTCTAGGAAACCCTTTTCACATTTTTCATCCCATGTGTGAATCTGACATTTTTCTTAGTCAAGTGGGTGAGTGGTGCTTCTAAGCTAGAAAATCCTTCCACGAATCTTCTATAATAACCAACAAGGCCCAAAAAGCTTATGATATTTGTAACATTCTTGGGTCTACCCCAATTTGCTACTGCTTTTATCTTTGCAGTCTATTGAGATCCCTTATGCTGAAACAACATGGCCTAAGAATGCCACATTCTTTAGCCAAAACTCACACTTAATAAGTTTAGCATATAACCCATGCTCTTTTAGTGTCTTTAGAGTAATCCGGAAGTGTGTCTCATTATCCTCCCGTGACTGTGAGTATATCAAGATGTCATCTCTAAACACCACCACATACATATCCAAGGCTGACTTGAATATTTTGTTCATCAAATCCATGAAGGTTGCTAGTGCATTTGTTAAACTAAAAGACATGACTAGAAACTTGTAATGCCTATATCTTGTTCTGAAAGCAGTCTTCGGAACATCTTTCGCTCTTATCTTCAACTAATGGTAGCCTGATCGAAGATCAATCTTTGAGAAGTATTTGGCTCCTTGCAACTGGTTGAATAAGTCATCTATCTGTGACAATGGATATTTATTCTTGATCGTGACTTTATTCAGTTGCCTATAGTCAATGAACATCCTCATTGAACCATCTTTCTTCATCACAAAGAGCACTGGAGCTCCCTATGGTGATACACTGGGTCAGATAAAACCCTTATATGTTAACTCTTGAATCTGATCTTTTAATTCCTTCAATTCTACTGGAGCCATCCTGTAAGGTGCTCTTGAAATCGGTGCAGTACCCAGAGCTAGATCAATCACAAACTCTATCTCCCTATCTGGTGGCAAACCAGACAAGTCATCAGGAAATACATGCAGGAATTTATTTACCACTGGAATGCTAGAAGAATCCTGAACTTCTAGATTCAAAATGCTCAAAGCTGCGAATCGAGAAATATCCTTCTTCAATCCTCGAAAATGGAATGGTAGTCCATTAACTGGCTTTAAATTGACAACCTTGTCGAAACAGTCGATGTGTCCATGGTAAGCTAAAAGCCAATCCATGCATTGAATAACATCGAAGTCTTAGAAGTCATGAGTGATTAAGTCTGTTGGCATCTCTTGTTGTCCAATCCGAATAACACAATATACACTATCTGTAATGACTGAACTGCCAATAGGTTTTGCCAATAGATCATGCACGATCTAGTTGATTCGGTTCCATAGGAAAGTCTTAGGCAAAACTAGGTGTGACAAACGAATTAGTGGGTCTGGTGTCAAACAAGACTCTTGTGAGATACTCATTAATCAATAGTGTGCCTTAGGTTCATAAATAAATAAGTGTCATAATTTGTATACCAGCATACATAAGTTCATACATCACATTATAATTCACTTGTATTAGTATAATAACATGTTCACAAGTTCATCATAACAAATCATAATCAATATCATAATTGTAATTTACTAGTAAAACATACCCTGAATCACGTCATTAGATGCATGAGCATCTTGTTCTGAGATGGCAAACACCTTGCCCTGGTTGGTCGGATGAACTGATTGAGGTTGTTGAGGCTTAGGAGCCTGAGGAGGCCTCTGTTGAAAGGTCTGCCTAGCTAGTGGCTTGGCTCCTGCGGCTGGGTCTGAGGGGCACTGTTGCTGATTCTTATTAGGGCAATCCCTAATCCTATGTAAGATCCCCATAGTGGAAACATCCACCTGTGACTGTTTTGCATTCCCCTGTCCTGTGCCTTTTATTACACTGTCCACCATGGAAATAAAAATCGCCGAAACCGATACGAAACGGGCGATACGTATCGTTTATTAGTTATTCATGTTTTAATTTATTGTGTAATTGTAATTTTGTTTGTTACTTTTATTTTTGAGTCGCTTCCCATGACTTTTTATTTAGTTCTTATAACTCATTTGATATTATTTAAATTTAATTTGATTTTGTAAAAATTTTTTGTTAAAAAAGAAAATGTTATATTTATCGCCCGAAACCAATACGTATAGGTTTCGGTTGGGACCGATACATCCCCCGAAACCCTTTTTTAATCCTTGCTGTTTGCACACCTCAAATGTAGGTTCCCATGTGTTAGGCTATGCAACTCTCGGTGCCTGAGTAGTGGTAGGGCGAGGAACTGTAGGTGCAGATGCAGGCCTTTGGAAATGACAACTGGTGCTTGGCCTGATGTTCTGGGCCTCTTGTCTAATAGACCCATTTTGCAAGGTGGGGTCTGGTGAACCTCTCCTTTTGGTTCATCTCTCTCTTCCTTAAAAATTCTTAAGAATTCTTCTCTGCTAGCTATGCTATGACATTGACCTCTGCAAAGGTCTCAAGCCGGAACATAGAGACCCTGTCTCAAATCTAGGACCTTAGTCCTCTCTCAAACTTCCGGTTCTTTATTGCCTCAGTTGCAATCATATGTGGGGTAGACCTCGAGAGGTCTGAAAATTTGGCTTTATATTCAACTACAGTCATGCTCCCCTACTCTAAAGTGAGGAGCTCTACTTCTATTTGCTCTCTGACTACAACTGTAAAGTACTTCTTGTAAAAGACATCAAGAAACTCTCTCCATGACCAAACTTGACCTGCCCTAGTCAAGTCTCTAGTCCTGGTGGTGACTCTCCACCAATGCTCTGCTTTGCCTTCCATGACGAAGGAAGCCCAAGTGACCTTCTTTGCTTCAGTGGGTGCCAAGATTGAGAAGATCTTCTCTACCTCCATTACCCAAGATTCTGCAGCTACTAGGTCTGTGCTCCTATAAAATACCGGAGGCCTCAACCTTCGGAATGCCTCAATCCCCACTGATGCTCTAGGTAGAAGAGGTGTAGTGTAGGTGCAGCTGTAGGAATAGCAGTAGGCTGTCTGGCTGCCAGAAGTGCCATGGTTTCGGCAATGGACCCTAAGATTTGGGTCAAATCAGGCTGATCATTGCCCTTGGAGCTTCTTCTTCGTTTCCTCTACCCTGATATCCATGACCTCGTTTACCATGCCTCATTCTGATTATCCTGAGAGCAAACAATAAACCATAAGTCTTCTAGACGGAAAGTTCAAAGATAAGGCTAACACTCAAGTCTAAGCCTAAACAACTCTAGTGTTTTATTAATGATGTTACTTTTCTAAATTTTGCACAATGTCCCTTGTTCCTAATGAACCTAAGGCCTTTGCTCTTATACCATCTCAGTAGCGCCCCAAAATCCCATGTTGGTCAAATGAGACTTTGGACATGTGACATTGCATATCCAACTTAACTTAACACTTAACAGCATACAAGACATAAACTATGAGTCTGAAATTTTTCTTCAATATTAATAACAAATATTACAAGGCATATTGAAATTTTTCTTCAATATTATCACAATATTACTATATGTAGTAGAACCTTGTTTCTTATACCCATTCACAGACATCTAAGAACAAGTGAACAACTAATAGACATGATCATCTGAACTACCAATAGAATTCTTTCATCTCTCGTTGATTGTGAACAACAGGTAGTGTTTCTCTTATATTTTAAACGTACCTGATTTAGTGTACAAAGCAATATTGCCTACTGGACCACATAATTGTTCTAAGGTTTTAGTTTTCTTTTGTCAATCAGGAAGATCTTGGTTTTGGAGTTCCACATATTGATAGATTTATCTTATTTTTAGGCCACATTACAATGTCCATATGAAGGCAATTGAGGTTAACCGAACTGTTCTACAACTTCCGACTGATGTATTTGAGACAGGAGACAGAAAAGGGACAATAATTGATAGTGGTACAACCTTGGTTTATCTTCCAGATGTGGTTTATGTGCCATTAATAAATAAGGTATCAGAATTTTCTTTGAAGCCTGTTCATTTGTATATCCTTCTTATACATTGCTTATTCACATAGTTTGCTATTTTATTAGATAATGTCTCAGCAGCCAGATTTGAAATTACAAACTGTTGACGAGGAGTTTTCATGCTTTCATTACAGTGGAAGGTATGGTGAGAAGAACAACATTGACTCTTGTAGGTTCTACTTTAGGAAATGCTTGGAACATGTCTAGTCGAGGTTGAAGAATTGTGTAATCTTTTTAATGTTTTAATCTATAATTCATATAATAAATATTTGGCATCAATAATATCAGTATTGCTTTCAAATTTGGACGTTTAATTTTTGTGACTAAGGAAGTTTCATTGTTAGTTGTTAGCATTTGTATCCATCAATCCTTATTCACATAATTACATGCTGCCACTTTGATTCTCTGAATGGTATACAAATGTAATTTTATGATTTTGATGTCCTTTCGATATCATTACTATTGAATGTTTTGATAGGTACTAAAGAATTTTATTCACAAAATAGGGGAGCTTCCTCGTGTATAAAGAAAGATAAAATCCGTCTCAATCAGCTTGAATTTGTAACTTGAGCTCAAAATCTATTTTTAAAAAAACAGCAAGATGGGGGCAAAACAAAAGATAAATCAGACCTCCAACTCCCTTGGTCATTTTCCACTGATTAAAAGTTGTGTAGTCGAGGTGTAGTCGAAATGTTGCCTAGGCTACACCTAGGTCACTGCCTCGCCTGGCCAAGACCTTTATCGCTTGGAGCATAGGATTATATTATGTAAGCCAAAAAGTAAATTTTGGTCTCCTAGGCATCGCCTAAGCACACCTAGTAATCACCTCACCTAGAGACCATATCACTTGGACGCTTCGGCTACACTGATTAAAAGTTTGCTAATGCATTTTAACTCCTTTATGGACAAGGAAAAAGGAATAGTAATCCTCTAATTCTCTATATTGTTCTCCCCTCTAACCATTCATTATCTCAAGTGTTGTGTGTTCCTCAAAATACTCCAACAGATAGAGGCCTAAAGTGTGACGCCCCAAACCCACGCCTAGGGAATCAAGTTCCGAGATGTGCGCCCGTTCGTCAAATCACACAAGTGGAAGACTACCCGCGAAACTTGCGGGAAATTTAAACATTTATCAGATGCTCCCAAAAAGCATATTATACCTGTCATTACAATATTCATCATACAAAATCAAAATACCTCTATTATACAATTTGTCTGTCTACAAAAGTGGCACCACTACTGTGCCAGGTATAGTCTGTACAGTATCAAAAAATCCAGTAAGTCGTCCTCCCACCTACTGCTCAGTAGCTCCGATATCTGCTAACATGAAACGTCAGTGAGCTATGAAACCCAATAGAACCACAGTCTCTGGACTATTTTCCACATAATATCATGCATCAATAACAATATAATAAACAACTCAATTTGCATGATATAGTATAAATAAACTGAATATAATAAACTATAACCCAAAGTCACTTAGGGTTCAATCAGCCTATCCTAAGGTTCCCAACCTCTCATTATTTTCCAATTATGGAGTTCATTATGAAATGGTGCTCATTTACCAAGTTGTCATTTCAATCATCAATCATGTTTCATTGCGAGTCCTTAGACTCTATTAATTGACCACAACCCATCAATGTTCATTGTAAAGCATCTACGACTTTATCAAACAAGGAGTCATTTAGACTCGCACACATCGTTCCTGCCTTCACCCGAACACGACCAAACATTGGGTATACCAATCCAAACCAACTGGAATCGAAGATTCCCCGACAAACCCTGAGTACATCAACTCAGACAACTGTGAATCCAAAGATTCCACATACAACCCGGGCATTTACCCGCTAAGGACATACTTCTCCATTCAACTGACTGACAACATCTATCGTGTATTCGCCGCCATCGCGCTGGGTATCAGTTAAGAAGGAACCATGGCCAACCTGCAACAGAGGAACCCCGACATCTTTACCAATGCCGACATCTCCTGACGTTCCACCAGGAAGGGACCCCGATAGACATGGTGCCGACCTCTTCTGACCCACCCAGAAAGGAACCCCGGACTATACACTATCAAATGCTTAGTCACTTTAAACTCCCTAGGACTCCGACATCTCCGGACTATTAGTCACGGAGGAACCCCGGGCCTTACTGGACATCGTCTCTCCTGACCTAGTCCATGTGGAACCATGAATGACCTAGACAAATAGATCGACATCTCCCATCTATCAATCACAGAGGAACCACGGGTCATATTGGACGCCACTCCTGACCTGGTCAAAGACGAACAACGGACTATACTTAACCCTGATAAGTTTTCTAACCAGAGGACTAACCCCAGTTAACCCAAGCCCGACCTGATTAACTGACAACCGTTGGGCCTCACGCCCGTGAACCAAGATCCATAACATAACGTCCCGTTAGGGAACGTTTTCAGGCCAATGAAGGTGTCCATCGCCTTACATGACCTGCAAAACAACTTTTCATCATCCTAGAGTGACGATCCATCATACCCGGGACCCGATCGGGGCTCCCCAAAGGTCCACACAAAATCACATCACCACAGCCCAAACAGGGCTTTCTGGGCACTGGCGATCGATCGCCCCCACAGGGAGATCGATTGTCCACAATCTAGTGAGCCTAAATCCGGGGTTTTTCAACCCTAGACCCAGGGCTACACCCCTCTACTCATTTTTCACGCCCATCCACCCTTCCATAACACATCCATGGGGTCTCTGACCTTTTTTCATCCACGGCAAAAAAAATGCATCCATTCAACATAAAAAAAATATAGGAAATATAAGGAAAAGAGAAGAAAGGAAAGAGGTTTTACCTTTTTCACACTTTTCAAGATGTCTAGCGTCGAAACGGGCTCAGCCAATGCATTCGGGAGGGCGATCAACCTCAAGAAACCTTCCCTTTTTCCTTCTCTCTTCTTTCTCCCTCTAGATTCTTTCTAGAAAATCTGGAGAGCTCTCTCTCTTTCCCCAAATTCTGACTGTGTAAAATGAAGGGGCTTGCCCCCTTATATAGGCACTTGGGTTGGGGTGAGATCATGTGCAAAGCTCATGACCATAATGGTGTGGAAAGTTGACCAAGTCAACATTTGACATTCGGTCAATTTTTTCGATTTTGCCGCACTTATGACCTCCAAAACCTCATCACACGAAGTCCGATTTTGACGAAACTTTAGGTGACCAAACCTGGGGTAGTCTGACACCTACTGTAAAAATTTTAGAGAAAAATTCTGAGTTTTGACAGGAAAAAGTAAATTTGGAAGAAAACTGCAAATCCCACTAATTTTCTGATTATGGATACAAAACACGCTATCGTTTCTTCATATGAGATGATGAATTGACGAAACGACAGACGGTCGCCCTCATGGCCGACCGACATGCTGTGGTACCAACCGCACGGATTTCTATTAGAATCCCCAACAATTATGGCGTCCCAACTGAATTCCGAAAAATCTGGAATTTCCTGGTTTTCTCGATTTTCTTACATTTAAGACCCCCGCAATCTCGCGAATCGATACGCAACAGAACTGAAACGATGGGTGATCGTCCAGATAATCAACCCGTACATTATGTACGATTTTCGAGGAAAAACACTGAAGTTTTATCGGTACAATCCAATCCCGAACAAAACCCACTTTTTAATAATTTAACAAATAATTAACTAATTAAGCTCAATTAAGGGCCCATAAATGCACAATTATATTATTAATTAAAATTCCAAATCGTTACATAAAGTATTCTTCAAGTGATACAACCTCTTACACCCATGCGATAGGTATCAGGCGTATTGGTTCGGTGCATATTGATTTTTAATATCACTGATACACTTGCATTGGGTCCTTACATATATTCAACCTGCTATGGCTTGACACCCTTTTGAGACGTCACATTTTCAACCCATTGTTTAGAAAGACAAACGTATCATATGATATTATTGCGTATCAGTTGATATGACCGATATTGTTACGATACACAACAATTTCGATCGACCTGTCAATACGCTTATAGGTAACTCATTTGGGTTTTGGAAAACACCTTGAGAACCCATTGTGAGATGATTTTTTTTTCCTCTAATCGATATGCAAGCCTAAAACAACACCGTTGTTGATTTTATGTTCAAAAAATGGTGATTTAAGCACTTTGTTTTGGATTCAAAGGGGTTTCCCAAAATTTCAATGGTATGAGAAAATTTCAGTTTAGTTGTTTAAATAGATGAAAATAGATAGTAATCAACCCAATATGTAAGCCTTAATTGATGATTTTTCATCATTTTTTTAAAAAAATGTGATGCCCGGTCCCACTCATCTAGAGCTTTTGGACATGATGCTCAATCTCGAGCATCGAATGAAACTTATGGACAAATTCCATGTGGCTTCCTCTGTGTCATGGTGCTCCCACAAATTTTAACTAGCTTAATCGTTTTGTTTCGTAACACCTGTTCCTTGCGGTATAAAATTATCGCTGGCTTTTCTTCAAAAGTTAAGTTTTCTCTTACTTGAAACGGTTCATATCTTATCAAATGTGAAGGATCAGATACATATTTTCTCAGCATGGATATGTGAAATACATTGCTCTGGTGGTAATGCCAGACGCTAGGCTACACCTCCTACTTTAGCCAAAATCTCGAAAGTCCAATGAATCACAGACTTAACTTTCCCCGCTTTCCAAATCGCACAATACCTTTTGATGGAGAGAGTTTCAAGAAGACATGGTCGCCGACTTGAAACTCCAAGTCCCGACGCTTTCCATTTGCATAGTTTCTTATCGACTTTGTGCAGATAATAATCGCGATCAAATCAACTCGATCTTCGTTGTTTCTTACACTAATTCAGGTCCCAGTAGTTTACGTTCTCCTACTTCAATCCAATATACTGGTGACCAACAGCTCCTACCATACAATTCCTCATAAGGGGCCAGTTGTATACTTGTCTGATAGCTATTATTATATGCAAACTCGATCAATGGCAAGTGATCATCCCAGTTACCCCGAAAGTCTAGACTGCAAGTGCGCATCATATCTTCTAGAGTTTGTATCGTGCACTCAGACTGTCCGTCGGTTTGCGGATGTTAAGCTGTACTTAAGTTTAGCTACGTTTCCAAAACCTCTTGCAGACTGGTCCAAAATCGGGAAGTGACTCGCGATACATCGAAATGTGTCCACTCTTTGTTTTGGCAATCCTACCACAAAATCCATCGAAATGTGTTCCCATTTCTACTCGGGAATAGGCAATGAATTCAACAATCCAGGTGGTTTCTGATGTTCTGCGTTGAACTGCGGGCAAACAAGACATCGAGAAACATATTCTGCAATCTCCCTTTTCATGCCATTCTACCAATAGTTATTCTTCACATCCCGATACATCTTTGTACTTTCAGGGTGCACTGCAAAACGAGAGCGATGTGCCTTATTGAGCAATTCATTTTTCAACTCGGTGTTTCTAAGTACACACACTCGACCTTTAAATTAAAGTATTCCATCTTCTGATTCTTCAAAATCACATACTTTTACCTAAAACATTTTGTCTCTAATAGCTTTGATCTCCTGATCTTCTAACTGTGCTTCCTGAATTTTCTGTAACAAAACTGGTTTGGCTTGAATACTAGCCAACTTGGCACTCTTACTCTGATTTTCCAGACTCAGATTCTAATTTTTGAATTCCTCGATCATCTTCCAACGTTCTGCCCTTATGTAAGCCATGGATTCGACTGTTTTTCGACTCAGGGCATCAATTACAACATTACCTTTACCCGGATGGTATTGAATTATATAGTCGTAATCCTTCTGAAATTCCATCCATCTCCTTTGCCGCATGTTGAGCTCCTTTTGGGAGAATAAGTACTTTAAACTCTTGTGATCACTGTAGATCACCAACTTCTCTCCATAAAGATAACGTCTCCAAATTTTCAGTGCGAATACCACTGCGGCTAACTCCAGGTCATGCGTGTGATAATTCCGCTCGTGAATCTTGAGCTGCCTCGAACCATAAGCAATGACCTTTTTGTTTTGCATTAAAACGCAGCCAAGTCCCTTGTCGAAAGCATCAAAATACACCTCAAATCCTCCAGATCTTGAGGGCATTGCCAATACTGGAGCAGTTGTTAATCTCTTATTTAATTCTTAAAAGTTTCGCTTCTGTGATGCCGTCCATTCGAACTTTATATCTTTCTTAGTCAACTCCGTTAATGGAGTGACTATCTTTGAGAAACCTTCTACAAATCTACGGTAATAACCAGCCAATCCCAAAAAACTCCGAACTTCAGTTACAGTAGATGGCCTTGTCCAATCGATTACTGCCTGAATCTTGGACGGATCAACAGATATTCCATTCCTTGACACAATATGTCTAAGGAATGCTACATCTTCCATCCAAAACTTGCACTTGGAGAACTTAGCATACAGTTGAAGCTGATTATCTCTTAATGTCTGTAGCGTAATCTTCAAGTGCTCAGCGTGCTTCTCACGACTAGGTGAGTACACCAAGATATCATCAATAAACACCACAATAAATTGATCCAAATACGACCTGAAAAGATGGTTCATCAACTCCATAAAGGCCGGAGGCGCATTTGTCAGTCCAAAAGGCATCACCAAGAATTCGTAGTGACCATACTGAGTTCGGAATGCTGTCTTTCGAATATCTTCTTCTTTGACCATCAATTGGTGATAGCCGGACCGTAAATCAATCTTTGAAAACACTTGGGCACCTTGCAACTGATCAAATAAATCATCGATCCTGAGGAGAGGATACTTATTCTTGATCGTCGCTTGATTCAACAGACGATAGTCTATACACAGACGCAGACTCCCATCTTTCTTTCAGACAAATAACACCGGTGCTCCCCACGGTGAAACACTAAAGCGGATCAAACCCTTATCTAATAGGTCTTGCAACTGAATCTTCAGTTCTTGCAACTTAACTGGAGTCATCCGATACGGTGTTTTAGATATCGAGTCTACACCCGGAGTAACATCGATTGTAAAATCGATTTCTCTAGGAGGAGGGACTCCTGGTAATTCATCTGGAAACACATCTCGAAAGTCTCTGACCACCGAGGTATTCCCTAAAGTGTCGTCTTCATCTTTATTGACCACCACTGCTACTAAATACCCAGTACACCCCTTATCTAGAAGGTGACATGCTTTAATTACAGCTATTAGCTTGGGTGGGAGCCATCCGATACGGTGTTTTAGATATCGAGTCTACACCCGAAGTAACATCGATTGTAAAATCGATTTCTCTGGTAGGAGGGAGTCCTAGTAATTCATCTGGAAACACATCTCAAAACTCTCTGACCACCGGGGCATTCCCTAAAGTGTCGTCTTCATCTTTATCGACCACCACTGCTACTAAATACCTAGTACATCCCTTATCTAGAAGGTGACATGCTTTAATTGCTGCTATTAGCTTGGGTGCTTGACTTCGAACAATCCCCTGCATTTCAAATTCTGGAATGTCTGGAATTCGAAATATTACCTTCTTGGCATTACAATCTATCATTGCATGGTAGTTGGCCAACCAATCCATCCCAAGGATAATATTATAGTCCTTCATATCCAATACGATCAAATCCACTAACATTCGTACGCTATTAACAAATATGGGACACCTATCAAAAATCATTTTTGTACGAAATACTTTCGTTGACGGTGTAGAAATAGACATTGCGTGTGCAAATGTATTAGGCTTATATGCTATATTCTTGGCAAAGTGTGAAGAGACGAACGAATGTGTAGCACCAGTATCAATCAAAGCATAAGCAGGTGCTTGAAATATTAAAATTTGACCTTCAATGACACCATCAACTTGCTGAGCTTCCTCCTGAGTAATTGCAAAAACTCGTCCCTTTCCGCCTTCCAATGCTAATGGCTTCGCTTGAGGACAATCTCTTTTAAAGTGACCAGGCTTTCCGCACTAGAAACAAACTTTTACTCTGCAGTCCTTAGTCAAATGTGCCTGGCCGCACTTCTCCCACTTAGGCCCCGATCTTCCTGCAGATCCTTGACCTTTCATTTCTTTAAATTTTCTCTTCCCTGCAAACTATTGGTTGTTCTTCTTTTCCCAAGGCTTTCCACTGGCCATTTGCCTCTGCCAGCACTAGACTGTGTTATTTCTTCATATACTCGCTCTATCCTAAGCGCTCTATCCAAAATCTCTAAAAATGAGGTAAACCTCTGAGCCGCTAGTTTTCCTTTGATAGCAGGCTTCAAACCTTCCTCAAACTTCTCAACTCTCCACTTTTCATCCTCGGCAAACCTCGGAGCGAACCTCGAGAGCTAATTGAACTTCTGCTCATACTCGCTGACCGACATATTTCCTTGGGTTAGTTAGAGAAACTCCATCTCCTTCTTCTTCATCGACATCGAAAAGTAGCTCTTATAGAATAATTATGTGAATTTTGCCCAAGTCACGGGTCTCTGATTTGGTGGAACCTTTCTCTCTACTTTAGTCCACCAATGTTCCGCCTCTCCTTCAAGTAGGAAAATAGTGAATTCGGATTTGTCACTCTAGTAATGACTTAGCCCGGAAAACTTTCTCCAGTCCTCTGATCCAATTTTTAGCCTTCAACAGATCAGTCGTACCCGAAAGGCTGATGGTCTAATTCTTTAAACTTTCCAGTCTCGTCGGATGCCCATGTTCCGGTATGGTAGCGATAGGGTTACGACTACCATTTCCATTCCCATTCATATTTTGGGCCTACTGTTGTTGAATCATATTGGCTAGAGTCGAAATAGCTTCAAAGTCCCCAGCCAAGGTATTCTCTGGTGCTCTTCTAAGTGGCATGATTTTCCTATAATTTAGAAAATAACGAACTTTTACTAATAATGAAATGAAACTGAAATGTACTAAGAGTTCGATATCCAAAAAGAAACATTTCATTCATTTCATCTTTAATATATACAATCACCATACTATGCACATAAACATGCTACATCAAAGTATACCAAACATCACATATACTGTACAAGTATATACACCAAAAAAAATGAGTCGAGTGATAAGAAGACTGACTAGGGCATCTACTATACTCCAAAACGATACAAATGCTCTACAGTCTCCCCTCATGACCCTCTACTCCTACATCTAAACCTCTGTCAAGGTAGACGGACTACTCCTAGCTTGTTCCTGGGACGACCCATCCTCTATACTGGGGTCCGTTGTTTGGCTCGCTATCTTGCACTCCCTCATCTCCTCGACTATCATCCTCCTGGCGCCTGCCTCAAAATCTCGCGATGCACTCGCCCCGGCAATACTATTTTCATTGGAGTCGGGGGTGGCATCCAGGCAATTCCATCCGGATTTATCCAAACAGCCTTAGGCTTAATGGTCTTCATTATTTGCTGAGTCATACCAAGCCGCTCTGGATAACGGCTTCTCAATATTGCTGCCATTTGCTGATAATGCTTCCAATCCTCCTTAGTGGGGACTCTATGCATCAGCGACATCCCTGTATATGCACACAATTTCTAAATCACTATCTGATTTCGAAATAGGTGATGTACAGTAACATCTCTAGCTACACAACTAGGAATCCCTAAGGATCACCTACATAATCGGAAAACAATTCCTAACTTTTTTTTATATGATCAAGTATGGTTTGTCATGATGGTTATTGCTCTTGAGCTCTGATACCAACTGTGACGCCTCGAACCTACGCTTAGGGGATCAAGTTCCGAAACGCGCGCTCGTTCGTCAAATCACACAAGCGGAAGACTTTACTCGCGAAATTTGTGGGAAATTTAAATATTTATCACATGCTCCCAAAAATCATACTATACCTGTTATCACAATATCCATCATACCAAATCAAAATACCTGTATTATACAATTTATCTGTCTACAAAAGTGGCACCACTACTGTGTCGGGTATAGTCTGTATAGTATCAAAAAGTCCAGTAAGTCGTCCTCCCACCTACTGCTCAGCAGCTCCGATATCTGCTGACATCAAACGTCAGTGAGCTATGAAGCCTAACAAAATCACAATCCCTCTGGACTATTTTCCACATAATATCATGCATCATTAACAATATATTAAACAACTCAATTTACATGATACAGTATAAATAAACTATGACCCGAAGTCACTTAGGGTTCAATCACCCTATCCTGAGGTTCCCAACCTCATTATTTTCCAATTATTGAGTTCATTGTGAAATGGTGCTCATTTACCAAGTTGATTTCAATCATCAATCATGTTTCATTGCGAGTCCTTAGACTATTAATTGGCCACAACCCATCAATGTTCATCGTAAAGCATCTACGACTTTATCAAACAAGGAGTCATTTAGACTCGCACACATCATTCCTACCTTCACCCGAACACAACCAAACATTGGGTATACCAACCTAAACCAACTGGAATCGAAGATTCCCTGACAAACCCTAGGTACACCGACTCAGACAACTGTGAATCCAAAGATTCCACATACAACCCAGGAATTTACCCGCTAAGGATATACTTCTCGATTCAATTGACTGACAACATCTATCGTGTATTCGCCGCCATCGCCCTGGGTATCAGTCAAGAAGGAATCACGACCAACCTGCCTACTGTTATCTTCTGGCTAGTCAACGGAGGAACCCCGACATTTTTACCAATGTCTACATCTCCTGATGTTCCATCAAAAAGGGACCCCGATAGACACGGTGCCGACCTCTTCTGACCCACCCATAGAGGAACCCCAAACTATACACTATCTGATGCTCAGTCACTTTAAACTTCCTAAGACTCTGACATCTCCTGACTATCAGTCACGGAGACCATCTGATGCTTAGTCACTTTAAACTCCCTAGGACTCCGACATCTGATGACTATCAGTTGCGGAGGAACCCCGGGCCTTACTAGACACCGTCTCTCCTGACCTAGTCTAAGAGGAACCACAGACGACTTAGATAAACAGACCGACATCTCCCGACTATCAGTCACGGAGGAACCACAGGCCATATTGGACACCGCCACTCCTGACCTAGTCAAAGAGAAACCACATACTATACTTAACCCTGGTTAGGTTTTCTAATCACAGGACTAACTCCAGTTAACCCAAGCCCAACTTGATTAACTGAAAACCGTTGGGCCTCAATCCTGTGAACCAAGATCCATAACATAACGTCCCGTTAGGGAACGTTTCCAAGCCAATGGAGGTGTCCATCGCCTTACTTGCAAAACAACTTTTCATCACCCTAGAGTGACGATCCATCATACCTGAGACCCGATCAGGGCTCCCTGAAGGTCCACACAAAATCACAACATCACCACAGCCCAAATAGGGCTTTCTGGGCACTGGCGATCGATTGCCAGTGCTGGGTGATCGATCGCCCAGGCATTTGAATGTAGGCGATCGATCGCCCCCACAGGGAGATCGATCGCCCACAGTCCAGTGAGCCTAAATCCGGGGCTTTTCAACCCTAGACTGAGGTCTACACCCCTCTACTCATTTTCCATGCCCATCCACCCTTCCATAACACATCCACGGGGTCTCCGACCTTTTTCATCCACGCCAAGAAAACATGCATCCATTCCACATAAAAGAATATAGGAAATATAAGGAAAAGAGAAGAAAGGAAAGGGGTTTTACCTTTTTCATGCTTTTCAAGATGTCTAGCATCGAAACGGGCTCCGCCAATGCGTTCGGGAGGGCGATCAACCTCAAGAAACCTTCCCTTTTTCGTCCTCTCTTCTTTCTCTCTCCTCTTTCTCTCTCTAGGGCGATCAACCTCAAGAAACCTTCCCTTTTTCCTCCTCTTCTTTCTCTCTCTAGATTCTCTCTAGAAAATCTGGAGAGCTCTCTCTCTCTTTCCCCAAATTATGACCATGTAAAATGAAGGGGCTTGCCCCTTTATATAGGCACTTAGGATGGGGTGAGATCATGTGCAAAGCACATGACCATAATGGTGTGAAAAGTTGATCAAGTCAACATTTGACTTTTGGTCAAATTTTTTGATTTTGCTGCACTTACGACCTCCAAAACCTCATCACACGAAGTCCGATTTTGATGAAACTTTAGGTGACCGAACCTGGGGTCAAGGTTCAAAATTTCGACGAGATTTCAAGATTTCGCATGAGATATCTCGATCTCGGAGGGTCCTGAAACATCTGGACCAAAAATTAAAATTTTTACAATATTTTGAGAATTTCAATCAAGATTCACGAAATTTCAAACTCACTATTTTGATTTTTTTTTTACCATTTTTCGTTCATGTCTCACGAAACATGGGATATATCTCGCGATATATCCCATATATCGTGCGAAATTGGAATTTAAAAAAAAAAAAGGGCGAGAACAGGGATAGTGAGCGTGAAGGCGTGAAGAACTCCAATGTTATTTAAACAATGGTAAAACACTAAAACCCCTCAAGATTCAAGAAAATTCATGAGAAAGAAAAAGAACTACGAGTAGAAGGAGGAAAGAAGGGAAGAAAAAAAAAGGAATTTGTCGAGGGTAGATATCCGTAGGCATAGCAAAGCTGCAGACACAGAGGACCTCGTCGCCGTCGCAGAGCTCCATTGCCATAAGTCTCTCCCCTTCCTCTTTTCTTCTCTGAGTTCTCTATCTCTACTCTGTTGAGCCAATGTTACGAATGAAATGGATTTATGGATCTAAACTTAAGAGATTGGTTTTTTAAGAAACAATACCTTAGTTATTTAATAATAACTATAATATACTTATTTATAAATAAATTTAATTTTTTTTTTTTAAGAGAAAGACTTCTCCCTTACATTAATACTAGTGAACACCCCGTGCGATGCACGGGTAGTAGACAAAGAAGACTTAAAAACTAAAGGAAGAATACACAAATGGGGTAAGAATAGTTTCCTATATCCACCAATTACTAAGTTAATGTTGTGTAACAATCATATATAACCAAAAATTGTTGAATTACAAACCTAAAGGGAGTTATATTTGAAACACCCTCTGCAATGCATGAGAAATTAGAAAAACAACAAAATGAAAGAAAGACAAAATAAATAAAATAGCATTTTAATACATATTATATTTATTTACAAAAAAGTACATAAATTATTTCCATAAATTTTTACATTAAATTCTTGATTAAATGTGGATAAATCCTATAAATCATTATAATAAAATTATAGGAAACAAAACTATTGCAATAAGGAAGTGAAGATTAGAAAATTAGGTTCAAACTTCAAAGCCCTCAAGCAATTGTTCAGCTTATAATCGATATACAGGGCTGTTTGTTTAGAATTTGAGGGACGGAGTGAATATTCATTATCCCAAAAGAAAGTTTTCTACTACTGTGGCAATGATATATTTCAATTATCAATGCAAACAAAAAAACCTCATACGGATCTCATATGTTCTCACAATCTATTTTTTCTCATGTCATACAAAGGAAGAATGATGTTTGATTAGCATAAGCAAAGTAGTAAATACATGCAGGGGAGTTGTCATCTTCACATATAGCTTATCTAGTTAGCAGTATCCACACAAAAAAAGGGAGAGAGAGCTCACAAGAGAGGAAATACTATAGTCCTGCATGTTTACATCAAAATTAAATTATAAAAAAAAACCTAAAAAAATTATAGCTCAATAGACAACACTCAATAGACATAGAGCTCCTGCTTGTTTACATCAAAAATAAAAATAAAAATACTTGAATTAGGGTCCTGCACATTTAAATAAAATTACATTAATTTCTTTTTACAAATTTACATCCACTTCACATTTAAATAAAATTACAGTCTTCTTCTTTTTCTCTTGAGTCTTGATGCAAAGTCTCTGATAATTCAACCATCTCATCCTCTTCCTATATTGATTCAGTCCTGTAAAAACATTGAGGTCATCAATTGACAATACATAGAAATATCAAGAAGAAATTATAGCTTAAACAAGCAGAAAATATATCATTTAACTTGAAGTTGGAGATATCACTATTGATGCATTAATTATTATGTATGAAATTAATAGTATTTAAGTTAAATGTTATGCTTGATTGAGAAATGAATGCAACTTTTTATGTAAGTTACATCAATATTAATGAATCATACATTGTCGTCAGCGTCAGCACATATCTTTGGCTCCCTTCTTATTGCATCTCTTATATACATTGTTTTTTTAAAAAAATTTTGATACTCAGATGTGTATTAACATTTATTTTGACATTTCCTTAAGTTTCATTCAAAAATTTCATATTTTTCACTATTTTTTTCAATTTTTTCCTTCACGTGCGATATTGTTCCCTCGAAATCGATATATCTTGCGAAATATCTTCGATATATCTTTTTTCCAAGGCTCGAAATGACATGTGAAATCGAAATTTCGAACCTTGCCTGGGGTAGTCCGACACCTACTGTAAAAATTTCAGAATTTTTTTTTGAGTTTTGACAGCAAAAAGTAAATCCGGAAGAAAACTACAAAACCCATTAATTTTTTGATTTCATATACAAAATACGTTGCCGTTTCTTCGTATGAGAAACGACAGACAATCGCCCTCACGGCCGACCGACACGCTGTGGTACCAGCCGCACGGATTTCTATTAGAATCTCCAACAATTATGGAGTCCCAACTGAATTTCGGAAAATCTGGAATTTCTTGGTTTTCTCGATTTTCTTACATTTAAGACCCCCGCGGTCTTGCGAATCAATTCGCGACGGAACTGAAATGACGGGTGATCGTCCAGATAGTCGACCCGTACATTATGTACGATTTTTGTAGAAAAACACTGAAGTTTTATCGGTACATTCCAATCCTGAACAAAACCCACTTTTTAACAATTTAACAAACAATTAACTAATTAACCTCAATGAAGGACCCATAAACGCATAATTTTATTATATTAAAATTCCGGGTCGTTACATAAAGTATTCTTCAAGTGATACAACCTCTTACACCCATGTGATAGGTATCACGCATATCGGTTCGGTACATATTGATTTTTAATATCACTGATACACTTGCACCGGGTCCTTACATATATTCAACCCGCTATGGCGCGACACCCTTTTGACAAGTCACATTTTCAACCCATTGTTTAGACAAACGTATCATATGATACTATTGCGTATCAATTGATATGACTGATATTGTTTCGATACACAACAATTTCGATCGATCTGTCAATACACTTATAAGGAACTCATTTGGGTTTTGGAAAACACCTTGAGAACCCATTGTGAGATGATTTTTTTCTACTCTAATCAATTTGCAAGCCTAAAACAACACCGTTGTTGATTTTATGTTCAAAAAATGATGATTTAAGCACTTTGTTTTGGATTCAAAGGGGTTTCCCAAAATTTCAAAGGTATGAGAAAATTTCAGTTTAGTTGTTTAAATAGATAGTAATCAACCCAATATGTAAGCCTTAATCGATGATTTTTCATCAATTTTTTTTAAAATGCGATGGCCAGTCCCACTCATCTAGAGCTTATGGACATGATGCTCAATCCCTAGCATCGAATGAAACTTATGGACGAATTCCACAGTTCTTAGGTTTGCACCTAATTGGGATAGTGTATGCTCCCAATGCCAGTTAATAGCAGACGTATATATAGATGTACCAGATCACATATCACATTTACATGAGTTGGCCACAATATTGTAATCACATCTAGCACACATATCATGTACCACTTCTCATCTCTTGAGCCCACTGTGTTTGAGTCGACACATAATTTAATGTGGTATTGAGGTTGTATCATGTGTGTCATTTACTTTAAGGTTGTAAAGTCAATACTTTTTTTTATGTATTTTGTTAAATATATGGTTTTCATATTTAGTTTGTATTGCCTATACTTGGCTACATGGCTATGGTTTGTGTTCATGTACCTATTTATCAACATGCTTGTTTTTTTAAGTAGTGGTATTCTTAACGCTCATTTATACGGTTATAAATGTAGTTGAGAAACTTCATTTAGTTTATTTTTAGCTTTATATGAATTAAAAGAAGTTTTATGCAAGGTATCCAAGTTTTTCCTTGTGTATTAAAGCATATCCACGATATGTATCCTAAAATCGCTTGAACGATACTCCCTCAGATACCGATACTTTGAACGATGCATACACCAAGAGCATTTATTTGCAACCATGTACTAGATCCGAAAACTTCTTTTGGAAAACCCATCGAACCTAAAAAGAAAAAGTGGAACCACCTAATCATCATATTCTTACAATTAATTGGAATTTAGACTACGAAGTCAACTAATTCCTTGTTCTATATATAACGAGAACAATCAGTAACTATCTATCCTTTGTTTACCAAGTGATCCACTGTATCTTATTCTTGTCGACCCCAAGTGTTTGGGATAAGGCATTGATGATAATGATGACTCTGAGTATCTTGTTCGATGTGGCTGTCCACATGGAAAATGCTACCTTACTAGGAATGCTTTGATCCACACCAATCTAGAAGCGAGGGAATTGGATCAGGAGTCGGAAGAGTCGCATTCAAAGATCTGATAAAAAATCTACCTTTCGGATCCCAAATCCAAATACCCTATCTGCCTCATTGTCTGGTACAAATACTTCATCAAGTCAAGCCAAGAAGTTTCCAATAGTACACTTCTTAAAGTTTGCATCTCTTTTGAATCTCATTCCACATGACCCTTCCCAAGGTCACGGTGGCATTTTGTTTTCTGACATGCTGTACAATCCAGGGAACGCATACATAAGAGCACTATCACAGTTATCACCACAACACATATTTCCAGAGTTGATCTTGTTCCCTAATCCCCCACTCTTACCCTGATACCTCTTAGGAAGTCCTCCTGTGTCTTCATAATTCCTTCCCACACTCCACACCATAGTTGCATCCTACTTCGTTGCTGTCCCACCCGCTTCCACTTCCTTGCATCCTCCTCCAAAGACCATCAGGTTCCTTCTTGTGCCTTCATGGCCACTTCCTTGGCAAAGCCTTATTCATGTCCCTTACATTTCTAAACCCAGACTTTCGTCATCTTTCACTTGCAAACTTCATTTTCAGTCAACTAGATGGTACTTCCAAGTGTTTCCTTTCCTACCCAGAGAATAAACCCTTTTAGATTTTTACAAATTTATCACCACCAAGGCAAGAAATTCCATTGTTGTTTTATGAATTTTTTTTCTGTTAAATTATTATATATATTTAGAAAACAAAATTTAATTTCAAAATTGAAAAATAAAAGGAAATATATAAAGGGAAAACCATGACATATTTGCATAAATTTTTATAGTTAGGGAATTAAAATATTGCATTTACTAAAAAGAAGACAATAAATACATCAGATTGATTCGGATATTTCTTGAGTACTATATGGAAAAATTTGCATGGTTTTATAATTGCTGAATTACAATTTTTTTTTTAAAAGTGGTCTTCTTTCCTGAGATCTTATATGACGCCTCCGGTGTAGAGCGAAGTCCTTCACGACTGATAGGAACCTTTTCCCTATGGCTAACAAGTTTAGCTTGTTTCTTTGTCAAGCCGTGAATTTAGTCAAAAGTCAGAAGCTCACCTAAGCGCACAGACTCATCTTTTTCGTAGCCAACGACCCGGAAGAGTTTCACGATCTTGGGTCCATTCCATTCCTCCGATCCTATTGCAACTGGGCCATCTTGCTTTTCTTATGAAGTTGATGAAGATGGGATGAACCTGACAATTGGTGGCTTAATGACTCCAGACTTGATTAGCAGAACTACTAGAAGAACAAACCTGTCTCGTAAATATTCTAAGTTGGCTTTGGAGAGAGTACGCTTGGTCCAATTTGGAATTTCTTTGAAAGGGGTTTCTTGTCTTCCGAGATTACTAGAATGTATCAGACTACCGAGACTGGGTTAGAGGCAATTTCAGGGGTCGTTATCGACTTGTTAATTCCTGCTTGCTTTGACGCTGTCTTAGCCTTCACTTTCTTCTTTTGTTGTTTAGGGGATGAAGGGAGTTTAGTAGTGGGTTCACGATTTCTTTCCCTTTGTCAGCACCAATTTTGTTGGAAGTAGGTACCGAGATCAGAAGGGCTTCCAGGAGGGTGTCACTCTGTGTAAAACTTTGCATTAGCGAAGTATGCTTCAGCTTTTGTAAATGGCAGGTCTTCGGCGATGACTTGCTTTTGTACACTGTCATGGTAGTAATTGAAGCATTGATGCCACGTGGATAGTACCACCTTGTCTCGTCTAGCCATGGGCGTTCGAGGTGTATGTGGTATGAAGTTCTACAGTCAATAATGTGGAAGAGTGTCGTTGACTCCAAGTCTCTGATTGTGAGTTTCAATTGGACCATATCGATGGTTCTTTGCCCCCTTGGTTGAAGCCTTGGATCACCATCTTGCTTCGAGCTAGTTGGTCTGTAAAGATACCAATTTGCTCCATTGTCTTGATGAGCATGATGTTGACGGCAGCCACAATCGAGGAGAATCTATTGAACTTTCTTTTCCTTCTTGAAGCCTGTGATGTACAGTGGTTTTTGTGAGGATGTGAACCGAGCTGTAAGTCTTCATCTATGAAGGTGATAGTTGGACATGCATAAGGTACATGCCCCCAACTTTCTTTAAGTCAAGGTCTTTCCCTAGTACTTGTTGAAATTGGTCAAGACTAGGGGTGTATTCGAGCCGAGCTGGGCCAAGCTTGAGCTCGGCTTGAAAGTATTGGCTTGGCTCGAATTGATTCAAGCTCGAACCGAGCTTGGCTTGAAGCAAAAAATTTATTTTATTTTATTTTAAAAAATATATATTTATTATAAGTATTATATTAATATTTTAAGTATATTATTTATAATATTATAAATATTAAAATATTATTAATTAATAATAATAATAATATTATTGTATTATATGGCAAGTTCTGCCGAGCTCAAGCTAAACCGAGCCTCAATCAAGCCAAGCTTTTCCGAATCAAGCTGGGCTTGGCTTGAGCTCGGTTTGATTGTAAATTTGAGCTTGAATAAAAGCTCGACTCAGCTCGATCAAACCAAAAAGCCAAGTTTTTTGGCTTGATTGAACCGAGGCAAGCCTTTATGTCATGCTCTAAATACCGGATTTTCCGAATCTCGAGGTGCGACGTCATAGCAAATCAACTATGGTCAACTAACATACATTCTTTTCTTTTGAAGTATACAGACCATATGATCTCATAGAGCAACTAAAAGATGATTTACAATATTTAAATTTGTACAAATGACATTTAAAGTTCTTAAACCTTGTATCTCAACAAGCCAAGGCCTTGCAGGTACACCAAAAGCTGCGTTTTTTTTTTTTTTGGATAAAAGGAAAATGATCTAGACAGTCCAACAAGTAAATAATGATATTCAATAAGGTTCAAACTCTATTAAACCATATATACCTAAATGAAGTAGGAATTACAAACGATTCTTTAAAATTGATTCTAAATTATCGAAAATTCACAGTTTTGAATTTCGAATACTTATGAAAATAGTTGGGCACACACATCAAATAATCCATATCAAATCTTATCAATTCACATAAGATCTCATCAATTCACATTGAATCGTATCAAATCACTAATAGGTTTTCATATAAATAGGACAACTACTCACCATAATCGAATTAAATATCAAACTTTAAAGAATAAGACAATCTACTCACCCGAATCAAATTCTCTTCATTTCTTCTTTCCTTTCTTTTCTTTGCCAATTACTATAAATGCTCTTTACTTCACTCTAGTTATAGGCAAAATTACTAGCAAAACCACATATAGTTATGCGTCATATGAATTGTCTAGAAATGCCATGTATCCTACCTAACATAAAATTCTTTATTATTTTTGTTTTAGTCCTTAAGAGTTTTTAACCTTTATTTTAATCATCCCCTATGCTAAGGTCAGCTGAGTCTTCTTCAGGAGTTAGAGTGCCTCAAGGAGGCTCAAGTGTACTGATGATTCTTCGATGTTACAATCGTCATCTTCTCCTATGTTGGGATGCTCCTCTCATGACTTGTAGTAGAGGAGTGGTTGTTAGGATCATCGTAACTTATTCTTCGGATGCGTCTGCTTCAACTTGGTAGCATGTGACAGTACATGCAGGTTCTTTATGCTTTTGGAGATATCATTTCGGTATTAAGATTAGGCTACTAGAAAATCACCCAAGGATTAGTAGGAGGCACTTTGAAAGCCTTCTTCTTTTTGCCTTTTTATTCTTTGACCTGACGCTTAGCTGAGTCTTTCTTCTGGTCTGCATCGGTCTTTGGTGTGATAGAGGATGGCGTCACTTTTTTCTTCTTTGACCTCAACTAACTCAAGTTTGACTCTTATAGGATGACATCGCTATTGCCATTGTCGTCGAGACAAGGGGATTTACCCCCGTCTTGATGATGCCCCTAGTGTAGAATGTGAGACACCAGAGTCAAGGAATCTAGGTGTCATATGTTGTAGGTTTTGTGGTAGCGCTGGTGCCTTTGTTGCTAGAGGAGGCATTGACGCGTAGGATGCACACATAATCGAAATGAGGTCAAAGAACCCCAAAGGCAACACTCATCATATGCGATTTTGCCACGTCGATGGCCAGGTAAAGCTTTATTTTTCCTTGTCGTATTAAGTTCGTTATCTTTTCCTTCAAGACAAATCATTTTTCAATCGGATGACTGATCACCCGGTGGTAGTAGCAAAAACCTTGATCCATCGTCACGACCTGCTTCTTTGGCTATTTGGAGGGCGGCAAGTAAATAAACTCCAGGCTTAATAGCTAATCGAGCATGCCGAGGACCTCAAATTCCAGAATTGGATATTCCTTCTCCTTAAAATTTTTGAGTCATCATAGCCTTACCTTTGTCAAGGGATGTATCAGCATTAGATGACTTTCGCTTCTTCTTGCCGAAGATTTTGACTGGCTAGCTGCTGGTAGTAGCGATGATGGTTATATAGGATTTAGATGTGTCTGGTTGCTTCTCCGATTTGCGAGAATAGCTCGGTCGTAGATCCCCGTATGCATCTATGCTAAGCTCCATGTCGTGGGTCTGTGTAGCTGATTCTTCCAATGATCGAGGCTTGATTCCTTTAAGTATGTAAAGGATCCCCCAATGTGCATCCGTTGGACACACATCTTGATGGAGGACAATTCGGAGAGGCGTTCCTTATAGTTATTGGAAAACTTTCTCCACCGATCGATATAGTGGACGACCTGCTCGTCCTTTCTCAGTTTGACAGCAACAAGCTCCACCATGCTCATTATCTTCCTGATGAACAGTCGAGGAACTCCCTCTCTAGATCAGTTTATCAGTCAAACATGTTGCCTTTACGAGAGCGCACAAACTGTTTGACCATGAAGTTGTCGTATTCGTCGACATGTTTGCAAGTCTTGACAAGTGAGGAACATGTTGCTTCTAGTTGCCCTTCGAATCGAACTGTTGGAACTTTGACGGTTGGTATCCTGCCCAAAAGTGCATTGTTCAATGTGTTGAGTGTATGACTTGCCATAAAGTGGAGATTTCAAGTTTTCCATTTCAACACCCAACCAAATTCCATTCCGTATTTTGCGTTCTATATTGGAGCAAAAGTGTGTAAGAAACTTTACTTCTAGGGAAGCTAGGGCTTTGTTCGCAATATCAAGCAATTCATGAAAATTCCTACTTTTTGGATTATTTTTCTATTCTTGGTTGGGGTTGTAATTGTTGTGTGTGAAAAATGATGGAAAATAAAGATATTACTTGATTTTAGGGTAAATTACGCTGACCTCCCTTGAGGTTTGGTGAAATTGCAGAAACATCCCCCCTTGTTTCTGAAATTACACTAACCTCCCCTGAGGTTTGGTGAAATTGCAGTAACTTCCCCTCTTGTTTTTGAAATTAAACTGACCTCTCATGAGATTCAATGAAATTGCAGTAACCCCTCTCTCGTTTATGAAATTACACCGCCGTCCCCACTACTTCAATTGTTGGTAACAGATTCTCCCTTCCGTTCGCAAATCATTATTGACATGAAGGATTTTAATGATGTCATATTTTTAACATTTTAAAATGCCTGAATTACCCTTCTGGAAGTCAGTCAACTTGGTTATACGGCGTCGTTTCTCCGATTAAATAAATGGGGGTAGAATCGTAAAATAGCATCCTCTATTAATGATGTCAACTTAATGAGCCTAATAAGGGAGGGCAGTGTAACTTCAAAAACAAGAAGGGAAGTTTATGCAATTTCGCCAAACCTCAGGGAAGGGCAGTGTAATTTCAAAAACAAGAGGGTAGGTTTCTGTAATTTTACCACACCTCAGGGGAGGTCAATGTAATTTACCTGATTTTATTGATTAGATAATGAATGAAAGCTTTTAGATTATTGGTTATTCCATTTTTTATTTTGGTATTATTGGTTATTCCATTATATTTGATTTTGTTTGTATCTATTTTTTGCAATTTTTATTTGAAAAAAGAATTGGATTGAATCCTACAATTTATTATTTTTATCCCGATTTGAATCTTATCTCTGAAAATGATTTTGTGATTCATTACGATTTGATTACCTTGTTAGAAATTTAAAACCGCCAATAAATTCCTGATAATCATTCCAAAATACTCAAAATTCAACATCATGCCATAGCCCATGCATTATTCAGTTCAGATTTTAAACACACTCCAAAACTCTTATTTTAGGATTCTCCAACTCTAAAAAAACAAAAGAAAAAAAGTAGAAGAATAATGGTAGTAATAATTCAATCAGACAATCACAAAATCATTATCATCGAAGCATTATCATCACATGCAAAATATGTATAACAATTTAAAGCTATCATAACATGCTTTGGTTCAAACCATCTCACGTAATTGAACTATTATTATATCAAATCATATAAGGAATAATCACCCTACCTCAAGAGAATTATTATTAAAATAATTCACTATCATCTGTACGATTCATGAGTGAAAGCTCTACAAAATCCAAAAGAATCCTTCCTCCTTTCTTCAAAACTTGAGAATTGAGAAAAACTTAAAAGAGAGAGAGAGAGAGAATTTCCCAAGGTCTATAAGCATCCATTCAGGCCCCCCCTTTATAGGGTTAAAAGTCCCCCCCCCCCCTACAATAACCAATGTAAATAATAGGAAATTTGACCCAAAATAGAAGTGCATAGTGGGCTGCAGCAGTTCAGAAGGGCGGCTTACTGTTACAATTACTAAATACGGTTTGCTGCCTCACCAAACAAGTGCACAAGCAAAGATTTGGGTGAGGCTGCTGTTCAAAACAGTGGTCCATCTTCTATTTTATTAAAAACAAATTTATTGTCAATTTAAGAACCTTAAAGCACAAAAGACAAAAAGTGGGTGAGGCCGCCATTTAGAAGAATGGCCTCACCCTTCTTTGAATATGAATTTAGAAGTTATGCACATGTCACTTTGCAGTTGGCCGAAAACCTATTTTACTATTTTATGCCTATTTAGATCAACTTCTTATCTAAACACAAGTGCCATGATGCTGTCTACTCAATTAATGGGGAATGATCTACCAGATCGATGCAGTCTACTTTGTTGTGGACTTCTTCCCGACCAATAAGAGCTAGTATCCTGTGGCTTTCATAATTAAAAACTTGGAATAGGTCAATGAGATGTGAAAAGGCCCAAATTATCAAAATAAATATTTTAAATAATTGTTAAGAAATTGGTACACATTCCAAAAAATCAGGGGCATTTTGGTAATTCATGCTCAGGGAAAATCTGTTAGTTTTTGAAATTTAAAGGGTATTTATGTAATATTTCAGGGATTCTCAGGAAACTCTGTGGTAGGTCACAAGAAGTCCTATAGGCCCTATAAGGGTGAAAAAATTGGATGCTTATAGCGGTGAAGTGCTTTTTGCCCATACTAACCATTGAGTAACATGGGTCCTAAATTATATTTGATTGTTTGGATTATGTCACTAGTTGTTGGTTTGGTCAGGGAAATTCTGGTAATTTTTTAAAATTTCAAGTTTATTTAGACAATTTTTTTAGTGAATGTTAGGAAACTCTGGTATGTCACAGGAAGTCCTACACGGGTGCAAAATTGGGTTCATACAGGGGTGAAGTTTTTTTCCCATATTAAGCACTGAGTAACATTCCTCCTATATTATATAAGATTGTTTGGATTACATCACCAGTACAGGGGTGAAGTTTTTTTCCCATATTAAGCACTGAGTAACATGCCTCCTATATTATATAAGATTGTTTGGATTACATCACCAAGTTGTTGGTTAATGATATCCCTTAGCACATCTTAAAATTTTGTTTTTCCAGTCACCTCAGTCATTTATTTCCTGCCAACTTATTATATCGGATGTGTTTTGCACTATTGAATACTATGTTGTTTCGTAATTTCTTAAAACATAAAATCAATTTTATTGGAAAAGTGAGGTACACAATGGTCGTACTGATATGTTTTCCTTTAATGCTCCAGTGTAGATGATGGATTTCCACCTGTCACTTTTCATTTTGAAAATTCACTTTCGCTCACGGTTCGTCCTCATGAGTATCTTTTCCAAAACCATGTAAGTGAATTGAGCTATAATATTTCAATGAGATTTCTCATCTGTTATGTTTCTCATGTTGTCCTAGCATTGGTTTCTGAAACGTTTTACATTTCTATACTATAAATTGATTACATGCAGGTACATAGACTTTAGGCCTCTAATATTAAACTTAATCATGTGATTTTGATGCCTGTGCAAATTCTAATGGAAAAGAATTGCATGTTTACCCTTTTAATGCCTACTTGTTTTTGGGATTTGGGCTTGGTTCTTGGTTCGGTTGGGTGTGTAGTGGGTCTTCCCCTCCTCCTTTTTGAGCTTCGTATCTGGATGGCACTTGATGATTTTGGTGGGTGCTGAGGAATCCATCTGGACTATTTTGCCCAATGCTATCTTGTGGGCTATTTGGAAGGAGAGGAATTGTCGTGTATTTGACAACTCTTCTTCTTCCCATCAGCGGATCCTGGCCCCGGCGCGGCAATCGATTGTGGAGTGGAGTTCCACAAGCCCGTTGGGTCAAGAAGTGAGGGATGTTCTACTGTTTTGAGGAGGCAGTTGGTCGTCGGTGCTGTCATTTTATTTCCATCTTTGTTAGGCTTATTTTGCACTTTCTCTTAGTTTACATCTCTGTAAACTACTTTTTCTAATCTTTAATATATCTGTCTTACCGATCAAAATATATATATATGTTTGTACTTGAAAATGATGTCAAGTTTTAATTATGTCTTGTTATCTAGATCTGTATTTGCTTTCATTTGTTTTTAGATCATTGTGCTGACTGATAGGTTTGATAGCTAGCTCTTGAATGAACATTCTTGATACTTTTATAATACTGATACAAGATAGGCAGATTAATGTCTTAGGACTCTATTAAGCTTAGGAGGTCTCCAAGTATCTGGAGAAAAAATAAAATGTTTTCAGTAGCCTGATATCAGTACAGTTAGGAGTCATCACATGGATTTTCAGATTAAACACAAATAAAACCTATATACAGTTAATTAATATTTCAGACACGATTAAAAGCAGACCTGAGTAATTTTTCACGGTATGGTTGTAAACAGGTGTTTCGAAACAACAACTGTTTCTTTCTCAGTTAGTCAGGTATGATTGTGGAACTAACAAACGTGGGTTCAAAACGTAACTTTTCACGGTATGATTGTAAACAGGTGTTTCGAAAAAACAACTGATTCTTTCTCAGTGGGTTAGGTATGATTGTTGAATACCAGCAAACATGGGTTTGAAACCCTTGACCAACAATGCTTAGGCAAAAAAAAAAAACACTTGCAAGATTACTACCTGTAAAAAAAGTAGAACAATCGAAGTAGAAAAGAGACAGATGCAAAGTACGCATCAATAAGGAGGGATGGGATGGCAGTTATTGCACCCAACCTCAAATCAACTTGACTCCAAGAGTCCAAATATTACTGAAGCCTCCTTTGACTGGCCTCCACTTAGTAAAGAAACAACTCCATTTCCTTCTCCCTTTTCTCTCTCTTCTTTTGGGGGCATGTTGGACATAAGGTAGAATTGTATTAAGTTTGTGTATAATTAATTCTGATTTAGGCCTGAATTTCATTTCTTATAATGTTTTGGTTTGGTGTATCAAGCATAACTTGAACTTATGCTTGGGGCAGAGCATAAGTTCTGATTGTGTATAACATTTGTTTTCATGGTTTTCTTTCCCTCAATTTATCAGAGGATGTAAGATTGTGGTGGCATTTTTACATCCTTTTTTGAGGTGAAAGAGGGAAAAGTTGGCAAGGCAAAACAAGGTTTCTTGGTTCACGAAGGAAGTGAACTCCTTTCTTTTTCAGATATTTATTTTCTCCACTGGGAAGATTACAATGATTCCTTATGATCCGATGTTGTATCTACAGATGTTTGCCATTTTCTACCTGAAAGGCCTTAGCAGTTCGACTGGGATGCAAGGCGTCTAGGTTCAAAGAACACTTCAATTTTTTTCTAAGGCAGTGTTATAACATATCTTCTTTCTCAAAAAAACGAACTTATTAGAAAAATGAAATCCAGGATCTTCTATATCTGCACTTGATATTATTCATTTTTAAAGTAAGTTGTAATTGGGATTGGTATATGCTGTCTTAAATAAGTAAATGGATTTGTATAACCCTTGAACTTCTTTGGAATTTATATTATCTTGATAGCATCTCTGTGAGAGCTTCTTTCGGCCATCTTAGGTGGATTATATTCTTATGTCTCAACATGCTCAGTGTTCAATCATTTAGTTAGTCTATTAGAGCGAGGTATTAGGTAATTGAACAATTAGATCTTGGTCAAATGCATTATTGAATTACCTTTTGTTAGAAATTTTCTTACGAATTCTATGAAGGGATACATATTCACATGGAACCTTTAGGCTTTAAGCAAACTTAAACTGACTATTTCTCGTTGTAATTAAATTCCCGTTTGGCTAATTTAACACAATATTTGATATTGGCTTGGGAATTGTTTCAATTTTTCTTATCATCTGTTGTGTCAAGTATGGCTTGCGATTGTAATATGGTTTAGTTGGTCATATGTGAATTTTGTTTTGTTATTTCTATGATGTTAATCTTCTAAAATTTATTGATAATTTTCCTGTACATCTTTTAGTTAAGTATTCTCTACATATTTGCAGGATATATGGTGCATTGGCTGGCAAAATAGTGGAAAGCAGTCGAAGGATCAAAAGTACTTGATCCTTTTGGGAGGTAAGTTTGCAGTATGTCATGCTAATTTGAGGTTGTCACTTCTTAAGCAACCTTATAAAAACTGTAACCCCACTATAATGCAGTTTGGTTAATGTTGGAAAACTGTTAGGTTGAGTTTGGGAAAAAATTTTTAAATCAGCACGCATAGACATAGTCCCATGAACTTCAATTTCCACTCAGCTAATAGTTTCTTCGGTTTTTTCAAACAGATAAGAAAACTGATTAATCCTTTTCATGTCATTAATCATTCTATACATTGATGTTTACATTGTTTGTGAATGCTTTTCCCTCATTCTGCATAGTTCTCTTTTGATTAATGAAAGTACTTTGTTATTAATAAAGCAAAGAAAAAAACCTCTATGGAACTACCCATTGTTTCAGCAGAGCTGCTATTGTTCACTAGGCATTACTACATTACTTTCCTACACTTGATCTTAGCAAAGCTTCCTTGAGTGTATATCCCCTTCTGCTCTGTTTACTGATCTGATTGAGTTTCCTAGTATTAAAAGCAGTGTTTTAAAAAGCATGCGAGACATAGGTCCTCGAGGCGAGGCTCAAGGAAAACGCTTTAAGGCTCAACCTTGAGGCATAAATTTCATGAGGTTAATGCCTCAAAATATGATGCTCACATGAGGCACATGCCTCACGCCTTAAGGCCCACTTAATGTCTAATACGTGTTAAAAATAGGGTTTTAGCCACATAACTGAGACTTGAACACTAGATTCTTTTTGGCGTATGCCTCATACATTAAATTATTTTAAAATAGGGTTTTAATCACATAACTAAGACTTAAACATTTAGTTATAAGGTGAGTGTCTCATAATTTCTGTAACGATTAAAAATATATATTATATTCAAATTAACACTTGCTCTTTTTTTTTTTTTAATGTCTAACGTATTAAGTCTTTTTAAAACATTGTTGAATATATTTCACTCTAATTTTCACTGTAGAAATTGCAAAGATTTGGAGTCATCACCTAACATTTATAATTGGTGACTACTTTGCAATTGCTTGTTGGAATCCAAAATCCACCAAAGATTTGGAGCCATCACCTAACATATATAATTGGTGACTACTTTTCAATTGCTTGTTGGAATCCAAAATCCACAACATGGTGATTGATCATTATCCATCTATCAGTATATATACAAAAAAGTAAATCAAAAATTCAACTTTCTTTGCCTCTTAAATTTATTTTTTCTATGGCTGAATAATTTATATAGTATCATCACATGCGTGCGCACACACACATATGTACACATATGTATTATAACCTTTAATCAGTTTTTTGAAATCTTTTTGTATTATTCTTATTTATTATTTATTTATTTGTACAAATGAGAGAGCGTGAGGCTTTGTTATGAGGTTAAGCCTCATTCCTTGAGGCTTACACCTCGTACACCTTGAGCTCCCAACGCCACACCTTACGCCTTCGCCTTTGAAAACATTAGTTAAAAGACTTTAAATTCATCAATATTCACGGAAAATAGAGCAGAAGGCTTACCTTCTTTTTTAGGAAGCTTTAGAAGATAACAATGCCAAAGAAAATGATATAAATAAAATATAATAAGAGGCATGTGAATCTCATACAAAATTTGCTAGAACACGTGAATCATCTCTGCCTTCACTGTAGCTTCACTAGAATGGTCTGGAGCCTTTTCTTTTCTCTGTTCGACTCTTCCAGATGCAGTGGACCTTCCCTAGGGATTCTGGGAATTTATTCTCTTCTTGGAGAACTTGTCCACTGGGGGTTAGAGGAAAAATTCTTTGAAGAGAGATCTTCCATTTCCTTTATGTTGGGGGATATAGAAAGAACATAATGGTTTTGAGGACAGATGTCGGTCATTGGTGGAGGTATGCAGCATCATGCGAACCTCCTTACTTGATTGGTCAGCTATCCTGAAAGAATTCAAAAGCACAAGAACAAAGGAGTTTGGCATTAACTGAGAGGGGATAATTTTTTACGTCACCATGGTTCTCTTATCACAGATCTGTTGATGCATCTTATTACCTGCTTATATAGGCTTTGCCGTTGTATTCTGTTGTGCAGAACTCTTTTCCCTTTTGTTTGGACAAAGTTTTCTCTCTTCTAATGAAAACTCTATTACCATTAAGAAAACGGAAAAAGAATCTGATTTAGTATTTGATATGATGTGCTAAACATATATATTCATGTTCTCATATTCCAGGCTCTTATTTAATATCATTTGTTTTGTCAATGCCTATGACCATCTTCAAATCTTTTGAAACATTTTAATTATTATGAATTTTATTTTAATTGATCAATGATTAATTTATTCCAATGTTTCCTATGCAGATTTAGTGCTATCAAATAAGCTAGTCCTATATGATCTCGAAAATCAAGTCATTGGATGGACTGAATACAACTGTGAGTACCATGAAATTTTCGTTTAGTTTTCTGCATATCCGGTTGGTTGAATATTCTCTTTACATATTTTATATTTAGTCCATAATGTAATTTTATGTTGAGTAACTTGAATTATATGTTTTCACGATCTTCTAAACATTTTCTGCTCATAAGAATCATGGGAATTCACAAGTGTCTCCCAAGGCCCAAACCTCTCCTCTTTTCATGTATTTTATCATGTCTGGAAAGTTGCATTCACTATTTGAGTTCCTACCCAACACTAATATATAGTGTTAGTTGTTGGTTTAGTTAGACTTGTATGTTGATATTGCTACAACATTGCCTAGAATTTTTCCCTTATTTCTAGCGAGTTTTGGATGAACCAGGAGATCTTGCTTGGCCTAACACATTTCTAGCAAGATGCATCAATGATTGTATGGTGGGTTCATGACCTCAGGTTGGATCGAGTGGGGCTAGACCGGGTAGGGGTAATGTTGAATTGTTGATGATGACGACAAGTTCAATGAATTGATGAGGACTCCGAGATCTCAGGTGGAAGGGGTTCAGGGTCAGGGAGGAGTCGTAGAGATTAGTAAAGACGACGATGATGGTGATGGTGGTGGTGGTGATGACGGGGATGTTGGGGGTTCATCACATGGATAGTCACATACACAGCCACAACCAGAGGAGATTCAGGGGCAGAGGCATGGTATTGTATTTACAAAGATGTATTTTGACCATGCCACTCAGGACAGTAGTCATGGAGCGCGTGTATCCTCTCGTGGTCGTCAAAGTCAGGCATGCACTCGACGACGTCGTGGTTCTGGACAAGGCCTGGATGATATGATTCATAGGATGGATCAAGTTAGTGTTGATGAACATATAGTTATCCAGTTGGAGGGTATGGATATGAGAGTGCGTCATCATCTTCTTATGGTTATGGTTATGATGCCCCAGCCCAACCCTACTTATCAGAAGCCACTGGTTATGATGCCCAGCCCAACCCCACTTATCAGGAGTCACTGGTTATGATGCTCAATCCCCAGTTTTCGACTGACAGTTATGGACAAATCACGACTTAGCAGCAAGCATATGTACAAATGTACCTGGGCATGTACTGCATGATGATGACTTGGACACAATGGTGTCATCATATCTGGACCACTTATAATGTATCACTCTATTCAATTCCTGATCACACAATGATAGAGTATGAGCAGGCACAAAGTTCAATGTGGTATTAAGCTTCTATCATGTATGTAATTTGATTTGTGAATGCAAGTTTCTATGTAATTTCAAACTTTTGATTTATGAATGCAAGTGAGCTTCTATCACTTGGTTAAGTAATTATTATTTTCATACATATTTATCAGCACGCACACCTTTTTTAACTTATAAATTTTTAAACTCTCATATGTATGATTATAAATGTAGTTGGAGACCTTCATTTAGTTTGTTTTAAGCTTATATTTGCATTAAAAGAGGTTTTATATAAGGTATCTAAGTTTTTTCTTGTGTATCCTGAATTTTTCCGCCGTATCCAACCAATGCGCTGATACGTATCCTATTTTTGCTTACCGATAACAACGACCAATACCGATATTTTAAACCATGGGTATCACAGACCCGTAGTGCTGGACCACATAAGATCTTGAAGCGGGGTTTTCCTAATGGATATTGTTAGACATATATGTCCACGAAAGCCATTCCGGAATTGTATTAGTCTACTTAATCAATAAAAGCATATTTAGATTCACACATTGTCTTCTACATTGGGTAACATATTAAAAGTATCTCATTAGATGAGAATACTTTGTCCCTTAGGTAACATTGTAGGAAAACCATCCAATTAGTTTTTAACTAATTGCTAAGGAGATATGGTTTTCTGGTTCATTGTAGACCTAGAATTGTTCTAAGTTATTTAGGATACATCTGGACAATGTATTCCTACTAACTTACAGATTGTTAGTTCCATATGATGGAGTGATGGATCTCAATCACCGAGAAAGGTCTCTTGACTAAGATGTGGATATAAGTAAGAAGTACTTATATTGCAACAGGATCGCTCAATGGATACCCTTAGAAATATACTGTCTATATGTTTAGGGTAGTCCATTTAACAGATTGTCCTTAACCTGAGAGGTCGACATCTTCTCTAGTCTTTGCCTATATAGCTTTGATGTAGCCAATCGTCAATGTCCAACACACCAGTCTAAATACGGGCTCGTTGGGTTATGTACGCTATACTAGAAGAAGTGTGTGTACGCTCAACAAGGATTCCACTACTCTTCTAGAGTAATTTATATTGAGTTGATACTTGTCAAACCGGACTTGGAAAAACCAACGCTGGTATTTATTGATGAAATGGTTTTATCGAGAAGTTTATTTTCTATATAAAAGGAATATAATAATTATTATTATTATTTTTTTAAAAGAATTTAAAAAATAGTTTTGAAAGTCCAAGTTTGACTAAAAGTATCAGAGAGAAAGGGTTCTCATTATAAGCTAGGGATTACAAACAGTATACGATATTGTCCCCGTAAACTTATAACAATATTTGAAGTGGAGGGACGCATCTGTAAACAAATCTTGTAATAGAAATACCTGCAAGTAATTCTCTAATTTCTGGAGGTTAGTCACATTGTGTTAATGGACATTATTGTGATTAGTGAAAGTCCAGGGACATAGATAAAATTCTATGATCCTAATGGTATTATAGGAAAGTGTTTCCTAGTAACAAGGCTTTAACCAAAAAGGTTAAGCACTTGGTTCCACGGCCGGAAATATGAGATCCCTTTAGATCCCACACACCAGGACCTTCTTAAAGCTTTTAACTTAATTATTAATTAATTTCTCTATGTATTTCACTATATGGAATAGGGAAGCTCTAATAAGTGAAATCACATAAGATGTGATTAACCATATGGGTAGGACCCATAGGGGATTTTGATGAAGATCAAAACTTGACCAACAAGGGTTTAGAACCCTATATGGGGCGCGTAGAAGTGGGGCCCACCTAGGGTGGGACGCCCACTTCACGATGATATTTATCAATTAGTTATTTAGGTGATCTTATCTCCTAATAGTTAGGGATTAGATTGTTTGGTTGCTAATTAAAGATTCCCTATTAAATAGGGATTGCATTAGTTTGTTACTAATGATTCCTTATTAAGTAGGGATTGGATTAGTTTGTTACTAATGATTCCCTATTAAGTAGGGATTGCATTAGTGAGTTACTAATTGATTCTCCTAATAAATAGGAATGGGTAAGGTTGGTTTTTTATTAAGATAAATCCTAATTAATTGGGAATTATCATTAAGAAATCTTTTTAAAGGAATTCTAATTGGATTAGGATAAGAGAGAGGAGTCTTGGATTGCAAGTAGGCAATCCAAGAGGTCTATATATAGGGTGGGACATCCACCCCTTGTCCATTATTGACTCTCTAACAATTTTCTTTCTCCCTCTCCAATAGTTCACGCCCCCCTCTCCCTCCTTTGGTAGTTGTAAGGTCATCTCTCTCATTCATCACTCTTGGTTTTAGTTTGGATCTTGAACAAAATCAGAACCAATCTTGTTAATCAAGAAAGGATCTTGCGTTCAAGAAAAGAACAAAAGATCATAGAGCTTGAATTGGAAGAGCCATTAACTTCCATTAGAGAAAAGTTTTAGAGGAAAAAGAAGGTTCGTGTGAATCGCAAAGGAGATTTTTCACTTGCGAAGTTTTGCGGGTAGCATTCTTTCCTTCAAACCGTGGAATAGACTTATCAATATCAAAGTCGCAAAGGTGATTGTTATTTTATCCTTCATTCAATAAAATCAAATAGAACTATAGTCAGATCTTGGGATTCGATGTATGCCTCTCCTAAGAACTGTTTTTCTAAAATTAAAAAGAGGCATATTTTCAGATATGTGGTGGACTTTCCACTTGACATGGATACTAGCCCAATATTCAATGTGAAGGACCTTGTTCTTTTCAAAGATCTAGCAGCATTACCTACAGGCCCATATAATAGCCTACATGATGACCTTGATGAGCTTAGCCTGGACTCACCCTTCGCCTCAAACCCTCCTCCCCCAAACCCACCTTCCCTTCGTGATGACCCCCCATGCTAATTCTATTTCAAGACCACCTCCACTACCATTGCCTCCTAGTCTAGACTCATTCTTTTCTTCAGGTCCACTTTCATTATTATTGTCTCCCTCATTTTCATTCTCTCGACTACTCATGCCTAGCACTATAGAAGAGATAGAGGATATTTTGGATGAACATTTGGTTTCCACTAGACACGGGGGATATCAAAAGTATCTCAACAAGGGAAGGATAGGCCAAGGAGCAGAGGGATAGTTACATGTGGATTACGCGGGATGAGTTCCAACGACTTCATCCGAATCTTTTGGAGCACCACAATAGCTTTATTTCGCCAGTGACGAAATCTTCTCAGCCGAGGGGAGTTGATGCGGACATCGGAGCATCAAGTGTGCGATTGTATGAGCGGAAGAGGAGAGCCCTTACAAATGTTTCGTTGTGGATGGACGACATGTACATGAGGTTGGTTCGAGCTTTTGATGAATAATTTAGAGCGTTGAAGGTCTCATGTGCACATAAGATTCATCATGAAGACCCCACATTGGGAAGATGTGCACATGGGAAGAATTCAGCATGTCTTCGTTAAGTTAGGATTTAATTTGGGCTTTTATAAGGCCCAAATAGGGCCCTAGGTGTGATACGAGTAAGTTATAATGTTAGTTTAAGTAATTGAGGGTACTTTAGTTTTATTGCATATTATTAGGTTTTATTTTGTTTTATTCTTGGTCATCGATTAGTTTAATGGTCTAGATTTCATAGGAGGTTTTAAGAGTCTCTATAAATAGTTGTAAAGACTCTTTTCTAAGAGACATAATTTTATGAATGAAATATGAGAGCTTTCGGGCTTTTAGAATCTCCTGTGATGAGAATGGTGTGATGCCAATCTTGGAGAGATTCCAAGGTAGTCTTTCTATTTTCTTCTTCTCTATCTCTCTCAAATCACTATGCACGGGTACTGTTCACGAGTTACTATTCACAGCATATTCCCTATTGTTGTTCCAGCAGATCTAGACCATCCTATTGCTGGTTCCAGCAAATCTGAACACATCATATTGCTATTTCAGCAGATCATGACCTATTGTTGTTCCAGCAAATCTGAACACATCATATTACTGTTCCAGCAGATCTCAACAAGCCCTAACCCTATTCCAGCCTTGCCGCAAGCCTTTCCCTTGTTCCCCTTGCTGCCCCATCATCCCAACCACCTGCCCTTTCTGCTGCATCATCCCAGCCACCCATACCAGCCTTCCCCAACCCTGTCATGGCTGTCTCAAACTTGTCCCAGCAATTTTAAGGTGTCCATAACCTGTTCCAATTCTGTCCCAGCATAACTCCATCACTTTTGCACCAATCCCAGCCTAATCCCACACTGTTCCAGCCCTATTTCTCTTCCTAAACCTATCCTAACACTATTCCTAAGCCCTTACTATTGTTCCAGTAAATCTGGAATTGCATTATTGCTGTTACAGTCATGCACATTACACTGACATCATTACCATACCCTAAAATCCTAAAACAGCCCCATTCCCTTGCCTAACCCTAACTTTTTATAATCCCTATTAGTTTTTTTTCTTTCTGTTGGGTTTTGTTATTCAATTTAACATTGCTTGAAACCCTACTTTACTTGCACATTAAAATTTGTAACCATTGTCGAGCCTAGACTTATTCTTTTAAAATCTTCAAATTGAATAAGGGAATTAAATCGATTATTGAACTAAAATCCCTAAGCTAGTGGAAGTTTCTACTTCCATTACGATCATCCTAATCAAATTGAAAGGTTCATTATTGTGGGATTGTGACTTAAGGTAGGGCATTACTAATTTCCCTTTTGACTTTCTTTATTGTAATTGTGGAATCTAGATGGTTTATGAATTTTATTATTCCTGCAATTAAGAAATTTGATCTCGCAAACACATCATCTAGGTTAGTTTGCATTGTCCTGCATCAATATGGCTCACTTATAATGTAACACTTTATTCAGTTCCTAAGCCCACACTGTTCAAACCGACACGAAGCTTAATGTGGTATTGAGCGTGTATCATGTATGTAATTTACTTTATAGTTCTAATTCAGTACTGTCTTCATTAAATGTACGGTTTAAATACTACTAGCGGAATGCACGTGAGTGTTCAATCCCCATGAGTGCAAACGTTAGTAGCAATCCATCTAATTCGAGTGTCCCTAGTTTATTTCTCTCCAACTTGTAGATAAGATAATCTAATTAAAAGGACAAAAATGTCATATGCAATGTATATCATAACATTATCATTATCAATGTCAAACGGTCACAGTCATTACGATGCACGTGTGTGTTCAATCCTAATGATTCTAACATATTATACCAAATGGAGAGAACCGTAGGATATAGATAGTGGGTCCCAAATGCCTACTCACATGTTTCTCTCTCATCTCGCGGATGCCCTCACTCTCCCCTCTCACAAGTTCCAGAATTGTTGCATCTTAAGGGGAGAATTGGCCTCACATGAAATCAAAGGTTAACCCAACCAACATTACCAAAATGTAATTTTTCAGCATTCAGTAAAAGTTGAACCTTCTCCATAATGAAGAAAACTGCTATTGTCACTCACCAATAGAGCTATCATTGCAAAAATCCAATTTTCAAGAAGCATAATGAATGGTGGTTTATCTTTAACAAGATATATCAAAGGTTTCCAAAATTAAATTATTTTCAGATTTTCTCCAAAAAAAATCACATAAGCTAATTGAGATCTATGTGAAAACCAAAAATAAATTATTTCTACATTTTCCAAAAATAAATTATCTCAGAAACTAGTGAAGCATCTCACGACATCCAAGTGCTGCCATAAGGGTCTTGTCAAACGATCTATATATATCTGCAAAGGTACTCCAAAGCTACTTTGCAAATATTCAAGCTTGTACAGAAGCTGCAAAATAAATAAAGTTTTCCATCCCTGTCAATACCAGCTACGATTTACAAACAAAAACTCAAGCAATCTTTCGCTTTCGCTGCCTTCAAATCCCTCCACAACCACCATAGAAGATAAAAAAACTTCAAAAAAAAGGAAAAAGATCGCATTCCTCCTATTTTTTATAACAAAAGTTGAAAAATATCAGTATAAACGATATTCTCTATCCTTCATTTCATGGAATGAAATTCTCTACAGTTGTAACCAGACTCGGGGGAGTCTGGTTAGTGGTTACGCCCCTGAGGTTGCCATGTGTCCCTTTTGACACCTTTCACTGCAGTTAAGATTCACCCACCCCTATGGTTCACCTACCTACTCTTGGTTTTTAGAAAAAAAAATCTTAATTTTAAAAAAATATTTGGGTGAATCTTAACCACAGCTAAAGGGTGTCAAAAGGGGCATGTGGCGACCTCAGGGGCATAACTAGACTCCCCCCGAGTCTAGTTAGAACCGTAGAGGATTTCATTCCTTCATGCATCTGTAGATACAGAAAAGTACAATCTTCAATCAAAAACAAAATCTAAAAGGATTCTAATCCATTATTTTCAAGATTCAAAATCAACACTGAGATATATGCTACTTTAAACCTATTTGAAAAAATGAATGGATAAGTTTAAGAGCTCGATTAAACAATTGCCAGAGAGGAAAACCGAGAATCCGTAATGAAAAAAATGCATTACCTCCATGACATAAGGATATATGGTTGTTTCATCATAGAAGAAAAGCATTTGCCTTTACCTTCTTGGGGACATTCCGACATTGAATTCGATGATTAAAAAAAATACAGGCTTCTCTACGAAAAGAGCTAGACCATCTTGGGCCATTGACGACCGGTCATGGAAACTCAGAGCTTCATGTCACTGACGTTAAAACCGGCGAAAACCTGTCTTTGCGGCAAGGAGCCATAGAGGAAAATGGAGAAACCCAAATTCCAAAAAGTTTTGAGAGCACCTGAAAGAAAATAGAAATAGGAAAATGGTGGATTCGTGGGTTTGTGGGCAGTTATATTTGATTTCACTGTAATACCCCTAACATCAAAGCGAATAGAATTTTATTATACTTAGTTTTAAGGTAAATAAAGAAAAAATCGATCAACTTATTAACTGTCACGCCCCAAAACCTATACTCAATAATACTCATATTTGCACAGATAACGAGGCGTGAACTGGAAACAAATTCCAAGATATAATGGTTATTAAAACAATTAATAATCCATTAAACAAATATAAAATATCCAGAACAACTAATGACCCAATGACATGACATGAGTTCTCCCAAAAACTAATCACCAAAAGATTCCACATAGTTACCTCACTATAGTTCTCTCACTCTCTAATAGAAAAGAAAACTCTAAAACTTGTCTCGCTGGCTCAAGTGAGGATGATCCCTATCTTTCTCAATCACCACCTGAAAAGAGTAATCAACAAGGATGAACTCACAGCTCAAGAAGAGAAAACAATTATAGCTTAAATGCATTAAAACAATTCATAAAAGGACTAATAATTTATACATACTATTTGAATAAGTCTTTACTTATATTAATGTCCTGCCAATAGGGGTCTTACACAACTTACCCTATTGACCACGAGAATCCTTGGGGTCTCACACAACTTACCTTATTCCTCGGGTCTCACATAGTTCATCCATGGAGAATGAGTATCTTACACAACTCTTCTCAATTCTTTGTTTCTGGGTTGGTACTCTACACCACCCTGAAACCATTAGTGGGTGGTATACAACTTCACCCTAGGATCCATTCATTAAGGTCTTACACAATTTACTCATTTAATGACCCTTACCCAAGGTTTATCACATTGATTATTACAACACCATAATATTAGAAGTTGAATTCCTTATCATCATATAAAGATAACATACATTCAAAGTTATAATAAGCAAGATAATAATTCACAATTTAAATCTAGGCAGATATAGCATACTTTATTACAAAAGGGGTTTCATCTGTGTTCTTACAACGGAAACCTTAGTTATAAATATCAAATATTTATAACCTAAAAATTCTTAAAATCTTCTAAGATAATGGGGTTCAATATTTCACAAACTCCGAAGGGCTTGAAAAACCCTTTTTATGCTAGTGAGTTCTGTAAAACCCTTATACAAGCATAAATGAGCCACGTTACTAACCAACTAGTTAGTAACCTAATTAGTTAAATTTATTAGGGGTATCTTTCAACCATCTAGGATACGTATGGCGTATCAGACCATATCAGTTGGACACAACAGAAAAAATCAGGATACACTAAGAAACGTTTGGATACGTACGGAAGAACTTGGATACCTTGCATAAACCTTCTTTTAATGTAAATTATAAGCTAAAAAAATAAACTAAATGAAAGCCACCAACTACATTTATAACCATACACATGTGAGTTGAGAAATTTAAAAGTTAAAAATGGAGTGCATGTTGTAAACAAGTATGAAAATACAAATCAAGTCACTTAGCCAAGTATAGGAAATACAATCTAGATATTAGAACCTTACATTTATTGAAATACATAAGAAAACAAGGACTTATAAAGTAAATTGCATACATGATGGAAGTTGAATACCACATTGAGCTTCGTGTCGGCTTGAATGGTTGAATGGTATGGGCTCAGGAACTGAATAAAGTGATACATTATAAATGAGCTAGGCATATTGACAATAATGCGGCCACCTCATGTGAAAGTGATATGTGGACTGATATATATGTATGTACATCTACTATAAATCCGAGAGATGTGAAATCTCTTCATAAATGTCTCTCAATGCTTGAGACTAAGCATGTAGAGACCTAACACCATACAGAAGCCGATGTATGAAATAATTTTACTAGTATTTTGTGTTTTACTAATGTTTTGACATATTATAAATTATGAGTCCTTAAGATTCGAAGAAAGTCTTGCAATTTGGAAGGTAAATTTTGGCCGAACGATTAAAAATCAAAATTTAGCCTTGAACTGGAAATTTGGATTTTGATTTTTTTTAGAATTTGAATTTGGAAATATTTTTAATTAATTTAAAAGGGGACACTTTGCATATGTATAGAATTTATTTTGGTAAAGGTTGAGTGTAAGTCTTTTTATGTTGAAATGTTTCTCTATTAGTTAACCTTTTGATATTGTACATGAAAATATTTTTGAAGACTAAAATATGACTTTTTTTGCCATACTTTTGGATTTTGGTAATGTTTTGCTATTGTAGAATTTTTGAAATTTTAAGATTTGAGAAATAACTTATCATTTGAAAGTTGAAATTTTGACCTAATTCTTAAAATGTGAATTGTGTTCTTGAATTGGAGAGTTAACTTTTTATTCTTCAAGGATTCGAATGTAGGATAATTTTTTTTGAATTCAAATGGATGGTATAACATTATTTACATATAAATATCTTAAGTAAATGAAGTAAAATTTAAATCCATTTGCTTAAATGATATTTTATGTGAATAAGTTGTGCGTATTGAGTCTGTGTCGTGGCTTCTAGTGTAAATGGAAGGAGAAATGAATGTGTGTCGTGCGTATCAGTCCGATATGGTACCAATGTGGGAGATTTTTTCTTTCCAATGTATCTATGTATCAGATGGGGGGAAAACTGGTGCGTACCGGCCCGTATCGACCGATATTTTGAACCATGCTTACCATTGGATAATTTAGGGTTACTATTTTCTCTCATAATTAGAATAGGTGGTGACTCCAAATCCTTGTGATTTTGGACGCTATTTCGAATTAGGAACGTCATTTTGGGATGGCAATAAAAATTAATCGTTTATAGTAGTAAAAAAATATATTACTAACCTAATAAGAAGAGGAATGAAAAGGAAGGAAATTTTTTTGCAACACCAATTAGGGGCCCTCGAAAAAAGTAGAGACCAAACAACAACACCAATAAAGAATACAAGCTGCACAAGGGATGCTCATATATCTTTACCCACCCTCCTTGGTAAGAACACTGGCTAGGTCATTCGCAGAACTAAGGACCCAGAGAGCAAGATTCTCCCTTGATTCACTGGATCCAATCTTCCCTAATACTATAAGTGTATCTCCCAAGACAACTATCCTCTTCGTTTTTCACCTGATTGCGTTACATGAGTCACCCAGAGGACGAAGACCAATATTGCTTGGACTCTTCTAACAGGTGACATGTTTGTGCCAGACATATGTTGGATTCTGGTTTGGACACTTACACAACATAGATTGGCATGCACCATAAATATATGTTCTTGTTTAGCATATAGAAGATCTATGTGGTAAAGACAACACTATTGCATTCATTTATGTCCTTATATATAAGTATATGAATCCCCCTAGTCCTCCAATTCTACTTTATAGTGGTCGCCGTATCCAACACCTTGCGTCCATGTTTGTGCAACATATGTGAAGACTAATGAACTACCATCAAAATTCAGCTTATGGATGCCGCGCAAAGGGACTTTCCAAATAACACGACTGGGCTCGGAATAGGTCTCAAACATGCGATGGATCGCCCCTCCCTTATAATGTCAATACGCATCATTTCTTTGAAAACTAGAGAAATGGTATATAATGGGATTTTTTAGTATAGTAATTGATTATGAGTTTAGGGAGTTCTCCTGGGTGCTTAGTCCTTTGGATTATCAATGTTCTAAAGAGGCTTGGATTTGCCAAGGTCGTTCTTCTTTCGTGGCGTATTTGCTACGGGAATTTTTTTTCATATTTTCTTTCTATTTTATTTTGAACCTTCATGCCATAGGAATCTGGATGCATAACTACTATTTGGGTGTATTTGTTGCATTTTTCCAGAATAATTGGGATAGGAACAAAGTTAATCCATCACGACCATGTACATAATTTCACGGATGGAACTTAGAGATGATGACAGAGATTGAAAAAAAAATTATAATAGTTTCAAGCAAGCCTTTTCTTTCATCACTATGAACGTTCTATTCTCCACCGCCTTTGTCCAACTTATTGTCTCTTTCCCCCTCAAATGCGAAAGAAGAACAAGAAGAAGGCGTGCATTCGCCCCTCTTGCAGTTAAAATTTTTATTTGTTTTTGTTTTATAGATTTAGTGATTTTTATCCGAGTTAGACTTTATTGTTTTTATATTTTGTTTATTATCTAATTAACTTTTACTTTATATATTTTTTTTACTTATATTTAATTTAATTTTGTGGATTTTAAAATTTTTGGTTCGCAACTTCATTTATTGATTTAATTTCTTCTCTTTTGTCGTTTGTACTGTGTAAAGAAGTGCAAAGCAATTCTTGAATGGCCTTCCCCGAGATGTAAAAACGAAGGGAAAAAAGATAAATAAATACAAAGACAAGCAACACAACAATTTACGTGGTTCACTCAATGTGTGTACGTCCACGAAGATTCATGCCGATTCACTATTGCTCCAACAAAGAGAATAAACATTGAAAGCAAGAGGAACATCCTCATTTTCTATAAGAAACCCCCGTTTCTCCCTTCGCACTAGAACTTTTCATTAACCTAATACAAGTCATAACAAGATTATAAAATTGAACCCTAAACAAGGAGAAACAATAACCGTAGGATGTGTACGAAACGTATGGACGAGATGACCCACGCCCACGAACTTGGTCCTCAAAAATTTTCCTCAGGGCCTACGCCCCGACACCCCCCATCCCCCTGGACCCGTAATTTTCATACCCGCCTATTCATTCTCTAGAAACCTTCAGCAATTACTGACATTTTCAATTAACCATCACTTGTCCCCCTACAAGAAAATCCTTGCTCTGCCCATACTTTTCATGCTAGGATTTGTAAATCACTCCCAACAGTGATAAATTTGCAGGGCAGAGAGTTCCAAACCATCAAAAAGAGGCAGAACTCTACTATATTGTTAGAAGCTGAACCTTGAATTCCAGAAAAAGTGGAAATCATCATACCCTCTGATTCCTCACTGTACCACCTCCACTCCTAGTAGATGGGTTATTTCTTGATTCCCCAACAACATTCAGTTTACGATTATCAATAAGGAGTAAAGACTGAGTTGCTTTTTGCCTATAAATTTAGAAATATGTGGCTAAGAAGTGTTTTAAAAGGCGAAGGCGTGAGGCTAGGAATTAGGACCTCTGTAAGCATCCTCAATTTGTAAATAAAAACTAACTAAAATGAGAAAGGTTGCAACTGAAGTTAGGATGTGCTTTCGAAGTGCTATGTTACCGACCATATCGATCAGACTTCAAGCTAAAGTTTATAAGACAACAAGACTAGCTTTGCTATATGTAACTAATTGCAGGGCAATCAAGAACCAACATGCACTAGGAGCATAGCCGAGATGAGGATGTGGAGATGGATCCGTGCGAAGACTAAAGATAGGAATTGACTATTGAGTACACATGAGGGAACCTAGGAGTAGCTCCAATGGGTGATAAAATAAAGGAGGTTGATAGAGATGGTTTTATAGTGTATTCCGAAGAGCATTGGCAAACTGGTGAAAATAATCACATTGCCTGAAGGTTCTAAAGCTCAAAAGGAACTTGTATGATGGTAGTGAGAAATGATTTGATTGTTTATGCAATAAGGGACGATATAGCCCTATAAAGAATGGAATGGTCGAGTAGGGTTCATGTAGCTGACAACAAATATTAGGCACCAGGCTTGGATAATGACGATGACAACAATGATGTGCCTTGGACTCATAGTAGCCACGGTATTTGTCATGGGGAATATCCATTTAAAGAGGGCGAAGATTGTTTGTGAACTGAATTTGGGTTTCATATCCTGGAAACAAATGAAATTCAAATTCACTTAGAAGTAGTTGGCATTCATTGCAAAGTCGTTTGTTTTCAAGGAAGTGGAGCAAGCTACATGCTATAGAAGGTACCGTCCTGAAATCTTTCTCTTTTATTTTATTGTTTTATCTAATATTTGGTTTTAAATGAATGGAATGTTTAGCAGATCCTTGTTTGAGTTGTTTCACTAATATATATGATTGTCATCCAAATATCCAATGTTTATAGAGGTAACCAGTAATTTCAGGCTTCTCGCTTATCGAAATGATGTTTGGAGATTGGCAAAGTTGTTAATAACAGAAATTGGCAGGCTAAAAAATTCCTAGTAAATAGCATATTGAATTTAAATTAAGGGACTTCCTATAGTCTCTGGCTTCTCATCCTCATATTAGCCTTGGAATTCAATGCAAGGTTCTAGCTTGCAAATCTTTGTCTTTTATGTTCAGACTTTAACCTTTCAATTGGTTCTTACACAATTGATAAATAATAGATATTGCTATAAAAAACTAGGGACGGAAGACAGAGTAAAAGGATATTTCTTCTTTACAGTCGATGAGAGACAAAAGGTCATAGTCACTGATTTGTTTACCACGTTTGAGTCTCAAACATGATGTGTAGGTGGGCACCAGAATATGCTGGGGCATTCATGAATACTTTGTTGTGCATTCTGTCTTTTTATGCTTATGGGGAAAACAATCATTTAGTTGAATGTGTCATATTCTGGTTTACCTGTCTTATCTGTGGAAGAAGCACAATATAGCCTGTTCAACATCAAGTTGAAGCTCAAATGCATTACTGTTTATTGTGTAATGATTGTTTATGACTTATTCCTCTGGTTTTATTATATACATTTTTTGAGTTGCTGATGGATACACAAACTGTGATGATATATAATGGAGTTAATGATTGGTCAGTCAAATCATAAAGACCTGGGCTCCAACGTGTTCTATTTATATGTATATGCAATCTGGAACTTCTTCTAATATAAGGATACTCAATCCAGTTGGGTGATCTTATTAATAAATCATTAAGATTTGGCCCTAACTGGATTTATTTAATGTTCAATCCAGTAAAGTGATTTTTTTCTTTTGGTCCTTTGGCTTTCTTCGGCCAGGATCTTCTGTCTTTTGGGCATTTTTTCATCCTACATGTTATATTATCTTTATGTATCGTAAAAAGAACATAAAGATACTCAAAAACCATCAATCATGACACACCCAAGTGCTTGAATGTATTCGGTCTAGTTGGATGGAGATTCTGTTTTATGTAAAATGTGGTCTTGTATTGACTTTTTATTGTTGAATATAGGCTCTTCAAGCATCAAATTGCAAGATGAACAATCTGGAGCGGCATATCTAGTAGGTGCCCACAATCTTTCTTCTGCTTGCAATCTGAATATGGGAAGTGTTATAATATTGTGGTTACTAACTGCTATGCTGCACAATTTAATTTAGTGAACTGTCTCAACAATTGGGTTGCACATCCTCCATAAATATTGTTGTATTATAAGTTCTTGATGGAAACGTGTGTTTGGTATGATTTTGCATGCCCCAATCTTGTTATTTGTGCCTTTTGAAACACAGGTAGCAGGTATGGTTTAATTTTCCTAGCCCCATACATATCAGATTTTTTTTACCCTGTCCTATTGATATATGGGGTTCTTGTCCTGTGTCTCTTCTAAGAAGATAGTCTGAATATAGAATGATGAAGAGCAAAGAAGAGATGGTGAAGAACAGCAGAGAGAAGGAAAGGAAGAAGTTTAGAAAGAGCTTTCTATCAGGGTTGGATAACAGAAAAAAAAAAAAATGTTGGATTACAGCCCCCACTATAACAAATGTTATTAGGAATATGAGAAACAAACAGTTACAAGTCTACCCGTATTAGAGGTGCACGATATAGTAATCAGGTTTGAAACTTCAATTTTGAAGGAAATTATGCTCTTTGAAAGTGGGAAATTTTGATATCTTCGATTCTATGTATCTTATTTGGAGGGAAGTACTAAAATGGTGAAAATATTTTGTGAAACTTTAAGAAATGTTAAAAGAGACGTGATTACAAAAATAAAAATAAAAAGCTTGATAAGGCCAAGTTAAAAGCGGCAAAGATATGCATTGATGTCCATTTATAATTTATCCAAATCACAATCATTCATCAACTATGACATACATATGCATTATTAAATATAAAAAATGCTCAAATGATGATCAACACCTGCAATTTTTTTCTCTTGAGCAGTAAACAGAAGTTCCATTAACGACCAAGAGTAGCAGATACAAATAAGAGTAAACAAGGAGGTGAACTCAAAAAAGAAGTCAGGCCACAAAATAAGGAAATACTAGAGGGTCATAAAGGAAAGGAAAAAAACTCAAGTGCTACCAAGCAGAAGGACTAAAGCTTGAGAGGTCTTGCCTCTACTTCCTCAAAACCCTTGAGTTCCTCTCCTTCTAAATACAACAAGCTACAACGCCTGAAAGAAAAGACCACCAAATCACCTTACTCTGGGGTGTCCAAAGTCCAAACACACTAATGGCCAGCAGTCTTGGAAGGAAGAGAGAAAGACCAAATGAACTTCCAGTTGAGAAAGGAAGAATTTAGAAGCAAAAGGGCAAAGCAACAACAGGTGGTTTACCGATTCCTCCACTTGGAGGCATAGAAAGCAGCGATTTGCCAGCCTCTATCCTTTACTTTTCAAGTGATCGATTGTAAGAATCTTATCCAATGTTGTAGTCCATAAGAAGAAGAATTTCTTGGATGGAACCCCCTTATTCCATATAGATGAGTGAGGGGAAGGAAGAGATGAGCCTACACGACTCGAAATAACAATTGAAATAACAAAAGATCTCACTGAGAATTAGCCACTGATGACCTGGTCCAAACCCTAGTGTCCCTACCCATATTGGTGGGTATGGAGCTTTCCAAGCAACCTAATATCCTAGCCAAATCCTCTACCTCCTAGTCATTGTGTCCTCTCCAAAACTTTGGGCACCACAACCTCTCAGCCGCTACCCTGTCCAAATAATCCCCCATTATAGTTGCCCAAACTATAGCTAGCAAAAAGAGATTCCTAAACTCATTTGTCAACCTAGCTTAGCCACTCCAGAGGTCCTCCCAAAACCTAATCTCCACCCCTCTAGCCACAAACCTAACATTCTCTGAAAACACTGAATTTCAGCTCATAATACCCTTCTACAACCCTAGCCCACGTGACCATTTCATTTCTCTCAACTCCCAACTCAAATTCAAACCAAGCTTGGCTGCAATCACTTTCCTCCAAAGACTTTCCCTATCTACACCAAATCTCCAAAGTCATTTTCCTAACGCCCTATTCACCTCCATTAAAGGTTTCATGTTTAAATCACCCACCTTCTGTAGAAGATACATTTGATCCAAAGACACCAAGTGATACTTCATCATTTCTCCCTTCTCATTCTATAAGAACTCCCTATGCATCCTCTCTAGCCTTCGAGCAAATGAAACATGCGATGGTTAACAAAGATAGAAATTATGTGGGAAAACTGCTCAGGGTGCTCTATCTAGGGTTAGTTTTCCACCTTTGGAAGGAAAAGAGGATTTCTAGCCCGCTGGCCTCTTAGAGAACCAATCAATCACTTTGTTCCATACCACTTTGGATTTTACCCTGCGAGGAGAAGACCCAGATATTCCAATGGGAGGGAGCTCATCCAACAAGGCAGGCTGCTAGCTGTTCAATATTTGGCACTTCTCCCTCTCCTATAATTTCACTCTTAGCCATATTCACTTTTAGGCCCAACACAAAAAAGAGGAATGAATATGTGGCATATCCTATTATGTCCAAATTCAAGCCTAATCAAAGTGGAATCCAATATATGGTTAGAACATCCAGACTTTAAGTGGGTGTGAGAGTTTTGGAGTTCTTAGAAATTTTGGGGGGTCAATAAACACGGTCTTTGGCCTCAAATTAAAAGCTTTAAAAGCAAGCCTTAAGGTGTGGAACAAGGAAATTTTGGGCATATAATTGTTAATAAGGCTAAGTTTCTGTAGGAAATAAATCAGACAGATTAATGTCAATGACGATAGGGGCCATTTTGGAAGAGGAGATCTCAAAGAGGGAGGTCAAACAATTGAAGTTTAAAAAACTGCTGAGATTGGAAGAGATAAACTGGAAGTAGAAGGCTAGAGTTAGGTGGCTTAAAGGGGGGGGTTCATAATATGATGTTTCCCATAAGGTAGCGAATTATCAGCGTTAGAAGAATTATATTGACAAAATTAGGGTGATGGTGTGTGGAAGGAGATTGCAAGGGAGAATAAGGAAAATGTTGTCTCATACTACATGGAGTTAAATCTGGAGAAGCCGCCCTAGAGGCTGAGATTGGATGAATTAGGATTTGATGGCCTATCAGAAGTGTACAGAGAGAGACTAGAGAAGCCGTTTGAGGAGAAAGAAGTGCTAGATATTTTAAATAGAAATCAAGGTGATAAAGCTATAGGTCCCAATGGTTTCTCCCTAGAGTTTTATAAGCATTGTTCAGACATTGTGGGTAAGGATTTAAGGATTTCATGGTAGCGATGTAGGAGCTATTCACCAAAAATTGATTCCACAAAACCCTCTTTAACACTTTTTTGGTTTTAATTCTAAAAAAGCCTGATGCTCAAGACGTAAGGGATTTTCGACTGATCGGTTTGACAAGTGTCTACAAAATCATTTTAAAGATTCTAGCAGCCAGATTGAAGTGGGAGAAGTGCCAAATATTGAACAGCTGGCAGCCTGTTCAATATGTGGTTAGAAGATCTGGACTTTAAGGGGGTGTGAAAGAGTGCCACATATTGGATTCCACTTTGATAAACCTAGACATAATAGGGTATGCGTTATTGGATTCCACTTTGAAAGCTTATTTCCAACTTCATTTGATTATTTATTTAGTATTTTCTTTATTCTTAAGCTTGATTCAATGATAACATATCATCTCTTATATATATATATATATATATATACTAATATAATGCGGATTCCCCTGTTCCAAATGTTGATTAAATTTTTTTGTAATCCCAAAACTATGCTTTTGCTCTTCTCTCATCTTATATATAATGACAAACAATTGATTATATGTTTGCTTAATTCTTATACTACCCCTCACTCATTTATCTATTAGGCTTGAAATTCTTACTATTATTACCCTTTTTAACACTCTTTAAATGTGGTTAAGATTCACTGACCCTTAATGTTCACCCACTTACCCTTTAATTTAAGAAAAAAATGTGAAAAAAATAACCCTAGGAATTAGTGAATTTTAACTAGGGTTTAAAAAAAATATTTTTTTTCTCAAAACCAATGATAGGTGGGTGAACTCTACAGGTAGATGAATCTTAACCATAATTAAGGGCTGTGAAAAGAGACACATGACAACCTCAAGGGTGTAACCAGACTCCAATTGTGGTTAAGATTCACCCACCCGTAGGGTTCACCAACTTATTCTTGGTTCTTAGATAAAAATATTATTTTTTTAAGCTCTGGTAATCCACTAATGCTTGGGGTTAAATTTTTTCATATTTTTTTTCTAAAAGCAAAGGATAAGTGGGTGAACCCTAGGGGTGGGAAAATCTTCATCACAATTAAGGAGTGTTAAAAGGGACACATGGCGACCTTAGTGGTGTAATTGGACTCCAGCTCTCTTGACAAACCGCTATGAAAGAAGAACGTCTCGCCAAGGCCCCGCCCGACCCCTTTTTTTCGCTATACCCAAAATGTCTAAAACTTTTTGGTATTTAAAATGTCCTGACTTCATAGTTCTAAAGCAATGTTTTTTTTTATTTATTATCCAAAATGTCCCTCAAGGTTTTATACCCAAAATATTCTTAATTTTTTTTTTCAAAATGCCCTCACTAGGGTCGCTCTTCCCAATATCTCCCCTTCCTTCTCTCTCAGCATTGCATGTGTTGCCCATTAGTTACTAATATAAAGAGATGCCCTTGTTTGAAACGTTGATTAAATCTTTTCATAATTCCAAAACTACCATTTGCTCTCATCTCATCTTCTGTCTTGAATGTTTGCTTAATTCCCATGAGACCCTTCACTCATCTCTCTATTAAGCTTGAAATTCTCTATGGTTGTAACTAGACTCCTTGGAGTCGGTTACGCCACTGAAGTCGCCATGTGTCCTTTTTAACATTCTTTAATTGTGGTTAAGATTCACCTACCCTTAGAGTTCATCCACTTATCCTTGGATTTTAGAAAAAAATTAATCCTTGGAATTAGTGAATTTTAACTAGGGTTTTAAAAAATTAACTTTTTTTTTTCTAAAAACCAAGGATAGATGGGTGAACCTCTGGTTAAATTTTTCTTCTAATAACTAGGGTAAATGAATCTTAACCATAGTTAAGGGGTGTCAAAAGAGACACATGGAAACCTCAAGGGCGGACTCCAATTGCGGTTAAGATTCACCCACCCCTAGGGTTCACCCACTTATTCTTGGCTTTTAGAAAAAAATATTATTTTTTTAAACCCCGGTTAAAATTCACCAACTCCTAGTGTTAATTTTTTTTTTCTAAAAACAAAGGATAAGTGGGTGAGCCCTAGGAGTGGGTTAATCTTAATCACAGTTAAGGAGTGTTGAAAGGGATACACGCGACTTTAGTGGGGTAACCGGACTCCTCTTTCTCTCGGTAAAATGCGTTGAAAAAAGAACGTCTCACCAAGGCCCCTTTCTTTGTTTTTCCCAAAATGTCTCTCAAGCTTTTTGGTTCTTAAAATGTACGTATGTCATATTTGCTATAAGCTTGAAATTAAATTCAACGTTTGTATGTCATATTTGCTATAAGCCGCTCATTAGTTTTAAATTATAACTTAGTTTCCAAAAGTCTAATATGGATTTAGGGAATAAGTAATTGCCTTTGGCTGGAGTCTTTCATACCTTCTCTTAGCACAAATTAATCACCTACCCTACTTTCTAAATTACATTAGACTCCTTTCTTTTGGTGGAATTTTTAAAAGTCTGGAAAATTAATATTTTGGAACAAGAATCTTAGAGGAGAGGGATAGGGTTTCTAGCTCTTTTACACAATTGTATCTCAAATTTATTGGGTTCAATTTAATTAGAAATTCCACATGTATGGAACTTAAACAATCCAAAATTTTTGGTAGAACTCCAAAGTTCTATATTTGTAGAACTTTTAAACTATGTGAATAATATAGTACAAGACATTTAAGTAAGAGTAGGCATGAAACAATGAAAGTAGAGACTTTAAAAGTTCCCCCAAAAGAATGGACCCTTATTTACCTTAAAAGTTAACTTAGTTTAAGAATTCCTATTCTTCTCTCGAATTAGAATAGGTAGACTCTAATTTAGTAATCTTCATTATTCTGAATTGAAGTTTTTTCCCTTTACAATGATGTAACATCTCATTTTCATAGCTTGGCGACTCTGTCAGGAGGAAAAGCTTCCATTCCTAATCATGCCATGTCTTGCTTTCAACTACCTAAGGTTCTGGTGCCGTGCAATTGATAGGGGTCACCGAGAATCCTAGTGGGGCTCTGACCGAGAGAAAAGAAATATTTGTTGTGTTAAATGGAAAACCAAATGTACCCCCAAAGGCAAAAAGGTCGCTAGGGATTCAAGAAAATGGAGGCCATGATTTAGCCTTATTAGCTAAAACAGTATTGGCACCTAATTAACCAACAATTTAAATGATCTATTTCCCTCTGATTTTTTTTATTTTTGGAACGAGGGTATCCACGCCTCTTAAAGCACCCAACTAAGTCCCTCGGGCCATGTATATCCCCTCATACTACACAACCAAGAAAGCCGGGATAAATGACTTGATCTCAAGACCTACGCTTTTTGAGGTGTGGTTTTTCCCTATAATTTAAGGTAGCAAAGGCCAAATATTTTCCGAATCTTTAATTGCCAAGATATAAGTCACTGATTGATCTTCTCAATGATATATTGTAGTTCTAATAATTCAGAAAACAACTAATGAATTTAGATGTATCAATAACAGTAATAAGGAAACTCAAACAAGAAGTAAAGAACTCATTGTATTTGTATTTTTGAATTACAGCAAACTGAAACAACACATAAACGGGAAATAAACAGCAAATCTGAGTCTTGTGATTCACAGTTTTCTTAAGACTAATTCACTCTCTCTCGGTGCTCAAGGTTGATGAGTAATCATCTCCCAAGATAGAACGGATTTTGGTTCTGGAGATGCAACACTTCAATTTGTAGAACCCAACAAACCGACAAATGGACGTACTCGAACCAATAATAATGTAAAAGAGAGAGATTTTGAAAACAATTAATTTGAATGCAGGAATTAAGGTCTACTTTGTAGACTTCCTTGTGTTTGTTCAAACAGAGGTGGTTGTTTGGAAGTAACACAAAAATGGAAAGAAAAAACAGTTACTGGAAGTTTGAAACACCAACGGAAAACCTATTTAAAAAATGGATCAAAGCGGGTAAAACCCAAACTTAGGCCCGGACCTGGTTCGGTTCAGGCCCCCGCACATTACTTATTCGTCGGGTCAATCGGGTCACACATCAGGTATCTTTGTCGGGTCAATTTCTCATTCAACACTACATGGTTTATACATTGTTGGTCGATTTTCCAACATATCTTTGATGAAGAGTGACCATACTCTGTTGGTAATCCTAGATACTTATCAGTCTTCGTAGTTGCTTTCACTTGGAGAATTTTTGCTAATACCTTGGTATTTTTACTAAAACAAATACTTGACTTATGGAAGTTAATGATTTGACCAGACATCCCGGAGTTTCAATCACCCCTGGACAACCTGTGGAAGTCGAAGATAAATCCCTCTTTCCGTTACAGGCGCTCTATAATATCGCATATCGCTGCAGTGTCTGTTTGATATTATTAGCATTAAAAGGAAGACCGAACGAAAATAAAGCAATCGTCTACAAATAACAAATAATAGGTGATTTATGGTAAGGGTTCCACGAGCAACTTTAATCCCTTGGATAGTTCCTTCCTTCTCCTTTTGACGACATGCATACTAGCAAGGGCTCTCCACACGAGATGAATAGATATGGGAAAAGCGGATCACCTTGACAAGAAATCGAGAAAATACATTGAGTGAGAGAGGAGCTGCATCCAATGCTAACTAAATCCCATTTGTCGTAAGATACTAAGTAGAAATGTTAGTATAACAAGCCATATTATTTTATTTTGTTGGCAGCGTTGAACCATAGTAGCATGAAAACATCGAGTATTCCTATCACCCATTTGAGCTAATTAACTGAGGACTTGTAGGCCTACAAACAGGGGCAGAGCCAGGTGGGGGCATGTGGGAGCACGTGCCCCACTCAACTTTTGAAAAATGTTTTTTTTTTTTTTTAAAGCATGCATAGCCATGGGAGAGATTGAATCACAACCAATCGCAATTGAACTTGGGGAGAGTTCAATCGCACCCATAGGTCAACACGTGTCTCTTTTAACCCCCATTAACCATAGTTAATATTCATTAACCCTTAATGTTCAACATTCTAACCTTTTTTTTAAGTAAGATATTTAAAAAAAAATTAACCTTAGGGTTAAGAAAATTTAACCCTAGGGTTTAAATTTTTCTATAAAAAATAAGATTGATGAACCTTAAGGGTTAGTGAATCTTAATCATGGTTAATAGGGGTAAAAAAAAAAGGACACATGTTGACTTGTGGGTGCGATTGAATTGTTCCCGAGTCCAATCGCGATTGGCTATGATCCGATCTCGCCTTGGGAATGGGGACATGAACGCAGGGAGAGTTCAATCACTCCCACAAGTCAACACACGACCCCTTTGACCTCTATTAATTGGGATTAAGCTTCACTAATCCTAGGGGCTTAATAATATAATATTATTTTAAAATAATAATAAATATCAACCCTAAGATTTAAATTTTTAACTAGAGTTAAAATATATATTATATTATTCAACTATATAATAGGTATAGCCATGAAGCAAGTGGGCAACGTTCCTTCAACTAGTAAAAACAAAATATATCTTCTATAACATGTTATTTAATTATTTGACTGGACATAACCATGGGGCAAGGGTAAGGAGAAACAATAACCGTAAGATATGTACAAAATATATGAGCGTAATACCCCCAAAAACTTGCTCATAAAAAAAAAATTTGGGAGCCTACGGCCCCAAACCCCCATCGTCCTCCGATTCAAATTATTTTGTACCAACCTAATAATTTTTCACAAATCTATCGACAATTACTACCATTTTTTATGAACAATCGCGTGCCCCCACTACTAGAAAATTCTGGCTCCGCCCCTACCTACAAAGCATGAACAAATGATCTAGATAGATGAGATTATTAATGCAAACTTCTAATTCCTCCTTGAGGCTTGACACCAACCATCGCCGAACCCTAGCCCATCCATAATTATCTGTTTATTCAATCCCCAGGAATCAGAATTTCTAATATCTCTCCCGGAGATCACTTGGGAAAGTATTTTGCCTGCCTTGGTGACTAGATACCATAGGGAAGGTGTATATGAAAATTGTTAGGCGCCAAAATTGTTTTGCTAAAATTAAGAGTTGCATTGAAGGCATACTCCGAAATCCATTGACTTCGATTGGCAAAGGCCCCATTTTTGTAACCCCACCAAAAATCTCTCTGGATATTGTTAATTTTCCTCCATATGCCATAGGGTAGTTTAAAACAATTTTATTTATTTTTTGTAACTCGAGGTGTCCCCAACTCTCTTTGGGTCAGGACGATTCTCCGAGGGTGCGACAGAGGCCAATCCGCCACACCAGGTAAGTCCAGGAAAACCTGTGCGAGCTAGCCCCAAAGGGGGAGTGCAGGTAGTTTAAAACATGGCACGGCATGAACGGGAATTGCAGAAGAAAATGTCTTAAGAAGCGTCTCCTTTCCTGCCATAGATAAGAGTTCTGGATGGCGTGTTCCGACTAAAATGGATGCTTGATTTTTGATAATTAATGGCATGCCCTGATGCTTTGATGCTTTGTGACACCACCTGAGGGGTCGGCCTCATAGAGTGATGCACGGGCAAACACAGCAAAAAGAAGATGAATCAAGGAGGGGGCATGATATGCCACTCTCACTCACTAGATGAGCCCTTCTGGCTCTTGTTCATGCCGCATACTTGACAGGGCCTCAACATAGATAAATAAATAGGAAGAGAGAGGTCCCCTTGACGAAAACCTCAGGTTGGCTGAATATCTCTAAATCATGCCATTAATCATAACCTGTTAAGAAACCATGGAGAGACATTGTCTAATAAGATAGCATTTTGTGCTGAATCCCATTCTCTGCATGACTTGCAGCAGAAAGCTCCATTCAATGCAATCATATGTTTTGTTCATGTCTAATTTTAAGCCCAAAAAACGAAATCTATTTTTGGATTTTCGCTTGAATTAGTGGATGACTTAATGGGGCAAGTAAATATTATTATGTTTTAAGCAATCGGGAACAAAGGCACATTGTTCATCCAAAACTCACCTAAATTTATTTATAATCTTGTACATGACATGACATTGCAAAGACTTATTGACCGGAATTGAGCAACGTATTAGAATGCAAAGATAATTAAATTACTAAAAAGTCATTAAGGTTTCATTTTAACCATTAGAGGAATGTTAAAGGATACTTTCTCACCCCTTTTATAATCAAACAAATTACTTTTTGTGGGGCCCACAAGATGGCAGACACAACTTTCTGTTTTATTATCAAAAGAGGGGAGAAAAAAACTGATTAATATAATGAGATTCCAGCTCCTACCAAATGGGAGAAGAAAAAAAAAGGGTACTGTTTCGACAGCATTTTGGACGCCTCCCTATTGCTCCATGTAAGGACGTGTATACTTATAAGACAAATAATTCCCCAACTCTGACTTGGTAACTATGCTCATAAGATGCCATCAGGACCTCACACCTCATCAGGGGACTCTTCAAATTAACGCGACACAATTTTAAGAGCAATTAGGCTTTCCGAACAATAACTGCAACTACTAGTTACCTGCTGCTGCAGATTTACATTGAAGGGCCCGGTAGGAGAGCCTGTGGAAGTGGCTTGAAGCTCAAAATGCTCTGAGCTCAGCCCGTGGTGCCTGCTTGAATTTGGGTTGCCAATTGTTTTGAGCTACATTAACCCCATTGCTGTCATTCATTCATTCTAGATCTAATATTACAATAATCTATATGATATTATAACTTGGCTACCAGCTAAGAAGGTAATCCTTATAGCAACATGTTCTACCACTGCAAAGAAATCTCTGTTCTGCACAGAAAGAAAGACCATTTCTTTATGAATCATTCCGAGTGACTGCGTTGGCGGCTCAAATGTAGGCTACTGCATCAGAAGCTTTAAGAATATCACTAAGGAGTGATTTGTGAACACATGCAATTCAAGAGGTGACTAATCCATTGGCACAGTTCAGTATCAAAATGTTGTCACCACGATAATGGCTCGACAGAGTATCCATAGAAGCCACCAACAAAGAAATATACAGAGGAAGTAATGCCCAAAGAGATGTTATTAAAGCATATTATTTGACTTAGAACTGCAAATTTTGAAATATTGAGAATCAAATCTCTCTCCCAACTAAATTAAAAGTTGACACCAACCAAGCACAAAGGAAATGTACTTATTGCTACACCAAGTGAAATGAGGTTCATAAGATAGAAAGAACTTGCTGAGGAAGCAAACAGGAACTCGAAATTCTATATTGTAAGAATACAGGTTTTATTGAACCAGTGTTTTTACAAAACCAATATCGATAATTACAATTACATTTTCAATTGTTGATAAACACAAGCCAGGTTTTACAGGGTTGTCCTCAAGAACTGTACAATAAAATAGACGACCGCGAGAAAGAGTGCAATCTGGTACACATCTCTTTGGAAGCCCTCATCTCTTTGAAAATACTGAATCAAAGGAAATGATGGATTGCATCAAATGCAGTTTCTAGACTTATAATAAAACATAGAAGAAGCCAACAGTCTGTCTAGAAATTTTCAAGGGTCCTATAGGGATAAGAATTTAAATTTTCTATCTTGGAAACATTCACATCCCTGGAAATATCTGAGGATCTAAATAATTCTAATGCAATACATACCTCACTGATACTTTTTTAGGTTTTTTAACTTGGGTACTGGAATGATGGGAATGAAGTAAAATAGAAGTAAATTATTACATCAACAAACTTCATTAGTTGTCTTGATGCATTAGGTATAGAGATTAGAGGCCAAATAATTGCCTCAAAACAGGAGTTTATGCTTCATAAAGAACTGCACAAAAGTTGCTTATTGCATCAAGAGAAACAGTAGAACACAAGCTATAGAAATCCGCATTCATCAATTCCAGTTACAAGGATGATTGATAATTCTTTTTCAATCTTATTAATGTAATACTCATGAGTACTTTAAGGTTACCATATTAAATTAATAGTTCAAACAAATTGTAATCATATCAACCTATTAATCGTAAGTAGTCCATTAAAGTTACATATAAGAAAAAAAAATCCAAAGCTCCTAAGTGGAAGATTATACAGAAATGCTATCAATTTTTTTTTGATCAATAATCCACGCAATATATAAATTATGAAAGCAAAACAGAGTTACAAAGATAAAGACAAATCTGAGCTCACAAGGTCGTGAACCGAGACATAGAACAAAACAGAGTTACAAAGATAAAGACAGATCTGAGCTCACAAGGTCGTGAACCGAGACACAGAACATGAAATAGACACAAGGGCAACCCTATTCCTTGATTGCAACCTTGCGGCCTTACAGCCCCCGACTTACAACAAACAGCTAGTATATCCCAGTTCACCCCCGCCTGCCTAGATGAGCACCAGGCCAAAACCAAAGAACGGGTCTGAGAACAGATGCGATAGATGGGTCAGGGAGAGTTCTCGAAGATTCTATTTTTCTCCTTCCAAATGGACCATGCTATAGCACCCGGCAAGATCATCCAAATAGCCATCCTAGAGCCGTCCCTACTTACCAATCCCAACAAGATAAGAAAGTTGTGAAAGGAAGAGGGAAAGACCCAATCCACTCATTCGAGAAAGAAACACCCAAGCTCACGTGCTACAGGACAATGTAAGAGTAGATGGTCTACCGACTCTTCCGCTTTGAGGAACATAAAATAGTGGTTAGCCATCCTCCACCCTCTCGATTTCAAGTGATCACATGTGAGTATTTTATTCAAAACCGCATTCCATAGAAAGAAATATACTTTAGATGGAATGTCTAGATTCCACAGTCCTATGAGGAAAACCGGTAGAAAGACCCGACCCGAGCTGAACTAGAGATCTCACTGAAAAACGACTCTTGTTGCCTCTAGACCACATCCTACAATCATGGCCCTGTAGACCGGAGGGCGTGTCCCCAGACGCTCTAGCAAACCACTGAACTCGACAACTTCCTAATCACTTAACTCTCTTCTTAACTTAGGACACCAACCAACCCCCTGTACCAATCGCACACACCAAGATCACTTTCTCCAAACTTAAGATGTTGCTTTAGAGCAAGAGGTATTTGGAAGCAACTTCCAAGTTCCCAGGACACAAAAAATAAAAAATCTATTAAAAGTGTTAACCACTTATTCAGCTAGAGTCATAGGAGATAAGGAATACATAATATAAAATGTTTTAGATATTCAAAAACAACCATTTCAAGGAGGTTGCGTTCATGGACAATGAAGACACTTACTTTCAAGCCAAGGACATCTGGGCCACTCGAACAATGAGATTTGAAGTAATTCTATATGAATGCACAAGCTTTACTGGGATTTGGAAATCTTAGGATTGCTGTGGAGCCAGTTACCATTACCGCAAATCTGGAATTGCAATTCATATGCAATTTGTCTACATTTATGATTATATTAAATGCGTAGTTGGAAACCAGAAATTGGCATCATGACTTAGTTGTTTCATACTCTGGAGTCTGGATCCTTTGAGAGGGTTGAAACTGAGAATTCTTGCCAACAGCTAACTTGTTAATTGTTCTGCAGTTTATTACATACAAACTTTAGTTTGTAATTTCTTTTTCCATTTTCCAACAGTAGTTGTAACTAATTTCTTGAAGTACTCAAAAAGGAATTCTAGCTTTTCTAACGTCTCTGGGTTGGCAACTTGACTTGGGGGTATTCATCTGACTCTTGATTTAAATCAGACTCAAGACATCATTGGTTAAAGTTTAGAATCGCCTGAGTAAAACAAAAATCAGTATGTAGAAGCACGAATCCTCAAACTGCTGTCTCATCACAACAGTTGTACCACTATAAACAAGTTCATTTTTTTATCAAATGTATGAGCATTTTCAGATTTCAGAAACTTGGAGGAGAAATTAGGTTTAACTGCTAGAAGAAAAAGGATAGAGACTAGGCATTTGAATGACTAAACCGGAGCACCAATCTTTTGAAAAAATATGATGGATAAACAAAAAGTCAAAATAACTTACCTTTGTTGGATCCCCAGAAGGGTCTGGAAATATTTCCAAGTTCTCTTTTTCGGGTGAAATACGGCTTTTCAAGTTCTTAACAATTTCAGCCATATCTTTTCCAGCTTCTATTGTAGCAAAAAGCCTACGAGACGTCCAGAAATATGCCTGAGCAATGGCTGATGATGCTGATAAATCCCAGAACTCCTCGTGCTCAATCACTTGGCCACTTATTTGGTTTAGTGTAAACTGGGAATTCACTCTCACTATCAAATCTCCTCCTATACTAGCAAGTAAGGATTTTGGTTTCCCTCTGATTGCCCATTTGATACTCAGAACACTGGTTGACAACATTACCATTTCCTGAACAGTCTGTAACAAAAGAAATACTTTCGTATTAGCAATATGAAAATCACCCGACTTATCTGATGGATCTGTACAAAGTATAATCAAATAAAACAGAAATTTATGATGGTAAATTGAATTAAGCAACTCAACAGAACTGCAAACTTGCTACTATAGCAGGGGTAATCGAACCATGCAAGTCATAAAACATGTAATTAGGTCATTTTTTATGGACAATAAACTGCAAACCTGCTCATCATATTACTCTTGTGGTCTTGCTCAAATTTAATAGAATCAAAGTTCTAATGCTTTGGCAGGTCAACCAGAAACTTGATCGAGTCAAATTGCATCAGTTGAATTTCAGGTAGATTAATGGTACTTGGAGTTGAGTCAACTCTAACTCCTTCTAGGAGCTTGTAATTGAAGATACTTATGACATCTGATGTCATAGTAAGTTCGATTCTTGTTAAAATAAAACTTTTACCAAATCTATAGAAGTGGACATTACCAAGATATTTTGATCATATATTGGTTCTTATTTCCCTGTTGTCATTCCTCCTTTTGTTTCCCTTCACCTCTGATCCAATCATAGTATAAAATTTCAGTTTTGAGGTATGTATTGGTAAGTCCAAAATATAATACATACCGATAAGGACACGCACGGAAATGCCGTAAAAAATTAGGGGAACATAGGTAACTCGTGGAAACTTAAACTGAACTTATTTCTATTTAAAGATAACATACCAAAAAGGTAGGTAGAATCCTATAGATCTATTTGAAATTTTGAAATATCTATGAGTTTTTACTATGCATTACTTCCTAGAACCGCAGATACGCTGCACGTACATTTATAAGACATATATACAATCTGTATTGAGACAAATTAAAGCACGATTATTAAATAAAGCATTCATTTGTGGGCAATAGGAAAATATTTAAGATGCTTACACCATTCAACATAAATGTATGTGAACAAGTACAAGATACATAAATGTTGCCAACTCAACAACTCAAAAACCCAAGTACATAATTGTAGTATTGTTATAGACTACATAAATGGTGTAACTCAATGGGTACATCAGTATCACATGGAGTTACATGCAGGCTCGAAAACACCGGTCGGTCTACTGTTAGCATCATCGCCTCCAAGATTTGCGGTATGTCTATCAAATATGGACGCATTATTGAGCCCAACTCACATAACTTCAATATAGTCTCTGGTAGTCTCTACAATACTGCCCGTATTGCTCAAGAGTACAAGAATATACCACCTCAATTGCCTGCACAACCGGATAAGTCTGTGAAACTGTTGGGTACCCATAACTATTATCAGAATCCGATTATTGCTGCTGTGTTTCATACCCGACCCATAAATGGAAGATCTTAAAAGGACCTCCTGATCAGTTGGATGAACGTACTTCGTTCTTTAATCATCAATAGGCAAAACGGAGAGCCTAACATTGATCATTTGAATGCTGTGGAGTGTGGAGGATGGCATCCATACCCTGAGGCATTTCCTCATCTATGTAAGCTCAATGTTGTCTATGCTGTCGTTGGTGTATCTGTACTCCTGATTGGCATTGCTGGTATATGTGAGATGGAACACCATGGTACGTATATATGGATATGACCACAAATCCATAGATCTGTGATCTAAAAGAAAGATTTGGTTGATTTGAAGAAATTTAACACTAAAAAAATTAAATAAATATGACCTTACCTCAATGAATAGCAAAAAATTTGGTTTTCTATCTCCACGAAATTTGAATCTCTTTTTCAATCATTTGAAAGTAGATGGAATGCTTGGTTTTATGGTTAGAAGTGAGGAGGTATGGGCATGGGAACCAAAGGTTATCAAAATAGTGAGTTTGAGAGCTCTCAAACTCAAGATACAACTCTTAGTTCGATATGGTCAAACTGTCATAACTTGAGGATGTTTTTGAGTACTTGGCTGTGTCGTATTGTTTCTTTGAAATACCGCTATGTATTGACCGATACATATCGATATGCTCAAAACTTTGTAACATGGACCCAATACCAAATTTATGCATTTGATTGCGAAAGTAATCATAGAAAATGGCAAAATAATGTAAACTTGTCATAGTTCAAAAAACGAGGAACCCATAAAACATATCATAAAAAGTAGTTTCTTTTGGCTTTAAAACAGGTTAAACATGTACATGTGTTTAGTTCTTTGATTTTCTTTTTAAAAACCTAAGATGAGAATATAGTGAAGATACATAAGGCTTTCCAGCTCTGGTTTTTGATACAGTATAGTGTATGATAGGGGTGGTTAACGAACCATGATGCTCATGAACAACTCAAGCTTGGCTCGTTAAAAGCTCGCTCGAGCTTGTTTATTTAATAAACAAGCCAAGCCCGACCTAGATTTTCAAGATCGTTGAATTAAAGAGCCAAGCTTGAGCACGCAGGTACTCGGCTCGTTAAAAGCTTGGCTTGATTATATATACTTACTATACTAAAATATTTCAAATGTACTTACTTCATTTAAATACCAAAACCAAATATATTTATTATATACTAGTAAAGATTAATGGTATATAATCTATTTTACATGATAAGAATACTCTTTATAAAATTATAAGCTTATACTAAAATTTTAGTTAACACCGTAATTGCTTTACCTAGGATAATAAAATAAATTTTTCACCTAATATAAATAGTTATATCCTATGAACCCACGAACGGCTTGAGCTCAGCTTGAGTTCGTTTATTAAAAGATCGAGCTTGTTTATTTAATAAACAAGCCAAGCTCAAGCTTGATTTTCAATCTTAATTACTAAACAAGCTTGAACACACCACTACTCGGCTCACTCGACCCGATAACACCCCTAAGTGTATCCCATTGTATTTAACCATATAGATACATAGTGGTTAATGCACTAAGGTACAATTGGATACAAATCGATATAAGGCAACTTTTTTATTCCTTGCGCATCGTAGTTGCAAAATTTTAATAAAATGGGATACTTTTAATCATGAGGATGGATTTCTTGCTCCAAAGGTTAAATCTTCTTCCTAAATACGACAGATCTTACCTCCCTTCCCATAGAGAACTTTGTGGAACGCTGGAATGCCGCCCAAGGTATCCTTCTTCCTTTGGTTGGCAGCACGAGATGTGCTTTTATTGTACAGATCGTTGTATATTCTTCCTTTTTCTACTAATTGTATTAAGAAGATTTTTTTTTTACGACGGGGGCGGGGGTGAGGAAAGGGGAGAGATAGTGTGAGGTTGACCACAACCAGATTTATTAAAGAATAATAGAGCAAGGATTCACATACCTGCATATTTACAACCCCTAGCATCAGCCTCATCAATATTCAATACGAGCCAATGCATTAGGAAAAGCCTCAAGAAGTTGTTGTAAGGTTATTTTGGGCATTACATGTTCTTTGGTCATTATGCTATTATGTCTGTCTTAGGGCTATTTATGTTACCTCACATCTCTACTATCATAATGAGATCATAATGAGAGGAAGGGTAGGTGGCGTTGATTGACTATTTTTACAATGACAAGAAAATCAAATATTATATTATTTTATTACTATTTGATGAATAGATATTGAAGGTATAAAGTCATTTTTTTAATCTATTAACTTCAATCCCTTTGGATAGGGCTGATTCCCTAAACTATCTACTCCTATTTTTCTCTCCCACTCTCCCACGCTCTCTATGTGTTTTTAACCGCCACACAACTCACCTTTCTAACACATTTTCTCAGTCACATGTCTCCCCGCTAACACACGTGCATTAGTGGGTCTCACTAGGGGCCCTCTTTCCATTATATCTCCCCCTTCCCTCTCTTACGTGCATCACATGTGCGGCCCACTAGTAAGAATATAATAAGAGGGCAATAAAAGGGAAGGGGTCAATTTACGATTCCGTCTCTCTCTATTCTCTTTCTCTCTTCTTCTTCTGTCTTCTTCTCTACTCTCTTTTCAATCCAGAATTTCTACTTTGTATCAAAGCAAAATCACCGATTAAAGATCATCATCAGCAAATCAAAGGATCGAAGAAGACAGCTGACAGCGACCAAGGCTAATGTCACAACAGTCACTGCAGATATTAGCAACAGACACTGTTGACATCAGCAACAGCCACTGTTGACATTAGCAGCGTATGAAACCCTAGCCGAAATCAAGACCTTCTGAAAGGGTTTTATGTTAGCCTAAGGGTTACAACCATGTATACCCCTAATAATTTTGATGATAACATAATAGTGAAATGAAAGATTTGATACTAATAATCCTGTTTAAGTGCTTGAACATTTCAGAATACACAGTTGATAGCACTCCAATCATGAAAAAGGATGAAAGATCACCCAAGAGGAAGCTCAACTCATTGTATACACGATGAAGATCCAAGATAAGACCATAGTCCAAGTTGGGTCCATTGAAGACAAAGGCAAATCACAAGACCCAAGACAAGCAATGATCAATTCTCAAGTAGTTTCAAACGTAAATTTTTTATTGAGAATACATAGGACTTGTGTAAGAAGTCCTCAAAAGAGTCGTAAGTTGAAAAGCTCAAGAATCATAGATTGACCATAGGAGCCTAGGACATTTTTGGGAATCATTCTAAGGCCCTAAAGCATCATATTTTAATGTTAAATCATGGCTAATAAACCTAGGAAATCAATCTCATGTCCTTGGTCTAATCCAAAACAGAATTCAGAATTTTTGCTCTGAATTCGTCGACAAATTCTCAGGATAGACTGAATTCGGCGACGAAGTCATGACAATGTTTTTTGAAATTTCATTATGTCTTCTGAATTCGGCGACGAATTCTAAGGATAGGCTGAATTCGGTGACGAAGTCATGACAGTGTTTTTCGAAATTTAATTGTCTTCTATATTCGGCGACGAATTCAAGTGGGAACCCCACTTCGTCGACGAAATCTTGTCTGAAACTAAAAAATCGTTGTAACAGCTAGTTTTCAACGGATCTAAAAACATTTAATGAACCTTCAACCGCTTTATTGGATCAAATGCTATAAAAGGAGTTCATTTTTGAACTAATAACTACTCTTGAACACAACAATAACTTCTATTGATCACTCATGCATTGCTTTTGATTCTCACTCACTCTCATACTTAGAAAATCTCCAAAATCTCTCTTGATCTCATTCAACTCTAATTTCTTTTGAGAGACTTTATTAAAGTCTGTATTTCACTCTTATCCAGCTCACTCAAGGAGCTTTTATTTCGGATTTTCAAATCCAAACTCATTTACTAAGGTCATCCAAGAATCTAGGATTCTTGCACTGAAGTTGCTGCTTCAGTGTTATTAAGAGAGGGTAGTGCTCTTGAAAGGTTTCAGCTCGGCCTAAAGGAGAGCTTGTAAAGGAAATATCTCGACCTGTAAGAGAGATTGTAACGGTTTGGACTCCACCTGTGAAGGAGCCTATGCGATTAAGGAATCGTGGTGAATCCTCTAGCTGGAAGCTTGAGGCAGGGAGTAGGCTGGTTTGCTGAACCTCGTGAACAAATTCTGAGTTTGCACTCTCCTTATCTCTCTTCTCCTTTCTTACAATATTTCTATTGTTTTACTTGCTGCACTTTTCATTTATTCTGCATTTTGAACTTATTGTTCATAAAATTTTAAAACTGTCATAGACCCTATTCCCCCCCTCCCCTCCCCTCTTTAGGGTCATTATCTGGCCAACATTTTATTTTTTGAGGATTTTGGGTATTTTTCCCAATTTTTTCTTAGCATTCTAAGATGGTATTTAATCCACTCGAACGATTTGGGTAAAAATATCAGTTTTGAATCAAACGAGTGCCAGAAAATTATTGCTTTTAGTGAGGTAAATCTGTATGTTTCCATCTGTTTGATATTTCTTGAAAATTAGACAGTAGTTTCATGGGATTTAGTGGAGATTTGAAGATCCTACATGCTTTTTTCTACTATATATTTACTGTCTCATCCTATCTTTTGAACTCCCTAAGCTTTGCAATCATTGTATGTTGAAGGGATTGATCATAGTATTAAAACTCGGCAAGTCAACTCAAAACTCGACCGAGTCGACTTGACTCGGCCAGGTTTCAAGTCAAGTTTGAGGCAAAACTCGATTTTGACACTGAAAACCGAGTAACTCGCCCTGACCTGCTCGAGTTTTTGCACTTTTTTTATAAAACAAAAAATCGAGTAAACCACCTACTCGATTGACTAAATTATGTTTTTTTCTTTTTTTTAACACACCCCACCTACTCTTAAGTATAAATACAAAACAAAAAGGGGGTGTTTAGTATATATTGAATTATATATCTCATTTTAGGCATGGTTTATCATTAATTTTGAATTTATACCATATATATAGTATTAGAAAAATATTATATATGTCCGAGTTTTAGGTGTCATTACTCGGACGAGTTTTGTCCGAATTTCCGAGTTGACTCTACTCGGCAAGTTTTCGGGTTTTAACACACTGGGACTGATTCATTGAGGCCTGAGGTAGTAATCGTGTGCTTGTTTGGTGTAAAACAGTCATATAATTTCTAAAAGTAGTAATAGGTGTGTGTGAGGTGTGATATGCTGTTTTTTGTATAATACAGCTTTGTATTGGCCTAGCCAAACTTTCTGGATTGCTAGTTAATGTAAACTAATTAACTAACCCAGTTTTTTGTTTGGAAGAAATTATTTTATTTGAAATGTTGGAAACTGGGATCTACCTAATTTTTTTTTTTGGGGGGGAGGGGTAGGGGGTGACCGTTATGTCAACTACCAACAGTTTCAATGTTACCTCTCCTGCTTTGAGAACATCTATTGCAGTTAATACTCCGAAGGAGAATCCGGGTTTACAGATTATCACAGTTAACTTGGATGGGACAGATTACCTTGAATGGTTAGTCTGCAATGATGTGTATAAGTTGGGAGATATATAAATTATCATTTCAATGATATCAGGAAATTGATCGGTTTCGCTGGGGTCCTGTACGTTTTTTATACTAAGATAAGATAAGTTATTAATGTATGATTTGTATGAATCATCTGAAACCGATACGTAACACCATAGATAGAAACTGGTATGTATCGGTTTCGCTGAGGTCTTATATGTTTTTTATAATAAGATGAGATATGTTATTAATGCATGATTTGTATGAATTGTCTGAAACCGATACGTATCCATGGTGCTAAACATTGATATGTATCGGTCAATACGGGCAGATACGTATCGGTTTTTTGGACAACCCATTACATAGATATGTTATACTATACAAAATTCCCCTGTATCGACATTGTATTGGTTCATGCGCCTGATAAGGGTGCTAAAGTCCCATTTTCCTTCCATTTAACTATAAGTTTATTTATAGTTTATTTAAGTAAATTGTTTTAAACTTTACTTTCATTTACTTAAAATATTTATATTAAATAAGGTTATAACCTCATTTGAATTCAATTAAAAATATCCTAAATCCAAATTTCATTAGAATAAAAAGTCAACTTTCCAGCTCAAGAACAAAATCTGCTTTTTAAGGATTATGTCAAAATTTCATCTTTCAAATGCTAAGGTATTTCTCAAATCTTAAAATTTCATAAATTCTACTATATAAAAACATTACTAAAATCTAAAAGTCCAATAAAAAAATATTATATTTTAGTCTTAAAAATTATTTTCATCAACATGAGTCAAAACGTCAACTAATAATTCAGCTGAAAGACTTAGATTCAAGATTTACAAAAAGATTCTAAGCATATGCTAGGTACCCCGCATTTAAATTCATTAAAAATACTGTCAATTTAAATTCCAAAATATTCAAAATCTAAATTTCTAGTTCAAGGCTAAAGCTTGATTTTTAACCAACAGACCAAATTTCAACTTTCATATTGCAAGGCCTTTTTTCGAGTCTTAAGGACTCATAATTTTTAATATGGCAACATTATTAAAACACAAAAGACCGGTAAAATTATTTCACACATTAGCTTGTATATGGTGTTGGGTCACTACATGCTCAATAACAAGCATCAAGTGACAATTATGAGCATTTGTACCAATCTACATACCAAGTTCACATGAATTTGCCAAATTATTGTCAATATGCCTTGCTAACTTATTATGTATCACTTTATTCAGGTCATAAGCCCACACCGTTCGAGCCAGCATAAATCTCAATGTAGTATTGAGCTTGTATCATGTATGTAATTTAATTTATGGTTCTAATTCAATACTTTCTTATTTAATTCATTGAATGTAACGTATTAAATATTTAGATTGTATTGCATATACTTATCTTAGTGACTATCGTTTGTGTTTTTATATTTGTTTATTAGCATGACTGTCTTTGCGTATCCAAGTGTTTCTTAGTATATCTTAAATTTTTCCACAATATCCAACCGATACATATCCTAAAATCGACTTAACGATACGGCGCCCGATCCTATGTATGTATTAGACGAATCTTACTGATACATATCGATTCAGACATAAGACTCGTTCCACGCTATCCTTTTATATGGGATACCATATAACCCTAAATATTTGCATCTTTCATAGTTCATACTTCTTCCTATTCTACGCCAAGGTTGTTAAATCGGAATCGAATCGTAAAATCGTTTTAGGAACGATTTGAATCGAATCGGGATTCAAATCGTAAATCGTAGGATTCAATCCGATTTTTTTTATTCTTAAAAAAATGCTTAATACATTAGAAAATATTGAATTATCCATTATCCAATAGATTTCATTCATATCTATTGATAAAAGCAAGTAATGAACGTTTTAGTATATATACTATATAAAACTCGAATGAACTTTGTGCGATAGCCGGCCCGGGTCGATCTCCTCCCCACATCAGTATTTTTCGTACTAATGAGAAGTCGAGATCTTTAGAGTCATCACAAGTCAAAAATCCGGGTGTGATTGGTCACCCACAATGAAAACCCTCGATTCAAGAACTGAGATTGGGTCCGGGGATTCTTTTATGAGTTTGGAAAGGTGTTAGGCACCCCACCTCATCCATCGAACGACGGTTACCTTTTAATTTTCTCCATTAAATTAATTTAAACAATTATCTTCTTTATTTTTATTTATCTTTTTTTTTTAATTTCGAGATTGGAAACTCACCCCTCCTCGACCGAGTTAGGGTGATTTTCTCTCTACTTGTGCGGCAAAATCTTTTTTCCTTAAATCGGCGAAAGGTTATGCTCTCTCCTCGACTGAGTTGAGGGGAGCCCCGCCTACGTTTGGTGGAAAAGAGAAGAAAACTAATAACAATAAAAAAAAAAAACTGAAATAAAAGGAATCGAAGAACTAGTCTTCCGACTCTTTCCTTTACCCGGATTATCTCTTCCTCCCGACTGTTTGGAGGGAAATCACCGAGCTACTAAGAGAAAATGAAGGCAGAATAGTCTTGGATGGATAGAAGTAGAAGATGAGGGATGAAGCATACCTTTTCCCTTTTATTTAGCTTTCCAAACATTCAAGAACGTCTTCCCACGGCGATAAGATCCGAACTCCAATGAACTAAGTCCCTTTACTCAAAAGTAGATATTGAAGAAAATCTAAAGGAAACCTAGATCGAAGAAACTCCTTGAATGTCCGAAGGCTTCGAAGAGGTCTGGAATTTCTGGACTCAAGGGACTCTAAGCTTCCTCTCTAAGTCTAAGGATCTCCAAAGGCTAGGGATTTTCAAAGTTTTTCCAAGATTTTCCAAGATTTCAAAAGATGTTCCAAGATTCCAAAGATGAGGAATGGGTTGGGGTGAGGCTCCTTTTATAGGGTGAAAAGTAGGGTTTTCACCCTTTCTGGTCGATGTGGGACTAAAATAATCTAAAAAAATGAGTTGGCATGCAAACCAAAGTTCGGATTTAAGGTTTTTAACGAAATCAAAAGGGGGCGCTACTTGAAGTAGCGCCCAGACATTTTTGATCTTATAATGGAGTGGGTGCTACTTAAAGTAGCGCCCTTAGGTAGTTTTTAAAAAAATTGAGTATTCTACCCCTTTTTTGAAGGTCCGGTTTGGTTGGTTTGAGTTGGGCTTGAACTGGGCCTTAAGCGGGGTTTGACCTTGGGTCTCTCTGGAGTTCGGATCTCATTCTTGAAGATGGTGCTTGAAGCCATGGGCAGTTAAGGCCTAAAAGGATTCTCTCTCAGTGCAAAATGGGGTGTCTACAAACTTCATAAAATGAAACATAACCTCTAATATCATCAAAGATAAATCAACAAAAGTAAACTCATACAATCATGTTATATGAGATCAAGTATCAAAAGATTTATACAATCAAAAAGACTAAAAAATAAACTATCTAAGTGCTCTAATAGTTCAACTCTCAAACTTCGACTCCATCCTCAATCTGAGTCCCCATCCTCATCCTCATCCTCATCCTCATCCTCATCTTCATCCATACCTTCTACATAATGTTCTTTCTTCCCATCTATCCACCCATCCAACATAATGGTACATCCTATCTTTGCCTATTTTTTTTTATAATCTTCCATCTGTGCTTGTACATGCTCAACCTCCTTGAGAAAAGTAACTCTCAATTCATGATAACTTGGAATCTTTAGACCATGGCCAAAAGATGAGATTGACTTCACCATTTCTGCAAATGAAGAACTCTTCACCACATTAAATAGTATGGCATTAGAATAAAAAAAGTGTATTACAATTTGACACACCTTTTCTCTGTCCTCCTTTTTCCATACTTGGTTGAGAGTGGTTTGTTGAGTTGCTCTACCCCCACCTATTTTCACATAGGCATCTATTGTTCCTTTATTCTTTCCTATTACTCGTTCTCCTCCTTCAAGATCAATCACTTCTTGATTAACATCTCCCCCACTAGAATCAAACATTTCGTCTTCTCATGCTTGTCTAACTCCCTCTCCTTGTAGCAAAACGTCCTTAAAAAATTGAATATTTTCTTCAAAGTTGTGTGTACATGGTTTCACATTCTTCCGGGCCCTAGCAAGATGGTGTTTCATTCGAAAAACACCGTCATGGTATCCTTGACTACAATAGTTACATTTAAGAACCTTCTTGTTTTTTATATAAACCATGGTGCAATGCTCCCATGTGATATCTTGATTTCCCATTTTCAACTTTCAAAATTCAACTCAAAAGATATAGCAATTAAACACCTATAAAAGAAAATGGGACAAATATTCACAATTCATATTCTACCCAACAAATAATACTGAAATTTCAATTGTAATGCTAAAAATAATCATGTTGAGCTAGTTCAAAATTCTAAAATTCTGAATTGTAATTCTGAAATTCATATTCCTATTGTAATTTGTAAAATGCTCAATGTTATTTTGAACTTCTGAATTAACTTTTGGAATGTGCACTTGTGCAGGTTGAAACAAGTCATGATGTACTTGGACCAATTTGTTGCCTTTGAAAAAAAAAACTTTTTAAATGTCTAAGTTTGAACAGAGTCATGATGTGCTTGGAATATGGGACCACTTGTTGCCTTTAAGAAAATGGCTTTAGGAATGTGCAATGCAAATTTGAACAAGTCATGATGTGCTTGGAGTTTGGGACCACTTGTTGCCTTAAAAAAAAACTTGGGACCCAGTCGTATCACGTACATGGTTTAAAATATCGATACGTATCGACCGATACGTATCCTGTTTGGAGCTACCCGATACACTGGAAAAAAAAAAAATTCCCTCGTATCAGACAGATACATGCCCGATATGGGGGATTTTTCATTTTTTTTTTCTCTCTTTCCATTTACACTACGATCCATAACACAGACCTGATACACACAACTTATTTATATAAAATATTATTTAAGTAAATGATTTTAAATTAATATTACTTTCATTTACTTCAAATATTTATATGCAAATAAGTTTATCCCCCCATTTGAATTCAATAAAAATTATCTTGAACCAAATTCCTGAAGAATAAAAAGTTAACTTTCAGTTCAAGAACAAAATCATTTTTTTGGCACCTTTTAGGGACTAGGTCAAAATTTCAACTTTCAAATGATAAGGTATTTCTCAAATATCAAAATTTCATAAACTTTATTACATAAAATATTACCAAAACTTATAAGTTTGGCAAAAAAGTCTCATATTTTAGTCTTAAAAAATATTTTCATGGTCAAAAAGTCAACTAACAATATAATAGTTCAGCATAGAAGACTTACATTAAGTATAAAATTTATGGTTGTAATTCAATGCATTCTTATTTAACTCATTGAATGTAAGGTTTTAATATCTAAATTATTTTTCTTATTCTTAGCTAAGCGATTGGTTTGTATTTTCATACCTTCTTATCAGCACAGCATGCACATCTTTTTTAACTCATAAAATTTTCAACTCTCAGATGTATGATTATAAACATCATTGGAGACCTTTCTTTAGTTTGTTAATAGCTTATATTTGCATTAAAGGAAATTTTATGCAAAGTATCCAAGTTTTTCATTTGGTATCCAAGCCTTTCTTAGCGTATCCTGATTTTTCTCACCATATCCATACGATACAGTCCGATACGTGTTACGTATCTTGTTTTGTACTTAATGATACGGCAACCGATACCGATATTTTGAACCATGATCACGTATGTGCTTTGGAATGTGCAAATTTGAAGAAGTCGTATGTGGTGGCTCAAAATCTAGCCCAAAATACCCTGACAAAAAGTGTAAAATCTTTGGGGTTGTGGCCTCACAGGCCAGGGACAGAATTGAATTTGTCTCAGATGGGGTTATTAATGAATACCTTGAAACTAAAAAAAGTGCTTGGGGACCACTTGCTGCTTAAAAAAAGCAATTGAAGAGAGAGAGAAACTCTTGGGAATCTACAGACTACAGGTTCACCACGTGAGCTGCTTGGTAGTTAGGAGACCACGTGAGCTGCTTGGTAGTTGAGAGACGTACCCACTTTCATTTTAAAAAATAAAAATCTGTACACAATACCCAGTACCCACTCTGTAGATCACGTGAACTATTTATTTTCAAAGATTAAAACCTAAAGAAGAAGAAGAGAGGGACAAGCATTCTCCTCACAGATGACTACAAGAGAGAGGGACAGAGATGGCTGAAACCGAGAGACAGAAGACGGAGAAAGGGAGAAGAAGTGAAGAACTATTCGGGAAAGAGAAAGAGACGGGAAAAAGAGCATACCTAGCGAAGAAATCTATTTGGATCGTCCTTTCTCCTCTCTTCTTCCTTCTTCCTCCTCTTTGTCCTTCTTCTTCCTCTTTTCTTCACTCTGCTTTCTTTTTTTTTGGTTTGTTTCAAACCCCAAGTCCGAAAGATTCAACGATAAATAGGAAAAGGGGGTTTTTTAAAACCCATTCGTAGAGTTGTACAAATCGGGTGAATTGTGCGACCCATGCGATTCCACGTATCGGATCGTACGATACACACAGTTTGGCCCATTTCCGATTCTTAAGTGTGATTCAAGCCATTTTGCATGCGATCCGACTTGAATTGTACGATTCGGATGGTGAATCGCTCCGATTTAAGAACACTGTTCTACACCCCAAAATTCAAATTCCTTAAGAGTTTTTGTGATTAAAACTTGATTTGGAGTTTGAATCAACGAATTGAAGAATTCAACACCAAATACTTCATTTTCTCAAAACCTCATTTGAATCGCACAATCAGGTAAGTTTTCTCTTTTCTTTTTATGAAAATCATGTTTATTACAAAACAATTTCGTAAATAGTGGTGAATTTCATTGATTTAAATTAATTAATATTTCTTACTTGATTGTCTTACGTTGTTTCAATGTTTGATATTCTACATTTCTACAATTCTACTTGGTCTTGGCTTCCTAGTGCCTTATTTTTTTCAATTCATTTGGTTCTTTTATTAATAAAATGTATCTGGTGATGATTTTATACAGGCTACCCACCTAGATAATCACCCATCCTAGCCCTGCATTTCTTAAGAACTAAAGCTATGAATATAACATTGGAAGAAAAGGTAAATTTCATGGAATTCTACCACCACTGTCATTAAATATGCTATAACGATTCGACATTACCCTTTGTAGAAGGCTAAAATGTATTGTCCGAAACATATCGGTTTCAGTTGGAATCAATACAGTTCCCGAAACCATTTTTTAAATCCTTGTATGAAATACAATATTACCATTTCTCGCAAATGTGAATAAACAATGCATATATGTACTGATATATCGATAACATAAGTCAACAATTATAAGCAAAATTAAATAAGTAAATCATTCTGTTTTGAGAACTACAAAAAGGATATGGTGATCTACTTAGTTGTGTACAATTAGCACATTTATGTGCACGAAGGCTCAACATCATTGGCACCATCAGCTCCAATCAAAACAAAATCATTTTGATAAATAGTTCTTAGAAGTTGAACAACAAATAAAAAAATAGTTTCAAAAATTATCATTAATCTGTAAATCTGGTAGATCATCCATAGATTAATCACATATAACAAAATCAACCTTAAGTACAGACAAGCATATAACATTGAATTCTCACCACTGAAGGTTTATCTAGTGCATCAGTTGCCCATAGAGGTCTCTTGTATTTCTCACGACCAGTAAAACTTCTAACTGGATCCTGCAGTTGAAATACCAAGTGTATTGTAATTTGCAGTAAAATATTAAGGTAAGGCCCAGATGGAAGAGTACAATGTCAATCTACTATCATACAAACTAGTTTCCAACAATATTAAAGTTCCATGTTTGGATCTGCAGAATCAGTTTCCCTGTTGCACTGTTATGCCTAGTAAAGAAAATTTTAGTTCGATTATATATGAGAAGTATTTAGTGAAGGACGAGGAACTGGAACTATCTCCATATAAGAGCAAGTGCAAGTATAGCAAAAGAAAATGACAATGGTCAAAATTTTAGGTCAAAAAATAATTGGACTAAACACTTCCCGTATTTAATCGAGAATGAAAGAGAATAAAATTTAAATTTAAAGAATAAATCAAGGACAATAAAAAGAAACAATTAAAAGGAAGTTAAGCAATACAACTTAATAGGGGCTCTAAAATCATCCAAGACTATTATGGATCCTAAACAGTATTATTGACTCTCTTTTGTTTTCTGACAGAGTTATCAAACTAATTAGAAAAAACATAGTTTCATCAAATGAGGTTAGTAAACAAATAGTTCTGGCAGAAATTTACACCCAGGTTGCTAATCCTCCTCACTAAAGGATAATCTTCTTCAACAATCAACCCAAATCAAGAGGGGTTGATGGATCATTCGAGGAAACTCTTCGTCATTGAATCGAAATCTTTCGAATTCATGCAGTTAGTCAGCAATTCAGGATTGGTATTCAAATGCATAGAAAGAGGTAGAGGGTTTTCAGTGGCAGTCCTCTTGAAGGAAAAAGGGTTTTGGTGGTTCTTTAAGTTTATTCAGGACGCTCTGCAATCTCAAGAATCCCATAGATACGTAGTCAAAAAATATATCTGCGATCAGTCTTAGTTGTTGGCCGAGAGGCTCACCAATGGTCATGGGGCTTTCATTAGGCTCTATGTTTTCCCCCTTTCCGGCGGCCGCCGCCGATGGTTATCATTTCCGGAAGGATTCAACCGGAGTGGTTGGTCTATATTGGAAAGGGTGATGTCTGTCTTCAAGGAGTCAGTGTCCCTGGCCGTCTTCCCTCAACATCAAAGTATGGTTACAAATTGCATTTCGTCGAGGCAATCCTTCCCTAACTTGCAGGCCTCCTCCTCAGCTTCTGTCTCCCCTAGTCAAGATTTTTTATCCAAGACTTTAGTCTGTTTATTCTATCAGGCGGAGGACTGCTGGATGAGGAGATCTTTGGAGGTTAATCAAATTCTCCCTAGTGATGAACAATCCCCTCTAATCCCGTTTGCAGTCAACAAAGGGCTAGTGGTGGTCAAGCAAAAGTCCACCCTTGAGGCTCTAATCAGTTCTGAACCATGGCTGTTAGCCTCTGGTGGTTATGTCCTTTTTAATCGGTGGAGGCCTGAGATTAGCAGGATGCTTGATCCTGCTCCCGGTGGGATTTGGGTGGGGCTGGCTGGGATCCCTTTTCACTTATTGTCAGTATCCACTTTCAAACGAACTGGTGAGGAGTGCGGTGGTTTTTTAGAGGCTGACCAGCTATCTCTCCGGCTTGCAGACCTCCGAGAAGCAAGAATTAGAGTTAATGCCTTAGACATCGCCAAAATTCCTCACAGGGTTTATCTTTCAAATCATGACAAAGCTTGGTTGGTGGACGTCAACATCCGCAACCCAGGTTAGGAATCCTTCGCTAGCGATCTGCTAGACTACCGGAAAATCTTTGAGGAATCGGAAAATAAATTGAAATTCAAATCAATCCAACGTGGCTCCCATCCGTTCGATTCGGCAGCTGTCAATCACCACAGTAGCGTGATTGCTCCTTTCAATGTCTCCAATCGTGAGGTTTTCTAGGAAAGGAAAGAGTGGGAGAAGGGGATAAGGGTACCCGGAGAGTTGAGGCTGCATCGCCGACCAAAGAGGAGACATCCAGGCCGCAAACGTCAGTGGAAGACCCCAAGGGAGCCAATACCCAGTAGGAGGTTGCGTATTTTTCATTGAAATCTAGACGTTCAGAGGCAGAGGACTCTGAGATGGAAATGGGAGAGTTCAGGTCTATCTCTTTAGGGAAAGGGGGTTGGGATCCTAAGGTGTGTAGTGAGCCACCTGGCCCTCAAATAGAAGGCCCTGATCAGTCGGATTTTTGCTCTAAATTAAACTCGTTTCCTGGGCCTGTTAGCAAGCCCACCATGCCTATCTCAGGTGGTTTAAGGCCCGAAGCCCAGATCACTTGTTCTACAGGCTTGACCACTGAGACAGGCCCCCTTTCCTCTGGCGGTGTCCAGCCCGCCCCTCTTAAGTCGACCTGGATTATTTATTCGGATGATGACCCATTTCTCCTCGACCAGGTCTTCGAAAGATGAGGTTTATTCACCACCACTCGACCTCACAGATCGAAGCAGCTTAGTGTTGGGGAAACATCCATCCATGGAGGTCGAGCCTTGCAGGTATCATCAGGAAGGGATTCTGGGTTGCGCGGGTGAGAATTCTTTGGGCCCTAATTTGGTGGACTCCTCAAGGGAGGTAGGTGTTGTGGAGACAGAACCCGCAGAGCTCGGGTTAATGCCAGGGAAGAACTCCGCTCCTAAAGTGTTCTCGAAGTCCCAGCTTGGCGCATCTGAGAGTTTCGCGGTGGTAACATTGCACCATTCTCTCATCTCTGGTCTTCAATTGCTGGGGGATTATGATTCGAGCCCTGAATCCATGCTATCTCCTCAAAGCCTCAACCCCTTCGAAAAGTGGAGTGGTTCTTTGCTATCGGATGTAACATTTACTCCCGAGGAGAGCTGGTCTGCTAAGTCAGATGTTGGTTTAGATGGAGGTTCCCAGAACTCCGTCCTGGGCTCTAGAGGGACGCCTATCGAAGCTGTCTCGAGTTCTCTTGAGCTCGATCATAACCTATCGTCTTCTCCTTTGTGTCACAGCCCTTCCATGGTGGTGGAAGCAAAGTCGGATCAGGGTGGTGAATCCTTGAGTCATGCTCAGTCCCCTTCGCACCTAGATATACCTCTCAAAAAATCAGCAGGCTCAGATGGGGCCAAGTCTTTGTTTGTTGACTTTGAGGTCTCTCCTCTTCGAGAGCCTAGGATTTTCCCGATTGCAGTGGAGAAGGGATCTGCGAACGAGGTATCTATCTTGAATTGTAGCTCGCGGGAGGATAAAAGAGATGAACCTTGCCAAGTCCCAGACCAGAGGAACATAGCAGCATGGGTCATCGAGAATATTGAGGTAGTTGGGAAAATGTTGGGTATGTCATACCCTAGCCAGGAGGTTGAGGTAAGGGCTCTTTTCAATCGCTTGGAAGGACTCAGAGAAGTAGAGAAGGGGAGGGATTCTTAGGCTTCAGTGCCTTGCATTTCCAAGAGGGCAAGGAGTGAACTCAATAAATTGGCATGGGGTGTTAATTATGAAGGAAAGGATTCAGGGGCTCCAAGAGTTAGAGCTAAGCAGAATGTGGGCACTGTCGAGTTTCCCAATGTCTAACAAGATCATTTCTTGGAATATTAGAGGATTGGGCAGCATGAGTAAAAGACTCGCCATTAAGGAGTTGGTGCGATCTCATCGTCTGACAATCTTATGCATTCAGGAAACCAAAATTCCAGCAATGATTGATAGTATAGTCAGTGATTGTTGGGGCAGTCGTAGTCACAATTGGAAGGCGATTCCTTCCCTTGGTTCTTCAGGTGGGATCCTGGTGATATGGGATTCGGCAGTATTAGAAGTCCTGGATTCGAAAGCAGGAGGTTATTCTCTGTCTATCTTGTGCCGATTTTCAGGAGAGGACTTCAGCTGGATTTTCTCAGGCATCTATGGTCCGTCGAACCCCCGGGAGGCCAAAGACCTTTGGATTGAGCTTGAAGATGTTAACCACAGATGGGAGAAGCCGTGGTGCCTTGGAGGAGATTTTAACTGTCTTAGAAGTTCTCGAGACAAGTCAGGGGGATGCCGTATTTCAACTCGGATGAGAAAATTTAACGAATTCATTTCTTCCCATCAGTTAATAGATTGTCCTCTCAACGGTGCTCTTTACACTTGGTCCAACTTTCAAGACAGACTAGTGCAAAGTAAACTGGACAGATTCCTATTTTGTGAAGTTTGGGAATAGCATTTCCCCAATGTTTTGTTGACCAGCCTTCCTCGAATCACTTCTGGTCATACTCCCATCCTTCTCGACCTTAACAGAATTCGAGGAGGGCCTAAACCATTCAAATTTGAGAATATGAGGCTTGCCCACCCAGGATTTAAGAAGGTTGTGGAAGAAGTGTGGTTGGGTCAAACCTTCAAGGGACCTCCTAGCACTCTCTTTGATTTGAAGCTAAAAGCCCTTAAACAGCGGCTCAAAATCTGGAATAAGGAGGTGTTTGGTAACCTGTCAGAGAATAAAAGGAAAGTGTTATCCAAAATCCAAGAGCTGGACAGAAGAGAGGAATTGGACCAGCTATCGTCGGTTGATAAGCACTCAAGAGACACTTTAAAGCTTGAATTTCAGTCCATCTTAAGGTTGGAAGAAATTAGTTGGCGGCAAAAATCGAGGGTTAAATGGCTAAAAGAAGGAGACAAAAATACCCAATTTTTTCATCGAATCGCCAACAATTGCAGGAGAGAATTTCATTTCCCGTATTAAGGTTTACGAGAATTGGAAGGAATCAGAAAAGGACATCAGAATCGCAGCAATTGAATACTATAAAGACTTGTATGCGAAGAAGGAAAGAATTAGACCTCGTGTTGATATTCTTGATTTTGAGAGTACCCCATAAGATCTCAAAGCCATGCTGGAAAAGGCATTTGAGAAAGAGGAGGTCTGGCTAGCAGTCAAGGAGTTAGATGGCGACAAGGCCCCAGGTCCCGACGGATTCTCATTGGCTTTCTACAAAGTGTGCTGGGATATAGTGAGCCATGACCTTATGCTACTCTTCAACGAACTTCACTCTTCTGGGGCTTTTGATAAGGCGTTAAATAACACTTTTATAATGTTGATCCCTAAGGCAATGCTCATGATATCAAGGACTTTAGGCCCATCAATTTAGTGAGCAGTGCCTACAAAATCATGGCTAAAGTTCTTGCATCCAGACTCAGATTGGTTCTTCCACATTATTTCGCCTTCTCAGAGTGCCTTTGTTAGTGGCAGGTAGATCCTTGACAGCATCCTCATTGCTAATGAATGTATTGATGAGAGGCGTAAATCGAATATTCCAGGTGTAGTCTGTAAGATAAACTTGGAAAAAGCCTATGACCACGTAAATTGGGAAGCGTTGGATTATATAATGCGAAGGATGGGCTTTGGGAGTAGATGGAGGAGTTGGATGAAGGCATGCTTTTCCACCGCTTCGTTCTCAATCCTGATTAAAGGCAGCCCCGCAGGTTTCTTTTGGAGTTCTAGAGGACTTCGACAAGGTGATCCCCTATCCCTCCTGTTATTCATATTAGTTTCAAAGATACTGAGCAAGATGATGAGGAGATTGGATGGAATGACCCTCGAGGGTTTCGGCCTTGGCAATGCCGGATTCTCTATCTCTCACCTTCAGTTTGCTGATGACACGTTAATCTTGTGCAACACTACTAGTTCCCAACTTGCTATTCTCCGGTGTCTCCTTCGATGTTTTGAGGCAGTGTCAAGGTTAAGGGTTAATTTGGGAAAAAGCACAATTTTTAGGATTGGGGAAGTGCACAATCTTCTGGAGTTAGCCGATGTTTTGGGGTGTAAGCAAGCAGGGGCGGAGCCAGGTGGGGGCCTGTGGGGGCACGTGCCCCCACTCAACTTTTGCAAAAAAAAAAAAAACTAGTTTTAGTTTACATTAAAGGGCTGATAGCCCGTGATAACAGGGGCGAAGTCTGGCTGAGCACCTATGGAAATGTTTTTTTTTTTTGGTTAACTGAATACGTAAGTTAAAAGAGAAAAACCAAAAAACAAAGGAAAGAAAGATTTGGGGGTTAGGGCTCAAGACTGTAGTCTCAGCCAAACCCCTCTTCAATCTTCCTCAACCTCTCATGCATCCAGACTTCCAAGGCTCCGACCTCCGGCTCCGGCCACCTCACGAGTCACGACCGACTTCGTCACTTCGAGTATTCTGGTTACTGGTTAGTCTCTCTCTCTCTCTCGTCTCTACCCTCTTTCTCTCTTTCTCTGACTCTCTCTCTCTCTATTGGAGTTGGGCTGTTGCCTGTTGGAGTCTTGGACTCTTGATAGTTGATAATCTTTGTTAGGATTTTGCTAGGTGCTAGCCCCAGTCGCAAGTCTTCCACTGTTCCATAGACCCAACTTGGTGGCCAGTGGCCACAGCCCACAAATATCAAACTTTTTCTGCTTTCTAATTTTTTTTATTTGTAAATATGGCTAATCTTGATTCTGTTACCTTCCAAAAAAAAAATCTTGATTATGTGGAACTTTTGGAGTAAATGTGATTAGGGATAGCACTCATCTCTTTGGCAATTTGTATAAATTAAATTAATAAAATTATAATGGTAAACTGATAATATTGCAGTAATGGTGTATTTGGATTTTGGAGAATTGGGGCATAAAACTTGATAAATTTTTCTTGGGATTTTGGAATCAAAAAAAAAATTTTTGTGGGATTGCAGGCTTGCAATTGAGGCCTGAGATTGTAGTTTGTATTCTGTAGATAAAGATTCAGGATTCTCCTATTGGGTTGAGAGTTGCCGACTTGCCGTTGCCGATTTGAGACTTGAGACTCAGTTCTTCTCCAGTGTGGTATTTTGCTTCTCTGATATGATCTTGAGGTGAGAGAGTTAATTTTTTTGGTCATTTTGGATTATTTCATGTAATCAATATTCAAGTTAGTATAATTTTAGGCTTATTTGGGCATTTGGGTGAATAATCATGAATGTTAAATAATGATAATTGTCTAATTGATTTGATTATTTGAATCCCTTTTTTTAAAAAATCTTTTGGGTGTTTTTATAGCTTTGTAATGCTGATAAGTGATAACTTAACTGATTGGTAAATCATGAAAGGTAATTGATTTGATTTGATTATTTGTATGCTTATTTTAAATATATATATATATATATATATATATTGAGTGTTTTTGTAGCCATGACTTGGTTGATTTGCATAAATAGTTTTTGTAATTCTATTTGTGATTATTTCTATTAAAACTTCATGTCATTTATACTTTCATGTAATTGTGTTGCATTTTTCTTACCAATATTTCATGTTCAATTATTTGAATCATATGTATATTCACGTTTAGTAACTTAGTGAGTAGTGATAATTATATTCTCTACACACAACTATTGTAGGAAATAAGAATTAGAAAATATGTAACTATATAGAATGATGAATTTATATGATGGAAAAAATGTGTAATTTGGTGGTGCTCCCCTATATAATGGATGACATACTCTAGATTATATATAAATATTATTAAATTGATTTAATTTTTATTGAATCAATTTTATTTTTGTACCAGTTATGGACAAGTTTCTCAAAAGAAAATCAATGACCGACCTATCGCCGCCTATCCTTAAAAAAGATTGTCGTGATCAAGTGCAACCTACCTCTTTGCCAAGTCATCCGGAGGTTAACTTGACAGATCTTCCTGCAGATCCCGGGTTACGAATTCAAATTTCAAATTACCATCCTAATGACCAGGATGAAATCCGAAGAACATATTTGCAAAGGGGTCCTTGCCAACCTCGTAATCACAATTTTCCTAAAACAAAATTTGGAAAAAAGTTACGACGGTTTAATCCTTCATGGTTTAATGAATATGGTAGCTGGTTAGAATACAGTATAATAAAAGATGCTGCGTTTTGTTTATGCTGTTATCTTTTTAGGCTTGATAATTATAGAGAGCAAGCAGGTTCTGATTCTTTTGTAATCGAGGGATTTACTAATTGGAAAAAGAATGAAAGATTTGAAATTCATGTTAGAGGTCCCAGTAGTGTTCACAACCAAGCTTATAGAGCGTGTCAAGATTTATTAAATCAAAAGCAGCACATCCAGACAGTTTTTTCGAAGCAATCAGATCAAGTGCGAAGGGAATACCGAGTCCGTTTGAATGCATCGATTGATTGCATTCGGTTCATTTTACAACGAGGATTGGCTTTCCGTGGACATGATGAATCCGAGGACTCAAAGGACAAAGGAAACTTTCTTGAACTGTTGCAATTTCTTGCCAATCACAATGAAAGTATTAAAAAAGTCGTGTTGCAAAATGCTCCTGAAAATCTCAAATTGACCGCGCCCGATATTCAGAAAGACATTGTAAATGCGGGCTGCCACTGAAACCACTAATGCTATCATCAACGAGGTTGGAGATTCCCTATTTTCCATTTTGATTGATGAATCTCGTGATATATCTATCAAGGAACAAATGGTTGTTGTTTTACGTTATGTGGACAAGCGGGGATATGTGATTGAACGCTTTTTATGCATCGTACATGTTACTGAAACTACAGCTATATCACTCAAAGCGGCAGTCGATGAAATATTTTCCAAGCATGGACTGAGCATAACGAGATTACGTGGGCAAGGTTATGATGGGGCTAGTAATATGCAAGGTGAATTCAACGGCCTTAAAACGCTCATCATGAAAGAAAATGAATATGCATTTTATGTTCATTGTTTCACGCATCAACTTCAATTGGCACTTATTGCTGTTGCAAAGAAACACAATCGAGTTGGTTTGTTCTTCACCTTGTTTCTAATGTGGTGAATGTTGTTGGAGCCTCATGCAAACGTCGTGACATTCTTCGAGAGAAACAAGCTGATAAAGTTATTGAAGCGCTTAGTAGTGGTGAGCTTTCAAGCGGGCAAGGCTTAAATCAGGAGACTAGCCTAAAACGGGCTGGCGATACCCGTTGGGGCTCGCACTATGATACACTGATAAGCTTCAATGTCATGTTTTCCGCTGTGATTGACGTACTTGAAATTATTGATAAAGATGGTTCAAGAGGCGAACAAAGAATTGAAGCGAATGCCTTATTAGATTCGACGCAGTCTTTTGAGTTTGCATTTTTCCTACATTTGATGAAAAATATTTTGGGAATTACAAACGAATTATCAAAGGCATTACAGCGAAAAGAACAAGATATTGTGAATGCCATGGCCCTGGTACGAGTATCCAAGCAAAGACTGCAAATGATGAGAGATAATGAGTGGGATTCTCTCCTAACTGAAGTTTCTTTATTTTGTGTAAAACAGAATATCGCCATTCCTAACATGGATGACAAGTTTGTAGCCCCAGGGTGATCACGACGCAATGCTGAAGATATCACAAACTTGCATCGTTACCGTGCTGAATTTTTTTATACTACAATTGATATGCAACTTCAAGAACTCAATGATCGTTTTAATGAGGCGAGCACTGAATTACTTCTTTGCATGGCATGCTTGGATCCAAGTGATTCATTTTGCGCATTCGACAAGCAAAAATTGATTCGTCTTGCTGAATTTTATCCAGTCGAATTTTCAGCAATAGATCTCATGGCACTGGACAATCAGCTTCAGACTTACATTATGGATATGCGCTCCAACAGTGAATTTTCAGATGTGAAAGGAATTAGCGGCCTTGCTGAGAAGATGGTCAAAACGAGAAAAAACATATTATATCCACTAATTTACTTGTTGGTGACACTCGCGCTAATCCTACCAGTGGCCACTGCCACAGTTGAGAGAGCATTTTCTGCAATGAAAATTATAAAGAACCGTCTACGCAATCGAATAGGAGATGAATGGATGAATGATTGTTTGGTCGTACACATCGAGAAAGACATATTTGATTCCATCGAGAATGAGGCGATCATTCAACGGTTCCAAAATATGAAAACCCGTCGAGGTCAATTGTAAAAATCTTTTTTTTGTATTAAGAAATGATTTTTTGGTGTAAACAATGTAATTAATGTATTTATGTTAATATATTGTCCTTTTTTGTTATTTGCAATTGGTAAAAAGTGTGGCAAATTAGTTATTGGCGAAATTGATCGACCATCGTGTGCCCCCACTACAAGAAAATCCTGGCTCCGCCCCTGTCAGCAAGGATCCCTCCCGGCATCTTATTTGGATCTCCCATTAGGGGCTGGTTTCAAGAATAAGGCGATTTGGGATCCAGTGATAAATCGATTCCAAAAAAGATTGTCTGGGTGGAGCTCTATGCACTTGTCCAAAGGGGGTAGAATGACTCTTCTCAAGAGTTGCCTTAACAACTTACCGATTTATTTTCTTTCGCTTTTCATCATCCCATCTTCAGTGGCTAAAGTGTTGGAAAGAATTCAACGCAATTTCTTATGGAATGATCGAGATGGCTCCAAGAAATATCATTTGGTGGATTGGAATACCATTTGTCTCCCATTAGAAGAAGGGGGGTTGGGTATTCGCCCTCTAAAAGAGTGCAATCAAGCTCTTCTTGGAAAATGGTTGTGGAGGTTTGGCTCTGAAAGAGAGGCATTGTGGAGGAAGGCGATTCTTCATAAATACAGAGAGGCTTTGAGATGGAATCCTAAACCGGTCCGTGGATTCCACGGATGTGGCCTTTGGAAAAGCATCATGAAAAACTAGCAAGCTTTTTCCAGACATATATCATTCAGAGTAGGATGTGAAAGTGATGTTAAATTTTGGTCAAACAGATGGTGTGGCCATCTCTCTAAAGGAAGAATTTAGAGATTTGTGGACAATAGCGGAAGACAGGAACACCTTTGTGGAATCTTGCTTTGAGAAAGTGGGCAACAATATCTCTTGGTGTCCGAGGTTTAGACGCAACCTTTAGGATTGGGAATTTGACATCGTTTCTCGTTTATTGGAGCGCCTTCACTTCGCCACTATTCTTCCTCATCTTGGAGATGTCCGAATATGGTCTTGTGATAACAAGGGCTAGTTTTCTGTAAGTTCTCTTTACAAGGTTTCTAGAGTGCTTCAAACGGATCCCTTCCCGCATAAGCAGGTTTGGAACAAAAAATCCCTTCCAAAGTTGCTTTCTTTCTCTGATCGGCCGCTCTGGACAAAATTCTCACCTGTGATCACCTTCAACATAGAGGATGGAAGTTGGCAAATGGTTGTTTCATGTGCCTCCAAGAAGAGGAATCAGTAGATCACCTTTTATTGCATTGCACTTTTGCTTTCAGGATATGGGGCCAGTTTCTTTCATGGTTGGGCATCTGTTGGGTTTTCCCCCGTACATTTAGGGATCTCTTATCTAGCTGGAAATCGGTTAAGGTGGAGGGTTGTTTGGAGGAAGCCAGGAGCATTATCCCAGGGGTGATAGGTTTGTCCATTTGGAAGGAGAGGAACCGGAGAGTATTTGATCTCTCATCCCTTCATTCAGACCAGATTTGTGTTAGGGCAATGCGTCTTCTTTCATTTTGGCTCTTTGCAAGGGAGGATAGGGTGTACTTGGGATAGTTATCTGGAGTCGTTAGACTTTGTTCTCTTCCGCTTGGTTTAGCTTTTGTGCTTCTCTTTTGCTCAGTTTTTCTTCTTTTGTAGCTTAGTTGGTTTCCTTATGTTCACTATGCTTGTGAACTCCTTTGTATCATGTTCTCCTTTTTAATATAATTGTCTTCTTAACGATCAAAAAAAAAATCAAATGAGGTTAGTTTATATATTCATTTTACATTCTTAGTTAAACTGTATTTTTCTGACATATCTGTCATTTCCTATGATCTTATTTCATTTCTGACAATTAGTAGGTAAAGGAGACTTTGTCATTGTAAGATTTCTAGTTAACTTGGTAACACAAGGGGGCTGACCCACCCGACCTACTTCTAAACTTTTCTCTCGCTTTTTCTTTCCATCATCACTGAATGTCTACTTGATATGGAAGCAAATTTTCTGACAAATCACAGCCACTAAAGTACAAAGATCAGATCAAGGAAAATATTTCTGAAGGCCGATATACAGATTGGACTAAAAATTTCTTCAAATCGTTTCCTTTTTAATTTTTATAAGAAATTAATTACATTTTATATAGTAGCATGTCTATAAAAATAGCAATGGGAAAACCATTAAATATTCCTGTTAGTAATTTTTGCTTACTCTGGTACCTTAAAAACACCTTATGGTAGTAATTGTCTAAATATAATAATAAATTTTATAGTTGTAATTATATTTTTTAGTTATTATAAGTTATTTTTATCATATATTTGAAAGATATAAAAATGGACTTAATTAGAATACATTTTATGGAAGGCAAGTGTACATTTCTGATATTTACTAGAATATCAGTGTATATTTTTGGGGCTTTTTTGTTAATTTTTCTTCAATTTTTACAAAAATTACGAATTATTACATCAAATTGACACATTTCCACAAAATTTTGCTATATATTTCCCTTTCCCAAGGGTGTGGAAAATCACGCAAAGATCATTTTGAACCTTTCTAATATGAACACGAGTGATAGAGAAGAATAATTCTCCTGTCGGATTATCGACATCTAGAGAACCAACATTACTAACATAGATTGTGAGAAAGAAGGGCCAACAGGAATATGTGGTTGAGTACGAAGTAGAGAAATGGTGAACTAGGAGAAACTAATTATTGACCACGTGAGAGATGGGGCAAGAAGATATGAGAAAAGTTGAAGATTGGCATAATCATCATCAGGAAATAGAGGAATTATACCTCAGAGAAGAGGGGTATGAGAAAATTCTTATAATGAAAGGAGGAGATAAGAGGCAATAGAAAGGGCATTATCACTTCATCACTGAATCTAAAGAAGATTCTTAAAAATGGCCTGTGGAGGAGATTTGCTAGTGTCGAAAGTTGAGTGGCAAATGGCTAGAGGGAGACAGAAACAACCGCATCACAAAGACTTGAGAAAGATGTAACACAATCTATGGACACAGAGTTAACAGGGGAATTGTTCAGGAAGAAAAGATTGACAAATGGTTTCCCTACTGGGTTTTCTGAAAATTCTCAGGGTATTTATCAAGTCTTCTGACGCACTTTATTTCCCTTTTGTACCATTACGGCTTCTATTTCCATGATGCTAAAAGAGTTTTTTTATTTGATCTATAATTATACAATGTATTAATAAATAAAAAGCAAAATTGCATATCTAGGGTCACCTAGGAGTGAACTGGCTAGATATACAAAAAAAAACGACGGCTATGACAACCACATTATATAACAAACCTTTAATCAATAATAAAAAAGGATGATAGATCCAAGTCATCAAAATCCAACCTAATTGAGCACCAAGAAAGCAAAAGCTTACTGATATCCAACCAGATGCATTCTTTCGGACAGGAAAGATTTTTGAAAACCCTTCTATCTACTCCAAAAATACAAGCAAATAGCACTCGACAGCAATTTCCATACAACGCTTTTAGGAGCGTAACACAGATGGTCCATCTGGAAATGATGCCCATAAAGCCAGGAAAAAAAAAAAAACTTGAACCACTAGGAGGGATCCCCAAATCCAAGAGGATAGTGATGAAACAAATGGCTAACAATTCCTACTAAAAAAAAAACATCTATTTTGAATCCACTACCCTATGTTTTTTAAGTAGTTAATGGTAACGATCTTATCCAGTACAGGGGGGGTTGTCCAAAGGAAGAATGCAATCTTAGATGGGATTCCAGCAGCCTCAACCTAATAAAAATTTAGAGATCTTCCTTTAGAATGTGATGAATGATGATTGATGCCAACATAACCATCAGTCGAATGAAAGGTGGCCCACTCCACCAAAGTGCCAGAGGCCTAAATCAACGACCTCTAATAAAGAAAGCCCTCCTAAGAAAATAGCTATGGAGGTATGGAGAAGAAACCTAAAGATTGGATTAGAAAAATTATTCTTGGTTTGGGATAGTAAAGAGTAGCCTTAACCATTGAATGAGCATTTTGGAAAGGAGTCACCAATTTGTATGAAAAGTTGATGGATAATATAAGGTGAAATTTTGGGAAGGTGTTTGGTGCGAGGATGGTCTCCTTGTCCCCTTTTATGACTCTCGATAATATGGCAAACCAAGAAGAGCATTAGCTTGTAGTTATATGAGCATATATTTGACAGGCTAGTTTGGATTTTGGAAATTAGGATGAATGGGGGTGGAGATTTTGGCCAGTGTGGTCAAAGCGTCCAGGCGACGCCTAGGCGATAAGGGGTTCCCTAGGTGAGGCGATGGGGATAGCTGCCCTGTAAAAAAAGAAAAACAATACCCGTGAGATATGTACGAAATGGACGAAATGGCCGACGAAGTTAGTCATTGAAAAAATTTTAGCCCCTGAAGCCCCATCCCCCTAAACCCAAAATATTTCATACCCGCCTAATCATTCTCTACAAATCCATCAACAATTACTACCATTTTCAATCAACCATCCCGTGCCCCCCGACCTACTAGAAAATTCTGGCTCCACCACTGTTTGCAGGCAATAGGCCGAAGTATCTTTTATCAACAACATTCATGTCAGTGTTTCACACCTAACATAAAAAACTTTCTTGCATTCAAGATTATAGAAAATGCAGTTATGTGAAAGTTTAAAGAAAAAGATTCATAAATACCTTATATTTAACAGAGACAGAAAAGGTTCCGAGGGCACGATTGCCTTCTCGAAGCTCTAAAATATCACGTGCCAGTTGTCTTGCTGTAGATTCGACTGAGGGGCTGCTAATACATTCAAATTCATTGCAAAGCTCACCAAAATCCATGCCATCAACAAGTTTATCAGCCTCTGATCTTTCAATTGTAGGATCAGAAGACAACTCAGCCCTATTAGAATCATTTGAAACTGCAAAACATACGAAGAAACTAACTCAAAAGCTTGATACTGAGGAAGACAAGATTAAATATCACTATTCAACATGCCAGTGGAAGATTTAACTGTCCTATTTGCATCTCCCAGTATTTAGATATAGATAACAAAGTAATCTGTTTCGAAATTGTCATGTTTTTATAAGTACAGAAGAGATTTTGTTCACACGAGAACAGAGAAGAATTTATGAGAGGCTGATACCCACAGATATCAGACCTCAAAAGATACAGGAACAATACAAAAGGGGCCTACAAACAACCCAACACTGAAAGCAATAAAATCCCTCCAAATTTAGAATTTAGATATCCATCTTCTTTATGAAAAAGTCAGCTGTCTTCACATCTGAAAACTCTTTGAGATGGGAGCACCAAAAAACTAGAAGGTTCTAATGAAGGCAAAAGATGATAAGTCTTCAAAGATTCGGCAGTTCCTCTCCTTCCAAAGATTCAGCAGTTCCACTCCTTCCAAAGATTCAGCAAAACCCAAACCAAATTCCACCAAAAGGTATGTTCGAGAATCTCCTCACAATTTTGAGCAGCTCACCAGTGAGCGAAATCAAAGTTCATTATAGTTGGATGATTTACAATTACTCTTAGCAGGGTTTTATATAAAGATGATAATGATAGAAACAATGTATAACCTAATATAGTGACCCTATCAGGGATTACATAGACCCTCTCTCCCCATTTTTGTTTGAGCTGGTTTCAGAGGCCTTGAGTAGGATGCTTTCTAGAGCAGAAGGGACAGTCTATGAGGGATTTTCGGTTGGTGCTTCTCAGTTGAGTATATCCCACCTGCAGTTTGCTGATGATACTCTGATTTTTTGCAATGCAGATCTTAGTCAGCTTTTGCATCTTAGGTTTCTTCTCCGGTGCTTTGAAGCAGCGTCCGGGCTTCGTATTAATTTGGCTAAGTCTGAGATAGTTCGGGTTGGAGAAGTTCATATTATGGAGCAGCTGGCTGTTTGTTTCGGGTGTAAATTGGGGGAGCTTCCGTCTAAATATTTGGGCATGCCGCTAGGGGGTCGTTTCAAAGCGAAAGAGGTTTGGTCGCCGGTGCTTGAGAGGTGCGAGAAAAGGCTAGTTGGGTGGAAGTCTCACTATCTTTCCAATGGTGGGAAACTCACTCTTATTCAAAGCACCCTTAGTAGCCTCTCTACCTACTTTATGTCAGCTTTAACCTTGCCCAAATCAGTAGCAAGATTGCTCGAAAGTATGCAGCGAGATTTTCTGTGGAAGGAGAGGGTGGACTCCTACAAATATCCCTTGGTGTCATGGAAGAATATTTGTCAACCTAAGGACAAAGGGGGGTTGAATTTGAAATCTTTGATTATGATGAATAAGGCTTTGTTAGGGAAATGGATATGGCGGTTTGGTTCCAATAGAACAAGTTTATGGCAGGAGGTGATCGTGACCAAATATGGGGCTGAGTCGAGTTGGGTCCCTAAGCAGGTTAGGATCTCACACGGTATGGGCCTTTGGAAGGGTATCATGGCAACAGCTAGTTCGGTTGTTACGATGTTCAGATTTAGGGCGGGTCAAGGGAATGAAGTGAGATTTTGGAAGGATATTTGGTGCGGCTCTTCTCCGTTGCGATGTGATTTTGGTAATTTATGTTTGCTCGCGAATGACAAGGAGGCAGTAGTAGGCGATTATGTGGAAAGGAGGGGAGAGGAGGTGGTTTGGTGTCCTTTAAGACGGGACTTAAATGATTGGGAGATTGAGAAGTTGTCTCGGTTGTTGGTTCGCTTAAGTACTATATGCTTGAACTCTAAGATTAGGGATTGCAGAATTTGGCCCGGCAGCAAGACCGGGAGGTTCTCAGTTAGATCTCTCTATCAGTCATTGAGCCCAGCACCCTTGAGTTCTTTCCCTCATCGAATAGTGTGGAACCCAGGAATTCCCTCTAAGGTTTCTTTTTTTCTCTAGAATGCAGCTTGGAACAAAATTCTCACTTGTGACCATTTGCAGCATCGAGGGTGGAGAATGGCCAACCGGTGTTTTATGTGTTTAGAAGCAGAAGAGACAGTAGATCATTTGCTCCTCCATTGTCCCTATGTGGCCAAAATCTGGGGTTTCTTCCTGTCATGCTTGGGAATGGTGTGGGTCTTCCCCTCATCATTCCATGACTTCCTAACCAGTTGGTTTAGGCCAAGCAAGGAAAGGGCATGGGAGATCATCTGGGCAGTTCTGCCGGGAGCCATTTCTTGGATGCTTTGGAAGGAAAGGAATCTCAGAGTCTTTGAATATTCTTCAGTCTCTCAGTCCCTTTTGTGTGCTAGGATTCAAGGGATCATGTTGGAGTGGGCGGGTCTGTATGCCGATAGGATTGACCTTTAGGCTTTGTTGGGTTAACTTTGTTGGGGTCGTGGGCCCTAGGCTAGGAGGCGGGTTTCCGGTTGTTTGCTTTGGTGCTTTCGAGTTTATTTTCTTATAAACTCTGTCTATTCGCCTTTGTTTGCCTGTATCCTTGTTTTTTTGCTATATATTTGGTTTGTTACTGATCAAAAAAACATAATTTGATCTTATCTAGTCTACCCCAATATCATGTAAATCCAATCTTCGATTCTAAGATTGTTGATGAGATATACCAATAATAATACGATATGTATCTCATAACATAATTAATATAATACTTTATTTCCCTAAAGCTGCCCCTCATTGGTTGTCCACGGATCCCATTATCAAGAAGTGTATCCACGGCTTCTTGTAACAATTTCTCCTGACACTTTACCGATTCTCCTGACGTAGATCTACTTGTTCATAAGATCCCACTAAGTTTGCCGCAAATAGAGGTCCACCTGTTAATATATATATCAATAAAGGTCCACCTATTAATAGAAGTTGAGAGATGATTGTAGGCAACAAAATTGCCACACCCTAACGGGTCGAGTGCACCAACTTCAATGCATCGGCTTCACACCTAAGTTGGATGGGTGTATTTAGTCTTTGATATATCCACCTTACACCCAATGGTCATATCTCACCCCTCCGTTCTCATTTATTTCATCCTACGGACACCTCACCTTCCCTCTCAAACTTTCGGGTTGTGGCATATTTTTGTCATTTTCCAATTATGAGGAGGTGTATCAAGCATGATACACCCCTCACACACTGACCATTTCCACCCACCCACTTATCCTTGTCATCACCACTATCACTCACCTGTCCTCATTATTCTCTCACTTCTCTTCTCACTTAAGCAAACCACCCTACCTAGTCTAGTCCTCTTCAATCTCATCTCACCCACCATCTATAAGGGGTGTATCATGTTTGATACACCCCATCCCTATACCATCACCTCACCACCCCTTATCCTCTTCCTAACTGTGACGCCCCAAACCCAAGCCTAAGGAATCAAGTTCCGAGACGCGTGCCCGTTCGTCATAATCACGCATGCGGAAGATTTACCCGCAACAATGTAGAAATTTTGAACTTTTCTTATGAACTTACATAAGCAATAACAACTGGTCATCACAATAACCCATCATAAGCAAATGCATTACCTCACTGGCTACAGTAACCTTTACTTTTGGCACCACAACTATGCCGGTACTCTTTCCAAACTCTATCAAGCGTAGCTCCTTGCCAATCGGCAACCGCTTCAGAATCTGAAGACACAAAATTAGAGGAATGAGCTATAAAGCCCAATAAAATCTACAATCCATCTAGGCTATTTTCCACCTAGTAACAATCATCAATAACAATATAATATTACAATTCAGTTCTCATATTATAATAATATATCATATCGTAATCCGCGACCCGAGGTCACCCAGAGCTATTTCACCCTATCCTAAGGTTCCCAACTTCCAATTGCCAAGATCACGCAATCACTGTCCATGATAACAAATTACCGTTCTATTCTCATTATCCATTCCAAAATCCATTATCATCGTACAACTCCATTACCATGACATCCCATACTACCATGATAACTATCGAGATCATCTGGCTTACATCCAATGAAATCGAACCTTAAGTCCTTAGACTTCGTACAATCTTGAGTCCCTAGACTCATCACACAATCCACATATTGTACCATCTCAAGGCATACTTAAGTACAGTGATCCTTATTCATTTAGCTGTCTTGGGACATACCTAAGTACAACGATCCTCATTCCTCAACCTCTATTGGGTCATCCTTTGAATCCATGGGGCCTTTCACCTCAAAGTATCTTGTTTATCGAAACTCAACCTTTTGGGTCATCCTTGAATCAACGAGGCCTTTCACCTCCAGGTATCTTGTTACCCTCAGACCCACCCTATCTTGGGTCATCCTCTGCTGAATTCACAAGGTCTTTCACCACAAGGTACTGTTAGAATATACCGAAGTACAAAGGTCCCACCCCTCAAGCCAACATTCATTTCTCCTGACAAAATTAGAAAGAATCACTGGATAACACTCCACCCACTCCCGACGATTAGTCACGCACCTCGCCAAAGAGGAACCATGAATATTAATCCACCACTCCCGACGATCAGTCACGCACCTCGTCAAAGAGGATCCATGAATATTAATCCACCACTCCCGACGATCAGTCATGCACCTCACCAAAGAGGATTCATGGATATCAATCCACCCACTCCCGACGATCAGTCACGCACCTCGCCAAAGAGGATCCATGAATATTAATCCACCATTCGCAACAATCAGTCACGCACCTCGCCAAAGAGGATCCATGAATATTAATCCACCACTCTCGACGATCAGTCACGCACCTCACCAAAGAGGATCCATGGATATCAATCCACCCACTCCCAACGATCAGTCACGCACCTCATCAAAGAGAATCTCTAGATATTACTCCACACATAACCCGGGCCTTCACCCGATGACTGCCATGAATAACACCTCTGACATATCACACTTTGTCAGGAACAACACCTCTGACATATCACTCTGTCAGGAAGCACCTCTGACATCAAATCTTTGTCATCAAATCTCGTCAAGCACAATACCTCTTACATCAAATTCTGTCAGGCACTGACATCACATCACTTAATCTAACCTCTGTTGGGATGTACCTACCCCTGCAGAACTTCATCCTTCAAGGCAACTATCTTGTACATCACAGTCTCTAGTGGGTGCATACCTACCGACACAGGACAATACTTTCCCAAAGTAACATTATTGAGTTCGTAAACTCAATACATCACTAGATCCGTAGACCCCAATCAAACCTGGGCCTATAGGCCCAATGTCATCCTAACTCTCCCGACTATCAATCACGGAGAAACTCCGACTCTTAAGAGATACTGCTTCTCCAGACCTAATCAAAGAAGGACCACAAACAACATTTCACACATGTTAGGTTTTCTAACCGTAGGAAATCCCAAATTATTCAAGCCTTGCTTGAATAATTGAATCATTTGGACCTCACGCCCGAGGACCAAGTCCAAGGTAATTAGTTCCGGTGTGGAATGTTATCCGGCCGATGAACCTTTTCATCGCCTTACCCATGTTCAAAGATCATCACATCATACCAGTTGTTCCAATAAGGAACATATCCAGGCCAATGGGTCCATCCATTGGCCATTGCCCTACAATCACTCAAACACCATCACATCATACAAGGTTGTTCCAATAGGGAATGTATCCGGGCCAATGGGTCCATCCATCGCCCTACAAACACTCCAGCACCATCACATCATACAAGGTTGTTCTGATAGGAAACGTATCCGAGCCAATGGGTCCATCCATCGCCCTGCACGACACTCAAATCAACTTTTCATCACCCTATAATGACGATCCATCATACCCGGGACCCAATCCGGACTCCCCGAGGGTCCACTCGAAGTCCCTACATCAACACAACCAAAAAACCCCCATTCTGGGCACTGGTGATCGATCGCCAGTGCTAGGCAATCGGTCGCCCAGGCATTTGCATGTCGACGATCGATCGCCCATACGGGGTGATCGATCGTCCACTGCACAATGAGCCTAAATCCAAGATTTTTACACCCTAGACCGAGGCCTACACCCCTCTACTCATTTTCCACACACATCCACTCTTCCATACTTCATCCATGGGGCCTCCGACCCTTTTTCATCCACGCCTAACAAAATCCATATATTCCACATAAAATAATAGCTTAAAAGTATAGAGAATAGAGAAGAGGGAAGGAGTTTTACCTCTTTCACATACTTCGAGACTCCAGGGGAAGAAAAGAACGCTGCCAATGCGCTTAGAATAACGATCAACCCCTAGGTAGAGCGTCTCTCACTCTAACTCGCACTTTCTCTCTCCAACTTTTCCTTTTTCTCTCTCTACACGTCAACCGAGGCACCGGGGAAGAAATCGGACCCCGCCAACGCATCGGGAGCGTCGAAACTATCCCAAGATGGCCTCCCTTTTCTTCTCTCTCTTCTTTCTCTCTCCTCATTTCTCTCTTCTGGAGCAGAGTTTCTCCCCTTTGCAAACCTTGAGAATGAAGAGGGCTGGCCCCTTTTTATAGAGCATGGGTCATGTGCATGGCACATGACCCCTCTTGATGTGACTTGTTGACCGAGTCATCGCTTTGACTATTTGACTCGATTCCTGATTTTGTCGCACTTACGGCCTCCGAAACACTACCACATGAAATCCGATTTTGAAGAAACGGGTAGTCCGACACCTGATGTAAAAATTTCGGGACAAAATTATGAGTTTTGACAGCAAAAAGTAAATCCGGGAGAAAACTGTAAAACCCACTAATTTCCTGGTTTTTGACACAAAACACGCTGCCGTTTCTTCGTCCTCACAGTCGACCGGCAAGCTGTGGTACCAGCCGCACGGAATTTCATATTAGAATCCCCAACAATCATGCAGTCCCAACGGAACTCCGGAAATCTATAATTTTCCAGTTTTCTTGATTTTCTTAAGTATAAGACCCCCACGGTCTCACGAATCGATACAAGACATAACCGGTACGACAAGTGATCGTCTAGATAGTTGACCCGTACATTGTGTACGATTTTAGAGGAAAACCACTGAAGTTTTATCGGTACAATTTAATCCCGAACAAAAACCAACTTTTCACCAATTTAACAAACACTTACTAATTAACCTTAATTAAGGACCCATAAACACATTATTATATTAAAATTCCAGGTCGTTACACTAACCACTCCATTATTTCCTCCCCCACTCTCTCACATCTCTGTGGGAGTGTTCTCACAGAGACCCAAACCTCTCTTATCTTGTTCCCCATTCAACCCCAACTCCCACACGTCTCTCTGTGGGTGTCTCTCACAAGACCCAAATCTCACCCTTTCCTCAAATTTATGATTTATCCCCTCATCCTTATCTCTCCATCAACACCAACGACCTATTGGCCAACCCTCTCACGACCTTGATCAGTTGATCGAAATCAAGGAGAAAAGGCAGCAAATAAAAGGGAGATGTAGCTCAGTTTGGGGGATGGAAGGAAAAAACGGAGACCTCTCACATAGGTCTCTCTCTCCATGCTCTCTTGACTCTTGGTACAATAACCAAAAGCAGGGGATGGCAGCATGCAAAAACAGCAGCCAGAAAAAGGAGCAGATACTGAAGAAGAAAAGGAGCTCGGGTTCTCAACAGCCCCAAAAATGGGTTGTGACAGAGAGACTTCTCACAGAGGTCTCCTTACTCTCTCTTCTCTCTAGGTACAGTCCAAGGGCACCAAACAAAAAAGAGACGAAGCTCTCAGTCTTTCCAAAACAAGGACAACGTGTTGAGAATGTGGTTGTTTGAGAATTGTTTGTAAGGGTATTTCTGTCCATCAATGTTAGGGCTTTATTTCTTACCCTTGTTAGTAAGGGTATTTATGTAACTTGGCTATTTATATATATCAAGAGTAGAGAATGGAGAGATAGTAGATCTCTCACTCTTTCTTCTTCTCTCTTTTCTCTTCTATCCAAAACTCTAACCCTAAATCTTAGATTTCTCATTTCTAAATTGGTATCAAAGCATTTCTTGATCTCTCTACATCTACATCAACAAACAGCAACCAAAGTACAGTTTCTGCTGACGTCATTAGTCGTACGGCTGAAATCAGTCATACGGCAAGAGCCCCCATGTGAGGGATTTTAAGGTATGAATGCATAGATCTTGTTTTTAGGAGTTTTTTGAGCTAATCTACATGTGATTCGGAGAAGTAGAAGTGGTGTTTGCTGGTTTTTTAAGAAAATCTAGAAAAAAACATCTCCTTTACTTGTAATCTTTCTAGAGAGTTCTCAAAACCTGGTTTGAAGAAATGAAGGTGCTGGAATGAGTTTTCCAGCCACCTATGGTCACGGTTTTGCCAAAAAACCTGGTTTTTTTGTTTTTTGCATGTTGAAAAAGTTTGAAAACTCTTGTTTGGAGTTTATATAATACTGGAACAGGTTCCAAAAATGGAAGGGTTTGGCTCTCTTGATTGTTGAGGTTTTGAAAGAAGAGTTGTTTGTGGACTGTGGATTTTTTTGAGTTTCTAAATAGCACCTTGAAAGTATTTAACAAAAGGTATTGGAGACAAGATAGTGTTGACAATGTCGGAAGTGAATCAACCCGAGGAAGGCAACCTAAGTAGTGAATTCTCTCCTACTGGGTTAAGTGGGCATACTACGGATGCTCCAAATCAAGACCCGAGTAATACATTCTCTCCTATTGGGTTCAGTGGGCATAATACAGATGCTCCAAATCAGAAGATCACCACAGTAATGTTGAATGGTCCTAACTACCTTCCATGGTCTCAATCGGCCAGGTTGTACCTTGAAGGAAGACGAAAAATAGGCTACATCACAGGAGACCTATCTCCTCCAGACCAATCCTCTATTGCTTATCAGAAGTGGCGATCTGAGTACTCTACAGTTATCGCATGGCTTCTCCACTCTGTGGTGCTTGAGATAGGGAATGGTTTGTTCTTTCTGAAAACAGCCAAAGACAAATGTGATACTCTAGAGCAATCATATTCCCAAGTGATAAACATAGGCCGTATTTATCAGCTGCATCAGAGTATTTGTCAATTCAAACAGGGTGTGAAACACTGGCAGCTTACTTCTCTCAGTTGAGAAGAATGTGGGACGAGTTAGATCACTATCAAGACCTTCAACTGTCCAATCCCAGTGACTTGGCTAAAGTGAAGAAGATGCTTGAAAGGAACCGTATCTTTGAGTTTTTGGCTGGGTTGAATCCTGAGTACGAATAATCCAAAGTTCAAGTGTTAGGTAGGGAGCCTCTTCCCTCCCTCAACCAAGTATATTCTTATCTGCTTAGTGAAGAAAGTACGAAGAGTGCTATGAGTCCCTCTACTCTGGAAAGGTCCGCCTTAGCCACTATGTCTCAGAGATGTGGTTGGGGTGGTGGTAGAGGCTGCGGTCGAAATGTGGGATTTTCTAGCGATGATAAAGATAAGTTTCTCGTGTGAGCATTGTGGACGTACACATCACACCAGAGAGACTTGTTGGCTTCTTCACGGTCGTCTCCAGAGAGCTCAGGCTGTTGGGCTTCGTGGTGGCCGTTCTACGGGGCGCTTTGGGAGAGGTGGAACCTTTGCTCACTCAGCTACTTCAGTTCGCTCCTCCTTGACTACCTTTGCAAACAGTGATTCTCCCTTCGTTCCTGCTGCTTTGCCTACCTCTTCAAAGAGCTCTACACTATCTCAGTTAGAAGTTGATGCTTTCTCCTTTCCCCCCTCTGCATTTGCCGCCTCATCTTTAGCTTATTCAGGTACCTCGACTTCCGCTCACAGTGTCACCTATTCTACTACTAGTCCTTCCTGGATCATTGATTCAGGATCCACTAATCGCATGACAAGTATGTCCTCACTTTTCTCCACTTACAATATTTGTTCCGGTAAAGATAGAGTTAGGGTGGCTGATGGGACGCACTCTTCCATTTCGGGCAGGGGTAGTATTGTTGCTACTCCTTCTATCCATCTATCTTATGTTTTACATGTCTCCAATTTTGCTACTAATATATCTGTGAGTAATATAACAAAATCTTTGAATTGTAGTGTCACATTCTTTCCCACCCATTGTCTTTTTCAGGATTTGGAAACGAGGAAGACAATTGGTAGTGGACATAAGGAAGGAGGCCTATACCTGCTCGATCCTTTACCGCAATGGCCTCATTAATCGTGTTTTGGCAGTAGCTCGCATGCTACTAATGTGATCAGTGGCATCAACGGCTTGGACACCCTCCTTTTTGTTATTATAAAAATTATTTCCTCAGCTTGTGTTGTCTTCAAATTTTGAGTTGAATTGTGAACCTTGTATTCTTGCAAAAAGTTGTACATCTTCATACTCTTTTCATGGAAATAGAAGTAGTGCACCTTTTGATATCATTCATTCTGAAGTTTGGGGACCTTCTCCCATTGTCTCCTTATTTGGTTACAAATACTTTGTCACTTTTATTGACGATTATTGTCGGGTTACTTGGGTGTATCTTCTTAAAGTTAAGAGTGACGTCTTTTCTACCTTTCAGATTTTCTCTAAAATGGTTAATACCCAGTTTGACACCCCCATCAAAGTCCTTAGATCTGATAATGAGGGGAGTACATGTCTGGTGCCTTTTCTTCTTATTTGTCTGATCATGGCATTGAACATCAAACTTCTTGTGTTCAAACACATGAACAAAATGCGATCGCAGAAAGGAAAAACCAACACTTGCTGGGGATTACTTGACCCCTTCTGTTTACCATGCATGTACCTAACTCATTTTGGTCTAGCGCCCTGCTTACTGCTGCATTCTTACTTATTAGACTTCCCTCACGGCTTTTGGGCTACAAATCCCCTCTCGGGCTCCTTCCTTCCCACACGTCTGCATTTTCTCTCCCGCCCGAAGTCTTTGGGTGTGCTGGTTATGTTCATCATATTCACTGCTCTGACAGGTCCAAACTTGATCCTAAGGCACTCAAGTGCATCTTTCTTGGGTATTCTCCCACTCAAAAAGGATACAAGTGTTATCATCCCCCGACTAGGCAGCGCTTGGTGTCTCTTGATGTCACCTTTTGTGAGACAACCCCCTTTTTCTCGATTCCGAAGACACCTCTTCAGGGGGAGCTTCTTGATGAAGAGTTGTCTTCCTCAGTACCTCTTCCCATTCTTGATTCTGAGCATAATTGTGAGGGTGACAAAGCTAAGAGTCATTCAAGCAATGATGCTGATCTGCTAGTTTATTCGGGACGACGACAAAAAGATCCTCAACCTCCTTGCCAAGAAGTCTCCTCGAATCCACCTGTTCCAGGTAATATTGAACCTCCTTCTATTTCCCCTGTTGTTGATAATATGCATCTTCCTATTGCTCTGAAGAAAGGAACTCGTTAATGTACTTAACATCTTATTTCTCACTTTGTCACCTATGACTCTGTATCTCCTTCATATCGTGCTTTTGTCTCGTCTTTGTCCTCTGTTTTTATTCCTTGCAGCATTTAGAAAGCCTTATCTGATCCAAAATGGAAGAAAGCAATATATGAAGAGATGTAGGCTCTAGACAAAAATAACACATGGGATCCAATTAACCTTCCAAGAGGCAAAGAGTCAGTGGGATGTAAGTGGGTATTTACTGTGAAATACCAGTCATATGGATCTGTAGAGAGGTACAAAGTCAGGCTTGTGGCAAAGGGCTACACCCAAATTTATGGGGTTGACTACTAGGAGACATTTGCTCCAGTTGCCAAGATGAACTCTATCAAAGTTCTCATCTCCCTTGTCGTCAATCAAGGGTAGACCATGCAACAACTTGATGTAAAAAATGTGTTTCTTCATGGTGAGCTAGAGGAAGAAGTGTATATGCAGACTCCACCAGGGGTCAACTTCCCTTCCGCCAAAGTCAAGGTTTGCAGGTTAAAGTAAGCTCTATATGGACTGAAACAGTCTCCAAGGGCTTGGTTCGATAAGTTCAGAAGAGCGATGATTGTTTTTGGGTATAGACAAAGTCAGGCTGATCACACTCTATTCATTAAGCATGGTAAAGGGAAAGTGTCTACCTTAATTGTCTATGTTGATGATATTGTTGTGACTTGTGACGAGTAATGATCAAGACGAGATTATCAAGTTGAAAAACCACCTAGCAAAAGAAATTGAGATTAAAGATTTGGGGGACTTGAAATATTTCATGGGGATTGAAGTTGCTAGATCAAAGAAAGGTGTCTACCTGTCTCAGAGGAAATATGTCCTAGACTTGTGAAAGAAACAGGAATGATGGGGTGCAAACCCAGCGCTACTCCTATTGAACCAAACCACAGGCTGGGGGACAACAGTGAGGATTCCTTAGTTGATACGGGGAGATATCAAAGATTAGTTGGCAGACTTATCTATCTCTCCCTCACTCGTCCAAACATAGCCTATGCAGTGAGTGTGGTCAATCAATATATGCATGCTCCGAGGTCTTCTCACTTGGAAGCAGTTTATAGGATCCTCAGATACCTAAAGACCTCTCCAAGTAAAGGTCTCCTATTTGCGTGTCATGACCATATGAGGATAGAAGCATACACAGATGTTGATTGGGCAGGGTCAATGTCTGATAGAAGATCTACTTCAGGATATTACACATTTATGGGTGGAAATCTTGTTTCTTGGAGAAGAAAGAAACAAGTTGTTGTCGCCAGATCTTGTGCAGAGGCAGAATTCAGAGCAATGGCCCATGGTGTGTGTGAACTCGTATGGCTGGAGATTATATTGGGAGAACTTGGTCTTTCTCCTCAGAGACCTATGAGGTTGTACGGTGAAAACACGGCAGCCAATAGCATCGCACACAATCCTGGGCAAGACTACCGAAACAAGCATATTGAGGTGGATAGACATTTCATTAAGGAAAAGCTTAACTCAGGAATCATTTACAATCCCTTTTTGAAGACTGGAGACTAGTTAGCTGACATTCTAACCAAAGGAGTAGGGAGCCCTCAGTTTTATACCATCACATGCAAGCTGGGCATGCTTGACATTTTCACACCAGCTTGAGGGGGAGTGTCGAGAATGTGGTTGTTTGGGAATTGTTTGAAAGGGTATTTCTATCCATCCATGTTAGGCCTTTATTTCTTACCCTTGTTAGGGTATTTATGTAACTTGGTTATTTATATATATCAAGAGTAGAGAATGGAGAGATAGACGATCTCTCATTCTTTCTTCTTCTCTCTTTTCTCTCTTTTCTCTTCTATCCAAAACCCTACCCTAAATCTTAGATTTCTCATTTCTAACACAACATTCCCCCACCTCTCTACCTCCTTTCTCTCCTATAAAAGGATAGAGGGGTGAAGCTTAGCACTCATCAGAGCAATCCATTGATAGCATGGACTGCCTATCATAGTAAAGGAGGAGAAGCAACCAAAAGAAATGTTTTTTGGTTCTCTCGTATAGAGGATAACAACAGTGACAGCCTCCTCAACAATGATGGTTAAAGCGTTCTCTCATATAGTGGAGAATGCAAACAATAGCAACCACAATCTGGGCAGATGAAGATGATAACAATAACCAAAATGAGACAGCAAAAGCAAGAAACACAGCAATGCTCTCGGTTAGCCACGACAGAAGAAGAGATTAGAGAGATCTCCAATAGAGATCTCTCTCTCCAATGGTGTGAAAGTTTTTTTCTCTAAATCAAATCAAATGAACCTCTCACAGTGGGTCCTCTTCCTCAAATACACTGGCAGCAGTCTCCTGATATTTGGAGTCGATCTGCTAGTCGGATGCTCAAAGAGGGTGTCGTTGTCCACAAGGTGGGCAGATTTCACTCCATCAACAGAAGGGAACCATTCACAGCGGGTTCTCTCCCACTACCTTACAAGGGTTCTCTTCGGATAACATGGTAAAAACCCAATAGCTCGGGACCGACCTTCAGGCTAGATCGTACAATCGCATGCCTTCAGGCTAGACCACACATAATCGCACCCTCTAGAAGGGACCCATTCAGTGGGCCAGACCCTTCGATCGGACGTTAGGGCTCACTGGTTATGAGGGTCCATGATCCAAGTTGGTTGTGGGAACTCCCCCTTTTTGAAAATTCACCAAAGGGGGGAGTGTTGCTCAATTTGCTGTAGAATATAATGGATAGGCTCATGGGTCACTCCAGATGTAATTGACCCTATGGGTCACCCCAGAAGCAACCGACCCTGTGGGTCGCTGCAAATGCAACAAACCCAATCGGTCACTCCAGAAGAACCTAACCCTACGGTTGCTCCAGAAGCAACCGACACTACAGGTCGCTCCAAATGCAACTAACTCTATGGGTTAATCCAGAAGCAATTGACCCTATGGGTCACTCCAAAAGCAGCTAACCCTATGGGTTGCCCCAAATGCAACTGACCCTACAGGTCGCTCCATAAGCAAATTAACCCTACAGGTTACCCCATATGCAATTGACCCAACGAGTCGCTCCACCAACAAAGACCTCAATAAAGCACTTGTAAGTAAGCCCAAATGGGGTTTAGGCACTCCCTTGAATAAAATTATATATTTTATTCATATTATTTTCTTCTCTAGCTCTTCTTCTTAATTAATGGTTTTTTCCCAAACCTGGGAAGGTAATTAACAACCTGGGTTTACCCAAATTGAAAGATAGTCCCCAACAAAATAATAAACTCCACACTACAAATGGGGTAATTTGACAAAACCTAAGGTCTCATCTCTTGAGACCGCTCGAAATTTGTGTGTTACAAACTTACAATGATTAGCGGCTTAGTGTTGATTAATTAACAACAAAATAAGAAACGCTGTCAATGCGCTCAGAATAACGATCAACCCTTAGGTAGAGTGTCTCTCACTCTAACTCGCACTTTCTCTCTCTAACTTTTCCTTTTTCTCTCTACACGTCAACCGAAGCACCGGGGAAGAAATCGGATGCCACCAACGCATCGGGAGCATCGAACTATCCCAAGATGGCCTCCCTTTTCTTCCCTCTCTTCTTTCTCTCTCCACATTTCTCTCTTACCACTTTCTCTCTTCTGGAGCAGAGCTTCTCCCCTTTGCAAATCGTGAGAATGAAGAGGGCTGGCCCCCTTTTTATAGACCATGGGTCATGTGCATGGCACATGACCCCTCTTGATGTGACTCATTGACCGAGTCAACGCTTTGACTATTTGACTCGATCCCTGATTTTGTCGCACTTACGGCCTCCGAAACACTACCACATGAAATTAGATTTTGACGAAACTTTAGGTGACCAAACTTAGGGTAGTTCGACACCTGCTGTAAAAATTTTGGGGCAAAATTCTGAGTTGACAACAAAAGGTAAATCCGGGAGAAAACTGCAAAACCCACTAATTTCCTGGTTTTTGACCCAAAACACGCTGCCATTTCTTCGTTTGAGATGATTAACTGCCAAAACGATAGACAGTCGTCCTCACGATCGACCAGCAAGCTGTGGTACCAGCCGCACGGAATTCTATTAGAATCCCCAACAACCATGCAGTCCCAACGGAACTCCGGAAATCTATAATTTCCTGTTTTCTTGATTTTCTTAAGTATAAGACCCCCGCGGTCTCACGAATCGATACAAGACGTAACCGGTACGATAAGCGATCGTCTAGATAGATGAGCCGTACATTGTGTACGATTTTCGAGGAAAACCAATGAAGTTTTATCGGTACAATCCAATCCCAAACAAAAACCCACTTTTCACCAATTTAACAAACACTTACTAATTAACCTCAATTAAGGACCCATAAACACATAATTTTATTATATTAAAATTCCGGGTCGTTACATTAACCACTCCGTTATTTCCTCCCCCACTCTCTCACATCTCTGTGGGAGTGTTCTCACAGAGACCCAAACCTCTCTTATCTTGTTCCCCATTCAACCCCAACTCCCACACGTCTCTCTGTGGGTGTCTCTCACAAGACCCAAATCTCACCCTTTCCTCTAATTTATGATTTATCCCCTCATCCTTGTCTTTCCATCAACACCAACGATCTATTGACCAACCCTCTCACGACCTTGATTAGTTGATCGAAATCAAGGAGAAAAGGCAGCAAATAAAATGGAGATGGAGCTCGGTTTGGGGGGATGGAAGGAAAAAATGGAGACCTCTCACATAGGTCTCTCTCTACATGCTCTCTTGACTCTTGGTACAATAACCAAAAGCATGGGATGGCAGCATGCAAAAACAGCAGCCAGAATAAGGAGCAGATACCGAAGAAGAAAAGGACCTCGGGTTCTCAACAGCCCCAAAAATGGGTTGGGATAGAGAGACCTCTCACAGAGGTCTCCTTACTCTCTCTTCTCTCTAGGTACAATCCAAGGGCACCAAACAACAAAGAGACGAAGCTCTCAGTCTTTCCAAAACAAGGACAACGTGTTGAGAATGTGGTAGTTTGGGAATTGTTTGTAAGGGTATTTCTGTCCATCAATGTTAGGGCTTTATTTCTTACCCTTGTTAGTAGGGGTATTTATGTAACTTGGCTATTTATATATATCAAGAGTAGAGAATGGAGAGATACTAGATCTCTCACTCTTTCTTCTTCTCTCTTTTCTCTTCTATCCAAAACTCTAACCCTAAATCTTAGATTTCTCATTTCTAAATTGGTATCAAAGCATTTCTTGATCCCTCTACATCTACATCAACAAACAGCAACCAAAGTACAGTTTCTGCTGACGTCATTAGTCGTACGGCTGAAATTAGTCGTACGGCAAGAGCCCCCATGTGAGGGATTTTAAGGTCTGAATGCATAGATCTTGTTTTTAGGACTTTTTTGAGCTAATCTACATGTGATTTGGAGAAGTAGAAGTGGTGTTTGCTGGTTTTTTAAGAAAAATCCAGAAAAAAACATCTCCTTTACTTGTAATCTTTCTAGAGAGTTCTCAAAACCTGGTTTGAAGAAATGAAGGTGCTGGAATGAGTTTTCCAGCCACCTATGGTCACGGTTTTGCCAGAAAACCTGGTTTTTTTTGTTTTTTGCATGTTGAAAAAGTTTGAAAACTCTTGTTTGGAGTTTATATAATGCTGGAACAGGTTCCAAAAATGGAAGGGTTTGGCTCTCTTGATTGTTGAGGTGTTGAAAGAAGAGTTGTTTGTGGACTGTGGATTTTTTTGAGTTTCTGAATAGCACCTTGAAAGTATTTAACAAAAGGTATTGGAGACAAGATAGTGTTGACAATGTCGGAAGTGAATCAACCCGAGGAAGGCAACCCAAGTAGTGAATTCTCTCCTACTGGGTTAAGTGGGCATACTACGGATGCTCCAAATCAAGACCGAGTAGTACATTCTCTCCTACTGGGTTCAGTGGGCATAATACAGATGCTCCAAATCAGAAGATCACCATAGTAATGTTGAATGGTCCTAACTACCTTCCATGGTCTCAATCGGCCAGGTTGTACCTTGAAGGAAGACGAAAAATAGGCTACATCACAGGAGACCTATCTCCTCCAGACCAATCCTCTATTGCTCATCAGAAGTGGCGATCTGAGTACTCTACAGTTATTACATTGCTTCTCCACTATGTGGTGCCTGAGATAGGGAATGGTTTGTTCTTTCTGAAAACAGCCAAAGACATATGGGATACTCTAGAGCAATCATTTTCCCAAGTGATAAACATAGGCCGTATTTATCAGCTGCATCAGAGTATTTGTCAATTCAAACAGGGTGCGAAACACTGGCAGCTTACTTCTCTCAATTGAGAAGAATGTGGGACGAGTTAGATCACTATCTAGACCTTCAACTGTCCAATCCCAGTGACTTGGCTAAAGTGAAGAAGATGCTTGAAAGGAACCGTATCTTTGAGTTTTTGGCTAGGTTGAATCCTGAGTACGAATAATCCAGAGTTCAAGTGTTAGGTAGGGAGCCTCTTCCCTCCCTCAACCAAGTATATTCCTATCTGCTTAGTGAAGAAAGTACGAGGAGTGCTATGAGTCTCTCTACTCTGGAAAGGTCCGCCTTAGCCACTATGTCTCAGAGATGTGGTTGGGGTGGTGGTAGAGGCTGCGGTCGAAATGTGGGATTTTCTGGCGATGATAATGATAAGCTCACGTGTGAGCATTGTGGATGTACACGTCACACCAGAGAGACTTGTTGGCTTCTTCACGGTGGTCCCCAGAGAGCTTAGACTGTTGGGCTTTGTGGTTGCCGTTCTACGGGACGCTTTGGGAAAGGAGGTGGAACCTTTGCTCACTCAGCTACTTCAGTTCGCTCCTCCTGGACTACCTTTACAGACAGTGATTCTCCCTTCGTTCCTGCTGCTTTGCCTACCTCTTCAGAGAGCTCTACACTATCTCAGTTAGAAGTTGATGTTTTCGCCTTTTTTGTCTCAGTTGGAGCCCCCCCCCCCCCCCCTCTACATCTGCTGCTTCATCTTTAGCTTATTCAGGTACCTCGGCTTCCGCTCATAGTGTCACCTATTCTACTACTAGTCCTTCCTAGATCATTGATTCAGGAGCCACTGATCGCATGACAGGTATGTCCTCACTTTTCTCCACTTACAATATTTGTTCCCGTAAAGATAGAGTTAGGGTGGCTGATGGGACGCACTCTTCCATTTCGTGCAGGGGTAGTATTGTTGCTACTCCTTCTATCCATCTATCTTATGTTTTACATGTCTCCAATTTTGCTGCTAATATATCTGTGAGTAATATTACAAAATTTTTGAATTGTAGTGTCACATTCTTTCCCACCCATTCTCTTTTTCAGGATTTGGAAACGAGGAAGACAATTGGTAGTGGACATAAGGAAGGAGGCCTATACCTGCTCGATCCTCTACCGCAATGGCCTCATCAATCGTGTTTTGGCAGTAGCTCGCATGCTACTAATGTGATCAGTGGCATCAATGGCTTGGACACCCTCCTTTTTGTTATTATAAAAATTATTTCCTCAGCTTGTGTTGTCTTCAAATTTTGAGTTGAATTGTGAACCTTGTGTTCTTGCAAAAAGTTGTAGATCTTCATACTCTTTTCATGGAAATAGAAGTAGTGCCCCTTTTGATATCATAAATCTTGAAGTTTGGGGACCTTCTCCCATTGTCTCCTTATTTGGTTACAAATACTTTGTCACTTTTTTTGACGATTATTCTCGGGTTACTTGGGTGTATCTTCTTAAAGTTAAGAGTGACATCTTTTCTGCCTTTCAACCACAATTTGGGCAGATGAAGATGATAACAATAACCAAAACGAGACAGCAAAAGCAAGAAACACAGCAATGCTCTCGGTTAGCCACAAGAGAAGAAGAGATTAAAGAGATCTCCAATAGCGATCTCTCTCTCCAATGGTGTGAAAGTTTTTTTATCTAAATCAAATCAAATGAACCTCTCACAGCGGGTCCTCTTCCTCAAATACACATGGCAGCAGTCTCCTGATATTTGGAGCCGATCTGCTTGTCGGATCCTCAAAGAGGGTGTCGTTGTCCACAAGGTGGGCAGATTTCACTCCATCAACATAAGGGAACCATTCACAACGGGTTCTCTCCCACTACCTTACAAGGGTTCTCTTCGAATAACGTGGCAAAAACCCAATAGCTCGAGACCGACCTTCAGGCTAGATCGTACAATCACATGCCTTCAGGTTAGACCACACATAATCGCACCCTCTAGAAGGGACCCATTCAGTGGGCTAAACCCTTCGATCGGGCCTTAGGGCTCACTGGTTATGAGGGTCCATAATCCAAGTTGGTTGTGGGAACTCCCCCATTTTGAAAATTCACCAAAAGGGGGGAGGTGTTGCCCAATTTGCTGTAGAATATAATGGATAGGCTCATGGGTCACTCCAGATGTAATTGATCCTATGGGTCACCCCAGAAGCAACCGGCCCTGTGGGTCGCTGCATATGCAACAAACCCAATCGGTCACTCCAGAAGCAACTGACCCTACGGTCGCTCCAGAAGCAATCGACACTACGAGTCACTCCAAATGCAACTAACTCTATGGGTTAATCTAGAAGCAATTTACCCTATGGGTCACTCCAGAAGCAGCTGACCCTATGGGTTGCCCCAAAAGCAACTGACCCTACAGGTCGCCCCATAAGCAAATTGACCCTACAGGTTACCCCATATGCAATTGACCCTACAGGTCGCTCCAACAACAAAGACCTCAATAAAGCACTTGTAAGTAAGCCCAAATGGGGTTTGGGCACTCCCTTGAATAAAATTATATATTTTATTCATATTATTTCTTCTCTAGCTCTTCTTCTTAATTAATGGTTTTTTCCCAAACCTGGGAAGGTAATCAACAACCTGGGTTTACCCAAATTGAAAGATAGTCCCCAACAAAATAATAAACTCCACACTACAAATGGGGTAATTTGACAAAACCTAAGGTCTCATCTCTTGAGACCGCTCGAAATTTGTGTGTTACAAACTTACAATGATTAGCGGCTTAGTGTTGATTAAGGCACGGCGTTCGATAAATTTGGTGGCCTACTAATGAATCTATTGCTACTTCTTGAAGTGGTCATATGGAGATGAGGTACCAAGAGAGAAGGTCACTATGGCCTAAACGTAGGCCTCTATGGGCCTACAAATGATCCTTTACAGTCTTAACCTCTATAGGCCTCTGAAGATAGCCTCTAAAGGCTTAAAGTGGGCTTCTATGGGCAGAGAGAGTGAGCCTCAAAGAGCTTGATAACAGTTCCTTCAAAAGTCTTGGGAAGGGGCCGCCTCATTAGGCCAAGAAAAATAGCCTTGATGGGCTTAATATGGGCCTCTATGGGCTGAGAGCGTCAGCCTCTATGGGCCTCCTACAACCAATATGGGCTTATGGTGGGCCTCTATGGGCTACAGCTACGCTAATGGGACTGAATTCAACTTCAGCTGGGGCTTATGTATAGCCCACGAGCATGACAAGCTTTTTTTGCTCTTCTTCCATACAAACTAAATGAGAGAGGGATTAACCCTAAGGAAAGAGAATGGTGGTGAATGAATGGAAGCAAATCGATGGCAATGAAGTAGCATAGGCAATGCTAGGGAATGAAGAGTAACACAGCAACGGCTCGGGTAGGTGCATAAGCTCAAATCAAATCCACCTCTAGATGCACCACCCATTGGGACCAATGGCATGCGCCTCCTACTTGGTCCAATGGTTTGCACCACCTATTGGATCCCATAGTGTGTGCCATCCATTTGATCTAATTGTGTGCACTTACAATTTGACCCAATGGCACGCGCCACCCATTTGATCCAATGGAAAGCACTGCCCATGCGCTGCCCATCTCATCCATCTCATTCAATGGGATGAACCACCCATTTTGATCAATGGAATGCGCTGCTCAATTTAACCAACAGGGCGCAGGCTTCTAGAAGAATCTACCAAATACCAATGGGGGCATTTGGATTGGATTTTATTAGCCAAAAATCAATTCTGATCAAATTGATTATGTAGAAATTAACGGTCAAATAATAGTGTTTTGTCGCCCCACCATTAAGCCTATGCATAAACTAATCTGAGGGTTATGATTCAATGAATTTCATTTTTAAAAAATCTCAAAAACAGAGAGAGAGAGAATCTATGTTGCATTTCATGAAGCTTCACCCACCAAAACTAACAAAATCCCACAAGAAGTGGAGCTAAACATAGAGAATGAGAAAGACCTCGTAATGGAAATGGAGAGGAGGAACGCTTGAAGGAGGAAAGGCAGTTGAGACGCCGTCCAAAGATAGCGGTCCTCCGGCAGGCGACGGCGACGGCGGCAGCAGAGGTAGTTGAAGTGGTGGTAGTTAGAGCACAAGTCATCTCTCCCCATTCTGCTACCATTTGGCCAAAACTCAGCCTCTTTTAAATTTCCCAATTTCCGCTCTTTTTATGCTTCTGTTTTTGTGGCTCTCCCTCTCGGATAAGGTGATATGGATGGGGTGGGTGGCCTTGTGAGATCGAATCACAGCCAATCAGCGATTGAACTAAGCACCCACAGGTCAACACGTGTCCTTATACCATGGTCAAGATTCACTTAACAATCTAACCTTGGTTTTTAGAAATTTTTTTTTTTTATTTTAATTAACTCTAAGGGTTAAAATTTCTTAACTCAAAGGTTAAATTTTTTCTAATACCAAGGTTAGACTGTTGAGCCCTAAGAGGTAGGAAATCTCAACCATGGTTAATAGGAGTTTAAAAGGACATGTGTCGACCTTTGGGTGTGATTGAACTATCCCTGAGTTCAATTGTGATTAACTGTGATTCGAACTGGCATTGATGGTATGGCCTTCGTTGTAGGTAGAGGTGTATCCGAACCAAGCTAGCTCGAAGTTCGGCTCGGCTTGGCCCGAAAAAGTTCGGCTTGCGTTTGAAAAATAGGCTTGATTGAGCCAAGCTGAGCTATTTTTTGAGTTTGAAAATGTATTCAAGCCGAGCTTGAGCCAAGGCCTGTTTGATTCGACTCAACTCGAAGCTTGACCCAATTGAGGCTCAGTTCGGCACGAGCTCGGCTCGCTTTAATATTATATAAAAAAATAATATTATATATAGAAGTAACATAATTATTATTATTATATATAATATATAATATTATATATTTATATACATAATAAAAATATTATTATTTTTATTTAAAAATTATTTTCTAATAATTCAATCTGAGCTCAAGCTATGTCGAGCTCAAATCAATTCAAGCCCGAGCCTAATTAAGCAGGTTCAAGCTGAGCTCGAACATAGATGAAAAAATTTCAAACCGAACCGAGCTCAAGCATAGATGAAAAATTTTCAAACCAAGTCAAGCAGAGCCAAGCCTAACTCAGCTCGACTCGGATAAACCCCTAGTTGTAGGGTTGTCAATGAGTAGTAGGGTAAGGATTAGTGTTGCAAATGGATCCGGATATTATCGGATCATTTTTTAATCCGTTTCTGAATGGATCGAATTGGAATAATAAAACGATATTTGTTTAATACTCGAAGCGGATATGAATAGTAGTGTATCCGCTCCGCTAAATATCTGACTCATTCCTATTATATGGATATATATATATATATATATATATATATATAGATATGAGAAATGATTGTTTCCGTGTGCAAGTTCTGGGGGCCAGAACGCAGGCGCGTTTATGGGATGTCATGTGCCTTTTTAAAAATATCCACTAATTGTACCTCTTTTAATACCCACTAACTGTGGTTAAGATTCATTCACCATTAGGGTTCATCCATCTTACCTTAGTTTTTAGATAATCAATTCACTTTCTTCGGATATCTATTCGAATAATTATTTGAGTTAACGAATTCAGATTGGAATCGGTATCCATTGACACTCCTATTTATTGGTTTACAGTGTTACCAAATGCTACCTTCTCATTGATGAAAACAATTATTGACAAGGATCTAATTGCAATTGAACTCCGGAGATTCGTACTCACAAAGCCCCTTTAACTACCCTTTTAACTCTAGTTAAGAGGTTTCAATCCTTAGTGTTAATATGTTTTTAATCCGGGGTTCTACAAGTACATACCATAACATATATTAGAGCACCAACTGCGTTAGCATATGGAATTTGAGCCATATACTCATGCTCCTCATTTATACTCGGAGACCTCAAAGCGCTAAGTTTAAAATGAAGGGCCAAAGGTGTACTTACAAGTTTTGTTTTTTCGTCCATACCAAATCGTTGTAGCACTTTCTTCAAATACTGTGTTTGTGACAAACTTTTCCCTTCATTTTGTCCCTTTTAATCTCCTTACCTAATATTTTCTTAGCTTCTCCAAGGTCCTTCACTTCAAATTCAATCCTCAACTGAGACTTCAACCTGTCTATCTCCGCCTTGCTCTTAGATGCAATGAGCATGTCATCTACATATAAGAGTAAATATATGAAGGAACCATCAAGAAGCTTCCGAAAATACACACAATGGTCGAATTGACTTTTTGTGTACTTTTGCTCCATCATAAAACGATAAAATCGCTTGTACCACTGTCTTGGAGACTGTTTCAAACCATACAACAACTTTCTCAGTTTGCAAGCTCAATTCTCTTTACCAGTCACCTTGTACCCATCTGGTTGAGACATGTATAATTTCTCCTCCAAATCACTATATAAGAAGGCAGTTTTGACATCAAGTTGTGCTAACTCGAGATCAAACTGAGTAACCAAAGATAGCAAAATTCGAATAGAAGAATGCTTAACGACGGGAGAAAAAACTTCATTGTAATCCATCCCTTCCTTCTGTGCATAACTTTTGCCACCAAACTAGTCTTGAATCTCACACTGTCATTTCCTGAAGAACCTTCCTTCTTTGTATATACCCACTTGCAACCAATTGCTTTCTTTCCCTTTAGAAGCTGTACTAACTCACATGTCTGATTTTTGTAAAGTGACTCTATCTCCTCATTGATTCCCTTCTTCCACTCTACATTTTCTGAATTTTTCAAGGCTTTTATGTAAGTTAGTGGAACATCATCATCAACTACTGGAGGTACATAAGCCACCAAGTTAGCAAATCTTACAGATTTTCGAGCTTCTCTTCTAGGTCTACTGGCTGCAATAGAATCTGATTGTTGTGGGGTTACATGAACTGAAGCTTTTTCTTCAACTGAACCTGAGTCATCACCACCTGAATCTCTTATGGGACAATTGACTGTATGAACAATCTTCATTGGAACCACTGGAGCCTCAAACTCCACTTGCTTCGAAATCTCATTTTTTATACTCTCCTTCTGAGAATCCTTCTGCTTCATTTGATTTACCATCTCAGACTCCACAAAAGTCACATCCCTCTTTAAAACAAATTTCTTTTCATTTGGACACCAAAGTTTGTATCCCTTCACACTTGTGCTAAAGCCCAAAAATATAGTTTTCTTGGCTTTAGGGTCCAGCTTAGTTTATTTGACACGAAAATAAGCATGACAATGGAAGAGTCTTTTCTTCAAAGTCTATATCCCTTCTCACTTCAAGATTTTGCAAATAAGCAAGAATTTTATTATAACTATTCAAATGCTCAGTGATAGTAGTACCTGGTTTATACCCAAAACGGAAGAGTCTTTTCATCAAATAGAGTCAGTTTTCAATGCTCTTGGTCATATACTTGTTCTCCAATTTCTTCCATAACTTCTTAGCCGAAGTTTCTTTCATCACAAAATATTTTTGATCTTTAGCGAGACAAAGCTTGATGGTGCCGTAAGCCTAGCGATTTGTTTTATTCAAATCCTTCTCTTCTATATTGTCGGGTTTATCTTCCAGAGCAATATCCAACTCTTGTTGGATTAGAACATCCAAAACTTCGCATTGCCACATGCCAAAGTTATTTCTTCCATCAAATTTCTCAACTTCAAATTTTGCATTCGAAACCATAGTTCTAGCCACCAATGCGGGTCTTGAAGAAGAACCCTCAGCAACTGCTTCGCTCGTTTCCACCATTAATCCAATCCGCATAAATCAATCAATACCGAGGTTAAAACCTGGGTGCTCTGATACCAATTTGTTGTGTGAAAGCGTGCAAATCAAAATGAAACGAATCCAACTCCAAATGCGCCCTTAGGCGCCATGCACCTGAAGGTGCTCAAACCTGAGAGATATTGATCAAGTCCAAACAGTTTTGACAAATTTCGACAAAACTCCGGCCGTTATGTAAAGATTTCCTTGATATCTGGCAAAATAGGGAAGGGCTACGACGATTTCCGATGACCTGTAATTGTAAATTAAGGTAGATCCAATTGTGATGCAAATAAGGCAGCTTTAGTTCAATAGAACGGTAATCACATGTATGGCTTGGGGCTACAGATATGATTTCTTCATCCAAAACTTAGGTCTTAAAGAATTAACGGGAAGAAAGGAAATTTGATTTGTTCATTCAGATTTAATGTTGCCTCCACAAAGGATTACAAGATGGCATAACATTTAAAGACTAGCATATGTGGGATTAAGTCTGAACTTAGGATGCTTAATATAATCGTCATATGAAGTACAAAAATTACAAATTCTTGGCAGTGTTTTTGGCCATGACCAAAACAGAGCTTGTGGTTATTCTTTAATTAAATTTTAAATAAGTCTTTAATGACTAATTACTATCTTAATGACTAATTACTATCTGAAAGCATTTTTTATATCTAATATGTAGTTGGTTTAAGAGTTCCTGAATCTAATAGAAATTAGAAATACGGTAATAAGTGCTTGGACGTGAGCAGTAGAGTTTGCGCAACTCCTAAGATTATAGAGAAGAATCAATGGAAGTTCATGAAAGCTGAGAGGCATATTCTAACAAAAGTAAATCTCCCCTTCATTGTGCAGCTCAGATACTCATTTCAAACCAAATATCTACTCTACATTGTGCTGGAATTTGTAAATGGGTTCATCTTCACCACCATGGCCTTTTCAGAGAGGATCTTGCAGGCATATATACTGCTGAGATTGTTTCTGCTGCTTCTCACCTCCATGCTAATGACATCATGCATAGCGATCTCAAGCCCGATAATATCATTCTTGACGTAGATGGTCATGCCATGTTTACTGATTTTGGCTTCGCTAAGCAATTCGCAAATGATACAAGATCCAAAACCATGTGTGGAACAATTGAATATATGTCGCCCCAAGTTTTTCTCGGTAAGGGCTATGACGAGGCTACAGATTGGTGGAGTGTGGAAATTATGCTGTTTGAGATGCTTACCAGGCATCTTCCTTTCATTGGTTGCAACAGACAGAAGATCCAGCAGAAGATAATAATTGAGAAGGCTAAGCTTCCAGCATTCTTACAAGGGAAGCACATTCCCTCTTGAAAGGGCTACTGCAGAAGGAATCTAGCAAGCGTCTTGGTAGCGAGGAGATAAAGTGTCACGAGTGGTTCAGGCCGATCAACAGGAAGAAATTTGAGGCCTGAGAAATCAAGCCAAGCTTTTGTCCTTAAGTCACTGAAAACAGTGCATTGCTAATTTTGAAGGGTGCTGGACCAACATGCTACTGTTGGATTCTCCTGTTGGAAGCCCAAAAGCCAATGACAGACCCTTCAAGGGGTTCAATCACATGCATCCGGATCATCCAGATAACTGATCGAAGCCATTTCCGTGTATGAGGAGTGCTAGCCCTACTCTCGATCGGACTTTTTCTACTCTCAGCCTAAGTCAACCAAGTCTCCCAATTTCTTAAAAAGTGTTGTGCTTTAAGCCTTTAACATTAAAAAGTGCTTTAACAGATTACTTTGTCTTTGCTAGTAAATCACTTAACCTTTTGCATTTGCAGTGGTTATTACCCATGTTTCCTGCTAAAACATTCAACTAAGTTACTCATGTTATTCTTTTTTCTTCCTTTTTATTTCTTTCCTTTTGTTGTAAACAGAAAGATGGGATGCTCAAACTTCTCATGTTCTTTACCTGCAGCATTGTAGGAAGCCCTCTAATATGTGCAACGAGGTCGGAGCATGACTGCTATAGAATAATGCCGATGCCACTTTCTTTCCCTTTAAGTAGTTCAGAGAGTACAATTTTAAAATTTGCCTACCATTAGAAGTTACTTTTAACTATTTCCAAACGTTTGGGTGGTTCTTCATGGATGGGCTCTGGAATCAAATCCATCATTAGTTATAACTACTCTTGTAAGACTTGATGTCCTCTGTGCTTAAATTTATTTTGCTTCTTCTCAAATAGAATTCTTTGCTTTTCACTTCATGATTTATTGGGCATCTTTGGAGTTTTAATACATGTCATCACCAATTTTCAGTACTTGAATTCCCTTTAATACATTTCGAGCACTACAAAATTAAGGGTTTTTAGCGGGGGGGACCTTTAGCATAACTACCTCTGAAATGTACATGTAGCCTAGATTCTTTATAACTGCCACTACATGTCTTCATAGCGCAATATATACCAGCTGGAATTTATATGAAACTGCAGCTAAAACATGTTCCCACCAAAATATTAGTGGTGGCTTTGATAAACTGCCGCTGAAACATATTTCCCACCAGACTATTAGCTGTGGTTTTGTATAACCAACACTAAAAATCAAGGGGTTCACTTATGTGCATCCGGAGCATCTAGATAACCGATCAAACTTCAAAGCCAATTCAGCATATATAGCTCAACTTACATGTGCTAATTTTAAACTCTCTCAATGTAAATATTACAGTTCAATGCATATTTCTCTAAATTCCTCGTCACACTGCCAATTCTTATGTGATTTAGTAAATTAAGTGTCAAAAGTAAAGTTAACTTCTGCTAAGTTTCACGGAGAATGTGGCAAAATAGGAACAATGTAGATCGAATTGGAATGCAAATAATGTATCTTTGGTTCAATACACCTGTAATCGCATGGATGGCTTGGGGCTGCAGATATGAATTCTTCATCCAAAACTTTGGTCTTAAAGAATTAAAGGGAAGAATGCAAATTTAATTTGTACATTCAGATTTAATGTTTTGCTGAATTAAAGGGTAGAGAAGTGCATAGAGGCTTATACTTTCGATTACAAAATAGCATAACATTTCAAGACTAGTATATGTGGGATCAAGTCTAAACTTACATATGGTCGATCCGACAGATGCTACTGCGGTATAACAAATACCTCTTGGAAATTAGAGATGCTAGATGGCACCACCATCCCATTTCCTTGATCATGTTAGAGAAGAAAGGATCATTACAGATATTCAATGATATGATCAAGGTGGACAGAGCTACATGCTAGAGGTAGAGAGATTCCACAACACCCACTGATCTCTTATCTAACAATTTGAGAACAGAGATCTCAGTTTACTCATTTAAAAAGGGAAATTAAAAAAAAAAAAAAACTTTATGAACCAAATTCAACATAGTTCAAGAAAGTCAACAAACTGGAAATGCTTAATATAATCATCATATGAGTACAAAAATTACAAAAAAAAAGAAACCTGTAAGGGATAAAATTCGTAAAAACTAATTAACGTTGGGGAACGAGCTAGCTTTTGTTGTTTTGTGCACGAAAGTGACACGTGGACGTGTGTTTGAGTCACGTGCTTAAAATAGAAGGATACACATTATCTGATGCATAGCGTTCACGTTGTACAAATTAAGACGTATCCGTGGTCTTGCGAAATAACGTTCTCGTTGTGGTTTCGACAACGTTTCCGTTGTCTTGTGCACAACGTAGATGTTGTATTCTCGACAACGTTTTCGGTGTTAATTGAACAACGAGCCCGTCGTGATTCAGATAAGGATGTCCAGGTCATATTTTAAGACGTATACAACGTACTCAAGCTCGAGTCAACAACGAGACCGACTCGCAGGAGGGAGTAATCAGGAGGCGATCGATTGTTCTGACAAGTGGGCCGAAAGCACTACCTTGGCATTTAATGCAGGTCACTTCTGTGTGCTATCAGACTCAACCGACTGAACTAATGGTAGGCTTTCACGTGTGATGCAACAGGTGGTAGATTTTACTGACATATTTGGTAATGAGTGCAAGGCACGTGGTATGGGCATTTATGGTCATCTATGGCCATACCAAGGTTAACTTATAAATACCCCGAGAATTCAGTGTTACAGGGATCGAAAGATAGATATATTTTTCAGTGCTACTATTTGCTTTACTGTTCATCATCTTCTTCATCTACTTACTTTATCATCGGAGTACAGTGACGGTATCACACCCTTCAACTTCTACCTTCTACCAGTAAACCAGAGGTGAACAGTTGCAGCTGATGCGTGCCTTTTCCGGTATTTTTCCCCCTCAAAATTGGCGCCGTCTGTGGGAAATAATAAACGAACCTCCCTTAGCTCTTTGTGATCATAACTGATCAAACTTTTGTGCCCGGGCGTGAGAATCAAACCCCTCAGGCCACCCCATTCGCACCTTCTGTTGTGCAGACTTTCATTCCTAGGGTCAGTCCATTGTCTGACCAGCCAGAGAGGACCATGCCCTCCCATCGAACCTTCTGTCTCTGATCGTATTTTGATGATGTTGCAAAGGCAGCAATCTGCTCTGGATCAGATCACCAGACACCAACAGATGATGCAAGAAAGACTTGATGCGATCGAGCATAGTAGGCTCGAAGTAGATGATGGGCCATCTCAGAGATCATCAGTGAGACGTCAGCTTGACTTCTCTTCTCCCCCATTAGCACCAGAGAACCGCGACACCAGGTTCGTGTTTCCTCCTACTGAGAGAGAGGTAGGACAACTTCCAGTTTGTGTGGAGCAGAGGGTCCCTTCTGATCGTATTGATTTATGAGAAGAAGCAGGACAAGAAGATTCGAGAGGTGCTGCCGAGGGAGCGGTTGTTCAGAAGACTTGGATGACTCCCAAGGAGGTGGAGGCTATGATCAGTGCTCGTGTCAAGAGCATGAAATGAGGGATTCCTGATCACTTTACTCAGTTGGCAAAGGACAACGTCGAGAACTCTCCTTTCACAGATGTCATCAATCAGTCATATACTTCCTCCAAGTTTATGACTCCAATCTTCCCCATGTACACCGGAAAGACGGATCCGGAGGAGCACTTGTTTGACTTCAAGCATGCGATGGCAGTTCGCAATACAGATGATAATCTGTATTGTAAGGCCTTCCCCAACAGCCTGGCAGGAGCGGCATCGAGATGGTTTCGTAATCTGCCTCCTGGTTCAATCAGCAACTTCGCCGAGCTCAGGTCGGCTTTTATTGATCAATTCATTATCAATAAAAAGAAGAAAGCAGGTGCAGATACTCTCTTCTCTTTAAGGATGAAATCGGCGGAATCCTTGAGAGACTTCATTTCGCGCTTCACTGATGAAGTCCATAGCATCGATAAAGTCGATGAAGGGAGTTGTAATGCTGCTTTTAAGAATGCTATCCCCAGGCATTCCGAGCTTTACAAATCTCTGGCTCTTGACTATCCTGTCAAGATGGATGAGATGATGGTTCGTGCAACCAAGTATGGAAGATACGAAGATGATGTCTCCGTTGTGCCGAAGCTGAGGATGAGAGGGGTGGACGTGATAGAGAAAGCACACCGGTCGTCTAGGAGGAATGAGAAGATGCAGAGGTATGAGTCTTCATCGTTTGAGGACTCACCACCTAGGAAGCAGAAGGAGAAAGTAGTGTATGTAACTCAGCGGGATCAGCCGGTTCGGCGCCCGTATGAAGGTAATTATAATCAATCCGAGCAGCAGGGTAGGACGGAGAGACGTCCTAGCCCGAACTTTCAGCAGCAAGCGAGGCAGCATCATCAGCCCCGCCAGGAGCAGCCACCAGTGCAGCGAGAGAGAGGTGTTCAGCCTAGTGAGAGGCGACCTTTTGCAGCTCGGACATACCCCATCCATTTTACTGTTAGCCCAGCGACCATCATGAAGTCAATGGAGGGCCAAGCATACTTCGAATGGTCTGCTAGAGCAGTACAAGATGTTACGTCGGGACCACAGGCACATGAGTATTGTCATTATCATAAGTGTCGTGGTCATCTCACGAACCGATATCGCATCTTGAGGGAGTACTTGGAGAGACTGGTCCAGGAAGGATACTTAGGGGAGTATCTCAGTTTTGATAACGATAATACGGTGAGCACCAGAGAACCGTTATCTCAACCTCGTACAGGAGAGCCTACCAGTAATCCAAGTACCAGTGGAGGAGGACGAGGGGGAGCCCCTTTAGGCACTATCAACGTCATTTGCCGGGTGCGAACACCAGAGGAGGACGTGGAGAGAGATTTCAGAGCAAAGATGAGGAAGATGTCTCACGAAGCTGAGGTTTGTCAGGTGCAGATGCCTGCAAGAAGCATGGGACAGGCGCTTACGTTCGCTGATCATGATTTGGCAACGGTAATCCGGCCTCATTATGATGCTCTTGTTCTCACCATGAGGATAGGAGATTTCGACATCAAAAGGGTGCTCGTGGATTCCGGGAGTGGGGCAGACATTTTGTATCTTCATGCTTTCACTCAGATGAAGTTGGATCCGTCCGTTCTCATCTCTGCTCAGATCCCATTGTTCGGGTTTGATGGCAGTTCGATGAAACCGTTAGGAGACGTCGTCTTACCCGTTGTGGTAGGACCCGTTGTCCTGCAAACCAAATTTTCTGTTCTGGATGCTCCATCGCCTTACAACGCGATTTTGGGTTGATGGTGGACCCACGAGATGAAGGTTGTTCCCTCCTCGTACTATCAGGTGTTGAAATACCCAATGCAGGATGGATCCCAGGAGATCAGAGGAGATCAATTGGCGTCGCAGAAGTGTGACTTCCCTCCTTCCGTTGTGCCCAAATAGCAATTACAGGTCGACTCCGTTGTGGAAGAGAGCTCGGAGGCCCCATTGTGCAGACCTTCCGTTGAGCCCACGAAGGCAGTCAATTTGGGAACGGAAGAAGAGCCAAAGGTGTTGCAGGTCGGGACGAGCTTGACAACATACGAAGAGGGCGAGCTGTTGGAATTCTTAAAGAGGAACCTTGATGTCTTTGCATGGTCGCACAAAGATATGACAGGCATCAGTCCAAGCATTATCTGCCACCACCTCAACGTTGATCCTGCTGTCCCTCCGGTGAAGCAGAAACCTCGGAGACTTGCCTCTGCCTATCATGATGCAGTGAATGAAGAGATAGACAAGCTGATCCAGTTTGGGTTCATCCAGGAAGTGCAGTATCCTGCCTGGATAGCTAATGTAGTAACTGTACCTAAGAAGAATGAGAAGGTAAGAGTTTGTATTGACTTCACTGGTGTCAATAAAGCATGTCCCAAAGATTTTTTCCCTATGCCAAGAATTGACAGGCTCATCAATGCCACTGCTGGCCATGAAATGTTATCATTTATGAATGGTTATTCGGGCTATAATCAAATCCTCCTGGCGGAAGAAGATCAAGAGAAGACCACTTTCATTACAGAGCGTGGCTTGTTCTGTTATCGTGTTATGCCCTTTGGTCTGAAGAATGCTGGTGCCACATATCAGTGTCTGATGAATCTCATGTTTGGGCCACTCCTCGGCAAATCGGTTGAAGTTTACATTGATGATATCGTTGTGAAGAGCCGATTTCGGAATACCCTTGTGAGAGATCTTGTTAAGCCTTTCTCTATTCTGAGAACTTTCAATTTGAAGATTAACCGAGAGAAGTGTACTTTCGGGGTCACTTCTGGCAAATTCTTGGGGTATCTTGTGAGTCAGCGGGGTATTGAAGCTAATCCAGCTCAGATTCGAGCTCTGCTGGACATGCCGGAGCCCAAGTTGAAGAAGGAGATTCAGAAGTTAACAGGGCGTATCGCTGCACTCAATCGTTTTATCTCAAAGTCATCTGATCGTTGTAAATCCCTTTTTGAGCTCTTGAGGAAGGATTCTATTTTCGCGTGGACACCAGAGTGTTCTCGAGCTTTCATTGCTTTGAAAAAGTATTTAGGCTCGGCCCCTATTCTCTCCGTCCCTGAACCAGGTGAAGTCTTGTATCTGTATCTTTCTGTCTCAGCACAAACCATTGGCTCAGTCTTGGTCAGGTGTTGTGGCGGCGTCGAGAAACCTGTGTATTTCATCAGCAAAACTTTTCTTAAGGCAGAATGTAATTACAGCAAGCTCGAGAAGGTGTGTCTTACTCTTGTCTTTTTTCCTGAAAAGCTTCGTCCTTACTTTCATGCTCATTCTATCGTTGTCATCACAACGTATCATTTGAAAGTCGTGTTGGGACGACCCGAGTTGGCGGGAAGAATGTCGAAGTGGGCTGTGGCTCTGAGTGAGTTCGATATTCAGTATAGAGCGAGAATTTCAGAGAAAGGGCAGGCAATGGCAGGATTCCTTTCAGACTTCCCTGTGGAGGAGGTAGAGGAGGTGATTGCTGATCTTCGTGAGCTCCCCGATGAGGTTGACAACGATGATATCGTTGTAGATGGAGATAAATCTTCAGGATGAGTTGATTGGCTGTTGTACGTCGATGAATCTTCTAACTCGAGTGGTTCAGGACTTGGTGTTGTGCTCATTAGTCCGGAGAACGTAAAAGTACAGAAGATGTTGCGTCTTGGGTTTACTGCCTCCAACAACGAAGCTGAGTACGAAGCATTGCTACTTGGCTTGCAGAGTGCGCACGAGCTGCAGGTCTCTAGATTGAGAGTTTTTTGTGATTCACAGCTTGTAGTGTATCAGGTGAATGGAGACTATGAATGCAAGGATGATCAAATGAAACAGTATACTGCACTCATTCGTTCGCAGTGTGAAGCGTTCACCGTTGTGGAGATCAAGCATACCCGAAGAGATGAGAATAGGCATGCTGATGCTCTGGCTTATCTTGCTTCCATGATGCAGTCTGATGAACCCAAAGCCGTTCTCATGGAATACAAAGAATATCCTTCGATAGCACTCCAGGCTTAGCGGGAGGTATGTTTTGTTAATCCAGTACCAAGTTGGATGACAGGGTTGACGGCCTACTTGAAAGATGGAGTTCTTCCTATTACTGCAAAAGAGTCAAGACAAATCCAGTTCAAGGCACCTCGTTATGTCCTGGTACAGGGAGAGTTATACAAAAAATCTTTCGGAGGACCTTTGTTGAAGTGTGTTCATCCTGTAGATGTGGAGATGATTCTTGCTGAGCTTCATGAAGGGATTTGTGGTATACATTCAGGAGGGAGAACGATAGCTCATCGAGCCCAGTCAGTGTCAACGATATGCTCGTTTAATTCATGCTCCAGCTCAAGAGCTTAACACTGTCTCTCAACCTTGGCCATTTGCACGGTGGGGCCTAGATATTGTGGGTCATTTCCCTAAGGCACCAGGGAATCTCATCTTTCTCCTCGTGGTAACTGATTACTTCTCTCGTTGGATTGAAGCCGTTCCCCTTGCTCGTATCAGAGAACAAGAAGTAAAGAAGTTCATGTGGGAGCATATCGTCTGTAGGTTCGGCATACCTCAGTCCATTATCACTGACAATGGGAAACAGTTCACAGGTTGTATCATTGCAGAGTTTTGTAGCGAATTAAAGATCAAACATATTTTTTCGTCTCCATATTATCCGCAGGGGAATGGCTTGGCTGAAGCAGCTAATAAAAATATATTGAACGCCTTGAAGAGAAGATTGGAAGACTCGAAGGGAAAGTGGACTACCGAGCTGCACAACGTATTGTGGGGATATAGGACGACACCGAGGAGTCCTACAAACGAAACACCTTTCTCTTTGGCCTATGGCATGGAAGCTGTCATTCCTACTGAGATTAGTTTACCCACAATACACTCCTGGCATAGCAAGAAGAAGTACGGAGAGAAAGACAGGAACGTTGAGCTCATGGCCATTCACCTCGACTTGTTAGAAGAAAAACGAGAAGATGTCAGCATTCAGATGAGGAGATACCAGCAACAGCTAAGGAAGGCGTACAACCGAAAGGTACAACGAAGAGTCCTTCAGGTCGGAGATCTCGTTCTCCGAAAAGTATTTCAGAATACCAGGGAGATTAACAGTGGCAAGTTGGGACCTAATTGGGAAGGACCGTATATCGTAGAACGATTGGGGAGTCCTGGCGTTTGCTACTTAAAAGATCTGCAAGGTAATCTCATCCAAAAATCCTGGAACATTATGAACCTGAGGCAATTCTTTCAATAGAATCTATGGTGAATAAATGAGTTGTTACAATAAAAAGTTTTCCAGTGTTATTACATGAGCATTTAAATTATTGCTTTGAAGTTTTTACATCAACTCGTTGTCTAGAACATCAGTGTAATATTGTGAATGTTTTGCAAATTCAAATAAGATTTCGCTTGAACATCATACTCACAACGAGACACTAGTGGCTTATCCTAAGGATGTCATCTGAGCAAAACCAGTGGCTTATCCTAATGGCATCCTCTGAGCAAGTGTCTCTAAACTGAGTTACTTTATGTTCATCTTATGGAATTTTATTTGTCAGATTACATTCACAGTGAACTACATAAGCGATGTATCTAGGCATATTTCTTTTTTCCGTTGTATGTATGCTTCCTTTGTGTATATGATTCAGAGTGCTTTGTTCGATGTGTGCATCAATCATTACGAAGAGGAGTCATTTACATATACTCAAGTGCCTACGTTGTAAGCTATTATGATCATGTTTGATTCTATGATCCGTAAAACATGTTCATACACTTATATTACATTCTTTCTTGTATGCATACGTTGTGCGAGCTCTGCAAATTCAAGTTCCAATACAAAGATTAAAAAAAAAAAAGGAGGTGTAAAGGAAAGAAAGAGAGAATGATCATTCATTTAAAGAAACCCATTGCTGGGTAAAGTACAGAAAACTCCATAACACGGGGAAGAAGATGATGCATTACAAGTAACAAGAGAGAGAAACAAGGAGAGAAGAAATCAAAGGTCGGCAGCAGCAGCAGGGACAACAGAAGGGGAGACAGTAGGGTCAGCAGCATCAGCAGCTTCAGCAGCAACAAGAGGATCTTCGGCAACAGGAGGAGCTTCAGGAGCAGTTGGCTCAAAGTATGGTTCAGCTGGAAGAGGCGCGGGGCCTTCGAGGGGGTGTGGCTTCTCAACTCCTTCGACTTCAGTCTCGTTGTCGAGGTCGATGACATCCTTGCTCTGGAGCTCGGAGAAGGTCGTCATGTCCTCCTCATTGTCCTCCTTTAGACGACCTTGTTGGCGGAGCATGTTGATCACCTCCTTCTCGGTCTCTGCCCTGTCCTCGTCGAGAAGAATGTCCAGCTGCGACTGATAGTATTGTTGCAGTCTCGTGGTCACCGCTTGCTCGATGGCCTCTTCAGCTCTTTTGGCTTCCTCGAGCTCCTCCACCAGCGTGGCTCTCGCTGCCTCAGTTTCCTCCAGCTGCCTGCTCAGAGTCTGGGAGACAAGCTCCAACTCGCTAATTCGGAGAACGGCGTTCTCCATGTCTTGTTTGGCTTTCTTTTCTCCCTCCTTGGCTGCTCGAGCTTCGCCTTCAACCTTCTCTTGCCCCTTGAAGGCGGCAATGAACTTCTCCTCCACCCGCACCACTTCAGCTCGGGCTTGAGACAGGTCGAACTCAATCTTGAGTCGATCCTCGGCGAGAATTCTCTCCAGCGCCTCAGTCCTTCCTTGCCAGTAGCTGATGGAGTCTTTGAGGTGATTGTAGTGGTAGGTACTGCGATCACATAGCTCGTGGAGGAGGACGTTCAGCTATAATACATAAGATCGAGAATATCAGTATGTCACAACGAGAATTGAATTGAATAAAGTAAATAGGGAAGAAAGAACAAAAGTCATACCGAGGCCATGGACTGGCAGGCTGCATAAGAGACCTGGGGCAAGGACATCTTGCCAGCATCAACAATGTCCTGGGGAAGCCTCATGGAGTGCGTCAAGGCCCTAACAACCTTCTCCGAGGTCTGCACCGAGTCGTGGATGGTGGGCCTCCCGAAACGCGTGAAGTCGGGTGACCAGTTTATGTCATCTGAAGGTGGTGCTCCAAGTGGCAGACGAGGTGTGGTCGTCTCTGTTGTGGCAACGGTGACCAGAGCGGAGCTCGAAGCAATTGGGGCAGCCACAGTGTGAGTAGCAGCAGGCATTGTGCTGGCTACAGGCGTCCCCGTTGCAGCCTTAGCTCCTTGGTGTGTGGCAGGAGCAGAAGGAGAAGGAGTGACAGCACGTGCAGTGTCCTTCTCTCGGCGCTGTTCTTCTTTTCTTTTCTTTCTGGCCTCGAACTCGGCCTGGGTCAGGATCTTCCGTTTCGGCTCGGAAGGTGCCGCTCCCGTTGTGGAGGGAACTGTTTTTGGAGGAGGTGGAAGAGGGGGCAGCGCAGTTGCAGGACGAGTTGTCCTTGGCTTTCGGATCAGCACAGGAGGGTTGGTGCCGGCCATTTCTTCTTCCGAACTTGGCTCAACTGCGGGTGAGGAGGAAGAGGTGCTTTGTTGCCTTTGTGAAGACGGGTTCGAGCTGCTGAAAAGACTCCAAGTATCAGGCGGTAGTGGTGTCCACCAGATGTACTCCCCACCTCGTACGCGCTTGATGTTTGTAAGAACACTTTCCTCTTCGGGCGTGAGTTTTTTGAACGAGAGTTTCTTCCCTTCAACTGCAAAGAGTAGAAACAAAAAAGTGTGAGACAACGGACGTAAGCAGGACGAATAAAAGTAATAAGCAACGGACGCTGGGATAGAAAGACAGAAGAATCAACGGACAACGGACAATGGTATTGTGTTACCTGGTTTATCTTGGAAAACATTGGGCACAGTGGAAGTCTCTGCCTTCCAGCCCCCAGAGACAACGAATGGGGTTGCCTTCCACCCTCTTTCTCTGTCCAAGATGCCGGAAACGAGGTCTGGGTACAACGGCTTCTTGTTCCAGGAATAGTAGTTAAAGGGGCCATCGTCAGTACCTCGGCATCTGACGGCGTGGCAGAAGTAGAAAAGGTGTCTAGCTTCTATAGGGTATCCGTCCTTGATGAATTTAATCATCATGGACATATATTTGTAGAAGCTGGGGTGCATTTGCCCCGGGGCAAGGTGTAGAGCGGAGAGGACGTCGTCCAGGACGGGATGAAGAGGAAATCGAAGACCAGCTTCGAGTTGGGAGAGGTAGACAACGATACAGGCTGATCGTTTGTCAATATGGGCGTCTTCCCTTTTGAAATGAAGGTTGACATGGGAAGGAAACTCAAAACGCTCCCTGAAATGGTTAAGATATGCTAGTTGTTGTTGGCGTAGGGCGGAAGATTTCTCGATGTAGGCACCATACGGTGCGCTACCAGTGCAACTAGCCTCATCTTCGGTTTGGCCTCTAACTTCATCTAGCCTAATAGATTCTATGGGGGTCTCGGCAGCCATGGATTGAGGAGAACGGAACAAAGAACAGTGGGTAAGAAAAGGATAGGTAGACTAACGACAGAGAAAAGAGAAGAAGAAGCAGAGAAAGAAAGAAGAAGAATCAATAAAGAGAGTAAGAAAAAGAAGAAGAGCGTACCACAAAGAGAAATGAGAGAGCCTGAAGAGAGCTTGAACTTTCGCTTGAGACGCAAGTGAGGCAGAGTAACAGTACTTCAATGGCGAGATAAGTGAAACGAGGCAACCAAGAGGGATTTTTATAGATACTTTAGAGAAATGAAAAGACGAGAATACCCTCCATCAGAGCCGTACACCTGTGTAGAAGTTGGAAGGAGTGGTGGCAGGATCGACGTTTCGCGTAGAAAGAGTAACCGTCAGAGATATAAAACGTTTTGAATTCCGAAACGGTAATGATGACAGCCTGTCTTGCATTAATGAGGCGTGATGGTTCGCACGCGTAAACCAGCTGGCTTGGGCATTCTATCTTCTCATCGTAAACCACGCAACGATTCAGATTCCGGAAGAAGAGTGAGGTATGGACTGTCGCTCTTTTGTCCGTTTATGACACTTCGAACTACGTTCTAAGCCTCATAAAGGGGCAAATTGTAAGAGATAAAATTCGTAAAAACTAATTAACGTTGGGGAACGAGCTAGCTTTTGTTGTTTTGTGCACGAAAGTGACACGTGGACGTGTGTTTGAGTCACGTGCTTAAAATAGAAGGATACACATTATCTGATGCATAGCGTTCACGTTGTACAAATTAAGACGTATCCGTGGTCTTGCGAAACAATGTTCTCGTTGTGGTTTCGACAACGTTTCCGTTGTCTTGTGCACAACGTAGACGTTGTATTCTCGATAACGTTTTCGGTGTTAATTGAACAACGAGCCCGTCGTGATTCAGATAAGGATGTCCAGGTCATATTTTAAGACGTATACAACGTACTCAAGCTCGAGTCAACAACGAGACCGACTCGCAGGAGGGAGTAATCAGGAGGCGATCGATTGTTCTGACAAGTGGGCCGAAAGCACTGCCTTGACATTTAATGCAGGTCACTTCTGTGTGCTGTCAGACTCAACCGACTAAACTAATGGTAGGCTTTCACGTGTGATGCAACAGGTGGTAGATTTTACTGACATATTTGGTAATGAGTGCAGGGCACGTGGTATGGGCATCTATGGTCATACCAAGGTTAATCTATAAATACCCTGAGAATTTCAGTGTTACAGGGATCGAAAGATAGATATATTTTTCAGTGCTACTGTTTGCTTTACTGTTCATCATCTTCTTCATCTACTTACTTTATCATCGGAGTACAGGTCAGGGTATCACACCCTTCAACTTCTACCTTCTACCAGTAAACCAGAGGTGAACAGTTGCAGCTGACGCGTGTCCTTTCCGGTATTTTTCCCCCTCAAAACCAAATAACAGAAACTCAAACGGGCATCTCGAATCGGCAAAGCGGACAGAGGTGACTGGTTTCAAGCCACTGAGTAATGCACTCTCCATGAAAGAGGGGGTTGCAAGGCAATCCAGTGACTAGAGACCCCATGGTTAGCTCTTCTAGGCAAATAGTGCAGTTCTTGATGGAATCGGAATGTCAATCGTCGAATCTAACACTCTGCAGCGCATCAATTGAGGACCTGGAAGCTGGTATGCCACGGCCACTCCCACTCCCACTCCCACTCCCACTCCCACTTGCCTCATCCATTGAAACCTGCAAAGCCCGTGCCATTGCCGCTCGTTCGTCCAAGAAGTACACCTCCATCACACATATATCCACACACATGGACATCAACTTCCTGCCTTCTCCCGTGTTAGAAACCGATACTGAGTTCGCCATCTTGTTCCCGAAGGAGGATATCCGTTGGATCACGGCGGGCTGGCCGGCCATATCGATATCGGCAAGCGCCAACATGTCAGACACGAAGGGGAGTGAGGAGCTGGGATGCAAGAAGAGTAGAGAGCCGACACTGTAGCTTTTCTTGATGGGCTGAAACAGTTCATCTTCGAGCATCACTGTGTGCTAAGCTCGATGCTTAAATTCAGCGACGATGTAGTGAAAGTTCCTGTCTCTTGCTCCGATAGCTTCATAAATGTTTCACTAGGTCTCTGGTTGAAGTCCATTTGATTCACTGCCATTTTCTCATATTAAGATGAGAGAAATAGAATTACGAGGATTTATGATTTTAGTTTCGATTGGCTTAATTTATAACAAGTGAGATCAAAGCGGGTGATGGGGTTACTTGTTGCTAATTTGGAATTATAATACCCAACTGAATTAACGGTCAGATGGGGTTACTTGTTGCTAAATCGGTAACTTCTACTTCACTTTTCAAAAAGAACCCAAATCCTCTACGGTGATAACCGGATTTGGCAAATCCGGTCACCCCTTGAATAGCCACGTGTCCTTTTTGACACCCCTTAAATAGGATTAGATTCACCCACCCATCCTTGGTTTTTTCTTAAAAAATATTAATTCTTTTTTAAAAATATTTTAATATAGCCTTGAAAACAGTTTTCTCATTTTAAAAAAAGAATTAATATTTTTTTAAGAAAACCAAAGATGGGTGGGTGAACCTTAGAGGTAGGTGAATCTTAACCACAGTTAAAGAGTGTCAAAAAGAACATGTGGCTACCTCAAGGGGTGATAACCGGATTTGCAGTAGAGGATTTGGCTTATTCGCCCGTTTGGGTTTATTATTCGCCCGTTTGGGTTTATTTACTTATTTTTAACTAAATCTAATCTTTTTATTTTTACTTTTAATCTTATCTCATTTCGGTTTATTAACTTATTTTTAAGGGAAATACATAACTCACTGTGGCAGAGTCCTCATTGGTCAATGCTCCCTTTTTAGCACACTTTCAACTATGTGAATGAGGACCGGGCCGGTAAGACCTCAGCCCTGCCCTGCCTTGGGCCGGCCCTTTGGCAAAAGTTCAATATATAATTATATAATTTATTAATTAAAAAAATCGTTCCAAAGTTCAATAATTACAAAAATGACACCATGCTTACATTAATATTGGAGAGCTCCGCAAAACCTTTTATGCTAATCCCTATATCATAAATTTTTTGGCAAATATCTCCATATCATAATTAGACCGCTATAGATAAAACATTTTTTTTTTTTATTATATTTGAAATGTATTTAGTCTTAATTAATATTAGTTGGTAAATACTTTTATAGAGTTTATGAGATAACTTGTGAAATTAAATAGCAAATCATTCGATATCTTTGAAATTAATTACCTAAACTAACATGATTAAATGATTAGATATTTTAGAATTAAAATTTGTTATTAGTGTTATCTTATTCTATAACTTTTTAAGTGAAAGTGGGATTACTGAGTTAGGTCGAGGGTTTCCTTTTTAGTTGGGACTTGGGATTGGGTTTTGGCCACATTTACCTCGGGTTCAGTTAGATGAAATCGTTCGGTTAAAGGGTACCCGACCCAGATTCTCCCATCCTTTACAACAACAAACACATGAGGGCGTTTCCGTCTTTTCAAACAACAATTTCTTTGAACAGTAAATTCGAAGATACCAATTTAGCAACAAGAAACCGCATGGTTTCTAAAATTTAATTAAAGACTTAGTTAGTAAGTATTTATCTAAAATCTAATTAAAAAATTATTTGGGATAAATATTAAATATAAAAAATCATTTGATATCTTCGGAATTAAATTTCCAAAACTAAGGCCCGTTTGGTTGCACTTCCATTTTCTATTTTTAAAAACAAAAATTTAAAAACATGTTTCATAAACATATTTTTGTTTTTTTGCTTTTAAAAATTAGTAACAAAATTTTTAAAAATCAAGATAACAAAAAAATTTTGTTACCTCTATTCTTGGAAACAAAAAAACAAAAATAGAACCACTATGCATTACCAAACCACCACCGCCACACCACCACTCCACCACCCACCACTACACCACCACCACCGGTCCACCACCATCGGTCCACCACCACCGGTCCGCCACCACCACACCTCCACTCCACCACCACCACCATCACCACCGCTGCCAAAACCACTCCACCACCATCACCGCCACTACCACACCACCCACCACCACCACTCCACCACAACCACACCAAGACCACCACCACCGGTCCACCACCACTCCACCACCACCACCACCACCACCACCACCACCACCACCACCACCACTCCACCACAACCACACCAAAACCACCACCACCGCCAAAACCACTCCACCACCGCCACACCACCCACCACCACCACCACCACTCCATCACAACCACACCAAGACCACCACCACACCTCCACTCCACCACCACCACCACCACCACCATCACCGCCGCCAAAACCACTCCACCACCGCCACACCACCCACCACCACCACTCCACCACAACCACACCAAGACCACCACCACCACCGGTCCTCCACCACCACCACCACCACAACCACTCCACCACCACCACCGGTCCACCACCACCACCACCACCACGACACCACAACCACACCAAGACCACCACCACCACCGTCTCAACCACTTCACCACCACCACACCACCCACCACTACCACTACCACTAGCACTACCACCACTATGGGTTGAAATTGTTTATTCATTATTATATATATCATATCTTTCAAACGTGTTTTTTTGTTTTTCAGTTTTTAAAACAAATAACAGTTAGTAATACCAAACATGTTTTCTATTTAAAAAATTTGAAAACAGAAACTTGTTTTCAGTTTTAAAAAACAGAAAATAAAAACAGAAAAATGGAAGTGATCCAAACGGCCCCTAAAATGCTATATTCTTATAGTAATAAGTAATCAGATAAGATTAGATTTAGTTAAAAATAATAAGTTAAGTTTAAAACTCAAACGGCAATTTAGAAACAATCAAACCACCTGGCCGTTTATCTCGTTGAGTCTTCCTATTCCAATTAGAAACTAAAAAGGTTTCTATTTTCTGACCATATCGATCACTTGTTATAAATTAAGCAAATGGGAACTAAAAGCATTCAAACTCAAAAGCTTCCTCATGATCATTGGGTCTCTCTAAAATTTAATCTTCATCTTGCTCTGAGAAAATGGCAGTGAATCAACCTACAAAAATATGTGTGGAGATATGGGAGCAAGAGCCAGGGGCTTCCATCTCATCGTCGTTGGATTTAAGCATCGAGCTTCGCATGAGACGGACATACAGATGGATTGTCCATCAGGAGAACGGAGTAACAGTGATGATGAGAGAGGTGGTGTGTCACCCCACCATAAAAAGCTTCTGTGTCAAATCTCAACTCTTCTTGCATCTCCGCACCTCATTCTCTTTCGTGTCTGAGATGGTGGCGCCTGTGCTTCTCGATAGCAACTATCAGCGCTCCGTGATCAAACAGATATCATCCTTCGGAAACAAGATGGCGAACTTTGCGGGAGAAGACAGGAGGATGATGTGGATGCGTGTGGATATATCAGTGGTGGAGGAGTTCTTCTTCTACGAACGAGCTGAAATGGCACGGGCTATGCAGGCATCGATGGATGAGGGAAGTGGGAGTGGTGTCATACCAGCTTCCAGATCCTCAATTGATGCGCTGCAGCGTGTAAGATGCGACGGTGGAGATTCAATGAAGGGGGACTGCACTATTTGCCTAGAAGAGCTAAGGGTGGGATCTCTGGTCACAGCATTGCCTTGCAACCACACCTTTCATGGATGCATTACTCAGTGGCTAGAAACCAGTCACCTCTGTCCGCTTTGCCGATTTCAGATGCCTGTTTGAGTTTTAAGTAATTTTTGTTCATGTATAGGATGATTATTTTAGGCATTTTAAGTTCCTAAGCCTTCTTGAACTGTGTTATTTGAATTAATTGATTATAGAAGGATTGCAACAATCCAAAGTTTTTTTTCTTCAAATTTTAAACTGAAATCTCTGTTCTAAAAGAAGTACATAAGAGATGAGTGGGTGTTGAGGAATCTATCTTCCTTGAGCATGTTTAGTGGGTATTGTTGGTGTAATTGGGCTAAATTCCTGCACACATAGCCACTTAGCAAATACAGACAGATAATAAATGTAGTTAAATAAACAATTAATTATTTAATTAATTATGGTAGAGAATCGCTTCCCTGAGATGCGCTACAAGAGAGTCTTTCTTGGAGATAGTCGAAGCCTCCCATGTGCAAGGGATATGACAGCTCTATCTCCGGGATACAACTCAGCTCGGATTCTCTCCGGTCTTCCCAACGAGTTTGCACTACTCGGTAGAAGACGGAGTACTGATCTTCCTTTAGGATGCCCTTCAAAATAAATATATAAATATATGCATATCCATTTAATTAGGGTTTGCCTAATTATCCAAATGTCCTAAAGTCCCATCGGATTAACAGTAAAAGATAATCTAATTAATTGGACAAAATTTAAAATTACTATTCTACCCCTTAGGGTTTAAGGGTCTATTTGGTTCCAGGGTTAGGTCCACTCTGATTTGGTCTAATCCTGTTTTAACCTATTCCAGTTTAGGTATGCACCTATTCTGTTTGGTTACAGAATCTAGTTCTGTCCAGAATCAATTCTGCACAGAAACTGTTTCTGGTTTGGCCAGAATCAATTCTGTCTTAAGTCCCGTTTGTTTACAGATTTTAAGTTAATCCATTTTAACTTAATCCAAGTCTGTTTGGTGACAAGATTACACTTAATCTAATTTTATTAGTTCGGGTTATGTTTGGGTACAAGAACAGGCTTGTCCAGATTAACCCATTCCACAAGATACCCCTGATTGGGTCCATCATGTGGATATGGTAGGATCACCCGAAATCGGATGGTCACCAAGATGGTTCAGTCCATGACAGACTGATCCACTGTTCTACTCGATCTGGAATCCCAGATCGGGCATCTGAACAGTATGGACGGTTGAGAAGCCCGAAGGCATTCTGCAACCTCATCAGGAGCTGGACACTGTCCATTTCCTGGTATCCATGGATCTGGATCGATTCGGACAACCTGCTGGGTCTGGTTCTGGGTTCTGGGCCTCTGGATGATGGGTCAGGGTCACCATCTTCTCCATCGAGCTCAAGGACCACCATTAATGGAGAGCTCCAGGTTAGGGTCCTCCTAAGAGGTCCCTGGTACGGAGTCATCCTGATGGACCATGGCTACTCGGAGTAGACTGGACCAAGGTGCACCTACTCTGGTCTGTAGACTCACAGGACTGTAGGCTCCGTGGTCTGGGCTCACGGATCAGGCTCACTGGTATCTGTGCTCCGTGGTCTGGGCCACGGATCAGGCTAATCTACACGGATCAAGCTCTAGTCTGGCTCACTGGTCTGAGTTCCAACAACACTCAGACCCTCCCCAAGCCTTTCTATATATAGAGGACCCAGGTCCCCTTCCATGCGCATGGGCTCAGCCACCTGGCTAGGCCCTCCTGCACCAGGCAGGCCACATGGCACACAAGGTCAGGCCTTGGTCAGAGCAACCTATCATGGGCCTGCACGCATGGGCCTGCGCCCACTGACCCAGGCACTCATTAGATCTGATGGATCTGATCCACCTGACACACCCATGTGTGTCTTCGGATCTCACACACCCAGATCCAACAGTCCAGATTAGACCTAGCCTGAGACTTGATCAGACGGCTCTGATCAACCACACCAAGCATCCGATCAAGGTCAACCTAGATCTACGGTGGAGATTAGATCAACGGCTCAGATTTACTCAAAAGAAATAGCGACCCAAGCGACGATGCGCACATGCAAAGTGCAAAGTGCAAAGTGCAAAGTGCGCCTCATAGCGCCCAAAGCCCTATGCCCGCACCCGCACCCGTGTGTGTGCGTGTGCCTCGCTGCGAGCGCAGCTCGCGCACCCTAGTTACCGTCTAAAGGAATTGGTGGGTCAAAGTCTACACCTCACTATTAGTTGTTGACAACTAAATAACTAAGGGGGTAAATAAACTCTTTAGATTTTCTTTACTTTTCCGATGTGGGACTAAAGAACTAAGAGAAATGCACTAAAAGTGTGTTTTCTCTCTTTCAAGAGATTAAACACCCAACCTAAACAAAGATTAAATTAATGGGGGTTTTAGTCCATGATTAAAATCAAAACTCCGGATCCTAATGATCCGGTTTTTATTAATTTAAAACAATTTAAAATCAAAATCAACAGGTATAACCTTTTATGTTTTTTGGTTGAGGAGCCAATATTTTGACACATTCGATTTGAACCGCAGTACAAATTCCCAGACACTTCAATCATCTTCCTCACAACAATAGCGATACGACCACCTCTCCTGCAGCTCTGCCCACATTCCTATATATCCTCGCATATCTGTAATGATACTTATTCTCTAAGTTGATGAAGGAAATGGGATGCTGGTGCAATGTAGCATCTCTACCTTCCAAGAGGTAATAAGTGCTGGGGAATGTTATCATAGGCAGTTTGAGTTAGTAAATCTAGAGGTGGTTTTGAACCCATTCAAGTGTTCATGCACTAACTCAAGTTATCTCATAAAAATCTGGGCAATATTTTGAACAGTAAAGTTGAAGTTATCGATTTAGCAGCAAGTAACCCCTCCTGGCCATTTATTCAGTTGGGTATTCTTATTCCAAATTACAAACTAAAAGGATTTCTAATTTATGAAGTTCTAAGAAATTACAATCACCCGTTTTCATCTCACTTGTTATAAATTAAGCAAATCGAAACTAAAAGCTTAATTTTTCACTCACTCACTGAAATCCAAACTCAAAAGCATTTTAAGTGTATTATCCTTCTTGAACTGTGTTATTTGAATCTAAATTATACAAGGATTGCAATTTGCAACAACTCCCAATTTTTTTTAAATGACTAAACTGAGATCTATGTTCTTAAAGAGGTGGATAATAGATCAGTGGGTGTTGAGAGGCATATGTTGATCAGGGTACCCATTTTGACACATTCCGTTCAAACCGAAATAGAAATTTCATGTAGCTCTGTCCACCCACCTCAGTATTCCTAGGTTGAGTTTGGGTCTGATCAAAGAAATGGGATATTGGTGCAATGTAGCACCTCTGTTACTATGCCGGGAATGCTGTCATGACACTCTTAATCTTTGAAAAGTATTCTCAGTACATTCTCAATCTTTGAAAAGTGCTTTCTGTTGCATTATTACTTCTTTCAAAGAAAATAGCCAATATAGATGATAGCAGTCAGCAGATATAGGGAGAAGTGGGCAATGAGGGTTCTCTTTTCTTTAATCATTTCAAGTGTCCTAGCCTTGATTTTTAATCATAAGAGGATTCTAACAACCCCAGATTTTTTTTATCTAATGACTAAACTGAGAACTCTATTCCTCCTAAAAGTAGATAGGAGAGAATTAGCTATTAGAGGAATCTCCTTTAGTACATTTTAACTGTCTTAGCTATTGTATTTCATTTTTCAATAATTGAAGGATTGTAACAACCACAGAAATTAAATTTTCTCTTTTCTGTTTGCTGACTAAACTGAGATATCTCTAATTCATCAAATATAGATATGGGAGAATAGGGGTTTAGGAATTTCTCTTCCTTGCATTTTATGTAGGTAAGGCTTCATGACTTATGGTATTTGATTCAAATATAGAAAACAATGTACTAGTGGTGCCATACAGTGTCCCTATTTTCCGATAGGCCTTAAGTGCTACAGAATTCTGTCATTGACAGTTTGATCTTGGGAAGTTGGTTGATGAGTTCATTTAGATATTAAAAGAGAGAAACGGTTTTGATCCCCATCAAAGCATTCATGAGTTTATGATTCCATGAAATGCAATGTATAGAAACATGTAATATATATGCTTTAGCTCTACCAAATGGTTGGGTAAATTATGGTTTGTGGATAATATCTCCTTAAATTCCTCGAAAGAAAATGTCTCCACCATATCCTTGTGAGTCAAAGCCTCCTGCCACTGTGCTATTACCATTGGACAATGGTACCTGCAGACTGCAAATTAGATGGAGTTGCAATATATATTGCAACAACTCCTAGAAATTTATCAGCTTTACTTTCTATTTACCTATTGTATGAATGAAGCATCTGTACTAGATCTACCTTATTTCATGGCACTAAGATTATTTATGTTATACGATTTCCGATGGAAGATATCCTGAACCATATTTTGGTTTCAAGAACTACTAAGTCGAGGCCTCAACCTCTGTCGAACCATCTTTTAGTTACAAGAACTACCAAGTCAAAGAAACTGTAATATCCTTCTCCAAGGCTACTGCATACCTACTCTAATTTTCTACAAAAGATGGTACATTAGTTGCTTACCTGTCCAAAGAAATCCAAATTTCTTCAACATATATGCATAGAAAATTATAGACATTGCTTAATCATGCACTTTAAGTGGGGGCCTTGTACCCTTATTCTCAACCCTTAAGAGGGTCCCCCATACCTATGGTAGGTAGGGGGCCTTTATCCCTGGGTGCTGAACAACTAGGGAAAGAAAGATAATAAATAAGATAGCCCCTGGAGTAGGACAAGGGGCCTTACAAAGCTTTAAACAGAAAACAAAGAGGGAGAGGGTCCTACCCTACTCGGTTGGGCTCCAACGATGGTGGAGGTGGCTGCACGGTGGTGGAGGGCTGAGGGGAGGTTGAGGCAACTCCCTGAAGCTCCTGGGATCTCACCTAAGGTGTGGGTAGAGGCTGAAGGAGGTGGAGCTTGGGCTGGCCAAGTGTGAACAAAGGGTTGGTATGGGTTTTTTGGAGTGCAGTGGTAGTGCAAGGCAGCGTACAGTGGTGGTGCAGGGGTTAAGGTAGGCTTGGGGAACTCCCTAGAGGGGCCAAGAGTGGTTTTAGGAGGGAGGCAAGGTCCTGGTGAGGTTGGAGCAGGGCTGGCTGAAGTGGAGCAGTGTTTTGGGTATGGAAATTTGGAGTGTCTTGAACTGTAGAGGATGGGGGTTTATATAGGAGTTGGAGGGAAGGCTTGGGGCATTCTGGGCATTCCTACAGGCGTGGGGGACAAGTTGGTGAAGAGCTGGAGTGGCCAGGAGGGGAGCCAGAGCGAGTTTGAACAAAATCAGGTAATGGCGGTAATAAGATTACTGCCATTCATGAAGAAGGCAAAGAGGGGAGTGGTGGTAATCTTATTACCGCCATTTAGGAGTTTTGCCAAATTGGGCCCAACCCCTACACACGTAAGTCGAATACCACTATTCATTTTCCATTTTTGAAAATGGCGGTAATATTATTACCGCCATTATTCAAATTTTTGAAAAAAGGCAGGTGGGCCCCACTATACTGGGCTCTAAAGGCTTGTGGGCCCATGTTTGGGCCCACAGGGGAGTTTGGACGCGGTTTTGAAGTTCTTGGGCCTGAAATAAGCCTTGGGTGGACCTAGGGTTAGGCCTAGGGTTTAACCATGGTTTACCTAGGGTCAGGCCTAGGGTTTGACTTAGGACTTACCTAGGGTTAGGCCTAGGGTTTAGGGTTTACCTATGGTTAGGGTTTGTCCTAGGGTTAGGTCTAGGGCTTGACTAGGGTTTGACTAGAGTTTACCTAGGGTTAGGATTTGTCCTAGGGTTAGGCGTAGGGCTTGACTAGGATTTGACCAAGGTTTACCTAGGGTTTGATTGGACACAGTTGGGGATAGCCATGATCAATGAGCTTAACCATAGTTAGGGCAGGGTGTAAAAATTGGGTGCTTACAACAAGATCAATCATAAGTCAAATTGGGTACCAACCAAAACGGTTTGGGTACCAGGGGGAACATATCTTGGAGTTACTTACACTTTTCTTGTAGGTATGTTTGAAGTCTAGCTCCTCCAAGTCAACATGGATTTTGGATAGTGGATGCTCAAGGCACATGTCCGGGAATAAAAAGCTTTTCATTTCAATCAATCATAAGGATGGAGGGCATGTGACCTTCGGGGCAACGCGAAGGGGAAGATCATCGGTATAGGTAATGTTGGTAAGGACAATACTTTTTTTATTGAATTTTTTTTATTAGTAGATGATCTTAAACATAATCTTATAAGCATTAGTCAATTATGTGATAAAGGTCAAAATGTTTGCACAATTAAAGACAAAGACAACATTAATACCATGTTTATTGCTCATATAAATGAAAATGTGTATACCATAGATTTTGATGAATTAACTTCTCAAAATTTAATGTGCTTTTCGGCTATAAATGAAACTAGTTGGTTATGACATAGAAGGTTAGGCCATGCATGTATAGATCAACTATCTAAATTGTCTAAAAATAAACTTGTAAAAGGTTTGCCAAAAACCAAGTTTTCAAAAGACAAAATTTGAGATGCTTGCCAACTAGGAAAACAAATTAAGTCATCTTTCAAAAAGAAACTAGAAATATCAACTTCTAGGCCTTTGGAATTATTGCAAATGGACTTGTTTGGGCCTAATCATGTAGCAAGCTTAGGTGATAAGCTTTATGCATTTGTCATTGTTGATGATTATTTTAAACACACTTGGGTGTTATTTTTATCTCATAAAAGTGAAGTGCATGCTATGTTTGAAAATTTTTGTAAAAGAGTTCAAAATGAGAAAGGCTACTCCATTAATAATATTAGAAGTGATACAGGTAGAGAATTCAAGCATAAAGAACTTGAATCTTTTTGTGAAGAAAATGGTTTCAACCACAACTTCTCCACTCCTAGAACTCCTCAACAAAATGGGGTAGTTGAAAAAAAGAATAGATCTTTACAAGAAATGGGTAGAGCAATGCTAAATAAACATAAACTACCTAGTTACTTTTAGGCTGAAGCCATAAATATTTCTTACTATGTAATCAATAGGGTTGTTATTAGAAACAAACTGACTAAAACCCCCTATGAGCTTTGGAAAGGAAGATCACCAAATATAAGTTACTTCAAGGTGTTTTGATGTAAATGTTTTATTCTCAATAACAAACACAATTTGAAGAAGTTTGAACCAAAATCTACTGAGAGAATCTTCCTTAGTTACTCTTCAAATAGCAAAGCCTATAGGGTATTTGACAAAACTTTCCTAGTTGTAGAAGAATCAATGCATGTAATATTTGATGAATCTAATTCATTTGAATCTAAGAAAATTGATGAAGATGATCCAAATGACAACATAGTCAACATATCTAAAGATATAGCAAATTTGAAAATCAATAAAGATGTTAATGAAAATCAAGTCAATAATAATGACAACACATTAGAAGTTGAAAACTTAGATGAAAATGAACTTTTTAAGGCTTAGAGATTAATAAAAGATCATCCTAAAGATCTCATTCTTGGGAATATGGAACAAGGTGTAAGAACAAGAAGAAATATTTGTAATAACCTTGTCTTCCTCTCACAAATTGAACCCAAGAATGCAATTAAAGCAATTAATGATGAATCTTGAAGAATTGTTATGCAAGATGAACTTAATCAATTTGAAAGAAACCAAGTATGAGACTTAGTACCTAGACCTAATAGCAAATCCATAATTAGTACTAAAGTGAATCTTTAGAAATAAAAATGATGAAAGTGGAAACATTATTAAAAATAAAGTTAAACTAGTAGCTCAAGGATACAACCAAGAAGAGGGAATTGATTATGAAGAAACCTTTGTCCCGTTTGCTAGACTCGAAACTATTAGAATGCTTCTTACATATGCTAGTTATAAAGATTTTAAACTATATCAAATGGATGTTAAAATTGTTTTTTTGAATGGATTTATTTCGAAGGAAGTATATGTTGAACAATCTCCTTGTTTTGAAAATCATAATATGCCTAATCATGTCTTCAAGCTCACTAAAGCCCTATATGATTTAAAGCAAGCTCCTAGAGCTTGATATGATAGATTAAATGGCTTTCTAATTGAAAATGATTTTAATAGAGGAAAAATTGATACTACATTGTTTATAAAATCCAAAAATGATGATATGCTTATAGTGCAAATCTATGTAGATGATATTATTCTTGGTTCTACTAATGAAACTCTTTATCGAGAATTTGCTAAGACCATGCAAGATGAGTTCAAAATGAGCATGATAAGAGAGTTGAACTTCTTTTTTGGACTTCAAATCAAGCAAACAAAGGAAGAAACTTTCATCAATCAAGCCAAGTACACAAGAGAGCTTCTCAAGAAATTTGGGATGGACAACTCCAAGGAAGCTGACACTCCCATGAGTCCATCTACAAAGCTGGATAAATATTAAAAGGGCATAAGTGTGGAAGAAACTAAGTATCGATGTATGATTGATAGTTCATTATACTTGACAGCTAGTAGACATGATATCATGTTTAGTGTATGTATATGTGATAGATTTCAAGCCAATCCTAAAGAATCATATATGACTGCTATAAAAAGAATTTTCAAATATCTAATTGGAACAATTGAAATAGGACTATGGCACCCTAAGAACACTTCACTAGAACTAGTTAGTTATTCTGATGCAGACTTTACTAGATGCAAAGTTGATCAGAAGAGCACTAGTAATACATGTCACTTCTTAGGACACTCATTAGTTTCATGGTTTTGTAAGAAACGAAATTCAGTTGCTCTATCTACAGCTGAGGCTGAATATGTAGCAGCTGGGAGTTGTTGTGCACAAACTCTTCACATGAAACAACAAGTAGAGGATTTTAAACTATTCTATGATAAAATCCCTATTAAATATGATAATACAAGTGCAATATATATAACCAAGAATCCTAATCAACATTCAAGAACTAAGCACATTGAAATCAGATATCATTTTATAAGGGACCATGTTCAAAATGGGGATGTAGTGTTGGAATTTGTTGAAACAAATAACCAACTTGCTGATATATTTACTAAACCCCCTGTTATGACAGATTCAGTACTTTAAGAAGATAATTAGGCATGCTAGACTATGTGATATTAAATAAAAATATACCCAAGTATCTAAAATTGAAAAAATCATAGTTTAATGTTCTAAATGATGATTTGTGATGAATGATGGAATGTGTTTTGTGTGAAGGGGGATCCGGATAAAAATTTATGCGGAAACTGGATCCCCTTAGATCTTAACACCATAAAAAACATCAAAACTATCTAAGAGTTTTAGTCATATCACCTCGGTGAATGATGTTCACCGGTGAAGCTTAATCCACTCGAACCGTCAGAACTTTTTGTAGAGATTTCTCCAAAAAAATACTAAGCTCGATCTTTGTTCTTCACTATCCCCACGAAGCTTTAGAATCTCCTTTGAAATTATAGAAGCAAGAGGAAGAAGATGGAGTAATGGTGTAACCTTCTATCACCAAAAGTACTAAGGTTCAAAACCCTAGAATAAACAAAACCCAACTTGCACCACCTTAAAAGCTCACGAAATTCCCTAGGGGTATCCCTAGGGTCTCACAATTTAGAGAGAGAGAGAGGAGAGGAGAGAAAAATTCTGGAAAAAAGTACTTAATGGTCTAGGGTGTTGGGGTATATATAGACTAGGATCCTATCCTAATCCTATTCCAACTACAACTTATCTAGTAGGAATTATTAATTAATAATAATTCTTACTATTAATTAATTAAACTTCTACTTAATCTATAACTACTTTAGTTATAGTAATCCTACTAATTAAAGAGTCCCTATTAAAAGAGGATTCCTTAATTAAAATGGATGAGTCAACATCCAACACAAGAGAGGAATCCTAGTCAAACTAGGAAACCTAAACTAGAGAGGGGGGGGGGGGGGGGGGGGGGCGTGAGCTTAAAGGGGGCGTGGAGTTTGAGGAGTCAAACACTCCAAGTTGTAATCCAATTACAACTTATCCTCATCCTTATTGCAATCCAACAATTTAATTTTAATTCCATAATTATAGGAATTATATTTCAACAATTATTCAATTAACATAATCCTAATCCAATTAGGATTCCTCAAGTGGGCGCCCCACCCTAAGGTTTAAACCCATGGGCTTTGGTCCATATTAAAGGTCCATTTTAATGGGGTTTATGGATATGGGTCAAACCCATTTCCCCTTTAATTATGTTAATCAAATAATTACTAAAATAATCCCTTAGGTTAAATTAACAATTAATTTAAACAATAGGTTAACTTTTAATCTATTTAATTAATGATTAACTTTTAATCACTTAAATAATTGATTAAATTTTAATCAATTATTGAGCTTTTATTTTTTATGTGAGCACCTCCACAGATTACTCTGGGACATTCTTACCTTAGCTTACCCAATGTTATCCCATTGACCCTAAACAAGAATTACATCGGAATTACAAGTGACGTGAGATATCCATGTTGCAATTGAATCTCAGTATATGAAAATTAACCATTACGGATCCCGTCACATGAACTTTTAAATTCAATTTATCATCCCAAATACATTATCCTTAATGGGCCTTCGAGATTGACATATTATCTAACCCATAGCCCATTGCAAATTATCCGGGTTTCCAAGACTTATGATTAAGCCATGAGAAACAATTTCTCATGAAAAACATTTTGAGAAAATCCTTTTATAAGTATAATACCTTTTAATAAAAGTATATTTAAAAACTTATTTTGTTTTCAAAATCCCCTGCGCAGGATTTGAACTTAATCAACTGTCTTACCCGAAACTTGGATAATCTCTCAAATTAATGAGCATAGATTTCTTGTTTGAAATTCATCATGACTTGAACAACTTTCTGACTATCCAACTGTCACTGTATTGTATTCCCTAAATACGTTGGTAGAATCGAAACAGTCAGATCACTGCTCAGTCATAGATGAACTCATCAGATCTAAGGATCATCGAAACCGTTCAATGTGAATGAGAGACCAACTATCTGATAGTATGTTTATGCAAGAGATCTCTCATTGAATGCAATCAGTTAGTGTACATTTAAGCACCCATATGCCGATGTGTAGTCTCCACTACAATAGTTCGAGATAGAACTATATTGAGAACATCTTAGCAATCTGGCAGCCATAGAAGTGAAGTGCCCAACTTCATCCACAGTAGTGACTATATATGGTATAAGGAACCGGAAATTTATATCTGCCTGTGATAATCTAATCACATAGCTTTCCTACAATGTATCATTTGGACCTTTATCGATATCTCATATCGTATAGATCATCTCATGATCATGGTCAATTAACATAATGAATACACAATAGATTAAGAGGAAGTCTTTATTAATCAAATTAATAAGAGTCTAACAATCTAAATGACTTTTCTAGGCATCATGTTTAACAATCTCCCACTTGCCCTAAAAGTCACTGTGCCATAGATTTCAATCCCATACTATCTAAGTGTGTCACAAATACTTTATCTGATAAAGCTTTGGTCATCGGGTCAGCAACATTAAGTTGTTACCTAATCTTTGTAACAACTATATCTTGCCTATCAATGATCTCACGAATGAGATGATACTTCCGCTCCACATGTTTCATCTTTTTATGGTTCCTAGGTTCTTTGCTGTGGGCTACTGCACCATTACTATCATAGTAAATCTTCTGATTGAAAGGTTTCTGAACCAGATTGCTTTCTTTTGCTGCTTCTGTGGTGGAGTCAGCAATACTCTTCTGCTTTATGCTGTGCCAACTGACAGCAGCACCACCCAGTGTGAACACATACCCAAATGTGGAAGCTCTATTGTCCAGATCAGATTGGAAATCAGAATTAGTATAACCCAATCCAAGTAAATCTTCTGATTGAAAGGTGAGCACATAATCCCTAGTCCTTTTCAGGTACTTCATAATGTGCTTCACTGCAGTCCAATGATTAACATCTGGATTGCTTTGGAACCGACTAACAACTCCCATTGTATGGCAGATATCTGGTCTAGTACATAACATAACATACATGAGGCTCCCAACTGCTGAAGCATAACGACACCTCTTCATCTGTTCGATCTCATCAACTGATGTAGGGGCCATCTTTTTAGACAAAGTGACACCATGTCTAAAAGGAATGAGTGTTGTCTTACAATCACTCATACTGTACCTAGACAAAATCTTGTCTATGTAGGAAGTTTGGCTTAATCCCAACATTCGGCATTTCCTATCTCTTAGAATCTTTATTCCAAGAATATAGGTTGCCTCTCCCAAATCTTTCATTGAGAAATGTTGAGAAAGTCATATCTTGACTGATGACAACACCTCTACATCATTCCCAATGAGTAGGGTGCCATCTACATAAAGAATTAGGTGTACTACCGCTCTCCCACTGTCCTTCTTGTATATACAAGATTCCTCTAAATTCTTTTGGAATTTAAATTCTTTGATGAAAAGATCAAATCTTTGGTTCTAGCTTCTTGAAGCTTGTTTCAAACCATATATCGACTTGTTGAGTTTGCATACCATGTTCTCCTGGTTAGGAGCAATGAAGCCCTCTAGTTGCTTTATATAGATGTCTTCATCTAACATTTCATTAAGGAAAGCAGTTTTGACATCCATTTGCCATATCTCAGTCATGGTGTGCAGCTATAGCTAGCAATATCCTGATGGATTTGAGCATAGCTACAAGTGAAAAGGTATCCTCATAATCAACTCCTTGAATTTGAGTATAACCTTTTACAACAAGTCTAGCTTTATAGGTCTCCATGTTACCATTGGCACCCTTCTTCCTTTTGTAAATCCATTTGCATCCAATTGGCCTTATACTATCTGGTGGATCTACTAAAGTCTAGACACCATTGTCATACATGGAATCTATTTAAGCATTCATGGCTTTATTCCATTGAGATGCATCTACATTCAATATAGCTTCCTGATAAGTATTAGGATTTGTATCCTCATCATCAGGGGTAACTAGATAAACTTCATTATTGTAATACTGAAGTCTATCCGGTGGTCTAAAAACTCTTTCTGACTTTCTCAGTGGAACAGAATTAGGAGAAATTAAAGTGGAAGGATTAGATTCAGGTTGTATACTGGTTGTGTCATCTTTCATCTCATGAAATTCAACCTTCTTAAGGAGATCCATTTCTTCCTCTAAGAAAATGGCATGAAGCCTAACAACTATTGTTTGGTCTGCCTTGGAGTATAAATAGAAACCCTTAGTTTCTTTTGGATATCATACAAAATTTAATTTCTATGTCCTAGATTCCAACTTAGTGGTTTCAAGTTTGTGAACATGCGCAGGACAACCCCATACCCTTAGATGTTGTAAACTAGGTTTTTGCCCAGTCCACAATTCATAGGGTGTAACCGGAATAGACTTAGATGGAACTCGGTTCAGAATATAAATGGCAGTTTGTATAGCATATCCCCAAAGATATGAAGGAACATCGGTATGGCTCATCATAGAGCGAACCATATCCAATAAGGTCCGGTTTCTTCTTTCAGAAACTCCATTTTGTTGAGGAGAGGCAGGATTTGTCCATTGAGAGATAATCCCATTATCTCTTAAGTAATCCATAAACTCGTTGGTGAGGTATTCACCACCTCGATCTGATCGAAGTGTCTTTATGGATTTGTCAGTTTGATTCTCAATTTCTAATCTGAATTCTTTGAACTTTTCAAAGGTGTCAGATTTGTGTTGCATCAAATAGAAATATCCATCTCTGGAATAGTCATCGGTAAATGTGACAAAATACCGGTATTGATCTCGTGCAACAATGTTAAATGGACCACATACATCACCATATATTAGTCTTAACTTTTCTTCGACTCTTCCTACCTTTTTAGGGTAAGGCTTCCTGGTCATCTTCCTTTCAAGACAAGACTTGCAAGTAGGGAGTGGTTCTACCTTGAGGAAGTCAAGGGGACCATCTATTACTAACTTCTTGATCCTATCAAGATTAACGTGACCAAGTCTCTTATGCCAAAAATAAGTAGACTCATTGCAATGTCTCTTCATTCCAGACATTCTAGATGATGAAACATTGTCACGTTGCAGACATTCATTATTTACCAACGGAAATATTAAATAAAGACCATTAATGAGATTACCAGTTATCAAGACCATTCCATATTTCGTAATTTCAACAATTGAATTAAAATTGATAGAAAATCCATAAAATAAGAGTCTAGATACTAAAATCAAATTACGATATGCAGAAGGCACATAAAAGCAGTCTTCTAAAATTAATGTCTTTCTATTAGGTAAATAAAGAGTAAACAAGCTGATTGACTTTACTGCAACATTTGCACCAGAGCCAACTTTAAGTTTCTGCTCCTGTTTAGTTGACTTTCTGGTTTCCTTGAATCTCTGCAAACAATTGCAAACGTGTACAGTGGATCCAGAATCCACGCACCATGAGTTAGGAGGACCGTACAGAAAGTTAGACTGAACAGTAATAAGTACTTCAAAGCATCTCATACCTTGAGTACTTCCGCCACCCTTCTTAAGAGTTGTGAGGTAAGTCCTACAATTCCTCTTCCAGTGGCCTATTTTACCACAGTAGAAACACTTTCCATTGCCTTTGTTTTCCTTGCCAGCTTTCCCTGAAGAACCTTTGACAACTCTTGCCTTACCCTTATTGTATTTAAACTTTCCTTTGCCTTTATTCCCTTTTTAAAACTTTTTAGATTTCTTGGAGGTATCAGGTTTATCGACGATTAAAGTTTCACTTTTAGTTGATTTTTTGATCAAATCTTCTGTAGCCACAAGTGAGTTCATAAGCTCACTAAGTGACATTTCACTATTGTTCATGTTATAATTTAACACGAACGAATTGAAGGATGAAGGGAGTGACTGCAGTACAATGTCAACTTGAGTAATGGCATCCATCTTTCCACCAAGAATTTTCAGTTCATTCAATAAGCCCATCATCTTTATGATGTGCTCCCTGACTGGAGTTCCCTTAACCATCTTAGTGTTAACAAGGGATTTCAACTTTACTCGTCGAGCTGACCTATTTTGCTCACCAAACATCTCATGAAGGTTTTGCAAAATGTTAGAAGCCTTATCCATGTGTTTATCCATGTGTTCATGCTGGCTTTGCAGAATGTTAGACATCGAAGCTAGTATGTAACATTTGTCATCTGATTGGACCTGTCTCCTTGCTCTAACTCAGCCTTTTGGGCCAGTGATGTACCTGGAGGAATTTCGGGCTTAGGTGTCTTAAGACATAGGTCAAGGTTATCCACGGCAAATACAATTCTAATCTTTCTTTTCCAGTCTACATAGTTAGTCCCAACTAACTTTTCATCACGAAGAATTTCAGTCAATGGGTGTAGGCCTGTTATGATCTAATCAAATGACAAATAAGATAGTATTAGGGATCTATTGAATTCATTAATACCAATTAGATTATGGGTCTATTTCTAAGGGTATTGCCAATTTGGGAAGAATTAATTGACATCAAAAACCTAGACACTGGCTTATGTATTCCTGCCTTTGGGCACATCATCACATCGCATTGAATAGGCAGATAGAAACTATCTTCTCCAATTTCATAGATCTCATATTTGTGAATTCTGGAGTATTCGATCTACTGTCTGATCTATAAGGGATGTTATACTCACGCTTTGGCGTTATTGTATAATATCTCTTATTCATGTGCTCACCTACCATGAACCTAATAAACACCTAGCGAAAGCTCACGCTTTGGCGTTATTGCTCCCACTATTTGCTTATTCAGTTTTCACCATGTTCACACATAGGTGAGAAGGATTGGGCCCGGCTTTAGCCTGTCAGCTTACTCACACTCTCCACTATAGGATCACATAGTGTATGACAGAAGATCATAATACGTAGGGACTTGTCCCTAGTCTCATATACACATGATATATCAAGGGCAATTATTTCAACATAATAATTAAACATATAAACAGATATCATCTCATGATAAAATAAACAACTATCATCTCATGATAATAAAAACAATAATATACGAGATTAATCGCTATGGGTCAATAAATTAAAATGCATGGATGTAAGAGAATGAGATAAGAATAAAGGCAGCTCGCAAACTCCTTCGCGATCCCTTCCTTTATCATCTTATCGAGATCACATCGCATCCTCCTCCTTAACAACATCGTCACCAATGCATTAAATAGAATTTAAATGACATTAGGGAAACTAGTATTCCATTCGCCATTTTGAGGGAAATCGAATGAATCTGTCCTTTACAGATTTTCAAAACCTACTACATATTAACCTTTAATATGAATGCATGAATGATAAACATTTTATCATAAAATATGACCCATAACTATAATCTCTTATAAAATAGATGCTACATGGTGATGGAGTACTTTTTCTTATTTTAAAATGATTTAAAATTTGATAACAATTATCAAATCGCTTGACAAAATCTATATCTTATATAGATCAAACCCCGGAAAAAATAAAACAATTATATTTTCCTTAAAAAAATTTCATAAAATTATTTTTTAAAATATAAGATAAAATTTTCTTAAAATCTCTACAAAATTTTATTTCTTTCTCAAATGCAAGATCCTTTCATATAGATTGGTTTTACTATTATCTAGAAAAAATAAGAGAATCGAAAATCTTAAATATGATTACATCATAAATTAGGGTTTTATAATTTTTCGAATAAAATCTATTTATAGGAAAAATCATTTGTTAATTATTTTAAATAATTAATAAATATATATTAAGTGATCAAATCATTTAAAAGGAATTTCAAAATAAACTCTTTATTTTGAATTTAATTACATCAAATATAATACTAGTTTTTAAAATTTATTTAATTATCAAATCTTATTCAATAATATAATAAATATTTATTTATTCATCTCATGAACAAATAAAATAATAAAAACTACGAGCAATATTAAATAGATCTAAATTAAATTCATCTTATGAATAAAATTATTCATTTAATTACCTTATCAAAATAAACAAAAAATACTCCTAACCATGAGCTCTGATACCACTTGAAGGGGGATCCGGATAAAAATTTATGCGGAAATTGGATCCCCTTAGATCTTAACACCATAGAAAACATCAAAATTATCTAAGAGTTTTAGTCATATCACCTCGGTGAATGATGTTCACCGGTGAAGCTTAATCCACTCGAACCGTCAGAACTCTTTGTAGAGATTTTTCTGAAAAAATACTAGAAGCTCGATCCTTGTTCTTCGCTATCCCCACGAAGCTTTAGAATCTCCTTTGGAATTATAGAAGCAAGAGGAAGAAGATGGAGTAATGGTGTAACCTTCTATCACCAAAGGTACTAAGGTTCAAAACCCTAGAATAAAAAAAAACCCAACTTGCACCACCTTAGAAGCTCACGAAAATCCCTAGGGGTATCCCTAGGGTCTCACGGTTTAGAGAGAGAGAGGAGAGGAGAGAAAAATTCTGAAAAAAGTACTTAATGGTCTAAGGTGTTGGGGTATATATAGACTAGGACCCTATCCTAATCCTATTCCAACTACAACTTATCTAGTAGGAATTATTAGTTAATAATAATTCTCACTATTAATTAATTAAACTCCTACTTAATCTGCAACTACTTTAGTGATAATAATCCTACTAATTAAAGAGTCCTTATTAAAAGAGGATTCCTTAATTAAAAAGGATAAGTCAACATCCAACACAAGAGATGAATCCTAGTCAAACTAGGAAACCTAAACCAAAGAGTGGCGGGGGGGGGGGGGGGGGGTCGTGAGCTTCAAGGGGGCGTGGAGTTTGAGGAGTTAAACACTCCAAGTTGTAATCCAATAACAACTTATCCTCATCCTTATTGCAATCCAACAATTGGATTTTAATTCCATAATTATAGGAATTATATTTCAACAATTATTCAATTAACATAATCCTAAACCAATTAGGATTCCTCAAGTGGGAGCCCCACCCTAGGGTTTAAACCCATGGGCTTTGGCCCATATTAAAGGTCCATTTTAATGAGTTTATGGATATGGGTCAAACCCATTTCCCCTTTAATTATGTTAATCAAATAATTACTAAAATAATCCCTTAGTTTAAATTAGCAATTAATTTAAACAATAGATTAACTTTTAATCTATTTAATTAATGATTAACTTTTAATCACTTAAATAATTGATTAACTTTTAATCAATTATTGAGCTTGTATTTCTTATGTGAGTACCTTCATAGATTGCTCTGGGACATTCTTACCCTGGCTTACCCAATGTTATCCCATTAACCCTAAATAGGAATTACATCGGATTTGCAAGTGACGTGAGATATCCATGTTACAATTGAATTCCAGTGTATGAACATTAACCATTACAGATCTCGCCACATGAACTTTTAAATTCGATTTATCCTTCCAAATACATTATCCCTAATGGGCCTTTGAGATTGACATATTATCTAACCCATAGACATAGCAAATCATCCGGGTTTCCAAGACTTATGATTAAACCATGAGAAACAATTTCTGAAGAAAAACATTTTGAGAAAATCCTTTTATAAGTATAATACCTTTTAATAAAAGTATATTTCAAAAATTATTTATTTTTCAAAATCACCTGTGCAGGATTTGAACTTAATCAACTGTCTTACCAAGAACTTGGATAATCTCTCAAATTAATGAGCATGGATTTCTTGTTTGAAATTCATCATGACTTGAACAACTTTCTGACTATCCAACTATCACTGTATTGTATTCCCTAAATACATTGGTGGAATCAAAATAGTCAGATCACTGCTCAGTTATAGATGAACTCATCAGATCTAAGGATCGTCGAAACCGTTCAATGTGAATTAGAGACCAACTATCTGATAGTATGTTTATGCAAGAGGTCTCTCATTGAATGCAATCAATCAGTGTACAGTTAAGCACCCATATGCCGATGTGTAGTCTCCACTACAATAGTTCGAGATAGAACTATATTTTAACTACTGAGAACATCTTAGCATTCTGGTAGCCATATAAGTGAAGTGCCTAGCTTCACCCACAACTGTGACTATATAAGGTATAAGGAACCGGAAAGTTATATCTGCATGTGATAATCTAATCACATAACTTTCCTACAATATATCCTATGGGCCTTTATTGATATCTCATATCGTATAGATCATCTCATGATCATGGTCAATTACCCATAATGAATACGCAATAGATTAAGAAGAAGTCTTTATTAATCAAATTAATAAGAGTAACAATCTAAATGACTTTTCTGGATATCATGTCTAACATTGTGTATATTTATTTGGATTGAGGTTTTGAATGTTAAAAATAATCTTTTAATTAATAAAAAGAAGATTTCAAGCATGAGAAATTCAAATTTAACTTGAAAAATAAAAATTTTCAAATTTTCTGTCTGGACTCGACGATGAGTCACTGTACAAAGCAGGACTCGTTGACAACTGCTTCAAACAGTGGCTTATGTTTAGCCACTCGACGACGAGTCTACCCTACTCGTCGACAAGTGCCTCTGGGATTATAAATATAAACCTATTTTTCTGAAAAATCCCCAAACCTCCATTGTTCATATTTTTCATATTCATGTCCCCTCTCTGTCCAAGATCCTCAAATTCTCTTACATTCTCCTCAAAACTCATCCAAAATCATTCATTCTCATTCAAAACCCTTAAAACTCTCAACCCTAACCAAGAAAATGGCTCCACGAACCAAGAATCCCTCTACAACTCCAGCGAAGAAGAAAGCCTCCAAAGCTTCTATAGGGAAGGAGAAGGTGGCTGAGCCATCCCAGGAGGAGTCACCAAGTCTATTCAAATCAAAAAGGGCGGAAGAAAACTACCAGCAGGTATTCATCTAACGTGTCCTTATCTTGGGTAAGGTTCCTGATTTCTCTCTATTCAAAGACATAGGTCTAGATATTCTTGCCTCTAAATTCCAAGCCCTTAAGTGGCATCGTTTTCTTGAATTCCGTGAACCTATGTACCCTGATTTAATTCGACAATTCTACTCCCATCTTTCTTATGAAAATTCCACCAAAACTTTTATCTCTTATGCTCATGATAAACTTATTTCACTTACTCGTGATGAACCCAACCCATTCTTAGATTACCTAATGGGGAATTCCTAAACTACACCACTAATCAGTGAGTTTCCCATGAAAGCTTTGATGTGATTGAAGCTTTAAAGGTCATGTGTGTCAACAAAGACATCACCAAACCTACCCCTCCTAAGCTCAAGAATCTCACCCTTGATGCTAGACTAGCCCATCATATCATTACATACAACATTATTCTTAGGGGTGGAGGTCGTGACTTCATCACCTTCTTTGATGTCTTTCTTATTTGGTGCATTCTAACCACCAAACACATTGATCTCCTATTCATCATCATGCATGTCATGCTTGATGCTTCCAAGAGAACTTCTGGAAGATTGCCATTTGGTCTTGCTCGATCTTACTAGAATTTTCAAGCATTTCAAAGTTCCTTTATCTTTATATCAAGATAAAATAAATTTAGCCGATTCCGATGTCATGTGGATTGAGTCTAGGAATGTATGGGTTCCCAAAATCCAGAACATCCCTTCATCTCCTACAGCTCCTCCTTCTATCATTCCAGATCCTTCAGCTCCTCTACCTTCTTCTAATCCTGATTCCATTTCATCTCCTGCCCATTCTCCTGTCATTCCTCCATCTTTTGCAACAGAGCCAGAGCCAGAGCTAGAGCTACCAGCTGAGCCAGAGTCTGAGGATGAGCCAGAGGCAGAGGCTGAGCCTGAGCCTGAGCCTGAGCCTGAGCCTGAGCCTGAGTGGCCAGAGATGATGGTTGAGGCTGAGTATCCTGAGTCTTCCCACAGACAGGACTCACCTCACTTTGATGACACAGGGCCAGTTTTTGAGCCACCCTCCAGGGCAGCAACATCAGAGGATTAGATGAACCTCATGGCAGGGCAGATTGCTTCCATGGCTTCTAGCATGGAGCGATTTCATAGGGAGATGAGAGAGAGCTAACTCCAGTTCCAAGCTTCAGTGAGAGAGAGCTTTGAGAGCCTCTAGTCTGAGACTAGAGATACACTGTCATCTCTAGAGTCCAGGATGGATGGTATTCATGTTGAGTTGAAGAGGAGAGATAAGTAGATAGAACCTAGGCTTGAGGAGATAGAGATAGCTGGAGAGGTTATCAAGAACAGAGTAGACTCTATCTTGTCTCTGATAGAAAGGAAGGTAGTGGATGCTTCAGTGGTCAGTGAGAGGCTGAGTGATGATGTCACCAGCATTGGGAAGGCCGTAAATGTGTAGGCTAGCTACCTTCATCAGATGTCCACCTTGCTAGATGCTCAGACTCCTGTCATTAGTGAAATAGCTTCTAGAGTTACTCAAGTAGTCATTGAGATGATGAACATCAGGAACAAGCTAGCTCACATCCCTATCTCTATTGATCTGGATGTCCCAACTTAACCTCAAGCAAAGCCAACCGAGCAAACTCAAACAAAACCAGCAGAGCAAGTGATCTCAAGTGACACCTCTTCCACCTCAAAGGACTTATCAAAGGCTGAGACTTTAAAGAAGAAGTTCCCTACTTCAAAGTCTGATCACAAGGGGAAGAGAGAGCAATTGGGTTGAAGACCTTGTTTTTCATTTTTTTTTGATGTATTGTTTATTAAATTTTTTTTTGGGAAACAATACAAACACTTGTACCTACATTTCTGATATATCTATGATTTTTTTTACAGTCTTATAATGAGTTGTTTATTAATTTCTCCACTATGTTTTTGATGATGCCAAGGGGGAGAAAAAATGTGACTGATGCTTGTGAGCAAAATGTGGATGAATGGTTACTTTGTTTTTAGGATTATGGATATGGTATATATGATTTGTGGTTAATATCTTTCATGCATAATCTTATATAATTTGACTTGACAGGAAATGAAAACATATGCTTATGTAATTGGATAATTGGACTTTTGGTTAAGACTCATAAAATTCTAAAATTTGAGTACTATTTCTTATTCTTGAATGATCTAAAATATGCATAAGAAATGAAATCTAAACCATTTTATATACATGCATATGCTTAGGGGGAGCTAACCTCAAAAATTTATTGGAATATATATATTGAGGGGGAACTCAATCCCAAGACATTCACATTATTATGTCATTGTCAAAAATTGGGAAATTGTTATCCTCAAGGTTACAACTCTAAGTACCCTTAATAGTTTCGATGATAACACAATAATGGAATGATCAAAATGGTGCTAATGTTTCCATTTAGTCTATGTACTTTCAGAGAAAAAGAGCATTAAAAGTATCATTCAAGCTATGGAGAATTGAAAAGATCAAATACTTAAGTGAATCAACTCAAAAGCCAAGTCTCAGTCATTTCAAGGAAAAAGCTTCAAGGTCTCAAGCCAAATCATGAAGAAAAGTCAAGACTGAAGTTCCATCAGTTAAAAAAGAAGACCAACTCTCAAAGTAGCCTTGAGTTAATTTTAAGAGTATCTAGGACCATGTAAAGGCCTCAAAATCTTGGAACTTGATTGCTAAAAAATATCTAGATATACCATAGGATACTTAGAATAGGTTGGACATCATTTTAAGGACCTAAAAATGATTAAAATAATGATTTTATGAATGCCTATGGACCAAGACTTCATTCATATCAATTGGGTATCATAAAGATCAGTTTTCTACAAAAAATTAGAGAACTCGTCGATGAGTTCAAGTGACTCGTCGATGAGTGGCCTAACAGTAGCTCAAGTTTGAGCATTGTCTCTCCACTCGGCGACGACTCCTCATCACTCGTCGACGAGTGCCTGTGGGAATTGAACATAACGACTAGTTTTCAAACGGCTATTTTCGCATTAAATATTGCCACAAAGGCCAAATTGATTGCTCAACTATAAATAGAGCTTATTTATGATTGCTCAACTATAAATAGAGCTTATTTATGAACAAACAACAACAATCTTCAACTATTCATTGATTTGTTGATTATCAAATCTGATCTAGAATTCAATACTCTGTTTTTCATTGAAAACCTAGAATCCCAATCTTTGTCTGTTTGAGCTTTCAATCCCAATCATTTTGAGAGATCAGAAGCTTTGTTTTTCACTCTTATTTGGCTCATCAAGAAGCATTCAATTTCGGATTAATCATCTAACTACTCATTGTAAAAAACTAAGTCAAGAATCAAGGATTCTTGCACCAGTGAAGAAGAGTTCTTCTTGAAGCCAAGAGAGGCACTCTCTTGAAGAGGTTATATCCTGAGTCTGAGAAAAGGATTGTAAAAGGTGAAATCCTCACCCGTGAAGAAGGATTGTAAAGACTTACTCTTTACCCGTAAAGAAGAGTACGATCAGTGGAATCGTGTGAAAATCCTTAAAGCGGGAAGCTTAAAGGTGGGGACGTAGGCAAGTTGCTGAACCCCGACATCAATCTCGTGTGTGGTATCTCTTATTTCTCTCTCTGTGTTTAACTTAGTTATTGCTTGTAGCATTTCTTTTGATACATTTATATTCCGCATAAATCACTTAGAAAATTTTTAATTTGTCATTGACCCTAATTACCCCCCTTTAGGGTTCATTAGTTGGGCAACATCTACTACCTCCGAGATGTGTTGCCACTGTGAGAGAAATCATAAGGGGGATTGTCGTACACTCACGGGTGCATGTTTTCACTGCGGTGATTGGGGATATCAGTTTAGAGATTGTCCACGCCGTTAGTTGCCCTTACAGTCGCAAGGGAATAGGCCCCCAGCTCGACAGGCCACAAAACAGGGGTCTTCTCAGACTTCCAGGCCTTTAGGGAGATCGGTTCTTCAGCAAAGGTATCCTCAAGTCTCTGGTCCACCACCAGTCACGCAGGTGCATCGACAGGCGAATCAGGGCAGAGTCTTTACTTTAGCCGAGCAGGACGCACATGCATCCGAGGATGTTTTGTAAGGTACGCTCATTTCATGTTGTTAACATATGAATGTACAATGCTATGTGATATGCTGTATATAACATGCTACTTATAGTAATTATATGTAAATTTTGATGGAGTGGTGCTTAAGGGAAGTGTGGGACAAGTATTCCCGCTTGATTGAGTATCGTCCTAATTTCGAGGACAAATTCTGAAAATGGGGGGGGGGGGGGGGGGGAGGATGTAGAACGCCGGAACCAAGTTCACTAGGCTGTGAATAGTGCTTTTCAAGGCCTAAAGCATTGATGTAATTATGGTTTTGTTATTTTTAATATAAGTGTTTTAGATATTATGAATATGTTAAGATCTTGAGGGGGGGGGGGGGGGGTTCTTTTATGTATAAGGGAGTTAAAACATAATTGGGAAAGCTCTAAGTTTGGAAAAGAGGGATGTCTAAACATACCTCAACTTGTGGGAACTCTAGTTTGGTCATCGCTTATCAGAATCAAGTGATTCTTGAGCCGTTAGAAAGGTATCGAAACCCTTTTCGAGGTTCATGTTTATCAATTTTCCATATTTTTAGTCGATGTTAGAAGAAATGTCAGTTTTCAGAAGGCTGGTCTGCTGTAAATTCAGCAGTCACTTTGAACTAGTACACTTGTGGGTCCATTTAGACAATTAAGAACTCAAAATCAGGAGTTGTACATCAAATAAAAGTTGTTTCCCTTTGAATTATGAGTCCAACCCAAGTTAAATCGTCAAAATCCAATGACCGATCCAAAATTTATGATCGAAATACCAAAGCGGAAAAAACTGGAAAAATGTAGACCAAACCGATCGACCGAATTTCTTACCAATCGACCTGTCACCTTGCTTTTTGTGCTGTGACCGACTTCCAGGGATATTTTAAGGGTGGTTTGGGGTTTTGGCAACCCCCAAACCTTTATATAAGCCCACATTTTGTGGGTAAGGGTTACACAAACCTTAGAGAGAGTTTGAGAGGATTTTTTTTATAAAGGAAGAAGAAGAGAAAGCTTGGGTCTTGCTTGGGTATTCTTGTTTTGTTATTAAGTTCGTGTTTTCAACCAAAGAGGGAGCTCCTTCTTGCTTCTCAACTTGTTCTAGAGCGCTTAGATCAAAGGGATTGATCTAGAAAGGTAAATACATTCCACTAGCTAGTTTATTATAAACTATTAATGAGAAGCATGAGTTTCTTGATATGTATAGCCTTGTATATGTGTAGATACACTCTACTAGATTTTAATTGCATAAACCATATTGTGTAATTCAAAATAAAATCCTTTGATTTGTTCTATGAACTAGTACGAACTCCTATTGTTAATTTTGATGATGCTATGCCTTAAACCAAATAATAAATAGGATAGATAATTCTGTTTTTATTAATTGTTCCTTATCTTATTATTCAAAGATGAAAAGCATGCTAAAAGACTTAAGTTTTGGGGAAAACCAAATGAGGAAACTTCATGTTTCTATGAATTTGGATATGAGTGACTTATTTATATACGAGCTATTGCTATGATGAAATTGCGGAATATTGGCTATATGTAGAGTGTTTCCTTTTTGTCTACCATGTTATTCACAATTGCTACATTGACACATGTAAATGCATGATCGAGATTTTGCTAAAAGTATCAGTATAAGAAGAAGTAAAGTATAAGAAGATGAAATGGAAAGTAAAAGAAGAAGAGAATGTAAAGGGAAAAGTAAAAGATGGTATAAGAAGAAGATGATGTAAAGTATAAGAGGAAAAAACCGACAGGGAGGCACGATAGCAGGCCGCTGAATGGATAACCATTATTTATTTTGGGTGACAATTATTGTAGAGACTATGATTAGACTTTTCAGATGTTATAGAAAGTGGTGAACCAAAGAAAGCTACAATTATTCTAACTGATAGAGTCTTGAGTATAACTAAATTAGCGTAAATATAATTATGTTATCACATGGATGAAATAAATGTTTTAGATATTTTAATATAGTTTTATGGGATATCTTAAATCTTGAAAAATTGGTAGGACTCCCTGTGTAATTCTAGTATTATGGATGGGAAATTGCCATTGGTTTTAAAGAAAGAATTTTGCTAGCCCCAGTCGCAAATCTTGCAAAGACGCAATTTGGTGGCTATAAATGTCAAACATTTCCTATTTTTGATTTTTTTTTTAAATCTGTAAAAGTAACAAACATCTCCACGTGTTATAGATTCTCTTGCATTTGTGTAAATGTCTGGAGTAAATGCGACTGTGGCTAGCACTCCTCTTTGGGAAATTAAGATGATTATGATCTTTACTTAACTCATTAAGCCCTACCTGTACCCTTTGCAAGACCCTAGGGTCTTGCATATAACATGGTTGAGGGATATGTACGTCTTAAGGTAAATAAGATGTATAGAATTATCTTGTTGCCCTGGTTACATGTCTTTATATAGTTGAGCAACACGAATATTAAATTAATTTTTATCTAAACCAACATTATCAACTAATGAGAAGTAATCTAATCTTATCCAACTAAGTAACAAAATCAACAAAAACATATCTTAGGGCTCATGTTTTGTATCAAATTTTGTTTAGCCTTACTGTTTTAATTACATAGCCCCCCATGAATATGTATTTCAATATGACATTTTCATGTTACTGGAGATATATCTCCACTTCGTCGATTGAAATAGTCAAGTTCTTCGCTTCTCCTAACACACTTCCACCACATCCCGAGAATGAGGAGAAGAACTACAGCAATGGGGCGAATCCCGGGTGATCAACACTTAGTAGATGGATCATGACCATGGTCAATTCAAGCCTTGAAGCTAAAGGTACTCTACAATGGCCACTCCCACTCACATTGTTCAGAGACAAGACAAGTTGTGTTCTTTGTCGTGTTTTCAAAAGCTCGGGACTCTACAAGTTCCGGGACATTCAATATCTAGGTTTTTCATAAGCTTAGCATCTAATGTCCTGTGTTCTTTTGTACTTGAGACTTTATGATTGGATTTAAAAAAAAAAATTTAAAAAAAATAAAAAATTAGGAGAGTTTGTGTTTTTATTTGAGGTCCCATTAGTGAAGACACACATGTTCCAATGTGTAAGTCTTTTGGTTGAGTCCTCAAAAACCCACTTTGGTGAGCTTTTAAAGTCTCATGGGTTTTTAAAGTCCTGGAGTTTTGGATAAAAGAACAACATATGCATTTTAAAATCACGGGACTTTAGAAACCCACCTCAAATACGCAGGAAAAGAACACAACCTAATTCTCCTCTATGTAACTAAGCCTTCTAAACAAAGTGAGACTCTTCCTTTCTTTATTAGATTGATAAGTGTAGAGATGAACTGAAATTCATGTACTACAATAAGGTTCACTATTTTGATTACAGGGTAGGAGTCTAATAGGGAAATAATTCCAAGGGTTTATGAACTTCTTTACTCTATGAAGACTATATGCCACATGAAAATACCTAAGGTAAGTCAAATTCAGAAAGGCTAATTCTTTTTTTTTCTTAACAATAAATTATTTTTGCAAATGACCTAAATAATCTTCCAAATACATTTATAAAAGAGCAAGTGTTCTTAGTTTCATTCACTATTGCAAATTTTCCTTAATCCAATTGGATTTTAGCAAACCTTATGCATGGATTAAGACAAAAATCTTTGGTTTTAAACATCAATAAAACCTATAGATTGATAAGTTCTTCATCTATGCATAACAGTTTGACAATTAGTAGACTATTGTTTAAAACCTCTTATCTTTAACAGTTTGACAATTAGTAGACTCTTGTTTAAATAGTTGGTTTGTCACACAAATTGTTGAAACAGTGCAAAATGGCCTTAGTTTAGGTCGCATTTAGCGTTTGAATGTCAACAATAGTTCACCCTCTAAATAAATAAGTGAATATTAATTTTGAGCCGGAGCTCTAGCGTTGAAGCGGACCCCCTTTTTACAATATGACCTTGGCATGTTTGTAATTATTGAAAGAGGTTGGGGCAAATTTACAATACACCATAATTACAAGATTGCTACCGTGATAGTATAACAAGAGGAGCTCCACTCAATGCCATGATAGCAAAGCTCCTCTTTGTATTTAAACGGAATAAATAACTAATCTTGATTATTTTGTATTAGATGGTGACAACTTTGAATTATTTTTTTAAATATAATCTTCTTAAAACTAATGTCAAAGATTCTGATGCTTTGGGTCTGATAGGTACAAACGGAAATTGCATTGGTGAAAGGGAAGGACAAAGGCCCAATCATAGTGGAATAAGCAAAGAAGCTTTTGTGACATGAACCCTCAGTTTATGTCAAGCCAACTTAAACAGTTGTGTTGTGATGTGCATCCTGGTGTGCTCAGCTTGAGTTGTGGCACCAATGGTGCACCCCATGGTAGTAAATTATATGTGGCTCCTCCTAATGACTCACCAAGAGGAGAGTGTATAGTGAAAATGTTTTAGAGGTGTAAATAAAACAATTTTAATATAAAGAGGAGCTCTGCTTCATGGCATTGAACGGAACTCCCCTTTCTATACTATCACAATGGCAATCTTGTAATTTAGTGTGTTGCAAGTAGAGTTTAGTAATTACAAACATGTCATGCCCATAGTGTGAAAAGGGGAGCTCCGCTTCAACGTCGTCAAGCAGAGCTCCACTTCAACGCCGTGAAGTAGAGCTTTGGCTCAAAATTATTCTCTAAATAAAAAAGAGGAAAACAACTAGGGGTGTATCTGAACCGGGCTAGCTCAAAGTTTGGCTCGGCTCGGCCCGATAAAGCCCGACTTGAGCTCAAAAAATAAGCTCGATTGACCTGAGTTGAGCTATTTTTTTAGTTTGAAAATGTATTCAAGCCAAGCTTGAGCCAAGGCTTATTTGATTCGGTTTGGCTCGAAGCTCGGCTTGAATATTATATAAAAAAATATTATATTATATATATATATATATATATATATATCATTATTATATATATATATATATTAATAATATAATTATTAAATATTTTTATATATAATAAAAATATTATTTTTATTCAAAAGTTATTTCTTAATAATTCAATCCGAGCTCAAGCCTAACCAAGCAAATTCAAGCCAAGCCGAGCTCGAGCATAAATGATAAAATTTCAAACCGAGCCTCATAAATGAAAAACTTTCGAACCGAGCCAAGGAAGGCCAAGCCTGACTCAGCCCGGCTCGATTACACCCCTAAAAACAACCATGTGACATAGTTGTTGAGAACATGTCTTATACAATTCATTCTGAGCCGATTAAGTCTCTCCTTGCATAATGTCTCTCTTCCTCCCACACCTGTTCTCTTTTTCATCCAGCCGACATTTTTTACATACAAATATAAGATACAATACGAGTCTAATATAAGTATGGAAATTACTTAATTTACCGTACATTTCTACTATGTAACGAAATGCTCGTCCACATTGGTCCACATCCCGCTTTTTAATACTCACCAACTATGGTTAAGATTTACTCAGCCTATGGTTAAGCAATCCAACCTTGATTTTTAGAAAATATAAAACAAAAATCTTAACTTTAATTTAGTTAAGCTTAACCAAGTTTAAAGGGGTGCTAAAAGGCTCAAGAGGACACGTTAGTAAGTTAAGCAGTAGACTGCGTGGTTCGCTGATCAATGCTCAATAAGAATTGTTATTTGACTAATTTTGAAAGGAATAGTGATAGGTGGACCCATGGAGTACATTTGCAAACCTAAGCCCCCCCCTCCCCCCTCTTAAATGCTCACCAACTATTTCCCTTTTGAAAGAGCAATGATAGATGTACCCATGAATCTCATTTAGAAACCTAAGGTTGGACCTCATTGGTCCAGCTACTGATCAACTAATCTTGAAAGAGCAGTGATAGACGTACCCATGAATCTCATTTAGAAACCTAAGGCTGGATCTCATTGGTCCAACCCCTCTTCTTAAATACTCATCACAGTGATAGACGTATCCATGAAACCCATTTAGAAACCTAAGACTGGACCTTGATGAGTATTTAAGAGGAGAGGGGAGCTGGACCAATGAGGTTCAGGCCTTAGGTTTCTAAATAGATTTCATGGGTACGTTATTTCCTTTTTGAAAATTCCATTCATATAATTTCAAAAAAAAATTTTTCTCTCAATTATTTTTCTAACACGCACGGGCTCTGCTACTGCATTTTATATTCATTTCCGTGCATCTCTCACGGGTTTAGCTTTGTACGTGCATAAGTAAATAGTATCTTCCACAACTTCCCTAACACCCAAGAAGAAATCCAAATGGGACTTTTTCTCTATTTAATTAATTTATTAATAAGAAAATTAACTTTACTACTGAGACCGTCTCACAAAGGGCTGAGACCGCCCTTTGCCGTCTCACTAACATTTTCCTAAGAAAATAGTTAGTTTTCCAACCCATTAAAAAATGGATTGGGTTGAGGATATCAACGGAACCAACCCAACACAATCTGTTGCCGAGATGGAATCACATCCAATTGGAATTGAACTCGGGGAGAGTTATTTGCATCCAAAATGTGTCTCTTTTACCTCTATTAACTATGGTTAAGATTCATTAATCTTTAGACTTCAACAATGTAACTTTAGTTTTTTTTAAAAATATTAATCCTAAGGCTTAAATTTTTTTAATTAGAGTTAAATATTTTTTCAAAAAACTAAGATTAGAATACTGAACCCAAGGGTTAGAAAATTTTAACTATAGTTAATAAAGGTTAAAATGGACACGTGTTAACCTATGGGGCGATCCAATCTCTTTGTTGCCATCCCAAGCCCCAACGAGATCTGATCACATCCATTTGCGATTGAACTCAAGAGGGTTCAATCACATATGTGACTCAACTATTGGAGGAAAAAAAAAGGGAAAATGAAAGAGCAATGGTCACCTCGTCCGCGCCGAGGAGGGGACTATTCCTCCTCACACTCACATAGCGACCATTCAACTCCCATTAACTCGGATTAGTTTTTTAAACCCTTTAGTTAATTGTTTTTGAAAAAACTAAGGGTAGATGAGTGAACTAATCACAGTTAAATGGGGTTAGAAGGGGACACATGGCAAGAAATTGAGAGCCGAGACGCACCTCCTTGCGTCACCAACCGAGGAGGTGATTATTTTATTAAAAATGAAAATTAAAAAAAAAATCTCTATCAATGGGCAAGCGCCACATATGTGATTGAACTCTCCTAAGTTCAATCGCAATCGGCTGTGATTAAACACATTTTCAAAGAAAGTGGGCGGTGGGCCAATCATGTACATGCCCACATTCACGCCTCTATCATTCATCTTTGTTCTCTTTCCCCTTTCTGTTTTAAGTTGAGTTTCATTGATCCAAAATATCTTAAATCCAAACTCTCTGTTTTCTCTTAAAACAGAAACTAACCACACGTTTAGTTTCAAGTCATCATTGGGTGATGGGATCCTCCAAAATCACCAAAGATGCTTTTTTTCTGTTGCTTCAAACAGAATCTCCCAAGCCTTTTATCTTTTCCTTTGTCCACTTTTTCTAAAAATCTCTCTGGTTTTCTGGGTTTGTTACTCTACTTTGTTCATTTCAGACTCCCTTTTCACATCTATCTTGCTTTCTGAACAATCCATGTCCTGACCCATAATCCAACCCTCTTGAGTGCATATATTCATTGTTTCATGGGGTATTTCAAGAACTCTTTCCCTCACTGATTCAAACAAAGCTAGAGATTCTGGAATTCTCTGGTCATGGCCATTTCCATGGGTAAATTCTTCTTATTCATGCTTCTTAGCTTTGTATTCATTGAAGCAGCTCCTGAAAGTGCTTTGATTACACAAGTTCCTGGTTTCGGTGGTACTCTTCCATCTAAACACTACTCGGGGTAAGTCTTTTACTTTAGTTTTCCTTTTCTATTTTGCTGATTTTAGTGTTTTTAGGATGGTTTGTGTGAATCTGTGATCTGGGGTTTGAAGTTTATGTGAATTTGTGATCTGGGGTTTGAAGTTTATGTGCATTTGTGATATGGGGTTTAAAGGTATGTGACTATAAATGAGAGTCATGGGAAGAATCTCTTTTACTACTTCGTTGTTTCGGAAAGGAACTCATCGGAGGATCCTGTTGTTCTTTGGCTCAATGGTGGACCGGGATGCTCTAGCTTTGACGGGTTCGTCTATGAGCATGGTATTGATTATTTGACCCCATTTTCTTTTTCAAGCTTATTGATATTCGATACTTGATTTATGTGTTAATAATGATGAATTTGAATGCTCCTCGAATATATATTTCCCAAGTTTTAAATGCTGTTTGATTGATTCAAGAAACTTTCTGAAGCATCTTCTTAATCTTGTATACTAATGAGAATGATGATAATGTGAGGATAGAATATTATGACTATGAGAATGATGACTATGTAGAATATTATGACTATGTAGAATAATGTGATGATAGTGTGAGGATAGAATGATGGTAACGATTGTGACTATGTAGAGTTGGTTTTGCATCTGGATTATGTTAGAATATTATCCAGAAATTGTCTCCAAATTATTTCTCTAGTTTCTAATAGATTATCCTTGCACATAATCACTATTACATATAATAGTGATATTTGAATCACTTAGCTAAGAGTCGCGTAAACGCTTCTTGAAGATCTATAGCTCTAACTCAATTCAGGCTTGCACTACCCAACGAAAAACGGCTACACTTAATCTCTTTTAGGATGCCCAAAAATAATGACTTGAAATGAAAACTGAAATTATTTTTCTTGTCTGCTTATCCTTCAAATGGAATAGCACACTTGGACTATGGGGCTTAATCATCCTTTAAAGAAGGGTACATCTGGATTGCACACTGCAAAAATCATCTCACTTACATTAAGTATGATTTCCTCAACAAATTCATTTGTAGGTCATCTAGTTGGTTATAGGTTTAGGAATCCCCTTATTTATTAGGATATATTATCCAAATACTGGTTATCCTTATTTAGGATAGCTAATAACCCACTGTTTGGATCATATCAAATGCTTGTCCATAGCCTATTTGGTTACAAGCCTCACACAGTCAGAATGGACTTAATCATCTTCTGTTTGGCAACATATATGATTGATCTTTATCCATTTGGAGAACTATGTTACCTGTTTGGTAACAAGTCTCTAATATCAGCCTTTGTTTGGTAGCATGACTGTTTCTGTCCTAATTGGACTGAACCCCAAGGATCTGTTTGGTAATAGATCTACAACAATCCTATTTGGATTGCCAAAACCGAGTCACTGAGTTGACTTTGTCAAGCTTGACTCCGTGGTATAAGGCCCTTGGATCGAGTTGACTCGGTCATGTTCTTCCTTGAGCTCCTTGGAGTCTTCTAAAGGAGGTCTCCTTGTTCCTTGAGCTTCCAAGAGAGACCTCTAATGGAGGTCTTCTCTATTGTGAAGATTTCCTTTGAGACCTCTAATGGAGGTCTCCTTCTCCTTCGTCTTGAGCTTGCTTGAGACCTCTAATAGAGGACTCTTTTCCCTTACTGGGACCTCTAAAATGGATGTCAATTTCTCCATTCGAGACCTCAGTAAAGGAGGTCTCTAGATTCTTCTCTATCATTTGATCTGAGAGAAGTGCTAGCCTACTCTGAGGAGTTTCCACTCTCAGCCGGAGCCAACCACTTTGTCCATTTTCACTGTTAAAGCACACACCTATTAACTGATTGCAATGCTTTAACAGTGAAAATGGACAAGTGGTAGGCTCAGGCTAAGAGTAGGAAAGGCCTGAGAGTAAGAGTAGCAATGTTCTTGATGTAATTCCACATGTGAGGGATCATAGATCCCATCACACAAGAGACATGTGGTGCCCTCTATTTGGCCCACAAAGAAGCTCTCACCCTCCTATTGCCACTACTACTGCGACACTAGACCATAAATGGTCTAGTAATTCCCTCCAGCTGCGGACCGCACACGTGAGGCTCACACGCATGATAATAAACCATATTTATGGCCTAAAATCAAGAAAATTGGGTTTGTGGGTTTTGAACCCATAACCTTCTCTCCACAAGGGAGAGACATAACCACTTAGCCAAGTTGATTGGCTTGCTAAGAAACCAATTATAATAAATTTATTATAAAGTTGGATTTTAAAATCAATTTAAATACAAGAAAATTTAAAAATTATAATCACAATTCACAACTAACAATCCCCCACTTGATTTAAATTTGAAAATGAAATATCAAAAAGTATATGAAGATGGGCATCCATGAAAGTCCAATGCATAAATGAAGGTAGCTTTCGCCTTGAACCTCCACTTAGTGCAAATTGATCAAAGTTTATCCAGGAACGAAGTGGATGTATGCCTTGAACTTAACAAACCTTTATGGATAAATCGGACATGTCATACACACTTCTTTCTGAGGTTTTGGTGTGCACTATAACTCAGTACTTTTATGTCAATACTTTAACCCCGATTTATCAAGAGCTCTATAGATAGCCTGTAGTCTCATATGAAGTGATGAGCTCACACTCACGTAGTTGAGTGATTGAGTCTATTAAGAGTGCTCCTGCAAAACACTCCAGCCTAAAATATCATATAGCACAGTAGGCCTATAGCACTCATCAAGAAGTTCAGGTAACTCTCATCCTCCAATTATAGTATAGGATCATCTGCAGGTTGGTAGAATGGCAGTCTGCAGGCACAAAGCACTACAACATCCTAGGAAGGGACTTTTCTCAAAATAAATATGAAGTGCATTACACAGTTGTGGTCAAGGCTTGTTTTTCCCTTTGAACCTGAGATCACATATGAGGTAGCTTCATCAGGTAGGGTACGACTTAGGTACAGGCTTCCAGTCCCATTCCCCTTGATGTATCCAAGACTTACCAAGATCTTGGGAAAGGGTCTGCCAAAAGTTTCCTCTTACTATACCGAATGGCCTCTTTGCCATCAGCTTTCCCTTTTTGTTGTATGCTTTTAGCACAACAGCTTGCCAACATTCTTATTCCATACCGGGGTGTTCCACCAATAGGATTCTGTCTGTTGAACGAACATCGATGTGGTTTCCTCGCAATTTAAATGCCACATCATCCTTTGTACTTGCCTAGTACAACCTCAAATTTCGTAACCTTAGTGCATAGATCTATTAACATCCTTTACAACTTTGGTCATTGCTTACCAGTGCACTTTATAATGGTACTAGGGGTTTATCTTAACTATCATCTGTATAAGGCAAAATCTGGCGTCCATAAGACTACAATATGGGAGGTTTCCATTTTTCTCTTCTATGCAAGTGTTGAGCCACTCTTCGACTATTTTCTTGGGCTTCTAGGGGATCACAAATCCTCCTAGGATAACCAACGACTTGTTACAATTCTCATCGCTGCATTTATATCACAACAACTATCCATACATCATACCTATTTGTATTTTCTATTTGTATAAAATTTCTGCTCAACTTTCTCAATGCACATGTTTTGTAATTATGTGCTGCCATTAGCATCAAGTGGCTGCTATTAATAGGACTTTAATCTTTGTTGAGCTATCCACCTGTCTTATATTTCATTGGCTTTTGCTAGCATATAACACTTGGGAGTCGGAACACTTAAATTTTCATCTAGAGAATCTCCACTGTAATTTAACAGTTTGTCATCATTCTTGGTGATCTTATCTCCATAATGTCATCAGCTTTATCCCTTAGTTTCAAGGTGGGAAACATGATAATGTCATGTCCTCATCAATCAGTAGTTATTTCATTGACTGACAAAATGATGTACTGATCTCAGTCTATTTCTATAACTGATGCCTATATAACCTCGTTAGTGAACGAATCTTTTTAGCTGTATTGAGTAGAAAATTACTCATTGTTCTTTTCAATGGCAAATCAAATGTCACTGAACTGAGCAGGTCCCAGTCACAACCAGAGATAAAACCAATTGAATAGGTGTTACTTAATTACAAAAAGCCTGGGATCGAATTTAATCAAATCCTGTTATTTTTTTTTATCTAATTAGGATATCCCCTTCATCTCCTATCAGAAGTTATCACATTTGATTGGGTTCCATCATAGTGAATATCAATACTAAGTCCATATCCCTTATAGGATAGTGGAATCCTCTAGTCTTGGAGATCATAGATTTCTGACCAAGCTCTTTAAATCTCATCGAGGTTAAGACATTTTGTCATCCTTGGATTACCTGCTTACTCACCCCACTATTAGGAATTTTCAAGAGCTACAAAAATCCTTCCCTCAAATAGAGAAGAAGCCACAGACCTTTGTTTCAAGAGCTACATATGAAGAAATCTTCCCCTCAAATAGAGAAGCAGCCAGAGACCTCCAGTACAATGGTCTCAGATGGAGAAATGGACCTCCATTTCAGAGGTCCCAATCCCAATAAGGGAAAAGAGACATCCATTAGAGGTCTTGAATCTCAAGCAAGCTCAAGAAGGAGAAGGAGACCTCCATTAGAGGTCTCCAAGGAAATCTCCACAGTAGAGAAGACCTCCATTAGAGGTCTTTCTTGGAAGCTCAAGGAAGGAGACCTCCATTAGAAGACTCCAAAGAACTCAAGGAAGAACCTGACTGAGTCAACTCGGTCCAAAGGCCTCATAGCATCGAGTCAAGGTGGAGGTTTGACGGAGTCAACTCAGTGACTCGGTCTTGGATAGTTCAAATAGGATTGTTGTAGATTTGTTATCAAACAAATCCTTGGGGTTCAATCCAATTTGGATAGAACCACCCCTATTACCAAACTTAGGTTGATCTTGGAGACTTGTTACCAAATAAGTCCCATTGGTCCCCAAGATTAAAGGCTGCTTGGAGACCTGTAATCAAACAGATGACCCATAAAGGAATATGTGGAGGAAATCCTACTTAATGTAGGCTGGCCTCACTTTAGTGAGATGATTTCCACAATGTGCAATCCAGATGTACCCTTCTTTAGAAGGATGATTAAGCCCATAGTCCAAGTGTGCTATTCCATTTGAAGGATAAAGCATACAAGAAATAGAATTTCAGTATTCATTTTCAAGTTATTATTTTTTGGGCATCCTAAAAGGAGGTTAAGTGCAGCCGTTTTCCGGTGGGTAGTGCAAGCTTGTAGGGAAGACCTGAATTGAGTCTGAGCTAAGTTGAATTTCAAAGTGTTGTCTCAGTCTTAATCCCTTGAAAGACGGTAGGCTCCGACTATCTTCAAGAAGCATTTACGTGCCCCATAGCTAAGTGATTCAAATATCACTATTATATGTAATAGCCATTATGTGCTAGGATAATCTATTAGAAATTAGAGAAATAATTTGGAGATAATTTCTATATTCAGGATAATATTCCAACTGATTATACAATGTATACCCCAATTGGGCATACTGTGCTTTCTAAAATTGGAATTTGAAACAATCGAATCGGTCTGATGTGCTCTTATGATTTTCATATTCTTGGAGGGTACTTATTAATAGGATACTTTGATTGTTTTTATGGTGATGGATCCCACTAATGGTCAAAATGTATGCTGCATTTTTGCAGGCCCATTCAATTTTCAAGCGGGGAAGACTGGAAGCCTGCCCCAACTGCATCTCAATCCATACAGCTGGTCCAAGGTTGAAAATCCTCAGCTCTTGCAACCATCTCAATTGGTTCCTGTCCCATGAAACTATTAAACTCAATAAAAATAAGTTTTCTGATCAATATGACACTATCATGCTGTGTTTGTCTTCAAGTAAAACACAAACAACTGTTTTATCTCTTCCCATTTACTATTTATAAACATATTTGAAGATTTTAATCTTTCAGTTAAGGGTGTTAATTTGGAGACGGTTGGACTCCTTAAACGTCTCTCTTATGAGCCTTGAAGACCCACCAGACCGTTGAGAAAGATCTCTCCTATGTAAGGCAAGTTTTTCCCATCTTTCTAAAGAAGAATGAATTAAACCCTAATTCTTCTTCTAGTTTTGAGAAAAGCAGAGAGTTGTGTGGAAAAGTCCATAAAATTTCCTATCCCTTTTACTTTTTCTTTGGGAGTTTAGATCAGACAAGTTCACTATGTTCCCAGTACTTAGGAGTGCATCTTTACCGTGGAGAAATGTTGAGTTCGGCTGCCATAGAACCTAGTTGCACTAGAGCATTGCTCAAGGAGGCGAAACTGGATTCAAGGGAAATGGACCATGCCTCAACACATCTACAAACAGGGGCGCCTTGAACTCCCCACCCTCCCAAAAAAAAAAATTATGGTTTCTAGGACAGCCATGGGCAGCCCCCCCTCCAAAAAAAAAACGTTTTTCCTTAAATAAAATATGGTTTTATAAGACAGCCATGGGGCATCGCGGAAGCTGCCCCTAAACTCAAAAAAAAAATTATATTTTAATAGGGCATAGCCATGGTCCCATGGAGCATGGGGGGTAGCTCTGCAGCTGACCCCCTTGAACTTTTGAGAAAACAAAAAATATATTTTATACTATATTGCTTAATTATTTAGCAGGCATAGTCATGGGACAAGGGGGCAACTGCCCTTTGAACTTTTGAAAAAATATTGTACTATATTATTTAATTATATGATAGAACATAACCATGGGGCAAGGGGAGCAACTGCTCCCTAAAGTCTTGAAAAAAAAAATTTATACTATGTTAATTATTTAATAGGGCATAGCTGTGGGAGAAGTGGACAACTAGACCCATAAACAAGGAAAAGCAATACCTGTAGGATATGTACTAAACGTATGGATGAGATGACCTACGAAGTTAGTCGTCAAAAAAAAAATTCGGGGCCTATGCCCCCAAAATCCCTAGACCCAGAACATTTTATATCCACCTAATCATTCTTCACAAATCCATCAACAATTACTAGCATTTTCAATCACCCATCATGTGTGTTCTTTTCTGCTATCTTTAATTTATAAATAAATACTTGTGGAAATTTGGATTGGACTTTTCTCGGTATATTTGATTAATAATTTTTGAAACTGGGACTGCATCTGACTGGATATTGCCGAATCTGGTTAGTAAATATTGTTTGTATGATATGATATTAGGAGAAATGGTATTCTGCTAATTTGGGTTTACAAATCTTAAATTGGGTTGCTTATGTTTTGATTTTGATATTGTTTTAGTCAAATCTGTATTACTGGTTTATTCTGGGTTAAATCTGGTGACAATCTTAGAGCAAGTACTTATTATTGCTATTGCTAATCTGCTGCTACTGGTGTAATCACCTTTCTGTTATCTAAGGTTATCAAAAGAAAAGAAAAGAAAAGAAAAGAAAAGAAAAGGTTCATGTGATTACAGAATTTCAGATTTTAAAGAGTTAAGATGCCCCTCCTGTGGACCAATTGATCTGGAATTACAGATTTGTTGCTTTCTTTTCTCTTGAGCTTTACTACATTGATCAACATATCGATGACTGGCTGGAGAAAGGATTCATGATTTTGAGTAAATTGTGTTTTTATCTATGCCCATATAATTTTGGACTCGATCACTTACTTTTGCTGTTGCCTTTCAGATTTCCAACATTATCTATTTGGATTCTCCCGCTGGTGTTGGACTTTCTTACTCCAAAAATAAAACCGATTACAATACCGGAGACCTAAAGACTGCTTCTGATACACACACATTTCTTCTCAAGGTAACTTTCCTAACAAAATAGTGAACCTGGGTGTATCATTTCTGAATACCAATATAAAATAAGAAAGTTTGTAGCCATACTGAATATCAAAAAGGCTTCTGTGGCAAGGAGACTGGATAACCTATGGTGCTCGTATCCTTCAAATTCTGCCAGGAGTCGACATGACATGACTGGGTAGAGATATGGGATTCAGGTCACATATAGTTCAGCTGTAGCTGGTTTTTCACACTAAAAAGTGTAGAAAATCAATAAAATTGGAAAAAAGTTAATATGATATATGATTAGAAAGTATTAACATATTAATTTTATGTATATATGTCCTTGTAGCTGGAGGTTTGTCGGTTGAGCAAGTCAGACAATATCCATACCATACTTGACACCTATACCTTCCCGCACAACACAGTATATTCCCGATATAATATGTTTCTCTGAATTGTTGTTGTGAAACCAGTGGTTCGAGCAATACCCGGAGTTCCTTTCTAACCCATTTTATATTGCTGGAGAGTCATATGCTGGAGTTTACGTGCCGACTCTTGCTTCTGAAGTAGTGAAAGGTATTTTATACTTATTTGGTGACCTGCCTATGTATTGGAATCAAAACCTCTGTATAATTCTAGCTTTCTCACAGGACTTGATGCTGGTTTAAAGCCTATTCTCAATTTCAAGGTCTGTCTCTTTGGCAACTACTCATTTGTTAGGATAAATTGGTGATAGTCTGCTCAACTTGATGTAAAGTTCATTTGATACAGGGTTACATCGTGGGAAATGGGGTCACAGACGAGGAATTTGATGGCAATGCTCTTGTACCATTTGCACATGGGATGGGCCTCATCTCAGATGAACTTTTTGAGGTGGGTGTAGTACCTATTCGATCTAGAATTATTTATCAATTTTCTGTCATCAAAGATAAAGTAACCCAACACTGGCCTTCTAGTTATTATTTAGTGCAGTCCTTGGTACAAAATTCTGCTCCTGTTTTTTGGTTCTCAAGAGCATAATTGAGATAATTCATGATGCATATTACAGGAGGTTAAAGCTGCATGCCCAGAAAGTTACTACGAATCTTCCAATGAAAGCTGTGAAAGCAAGCTTAAGAAAGTTGACCAGGTAAGGTGGATGCCCTTCTATGGTTGTTGAGGAAGTTCATATATTATAAAGAAACTAACTTATTATTTTTCTCTTTTAACTTCTGATGTACATCCAGGACATTAGTGATCTAAACATCTATGACATTCTTGAACCCTGCTACCACAGCCCACAAATAAGAGAGATTGGAACTGGAAACAGCAGGCTACCAACTAGCTTCAGGCAATTAGGTGAAACTGAGAGGCCTCTTGCTGTGAGAACACGGATGTTTGGCCGTGCTTGGCCTCTTAGAGCTCCAGTAAGAGATGGAATTGTTCCAACATGGCCACAGATCATGAATAGTAACAATGTTCCATGCACTGTAAGTTACTCAAATTAATATCCTTTTGGACTTTCCTTATAATTAGGTCGCTTGAACATAAACATCCATAAAAAGGCCAAAAGCATGCTCTTGCACTCAAGAGGAGACCCACAAAATTATTAGTGCTTCATGATTCATGTTTTTCATCATGCAGAATTAATAGGCACCCCTGCATTAGTAAACAAAAAAGGGCTGGGCTTTCCTTGATCGTTGGTTTTCAAAGTATGGTTACTGTATGATAAACCAAATACAAATATGCCTCAAAATATCAGCCATCACATTTGACAATTTTAACGTAATCTGGAGCCCATCTTCCTTTGCCATGATTGATTGTTAACATCTTCCTTCTTCCTCTTTCTTCTACTCAATGAAATTTGGCATAAGTCCTAATTTATCTTCACGGAGCATTACACTACATTATTGAAATTTTCTGAGCTAGTATTTCTATCTATCACGATATCAGGCGCTTCTCTTCCAATTCTATATTATTCAAAAGGTAATATAAATTGGAGCTTTGCACACAGTTGTTATTTCACAAGAAACTCTTAGTCATCATATGGCCTGCTTCCAACTCTTTTCATTTATATGGTGGTTGGCCTGTATCATAATAGTATCTTGACTGTTGGCCACTTTGTTGGGCTTAATTGCACTGTAAGATTAAACTGTCTGAGATTAGAGGTAGTGAGTTGGCCACCTAGATTTTCTCTATGTTCTAACTGCATTCTAAAGTGTCATTGGCATCTTCTTCCGATTTCCCTAAACATATCTGTGTTAATCTATGCAAAAACGTGATCACTGAGGTCTTAAATGTACACTATTCCTCAAACTAAGGCCTTGCTGATGGAAGCAAATGACTTCTTTTTTTCATTTTTTGTATCCATATTATTGTTTGTTTGCACTACTACATTTTTAAGCTTATGATATACAGGTATTACTTGAACATTGTTAGTCTTTCTCAAATACTTTCACCCTTGAGAAATTAAACAATTTACAAGTATGTCCTACTAAGGACTAAATAAGACATATTAAGGACACTATATAAAATAAGACATACCAAAGACTAAATATAAAATAAGACATAAAAGATGTCCTATAATACTCCCCCCAAGTTGGTGCATAGATATCGATAAATTGACCAATATTTTTTGGATATGAGACGGTACAAGATCTTTGGTAAAGATGTCTACAAGTTGCTGGGTGGCGCGAACAAATGGAGTAGAGATCATCTAGATGCCACTTTCTCTCGAACAAAGTGAATGTCCAGATGAGATGATTGGAATCCCGAGCTCAGAAAAAGGTCTTCAGCCATAATAGATCACCGGTAGCTTCGACCATAGATCAATATCATATTCAGCACTCGAGCGGGCCACAACAGTTTGCTTCTTGTTCTTTCACGTAACCGGGTTCCTGCCAAGGAAGGTATAGAAACCGTATGTGGAACTACGATTAGTAGATGAACCATCCTAATCTGCATCTAAATAACCAGTATTGCCAAGATAACCATTCTTAGCATACATAAGCCCACGTTTGGGGCTAGATTTGAGGTAGCTTGAAATCTTTTAGGTAGCTCAAATACCAACTTCAACACTATTAATCGTCCTCAAATCTCAATAATAAATTTTAGGGTTATGGTTTTAGGCATAGTTCAAAAACTCGGCGAGTCACCCGAATAACTCGACTCGACAGAGTTTCGAGTCGAGTCGCCTCAAAACTCGAAGGAGCTATTCGACGAGTTACTCAGGTGATTTGGAAACTCGACTCGCTAGACTAGGTCAAGTCACGAAATGGTATTATCATTTTTCATTTTTTTTAAACAACGTCACACTGTTTTTGCATCATATTTTTTTGGGTCTGCAAAGCCAACGTACTATGGGTTCTGTTAAAACTGGTTTTTTTGGTTTGAGGCTACAAAACCAGCCTACTTTGGGTTCTTTTCACTCGGGTTTCTCAAGTTATTTGTGGTTAAATCCTGGATAAAATGCCAAGAAATTGATAATTTCCTAATAAGTATATATATATATTCTAAGTTAGACCTAGTCGAGTCTTTTTTGAGTTACTCGGCCCGGCTAACTTTCGAGTCGAGTGAAGATTTCGGGTTTTTAAACCATGGTTTTAGGAGACAATAATAGGATGGAATATTTTTATACACTCTGCTGGACATCCAAATTTCTTATTAGTTCTCCATAATGGTAATTATACCCATGAGAAATAAAATAGTTTGCAAGTATGCCATTTTTTTAATCGGTGTTTACAAGTATGCCATTACTAAGGACTAAATATAAAATATGACATACCGAGGACTAAATTTAAAATAAGACAAAAGATGTCCCACAATGGTAATTAGATTATCTTGTTATGTATATAGCTCTTATGATTGAATTTTCTCCCCCTACAATCTTACTTAATGTAGGACTTATTAGTGATGGTGTGAGTGTAGGATGATGAAGTTGCAACTTCATGGCTGAACAATGAAGCAGTTAGGAAAGCAATTCATGCCGAACAGGTATATGATACCTAGTAATTTTTCATCATTCACCACATACCAAAATTTGAAAGCACTGATTTTCTCATCTCCATGTAACATAGGAAAGCACGATTGGTACTTGGGAGTTATGCACAGGCAATATCCTTTTTCATCATGATGCTGGAAGCATGATCAAGTACCATAGGAACCTCACTATCCGAGGATATCGGGCACTTATATTCAGGTAGCATTTCCAACAGTAATGTTAATAAATCTTCACGCTTTCTAAAATGCATTTAAATCCCTTGAGAAAAATTACACCAAAGGTGCTGATGCCAAGGTAATTGTTTTTTTTCTTTTCTTAAATATGCATGCTATCAAGGTGCTTTCCATCTTGCCCTGCAAACAAACAAGGTATTTGATGTCTTGAATTGCTCACCTTTTTTTAGAACACGTGGTAATAATTCTACCCATTAGAATCGGTTTACTCGTCCATATTAACCCATTTTGAACTGGAGCTGAAGGAAGATCAACTTAGAATATGCAAACATGGAAATCCAATCACGCGTCACCATAAAAACCAATTTAGATAAAATTTTGGTATTGCATGTTTCAGGAAAGCTTGATTTTGAAATTTTGATGGCCAATTATAGAATCATGAGGCCTATAATGAGTTTTGAACAGGAAAGGACAAATCCTATGAACACATCCTGTATATGGGAAACATGAAATGGTGCCTATGCCAATGTGACTGGTATTAGGGCCTAAAAACCTGATCAACAGATGCCAGTAGGTATTTAACTGTGTAAAGATGCATAGTTTTATTCAAAAATCATGCTAGTGTTTACTTGAAAACGGAATATCAATCTCAACCACAGATTTTGCTCTTCACTGCAAAACATTGTATGGCACATGACTCTTTCTCTAAGTCTGTCATGCTGCATCTTTGGAAGGTTGAAGAGGTTCCCATGATATACAAAATGTGAAATTGTTCGACCTTATCAGAAGGTGTTGTATCTCCAGTTTCCGTAGAAGAAAAAAAAAATTTATATTTCAATTTCACTACACTATGCTGTTAATCGACCAAGAAACTGTTTGTAGTTGTGTCTAGAATGCATATTACACTCTTGGCATTTAAAAATTGAACCTACCGTAATAGAAAAAGAAAAAACAAATAATTTGTCCTAGGTTCATGGGGCGGAGGTTTTTGTTAAGCCATCGAGTGAGCTCAGTTTTCGCTTCAAGTTGGAGTTTCAATGGTCCATTAGACAAACAACTGACTCTAGGAAATAGCGCATTGGATGAGGGGGAAGCTTGATGTAGGACATAGTAAAAGAAAGAGAGTAAGAAGAGTGGAGGATATATCTTAAAGTCTCACTAAGGCTTTCTAGGATCTTACCTAGAAGATATTGTCATTACTTTTCTTTCTTTTGCTGTAAACTTTAAGGGGCTGATCCCCATCAAAGCTTCTCCAAAATTTTCCAATAGAATCATCATTTAAGAAGTTAAGAAGAGGGGGAAGCATCCGAGGACTTGAGAGTGAAGCCAGACACTGTTGCAGTCTTTTCTTTATCCCATGTGGTTTATAGTGTCCGATCACATCATGTCTGATCTTTTCGTAGTCTGGAGATGTCTCTCTCAACCCGATCCTTGAAGTTTTTCTTCATCGGGTTACTCTAGTACTTAGTTGATTTTCTGTCGGGCATTCTTTGGTCGATATCTAACTCTTCTTTTACGCTTCACTAGCGCCACAAAAATGTTGACGAGTGAGTATCCAGGTTCCACATTACTCCAATCAGTCAATTCTAACTTCTATATTTCCTCTCCAAACCGCAAGAACGGAGGATGAATTCTCACAGAAATTTAATAATTTCTTAAACAGCTGCAAACGGTAATCTGTTTTTTGAATGATTATCTTTTTCTTTGAAGATATTCAATTTCTTAAACTGCTGCAAACTGGTTGAACTCCGATATCCTGGATTTACTTACCATTCACAGCTTAGCATCAGATTCCTTGTATTCTTTTATGGGACCTTCTTCAATGGGTTTGACGTCCTAGAGAGTGTGTAGACCATTATGCTTTACCCTAATAAAGTGATGATAGTTATTATCTCTTTAAAAAAAAAAATCAAGGAGATAACTAACATGTGCACCTTTTGAGGTTGGTATGAATTCTCAATAAATATTCTCTGATACAATCTATGTTCACTTCAATGGCAGTGGGGATCATGATATGTGTGTTCCATACACGGGAAGCGAAGCGTGGACTAGATCACTTGGATATAAGGTCGTGGACGAATGGAGGCCTTGGACTTCCAACGGACAAGTTGCTGGGTACATTATCACTTTACTTTCGGACTTTCTATTATCTGTTCACACAATCGCTAAAGCTATGGATTTTGATGAAATGAAGCTACTAAGTCCTATTATACTATAGTTTTAACTCAAAATATGATTATTTATGTGTTGTAGGTACATTCAAGGCTATGAGAATAACCTCAGCTTTCTCACCGTAAAGGTCTATACATGCAAACTCCTCTTAATTGATCTTCTTTTAATCTTTATAAACTACAGAGAAGACTGTAATTCTCTACCCGATAATGAAATTGATAAACATGAAACACCAGCTAAGAAATGAACTTTTGGCCAGACTGTCCTAGATGAGCATATCTGCCATCCAGGAAGTTCCTTCCAAGTTCCAAATCTTTCTGCTGTATATAGAGTTTCATTGGAATTCATAAACTGATTGAAGGAAAGAACCAACCTCAGCATTCATAACGACTGGAACTATTCGATATTTCAGTTTTTGTTCTTTTGTGACTCATTTTATAGTTCTGTCTTCTAATTTTTTTTTCTGTTGGTGCAGGGATCTGGGCACACTGTCCCTGAATACAAGCCACGAGAGGCATTGGACTTTTATGGCCGTTGGTTGGCTGGAAAACCGATATGAAGGAAATTTAAAATTTATGATTGGAGAGACATAGAGAGCAACCTGGTTAATCTTTTGCTTTCCATTTTCCATCTTATTTTTCTTCCAGTGATGAGTATGGTCGAGAACTTCATTTACATAAAGAAATAATTTAATGAGAACTTCTTTCTTGTTTATAAGTTAAATTTTTCATGGATGAGCACATCTTAGAATGGCTGGATCGGCAGATCTTTTTTTCTTCTTCTTTTAGTACAAGGTGTCTTTTGACCTTTCATAAGAAGGAGCACCCCACTTATCAAAAACAGAGATGCTCGAATCACTACACTTCAACAAGCGCTTCCCACGTATGCACAAGGTTCTAAATGTCGATATAGCTTGATATGTGGAGCCACGGGAAAAAGATATATCGGAGATATTGCAAGATATATCGTTTATCGGTAATTTTTTGGAAAAAAAATGGCAAAAATTAAGCAAATCATGAAATTTTGTAGTAGAACTTCAGAAAATGTTAAAATAGATGTTAATACAAATTTGAAAATAAAAACATTTATAAAAACAACAATGTACATAAGAGATGCAATGAGAAGGAGGCAAATATGTACGTTGACGACACAATGTATGATTGATTTATATTTCTAAATCATAATTAATTATACAAAATGTTTCATTCATTTTTCAATCAATCATAAATTATAATTCATAAGATTCATAACAATGCAAATATACGTAATAATCCAACTCATCCCAAGAACTACAATCAAAATAAAAAAGAGTTACACAAAGGCTCGATTGCCATCGACATTGGTAAATGAGGCTGTACACCTCTATACCCATATGGATGTGACTCATACACAAAAATATATCTATATATATATGTAGTTGGAGAAAAGGTTTGGAGGATTTAAGATTTAGAGAAGAAAAAAGAGAGGTTAGGGTAAATTGCTTAGTTAGGGATTAGAGAACCTTACTAGCATATTATATAAAGATGGAATATTACATATATGCCCTTTTACAAGTATACCCCCGATATCACATATATCAACACTCCCTCTCAAGCTGGAGCATAAACATTAAGCATACTCAGTTTGACAATAATATCCTGAAGAATAGCAGGCCCAACTGGCTTGGTGAAGATATCAACAAGTTGTTGAGAAGACGATGTAAGCACTCAATTTTTAAACCCCTATCCTAACCATGGTTAAGGTTTCTTAAACCATGGTTATCCCCCTAACCCAGTCCCTTTAACCCTAGTTAACTTTGGACAAGCCCTAGGCATAACCCTAGTCAAACTCTAGGACTTAACCCTATTCAAACCTTAACTATAGATAAACCCTAGCTTGACCCTAGGACCTAACCCTAGTCAAATCCTAGGTAGACCCCTAGGTAACCCTAGGTAAACCCTAGGTCCAACCCCAGACCTAAAACCCTAGCTAAGCCCTAAGCCCTTAGGGTTCAAACCCCAAAGGTCCAAAACCCCCTAGGGTTCAATCCCTCGGCCTGGGCCCAAGCCCAAGCCCAAGCCCAAAAAAAATTCAAAAAACTTCCCTCGTACCACATGCCTGCACGGGCCAGGGGCCTGCTGGTTAAAATCCAATCCTGGCGGTAATCCATCCACCGACACTCAGTTTTGCAAAGGCTTGGAAATGGCCGTAAATACATTACTGTCATTCCCTGTATCGTCTTCCAGCAGCTCAACAACCCCCTGCGTGGTCAGGCACGCCACCTAAGCAGCCTCTCCGACCTCTGAGGACCCTTCTCCCCTCCAACGTCTGTGAACTCCTACCTGAAGCCTAAGAAACTCCCAGAACCATCCATGGTTCTCCCCAGGTGCCACCACCATCCTACAGTCCACCACCATGAGCCACCGCCACTGTCAGCGACCACCTCCGCTTGTGAAGAGTAGCAGCTGGATATGGCCTCCCATACCCCTTATTTACTTACATTCGACATACTGTTGTGAGCCCTTGGTCCTTCCAGGGGACTTCTTTTTCTCTAATACTGTAAAACCCACAGTAAGGGTCTCCCCCACCTTCTTCATAGGTGTGAGGAACCCCTCGAGGGTATAGCACCATCTCAGGCAAGCCTCAGGGCTTCTGGGGGTCCTTCAGTCCATGAGGGAACCCCTGGACACATCCCAGTAGTAGCCCGGTAGGGCAAAACCTATGTTCTGGAAAACCAATGAATGGCGGTAAACATAGTACCGCCATTCCTGGTGATTGTTGTTTAAACCTCTATGGGCCCCGCCTGAGCAACCCCCGGTCCACTCCAGGGCATGTGTTAGAACCCTGAGCCTTCTTTGAGTTCACCCTGGTCCTTTCAGGGTCGCCACTGCAGCCTAACCATCTCACTAATGTGGAAGCTGTCAAGAATTGAGATAGAAACTCTACCGTCATTCTATGATTTCATTTGCAGCATCTTTGGGACCACACCAGGCCCATCTCAGACCATTTCTGGGGCCCACTTGAGGCCCAGGACTCCCCTTGAGATCCATTAACATTATCAGAGGGTCCAAGACCTTTGGTCTAGCCCCTAACTCAACCATAGTTCGAGCAAAAGCCATTATCAGAATAACTGAGAATGACGGTAAACCATTTACTGACATTTCCATTCTGTGAAAGAATAGAAATTGCGGTAATAAGTTTACCGCCATTGCCAGAATCTGCTGTCTAGGCCTTTGCACAGGGCTCAGGCTTGATATGAAGCCACTCTACCCCTGCCTAATCCCCTGGGCCCATTTCAGACTACCCCTGACCTTAACCATGGGTTAACCCAACCCTAGTTAGGATTTAACCATAGTTATTTGACCTAATCATGAGGAAAAAATCCTAGAAATTTTTTTAAAATTCTCAAATAATTAAAAACTGTAGAAAATGATCAAAACTGTACTTAACTGCACTCCTAACCATGGTAAAATGAGCTTAACCATAGTTAACACATTCCTTGACCACGGTTAAACCCGTTTAACCTTGGTAAAATTTGAAAAAATCCCTAAAAATATCAAATGGATATAAAATTGATCTTGGCCCTTTTCAAGTTAGCAACCCTAACCATGGTTAGACCATCCTTAACCCCGATTAGCAACCTTAACCTTGATTATTTTCAATTTTGTCATATCGGGCCTAAAATTCAGTTTACTGGACTTACCCTCAGCCCACCGGACCTCATCTCAGCCTGTCGGGCCATGGTTAGTTTGACCTAACCCCGGTTAGCAACTCTAACCTTGGTTAAACTCCGTCTTAGCCTACCGGGCCCAAACCCTAGTTTACCGGACTACCCCTAAGCCTACCAGGCTTAAACCATGTACTTGACCTACCTCGGTCAATCAAACCCTAGTCTACCGGACTAGCCCAATTAACCACGCTTAGTGCATACACACACACACCCCTAGCCTCGGCACAGGCTCACGTGCAAGAACTACGCTCGGTCTGATCTCACCCCAATGTGAGTATGTAAGCAACCCAACCCGGGTTCGACCATAGTTTATCTTTTTCCCTTCTTGGATTAGTATAAACTAAACCTAAGTTATTTAATTAATAACTTGACATTTATATGACTTAAACCTAGTAAGTAAGGAACCATTGCAAAATGGAAGTGCCGGGTGCCTAACACTTTCCCTGGATTTAACCGAACCTCTTACCTAGACCTCTAAGCAGACCAAGCCCTTATCCATTACCCAGAAACTTATCCCTATTGAATTAATTAGTGGCGACTCCTAACATAAACCAATGAGTAAAATCTGTGCTCACAGCTCTGGCGATTCCACTGGGGACTTTTAGATCTTAAGGTTCAACCCAGAACCTAGGTTTAAGCCAAATTAACATCAACATTATTCAAATGCCTTTGAATTTAGTCTAATACTAATTATTTATATCTTTTGGGTGTATTTTGTACTGTGCATAGCATTCATAGCATAGTAGTGTAACAACCATTGAAACCTTTTAGACAGGCTTATTACGCTTATGGCTACTGAATGATTATCCTCAGTGATAGAGACTTAAAAGTCTTGGAGGTTCGCGGAGTTACACCTGCTGGGTGATTACCCTTAAGGAAGGATTCTGAACGCTCCCGCTTACACCAATTGTCCATTTTCAAGGGAGTCGCATATACGGTGTTACGTGATCTCTCCACCCTGCTAGGAACACACTTGCATTACTCCAACATTCATACATATAGCCTACATTAAGGTATAGTCTACAAGAAGGCAACCTGGAAGGATACTCTAAACCCTAACATGCTTGCACCCTATACCTGTCCCCAATCATGGTTGACTATCGGAGCGCACTCCACCCGGATAAGCACCCATCCAAGGGTATGTGATGAGCCAAACCTGTGCTCGTAACAAAACACATCCTACCCCGCATCCTGACATAGCATATGAGGTTCAAATCCCAGGCAGATAGATCTTCACAAGACCTGTTCCCAGCCTTCACTTGATAGGCCCCCGGAAGCGCCAATTTGGCCAAGACACAATTGAGGTCCTCACTCAGAGTTAGCATCTCGCTTGGGCTCAGTACTGTCGAATGGGTAACACCCTAGACCTGTCTATGATTAAGCCAAATTGGCGCCTCTTAAATGCGGTCATCCAGTGTTGGAATCCATCCTATATGGTGTTCTGTTTTGGTAAGAACGAACTGTGTCCAACACTGGAAGAAATACAATGCATTATTGGCCTAACCACGGAAGGCGATGTCATAGTACCGTGCTACAAGACAACATACCAGGTAGACCTCTCAAGGTTTTTATAAATCAAGTCTGCTTCCTTGTAGCACGATCTTAGCGGCACTTACGAATGGGTGTCTACAAAATTTCTTGAGAAGCGATACCAGCCCAGGTGGAACCCTGACTCCCTGACAGCTGAACTCCCTAGTTTCAATGGCTTTACACTGATCATCATGTCCCAGCTGGTATTTCCCAAGTGTTGCACCCTCGTCAACTCAGTATTGGTGGGGATCATTGAAGATAAGCGTGACTCCAAGACGGTCGTCCTAGTCATCCTTGCAGAGCTTCTCAGGGTTCTTAATCAGACATTAGAACGCAGAAAGGGCATCTTTTATGCCAGTGCACCGCTATTACACTTGTGGCTGGTATCACACTTGCCTACCATCATACTGGTGCCCGATGTCCCTCAAGATGCATACAGCCTGTCCAATAAGATTTCTAAGAATCAGGGCCAGATAGTGGCTGCAAACGTCAGAACTCTCTACCAGCTTCTCCAGAACCTAACAGAGGAATAGATTACATGGAAATGCATGTGGCTGGTCTGTAGACAGCCATAACAGGAAGGTGATGCATGGTCCTAGCAGGTCTCACCGGCTCAGCGACCTACGTACCACTCTGAGTCCTTTGCTAGTTTGGACTCCCTCAGTACATTCCGGTGATAGACAATCTGGAAAATGACTTCGTCGACTTCACAGTACAGTCTGAACGCCTCACCCACAAATTTCAGGCAAATCTCCCGGACAAATCAATGGTCAGACTTTGTGGTTACAACAGGACCACCAACTGATTCAGCATACCAACTGTGGGTGGAAGACCCTGACGTTCTATCTGGTATGCCCGCACCTAAGGAACTGCCAACGCCAATCTCAACTCCATCACAAGGAACCATACCCATCGCTGAAATGGTGGTTCCTTGGAGAGACATCTTCCTGGAAAGGCAGTTACAGATCTAGGAGAAAGAGAAGAGGCTACGGAAGGCCCAACGAGCATTCAAGCAGCAGGAAGCGGAGCAACACCACAAACTCCAAGCCATGCAGGAATAGGTTGAACAGCTTGTGCAGACTGTCCAATCTCTTCAGAAGAGATGCAAGGGTGATGCCAAAGAGATTGCCATCATCAAGACCCAGTTGCACTTTCATCAAGAACAGCTTGACAGTGCAAAGGTTGAGATGACCAATCGAATCCGACAGTTCGGGTTCCGTATGTTCAATGCTATGAAAATAATTGAATACATGGAGGTTGAAATCACATCCCTCCAACAACAGATCATTGACCTCGAGGGCGTGCCCCAGCCACTTGACTTTGCCATCTCTAATGGGCTCGCTTAGGATCGAGTCATTTTCTTTTTTGAATCGCACTGTCTTGTACTCACCCAACATGCATTCAATGAAAAATCTTTTCCTGTATTTTGTCTCGCAAATCATGCATAATCGTGATTAACCATTGCATTCTTTTCAGTTGCATGAGTCGACCCATGACTTGCTCTATGACTTCAATTATCGCAGAAGCAGTAGCACTTGACACAGTTCTAACGGAAGTACTGGTCATAGAGCAAGTACCCAACCGTACCGTATCAGAAAACAGTTCAAATACAATGGCCGAACCAGTGGACCAGCAACAAAGAACCAGTGAAATCCTATAGGTGCAGGATAGAGATATATCGGCCATACAAGCAAAACTTGATAGTGTTCTGGATCCCTGAAGATTCTAATTGGAACCCGAACTGACGAACCCTCTTCCCGGATCCTAATTGGCTAATCGGTCGAGCAACCTATCCCTGAGCCTCACCATATTCCGATTATCATCCCTAACCCTGGACCTGCTACAGGCGGAGGTGACATGGAGTATGAACATTTTGAGGGGGTGGAGCAGCCCAAAGCCTCACACATCAACCAAGACAGACCGTCATCTTCGGACCCTACACCATCTCTCCATGATCAGCATGAGGAGACCAAACAGATGAAAGAGGAGATGAAACGGATGAAGGGTGCATCTGCTAGCATTAGTCTGTCTTTTAAGGACCTGACTTTCTCATCAGGAGATGCTGTTCCCGTAGGTTTCAAAGTGCTAGACTATGACAAATACAACGGTTCAGGCTACCTGAAGCAACATCTATAGCTATACCTGGGGGACATGCTCCTGCACAATAAGAACCAGCACCTACTCATACAGTACTTTCAGAAGAGCTTGAAGGGGGCAGCCCTTACTTGGTAGATGTCTGTAGACAAACAAAGGATTAAGACATAATAGGACGCCATGGATAGCTTTGTGGAACAATATTCCTTTAACCAGGAGCTCTGGCCTCAGAGGAGCCAGCTCGAACAGATGAGCCAACGTAATAACAAATCATTCCTAGAATACGCCACCCGATGGAGGGAAACAGTAGCCAAAATCCCCACTCCTATCCCTAAGGAGGAGTTGGCCAGCATATTCATAGGCACCTTGAAGCAGCTCTATTCTACTCTCATGGTAACATTGTCAGTGGTAGATTTTGGCACCATCGTCAAGACAGGTGCCCGTATAGAGACTGCCATCAAAAGTTGGGCCATCCACTCCAGTCTAGGGCTTGACCCCCCAAAGCAATAGCCTCAACTAGCAGGAACAACGATCCCCGTGACCAAAGAAATAAAGAAAATTTGCACATGGTGGCTTCTTCAACACCCATCAGACTTTCATCTCCAGTAGCTCCAGCTCAGCAACAACCGATTGTCAGAAACACCCGACCAGCCCGACCTAACCAGGGGTAGAATCGTCAACAAGACAAGCCTCTTAGGAACTTCACTCATCTCCCCTATACTCTCAGCCAATTTTTGGACTTTCTAACCAAACAAAGTCTTTTCGTCTTGAGAGGCTCTACTCTCCTCTTACCCCCAAATAAGAGAAATAAAAACTACGATGTCAATCAACACTGCGCCTTTTATAGAGGCCCAGGCCATGCAACCGACTACTGCATTAGTCTGAAGTGCGCCATCCAGGATCTCCTGGATGAGGGTAAGGTTGACTTGACCCCCAGCAATACCAACATCAACCAAGTGCCACTGCCCCCACACAACAACCAAGTTAATTTTATACAGTGGGAAGAGCCCGGGGCAGGGTAACCGAGACCTTTCGCACCCACAATCAATGAAGGCATCATTAGGCCCTCTTACGGATCCTCAGTCATAACCCCCCTTCCCCAGTTAAATATCCAGGGCATCCAGGCCCCAATACAAATCCCCGCTCTTGAATCAGACGAAGTGCATATTGTTTACACAATCCCCTGTCTCGCCAATTGGCCCACGGCTCTAGCCCAAGCCTCCACATCCACAGGCCCTGTCAGGATCCCCTACATCCCATGTCAGCCTTTTAGCCTTAGCCATGTACCTATTCCTCACTCTCTCATCCTTAAGAGTGAAAGCATAACCAATTTGACTCGATCTGGCTGGGTGTATCAACTGCCGGTAATTGAGCCGACAAAGGCAAAAGGAAAAGAGAAAGAGACAGAAAAACCAAGGGTATCAAACCCTAAAAAGGATGCAGCAGACTCTGCAGTTCTATTAAAAATCTTAGAGAAAGCGAAAGAATTCAACATAACTCAGCAGTTGAGTAAGACACCAGCCCAGATCTCAATCATGGGTCTACTTCTGACTTCCGAGCATCACCAGAAGCAACTCCTCCGAGTATTTCGTGACACCAGACATCACTCCCAAAAAGCTAGGGCATATGGTAAGGCAAGTACTAGAGCTTAGAGTTATCTCCTTTACAGAAGAAGAGATACCAGACAGCGACAGGGACCATACCCAAGCCCTCTACGTTGCAGTACAATGCATGAACAGAACTCTATCATCGGTGTTAATCGACAACGGCTCTGGCCTAAACGTCTGCACCCTATCAACACTGCAAAGCTTGGGTATGGATCTCAATCAAGTAAAGAAGAGACTCATGACGATCAGAGCTTTTAACAACTCAACAAGGAAAAATCTGGGCAATATCGATCTGACCATCGGGGTCAGACCTGCTCAGTTCAATACAAACTTCCAAGTTGTAAATGTGTCTGCCTCATTTACCTTGCTCATCGGGGGGCCATGGATCCACGCGGTCGGAGCCATTCCCTCCTCTCTCCACCAGAGAATCAAATTTATCCAAGAAGACCACTTGGTCATGATCTCATCAGAGGAGCTGGCGAGTTCTTTCGGGGACATCCAAGAGCTAGGGCATAGCACCGCCTTCATGACTTATCAATTCGAGCAGATCAGTTCTATCGCCCAGATAGAAGAACAAAACAGATAGCAGATTCTGCCATTTGTCAAGATGATGACCAACATGAACTATCAGCCCAGGGCATGCCTGGGAGCCAGAAACCAAGGAATAAGGAAAAGATATGTACCTCCGCGTTACACAGCACCATTCGGATTGGGTTATAGGCCCACATATGAGGACTATCTCGTAAAGCTAACACGGAAAAATGGCTGGTCGGCAAAACCTGAACCCCGGCCTCATATATCTGTAACTTTCCTAGTTAGGGCCTTCAATCCTACCCGGACACATCCATTGTACCAGTTACCTTAACACCCCAGCCCAATGCCGGATCTTCAGGGATTCTAGATCTAGAGATTTTCAGCATGGCCCAATTGTTCGACGAGCTAACTGTCAAAGATGCTACCGAATCAGAATATTTAGCGGGAGAACAGGTTTGCACCCTCTCTAACAGCGCCAAAGCGTCATCCAGTCGCCAGCCACTAATCCATTGGTGGATTGAGGCTCTCATCTTTGAGGCCAGCCAGGGTCGGGCAGCTACAGTGCAGGATAGGTCGGTCAGTGACGTCTTTGTCTGGTCATATACAGACATGCCCGGCCTGGACCTAGTATTGGTGGTACACAAACTGTCCCTGAACCCCGACGTCAGACCAGTTAAGCAGAAACTGAGATGGATGAGACCCAAATGGTCACAGAAAGTCAAAGAGGAAGTTGAAAAGCAGATCAATGTAGGCTTCTTGGCAGTAGCAACCTACCCTGAATGGTTGGCCAACATCATACCCGTACCCAAGAAGGATGGTAAAGTCTGGATGTGCATCGACTACCGGAACGTGAACAAGGCCATCCCCAAAGACAACTTCTCTCTCCCGTATATCGACATTCTGGTCGACAATACTGCGGGGCGAGACTCTCTCATTCAAGGATGGTTTCTCCGGATACAACCAGATCAGAATAGCAGAAGTGGACATGGAGAAAACCTTCTTCATCACACCTTGGGGCACCTTCTACTATAAGGTAATGCCCTCAGACTCAAAAATGCAGGGGTAACCTACTAGAGGGCCATGACTGTGCTGTTCCATGACATGATCCACAAGTCAACAAAATTCTATGTGGATGACATGATTTTCAAATCGCCTACTACCAGGCAACACCTGGAAGACCTGAAAAAGCTCTGCGATAGACTCAGAGAGTTCAGCCTAAGACTGAATCCGGCCAAATGTTTCTTTGGAGTCTCATCAGGAAAACTCCTTAGCTTCATAGTCAGCAAGAGGAGCATTGAGATCGATCCAGCCAAAGCCAAGGCTATCATCGAAATACTGACTCCCCAAACTAAAAAGGAAATCCCTGGTTTCCTGGGTAGAATTCAGTACATCAGTCGATTCATTTCTCAGCTCACTCCGATATACGAGCCGATCTTCAAGCTTTTCCGAAAGAACACACCAACAGTCTGGACAAACGAGTGCCAGGAAGTCTTTGACAGAATAAAGCAGTATCTCCTCCATCCTCCAGTACTTGTGTCTCCTACACCGGGATGACCATTGCTACTCTACATCTCAGTATAAGAAACCTTTATGGGGTGCGTCCTAACACCACATGACGAGACAGGCAAAACATAGCAAGCTATCTACTACATCAGTAAACGCCTGCTAGAGTATGAAGAGCGATACAACCCTCTCGAGAAGACATGTCTGGCATTGGTCTGGGCTACTTAGCGTCTTCGGCATTATCTGCTTTCCTATCCAGTAATTCTGATCTCCCGGATGGATCCACTCAAGTATCTACTGGAAAAATCAGCCACCACTGGGAGGATAGCCCGATGGCTCATGATGTTGTTTGAATTCAACATCACGTACATGACTCAGAAGTCAATCAAGGGGTAGGCGATTGCAGATCACCTAGCCCACAGTCTGACACTAGACTACGTTTCAGTACATGATCAGTTTCCAGACGAAGTCATCCTGTATGCAGAAGCAGAAGAGCAAGAGTACTCCGGCTGGGAGTTATACTTTGACGGAGCTACCAATAGTCACAGGCACGGGGCAGGAGCAGTCCTAATCTCACCTAAGGGAGAACACCTCCCTATCTCAGATAAACTGAAGTTCAGATGCTCCAACAACGAAGCAGAGTATGAGGCATGCATAGTCGGATTGAAGAAGCCCTGGGCATCGGGATCGAAGAGATAGACGTCTACGGCGACTCATCTTTGGTAATCTGTCAGGAAAATGAGTCTTGGGCCATCTGAGAACAAAGGCTAATCCCATACTTGGCCTACCTCAACGTGCTAATCACGCAGTTCAGAAGAATCAGCTTCAGTCACAGATCCAGGAACTATAACAGATTCGCCGATACACTGGCTACTCTCGCTTCCATGGTTCAGATCCCCAGGGGCATCATGCTCTGGCCAATTGAAATTCAGCAATAGGACCAACCTGCCTACTACCTTCAGATCAAAGAAGTGTCAGACAACAAGCCTTAATATGCAGACATCAAGCAATACCTCGAGGACGGGACATTCTCTCTCAATGCTACCAAAACAGACCGTCGGGTAATCTGAAGACTGGCTATTCAGTTTGTCCTCTCAGGGGGAGTCTTGTACAAAAGATTGCCAAACATGATCTGGCTCAGATGCCTTAACACCAGTGAAGCAGCATAGGTAGTCGAAGAAGTTCACGAAGGAACTTACGGCCCACACATGAACGGGTTGATGTTATCCAAGAAAATCCTTCAGCTAGGCTACTATTGGTCTACCATGGAAGTCAATTGCTGTAAGTAGATACAGAAGTGCCATCGGTGCCAGATCTATGTTGACAAGATCAATGCATCGTCGACAAGGTTCCACAATCTGACTGATCCTTAGCCATTCTCAGCTTGGGGCATTGACATCATCGGACCCATAACTCCGAAAACATCTAACGGACATCGATTCATCCTGGTAGCAATCGATTACTTCACAAAATGGTTCAAAGCAACCTCTTATGCCAATGTCACAGCCTCTGTGATTCAGCATTTTCTGAAAAGGGATATCATCTACCGGTATGGTGCCTATTCGAGATTGTAACTGATAATTCTCTCAATTTCTATAATAAGGGGATAACTGACCTCTACCAGAAATTCAAGATACAACATCATAACTCCACACCATACAGGCCTCAGACTAATGGTGCAGTGGAAGTAGCAAACAAAAACCTGAAAATGATCATTAAGAAGATGGCAAACAACTACTCTGTCTGCAATGAGATGCTCCCATATGCACTCATGGCCTGCAGAATGTCCATCATAACCTCAACAGGGGCAACACCATTCTCTCTGGCCTATGGTATGGAAGCAGTCTTCTCCATTGAAGTAGAGATTTCATCACTCCGGGTGCTAGTGGAAGCAGACATCGCAGAAGCAGAATGGGCACAGACCCGGTATGAGCAGCTAAATCTGATTGAAAAGTGACGACTGAAACCCATTAATCACTCCCAGGCCTATCAGAGGCGTATGGTTAGAGCTTTCAACAGAAAAGTCAAACCTTGTAGTATCGAAGTCGGTGACCTGGTTCTCCGAAAAATATTGTCAAACCCTCCTAACCCTAAGGGCAAGTTCACACCCAACTACGAAGGCCCATACATCGTCCGAGACAAATTTTTCGGCGGCGCCCTTCGACTCGGACGTATAGATGACGAAGACCTCCCAGAGCCCGTTAACATGGACAAAGTTAAAAGATACTACGCTTAGGGTTTAGATCTGATAGGCGCTTTGCACTCTTAGTTTCTCTGGGAAATGACAGGAGGCCATCCTTGGCACACTCCTCATCCCCAACAATGTAAACCCTTTTACAAAAATCAATGAAATCCGTTAGTTAGCCCCTCGAGCCTAATAACCTTTCTTTCACAAAAACCTTTCAGGGACACCCTCCCTCACCAAATGGTGGCAATTTGCTTGAACTATGTCATGACCTGATCCTGCAAAGGGTACATAGGCAACCTGACAAATCAGGTGCGGTCGCTAAAGGGATTAAAAATCCTCCAGAATCCCCCCTTCCCCAAGGAGAGTCGAAATTCCCCAAGCTCTCTTCCCACAAAGTCAACCTCCCCAAGCAGAGCCCAACTCTCCCAATTTCCTCAGCGGAGTCAATACCAAAGTATACAAAATTTTTATCTAGGGAAATCCCAAAATAGAAGTCGAAACATTCTCAAAAGTCAGGGACTCCCGAGCAGAACAATCTCTCCAGGCTTTATCCCCAGTAGAATCAGCTTCTCCCAAATCATTTCCCCTATGGAATCAAACTCTCCCCAGAAGATTCAACATAAGGAAGAATCCCTAGGAGTCAGTCCCTACCAGAAAGGGTAATTCCCCATTGGAGCTAAAAAAAGAGAGAGAAAAACCTCCAAGGGAGTGCAAATCAACTACAACTCCAGGATATCCCAAACTTTGGTCCCCTAACCTACATTTCATCCTACTCTAAGTCCATCTAGATCCCCTAGAAACTATGAGTGCAAGTGCAGTTTCACATCTACATCCTCAGCAGGAACATAATCCTTATAATCCCTAGAGGAGCGTCATTCAGGGCAATGAAGGGAGAAGATCTATTTCCTAACAAATCCCGGGCATGAGTGAAAACTGGCAACGGCCTCATCGCGCAAAAATTACGCGACCCTAGACTTAGTCTCGCGACTAAGGGTAAAAAAGGGACAAAAATCTTCAGCTTCACAGGCATGAGGAAAACCGACAACGGCCTCATCGCGTAAAAATTATGTGAATCCCAGGACTTGGTCATCCCAAGGGTAAAAAAGGGAGAAAATTTGAAAATTAGTTCGGCAACAGAAGTCGGTAGCAATCAGGCTGATCGGACTCCCCAAATTATCCCTAGCAATCGACATCCTCAATAGACAGGAACACCACGAAAATTCCCCGACAGTGGCCCATATCAAAGGCCTACTCCCAGCAGATCTCCAACTGCAGACAATCCTCAAATCCCCAGCGGATCCCCAGCAAGAGCCTCTAATGGCTATCAGTAATACTTTTCCCCAACAAGAGTTCAGAAGCTTCCAAAGCCCATCAGAAAGCCTCTCCTCAGCCAAGGTCACCAACCTACAATAGCATTCAGACATACTTGTCTATCCCCGGCAGCATCATACTTTGAATCATATTCTACTCTCCAAGAGTGAAAGACAACCTACAACTCCCCTTAAGCTCTGAACAAAAGCTATTTACTGGCAAATCTAAAAGCTAACTAAGCATTCTTCTGTCAAAAGCAAAAACCTTAAAAAAAGGTCTTCTATACTTTTTATTTTGAAAAAAGATTTTTCAAAAGTAACTTTTGGTATCAAAATCCATCGGTACCAACCTGCACCAAGCAGTCCCGACAAGCAAAGCAGAAGCAGCCGACACCGTAGTCGCAGTCCACAGAATCATGGGAAAGCATCCTCGCCTTTTTCCCCTGCATGGCATCATTTTGCTTAGCATCACACCCTGCGTGACAAAAATCTTTAGTGTCACACAACGTTATCAAACTCCAGTGCCTCTAGGCCATGTCAACATCAAATCCGGCATCATGCCTCAATTTCTTTTTGACACCTCCATGTGTCCTCAACATCCCGTGTATACCTTATCAGTGTACACCACCTGCATGTCCCCTCTGTGACATCTCCGTGTATCTTCGATATCCCATGTGTACCTTATCAGTGTACACCACCCGCATGTCCCTCCTTGTGACACCCCCGTGGGTCCCCGACATCCTGTGTGCTCTGTGATAGCCTCGTCACAAAATAACATTATCTCCTATATGTCTCCCTTGTGACACCCCTGTGTGTCCCCGATATCCTGTGTGCTCCATGACAACCTCGTCACAAAACAGCAAGACAACATCATCACAAAATAGCATTACCGCCTGCATGTCTCCCTTATGACACCCCCGTGTGTCCCCGACATCCTGTGTGCACCGGGCCAGCCTTGTCACAAAACAACATTACTTCTCGCATGTCCTCCTTGTGACATCCCCGTGTGTCCCTTGATACCCTATGTGTCCCCTGACACTCCATGTGTCCCATTTTAACACCCTGTGTGTCCTTCGATTCGATATGGTTAAAGAGGAGCAGCTGTAAGTACCCAATTTTTACACCCCTATCCTAACCATGGTTAAGGTTTTTTAAATCATAGTTATCCCCTAACCTAGTCCCTTTAACCCTAGTTAACTTTGGACAAACCCTAGGCATAACCCTAGTCAAACTCTAGAATTAACCCTAGTCAAACCTTAACCATAGGTAAACCCTAGCTTGACCCTAGGACCTAATACTAGTAAAACCCTAGGTAACCCTAGGTCCAACCCCAGACCTAAAACCCTAGCTAAGCCCTAAGCCCTTAGGGCTTAAACCCCAAAGGTCCAAAACCCCCTAGGGTTCAATCCCTCGGCCTCGGCCTAAGCCTAAGCCCAAAAAAAATTCAACCCTGTACCGCATACCTGCACGGGCCAGGGGCCTGCTAGTCAAAATCCAATCCTAGCGGTAATCCATCCACCGACACCCAGTTTTGCAAAGGCTTGGAAATGGCCGTAAATACATTACCGCCATTCCTTGTATCATCTTCCAGGAGCTCACCACTCCCCTGCGTGGTCAGGCACGCCACCTGAGTAGCCTCTCCGCCCTCTTGAGACTCTGTCTACCCTGGTACTAATACCAAGGGTGTCCCAAAACCCCTGGCCTATAAATGGTAGCACCTCCACCTTTCAAACGGACGAAAGAACTCTCATAACAAAGCCCAGTCGAAATCCGAGGACCCTTCTCTCCTCCAACGTCTGTAAACTCCTACCTGAAGCCAAAGAAACTCGCAGAACCATCCAAGGTTCTCCCCAGGTGCCACCACCATCCTATAGTCCACCACCATTTGTGAAGAGTAGTAGCTGGGTAGGGCCTCCCCTACCCCTTATTTACTTACATTCGACATACTGTTGTGAGCTTCTGGTCCTTTTAGGGGACTTCTTTTTCTCTAATACTGTAAAACCCACAGTAAGGGGTCTCTCCCACCTTCCTCATAGGTGTGGGGAACCCCTCGAGGGTATAGTGCCGTCTCATGCCAGCCTCAGGGCTTTTGGGGCTCCCTCAATCCATGAGGGAACCCCTGGCCACATCCCAGTAGCAGCCCGTAGGGCAAAACCCATGTTCTGGAAAACCCAGGAATGACGGTAAACACAGTACCTCTATTCTTGGTGATTGCTGTTTAAACCCCTGTGGGTCCCACCTGAGCAACCCCTGGTCCACTCCAAGGCATGGGTTAGAACCCTGAGCCTCCCTTGAGTTCACCATGATCCTTCCAGGGTAACCACTGCAGCCTAACCATGGTTAAAACTCACTAATATGGAAGCTGTCAAGAATGGCAATAGAAACTCTACTGTCATTCTATGATTTCATGTGCAGCATCTTTGGGCCCACACCAGGCCCATCTCAGACCATTTCTGGTGCCTACCTAAGGCCCAGGACTCCCCTTGAGGACCACTGACATCACTAGAAGGTCCAAGACCTTTGGGTTAGCCCTTAACTCAACCACAGTTCAGGCCAGGCAAAAGCCATTCTCAGAATAACTGACAATGGCAGTAAACCATTTACCGACATTTTCATTCTGTGAAGGAATAAAAAGGGAGGTAATAATGTTTACCGCTATTCCCAGAATCTGTTGTCTAGGCCTTTGCACAGGGCCTAGGCCTGTTAAGAGGCCACTCTAGGCCCTGCCTAGCCTCCTGGACCGATTTCAGACTACCCCTAACCTTAAACACGGGTTAACCTAATCCTGGTTAGGATTTAACCATAGTTGGTTGACCTAATCATGAGAAATTTTTTTTGAAAATTCCCTAAAATTCTTCAATAATCAAAAATTGTAGAAAATGATCAAAACTGTACTCAACTGCACTCCTAACCATGGTAAAATGAGCTTAACCATGGTTAACACCTTCCTTAACCACGGTTAAGCCTATTTAACCTTGGTAAAATCTGAAAAAACCCTGAAAATATCAAATGGACCATAAAACTGATCTTGATCCTTTTCAACCCTGGTTAGAAATCCTAACCATAGTTAGACCACCCTTAACCCCGGTTAGCAACCCCAACCTCGGTTATTTTCAATTTTGGCCTATCGGGCCTAAAATCCAGTCTACCAGACTTACCCTCGGCCTACCGGACCCCATCTCAGCCTATCGGGCTTAACCATTCCTCCCTTAACTGTGGTTAGTAACTCTAACCATGGTTAGTTTGACCTAACCCCACTTAGCAACCCTAACCCTGGTCAAACTCTACCTTAGCCTATCGGGCTTCTCCTTGGGCCTACTAGGCCCAAACCCTAGTCTACCGGACTATCCCTAAGCCTACCGAAACCATGCACTTGACCTACCTCGGTCAATCAAACCCTAGTTTACCGGACTAGCCCAGTTAGCCACCCTTGGTGCACATACACACACCCCTAGCCTCAGCACAGGCTCACGTGCCAGAACTACGCTCGGTCTGATCTCACCCCAATGTGAGTACGTAGGCAACCCAACCCGGGTTCGACCATAGTTTAGTTTTTCCCCTTCTTGGATTAGTATAAACTAAACCTAAAATATTTGATTAACAACTTGACATTAATATGACTTAAACTTAGTAAGTAGGGAACCATTACAAAATGGAAGTGTCGGGGTAGCTAACACCTTCCCCGGACTTAACCTAGACCTCTAAGCAGACCAAGACCTTATCCATTACCCCGGGGACTTATTCCTACTGAATTAATAAGTGAAAACTCCTAACATAAACCAATGAGTAAAATCCGTGCTTATAGATGAAACATGTTGAAAAGATAAAGAACAATTCCGGACTTTCTCACGGAGAAAGTGAATACCAACCTCAATGTACTTTGTCCACTCATGAAGCACAGAATCTGAGACAATCTTTACAACAGCTTCGTTATCACAATATAAGGACATAGAGCCTTTAACATGAAACTCTAACTCAGAGAGGAGAGAACGAAACCATAAGAGTTCACAAGTGTCATGAGCAAGTGCATGATATTCTGCTTCGGTACTAGACTGAGAAACCAGTGGTTGCTTTTGGCTCTTCCACGCAACCAAGTTGCCTCCAAAGAAAGCACAATAGCCCGAGGTAGAATGACGGTTAGTAGCAAATCCGGCCCAATTAGCATTTGTAAAGCCAGAGATATCGAGGTGACCATGTGATTGATATACAAGTCCACAACTAGGTCTAGCTTTGATATACCAGAGAATATGATGAACAAAAACAAGGTGTGAAGCACGGGGAGCAAGCATGAACTGACCAACCATGCTGACAACAAATGTTATATCAGGTTGTGTGAGGGTGAGATATATCAAACGACCCACAAGATGCTGATAGGCATGAGGATCAAAAAGAAGATCACCCTCACTATCATGCAAAGAGAGCTTCAGATCTATAGGAGAATTAGCAGGTTTACATTCACTTATACTAGTATTGGTGAGTAGGTCAAGAGCATACTTCCGTTGTGACAGAAAAATTCCATCTTAGATCGAGCAATCTCTAGACCAAAAAAGTACTTCAGATGACCTAGATCATTGACATCAAAGGTATGCCCCAGCTCATGCTTAGCATGAGCGATGAATGATGAGTCATCGCCAGTCAAGATGATATCATCAACATATACAAGGAGAATAGTGCGGCCTGAGGTGTCATAATAAATAAAAACAGTATGATCAGAGTGACATCGCTGGAAGCCCATGCTAAGGACCACTTTATTGAAGCGATGGAACCAAGCACGGGGTGACTGCTTCAAACCCTATATAGACTTTCAAAGTCTACAAACTTTTCCAGACTCCCCCTGAAGTAGGAAACCAAGAGGGGGATCCATACACCTCTTCGGTGAGATGCCCACTATGAAAAACATTCTTGATATCTAACTGATAGAGAGGCCAACTTTGATTTGCCGCAAGACAGAGAAGAACACAAACATAAGTCAGTTTGGCCACATGCGCAAAAGTAGCATCATAGTCAAGCCCATAGGTCTGAGTAAAGCCGCGGGTGACGAGACGAGCCTTATACATGTTAGCCTTTAGGTTTCCACCATAGGTTTTTTTAATGATTTTGATGATAACACAATAATATAATGTACTTTGTGCTACTAATGTCTCAATTGAGTTTATATGCAAATTAGTCTACCAAGAGCATTAGCAAACCATTCATTGCAAAAATATGAAAAAGACACCATCCATAAAGGGGATTCATTACCAAGTCAAAGCAAGCCATTGGATCAAGTTGGATCATATTGAAGATGTTAAAGATCATATCCAAGTCCAAGTCATATCATGAAGAAGAAGAAGATTGATCATGAAGCCAAAGAAGACAAATCAAGTCAAGATCAAGTTGAAGAAGAATAAAGACTCTCAAGAAGGTTTAAAGTTTTATTTTAATCTTTTGAGAGTATTTAGGACTTATGTAAAAAGTTCTCAAAGCTTGAAGTTTGAATGCTTAAAGCGTAAATTGACCTTAACAACCTTAAGACCAAATTAGATATAAATCTAAGGACCTAAAATATGGATTTATATTGGTAAAATCTTGTTAAAATAATGCCCAATGATTTACCAAATAATCCCTAAAATCAAAGTTGATTAAGAGAAATTTTGCTGAGAAAATTTAGAAAACCAGTCGACTAATTCCTGATGGTGATCAGAATCAATCACTTGATTCTGTCCAGGAGCTACTGGAATTGGCCTAAGACAAAAAAAATGACCGTTTTGTGATGGGTCACAAAATCAGTCGTCTGATTTTGCTCTGGGCATTCTGGAAATGTCTGGTTGAAAACCAGGCGCTTGATTTGGTATGGAGACCAAAATCAGTCGACTGATTTTTCGCGACAAACATTAAATGCTTCGCAACGGCTAGTTTTCAACGACCATTTTGCATTGAATGCTCCTCCAACCGCCCTATTTTCACAAGGGCTATAAAATGAGTTCATTTATGATTGAAAAACGACTATGGATCAAAGCAATAACTCCTATCATTAACTCCAAGTCCAGACTTCCAAATCCTGTGAAACAACCCTAAATCCCCAAATCAATTTTCTTGAGTTATTCAACTCCAATATTTGGGAGATTTTTAGAATGTTTTAAAGAGATCATCTAGCTCGTGCAAGGAGAAATTTATGATTGTAAAATTACTTTCTACAAAGTGTACTTGAAATCAAGAATCAGTGGATTCTTGTCCTTAAAGTGAGGAGCTTCATTGTAAGGTTCGATCTTCACCTGGAAGAAGATCGTGAATGTCAAGAGAGGAGATTCTCTTGCACATGTAAGGTTTGTCTTCACTTGTAAGAAGATTTACAATTAGTAAATCGTGGTGAATCCTTAATTGGGTATAGCTTGAGACGAGGACATAGGCGAGATTGCCGAACCTCGAGAATATTTTGTGTTTGCTTTCTATTTCCCTTCTATTTACTTTATTGTTTTGCATTATTTGTAAAATTTCTTATTTCTATTCCCTTTTAATTAGTGTAATTGAAATTCCGCTTAAGGGATTAGGAAGAACTTTGAATTTGCCATAGACCCTATCCCCCCCCCCCCCCCCCCCCTCTATGGTCCAATCCTTGGGCAACAAGTGGTATCAGAGCCTAGGTCTCTTCAATTGACTTAACCGTCTTAGAGAAAATATTTTTGGCAAATATGGAAGTATATATGCAACTACCCTTAGAGAAGGACAATCAACCCTTAGACCTCCCTTGTTTAATGGAGAAAATTACAATTATTGGAAAATTAGAATGATGTATTTTATTCAAGCATTAGATTATTATTGTTGGAAAATAATTGGTAAAGGTCCCCAATAAAATTATTGATGATATTCAAATACCTAAAGATGATGATGAATGGTCAGAAGCCGATATTAAATTAGTGCAACTCAATGTCAAGGCTATTAGTAATTTATATTGTGTATTGAGTCCACAAGAATTCAATAGAGTCTCGGCTTATGACTCGACAAAGAAAATTTGGGATAAACTCCAAATTATCTATGAAGGGACAAACCAAGTGAAAGAAGAAAAAATTAGCATGTTGTTCCATAATTAAAAACTTTTTAAAATGGAAAAAGATGAATTTATTTCTGATATTTTTATTAGATTCATTAAAATTACTAATGACTTAAAATCTCTTAGAAATGTGTACTTAAATACAGAAAATGTGAAGAAGATACTTCGCTCACGACCAAAGGAATGGGCACCACCCATCTAAGAAGCAAAGGACCTCACAAATCTTCCCATGGATGAGCTACTTGGATCATTAATGACTCATGAGGTGATCATGAGGAACCAAGAAGATCAAGAAGATGTGTAACGCCCTAGAATTGTAAATAATAAAATTATGCGTTTATTGGTCCTTAACTAGGGTTAAATATTTGAGTGTTTGTTAAATTAATAAAAAGTGAGTTTTGCTCGGGATTGAAGTGTACTGAGGAAATCTCAGTGTCTTTTCTCAAAAACCGCACAGTGTGCCGGTCGATTGCGAGATACACCCCTATCGTATCGGTTCTATCAGGTATCATTTTACTGGACCGCGGGGCCATTATGTGTGATAAAATTGAGAAAAACCGGGAAATTAGTGGGTTTTGCAGTTTTCTTCTGAACTAAAGTGCAGCTGTCAAAACTCAGTATTTTCCTCGAAAGTTTTACACTAGATGTCAGACTATCCCAAGTTTGGTCACCTGAAGTTTCGGTTCCGTTGCGTATCGATTCACGAGACCGCAGGGGTCTTAAATGTAAGAAAATCGAGAAAACCAGGAATTTCAAATTTTTTAGAATTCAGTTGGGACTCCATAATTGTTGGGGATTCTAATAGAAATCTGTGCGGCTGGTGCCACAACGTGACGGTCGTCCGTGAGGATGACTATCTGTTGTTTTGGTAGTTAATCATCTCAAACGAAGAAACGACAACATGTTTTGTGTCTAAAATAAGGAAATTAGTGGGTTTTACAATTTTCTTCTGGACTAAAGTGCAGCTGTCAAAACTCAGTATTTTTCCCAAAAATTTTTACAGTAGGTATCAGCACCTAAAGTTTCGTTGGAATCGGATGTCATTTAGTATGGTTACGTGAGCCGTTTCCGTGAAAAATCGGAATCCGGTCAAACTTGGTCAACCAAGTCAAATTGTTGAAAAGTCAAAGTTCACACTATTTCCTTATGTGCACGTTGTGCATGATCCAAACCCTTTCCCTATATAAGGCTTTGCCTTAACCTAAATTTTCATTCGGACAGTGGGTTCTCGAATTTTTAGAGAGAGAGAGTTTCTAGAGAGAGAAAGAGAAAAAGGAGGAGAGAGAAAAGTAGCCGCGCGTTGCATGCGTGCTACCCCAAGGTTATTCGACGTGGTGAATGCGACGGATCGTCTGTGCGGACCCCCGAAACACTAGAAAAGGGTAAAAACCTCATATTTTCTTCTCATTTTCCCCTTTTATCGCTATATTTTGGCGTGATTTGAATGTGTGGATGGATGAAAGGGTCCAAGACCCTGAAATGATCTATGGATGTGTCTGGAGATTAAATGGGTCCGAGACCCTGAAAAATGATGTGTGGATGAATGTGAGAAGGGATTTGATCAGAGTAGAGGGATGTAGCCTCGGTTTTGGACTGTCCACAGTCCAAAATTTAGACTGTATAGTTTTTTGGCGTGGTTTGAAATGTCGTGGAAAAGAAAAAGGTCCAAGACCTTGCATGTGATAGGTGACTGATTGTCGTGGCGATCGATCGTCCCTGACAAAAAAAAATTCTGAGGCCATGATGGGCTTCCCTATGTGCTTGGTGGTTGTCCTTGGATGACAAATGATATGTGTTGTATTTTTTTAAGTAATGAAAGTATCCATTGGCCTGGGTACACTCCCTATCGGAGTGGTATACTTGTGGATTTGGTATATGAGCGTGATGCCCAAGTGTGTCGGTTATCCAAGCAGGGCTTGGGATAATCGAGGTTGTTCGTGGTTAGAAAACCTAACCCGTGGTTACGTGGAGCCGTGGTTTCTCTTTGTCTAGGTGCAGGATGGCGGTATTGGATGTCGTGGATTCCTTGGGACTAATAGACGGGAGATGTCGGTCTGTTTGTCTAGGTCGTCTATGGTTCCTCTTGGATTAGATCAGGAGTGGCAGCATTGGATGTCGTGGTTCCTCAGTCAAGAGATGTCGGAGTCCTAGGGAGTCAGTGGCTGAGCATCCGATGGTGTATAGTCCGAGGGTTCCTCTCTGGATGGGTCAGAAGAGGGCGGCAGCCGGGTCTATTGGGGTTACCTTCGTGGTGGGACATCTAGGAGTGGTGACATTGGATGTCATGGTTCCTCCATAAGACTAGTTAGAAGAGGTCGGTAGGCAGGTTGGCCGCGGGTTCCTTCTGGACTGATATCCAACTGAGATGGCGGCGAATACATGAGATGTGGTCGGCCAGTGGATTTGAGGAGTTTGTTGAACCGGAGTGCTCATGTGTCGAAACAGTCGGTCGAGCCAGAGTGCTCAGGTTGGTATTGAATCTTCGGATTTAGGGTTGTACGAGCAGGTGAGCTCAAAGTTGTAGTGAATCTTCGGATTCTAAGTTGGTATTTGGGGCAGAGTACCTAAAGTTCGGTCTTGATCGGGTATATATTACCTGGGATTGTGTAAGTGAGTCTAAAGGACTCAAGTAATGATTGATGATTAGACAAGGGTCCAAGTATGTATAGTGCAAATAAAATTGTGTATGGGCCTACGACCAGTTAATAGAGTCGAAGGACTCGAAGAATAACATGATTGTTGTGTGGAAATATTAAAATAAAGTCATAACTAGATATCTTCGAGATTGGGAATCTCGTGTTGGGTAAAATAGTCCTGTGTGACCGTGTGTCACATTATAACTTGAATATATTATTATACTGTATCATAACACTGGATCTATACTATTATGTTGTTATTGATACATGTTAATTCATGGGAAATAGTATGGAAAGACCGTGGTTTTTATTAGGCTTTATAGCTCACTGACGTTTTATGCAACAGATGCAGGAACTGCTGAGTAGTAGATGTGGATCTTGCACCTTGGACCTTTTTGGATTTGGATAGAGACTACCCGGCGCGTTAGTAGCGCCTACATTTTGTAAACAGACATAAATGTTTAATACAAGTATTTGTTTTGTGGTGATGGCTATTGTGACGACCAATGATGATTTGCCTCATTGGGGGCAAAGTTTGAAAATTCCCGCAATTTTCACAGGCAAAGTCTTCTGCTGCATTGGTATGAACGACCGGGTACGCGTCTCGGAACACGATTCCCTAAGACGTGGGTTCGAGGCATCACAAGAAGAGCCAAAATCACATAAGGGACATGCTCTAAAATCCTCTCAATATTAACTCACATGGCTAGAAAATTCAAGAAGTTTTTGAAGCATAAGAAGAACCTCAAGAAAAAGGCATACAAGAAAGAATTCGCTAAAGAACTCATTGTTGGCCAAGGTTTGTACCCTAGAATGGGGGTGAATATGGTTTATGGCAAATTAAAAATTATTCATATTCCCTTAAGCGGAATTTCAATTATACAAATTAAAAGGGAATGGAAATATGCAATTCTACACAATCAATCAAAACAATAAAGTAAATAATATGGAGAGAGAATGCAAATGCAAATACAAAGACATTGTTCACGAGGTTTGGTAATCTCGCCTATGTCCTCGCCTCAAGCTATACTCTCTAGAGGATTCACCACGATTTTACTAATCACCGATCTTCTTCCGGGTGAAGATCAAACATTTACAATCCCCTTACGGGTGAGGATCAGACATTTACAATCTTCTTACGGGGGGGAAGATTAAGCCTATACAAAGCTCCCCGCTTCAAGGATAAGAATCCATCGATTCTTGATTTCTTTCACACTTTATAAAGTTGATTACAATCATAAATTTCTTCTTTACACGAACTGGATGATCACCTTCAAGATCTCTAAGAGTCTCTCAAAGAATGAAGTTGAATAATTCAAGAATGACTATTTTTTGGATTTCTAAGTTTTCAACTCAAATGATTGATCAATGAATGATAGAGTGAGTATTAGAATGATTTGAAGGATTGAAGTTCTTCTTTTAGTTCATAAATCATCCCTATTAATAGCCCAAAAGATTTTATGGCTGTTAGAGAAGCATTGATAACAAAACTAGCCATTACAACATTTTTTGCTTCCCACATGAATTCATCGACGAATATGAGAATGCTCTTTGCATTCGTCAACGAGATCAAGGCCAGAACAGAGATAGTAGCCTTTGCGGTTGAATTCGTTGATGAGTCTTCCATGTCTCCATGAATTTGTCGACATGTTCTCTGGTTTTTCTCTGAAAACTCGTTTTTACCTTGTCTAAATGATGTGAATGATTTGCAAGGACTCTTGATTTATTTTTATCATGTTTTTTTTATCATTCTTTATGATGTCTTAGAGCCTTATAAAGTTATTCAATTTTGGTCTAAGGCTCCTATGGTCATTCTAGACTTTGAGCATTCAAACAACCAAACTTTGAAGACTTTTTACATAAGTCCTAAAACACCCTCTCACTAAAATATAAAACAATTAAACCTTCTAAGAGAGTTTTTAACTTCAACTTGATCTTGGGTCTTGATTTCATCTTTAAACTTCTTTGACCAAGATGATTTCTTAGACTTCATGACTTGATGTAGATCTTCAATTTGATATAATTTTGACTTGCTTGACTTGATGTTGAATCTTCTCATAGATAGTGTTATTTTCATGTTTTTTTCTTGAATGACTTTACTAATGCTCTTCATAAACTGAATTAAACTTAAACTCAATAGAAGCATTAGTAATTCAAATGACCTTATATTATTGTATTATCATTAAAATTAATGATGTTACCTTAGGTTGAAAACCTAAAGGCTAATAATCATTAAAGGAAAATCAAGCAAAGAAGAAGACATCATATGCTATGAATGCAAAAGGTTAGACATATCGAGCCCAAGTGCCCCCAACTCAAGAAAAGTTAAAAATACAAGAAAATAACAATGAAGGCTACATGAGATGACTTCGATAAAAGTGAGTCGGATGCTAGCTCAAGTGATGAGGAATCGGCAAATCTATGCCTCATGGCATATGAGGACGAGGTAAACCCTTCACTTGATGAATGTCTTTCTATTGAAGAATTAAGAGAAGCTTTTGATGAACTATATGGTCAATTTTGAAAATTGGTTTTAAAACATTCCAAGTTTAAAAAGGAAAATTCTTCTCTTTTAAATATAAATGAATTTTTGAAAAAGGAAAAAGAGAATTTACAAGAAGAAAATAAAATTTTGAAAAAGAAAGAAGAAGAAATTAACTCTACGCTTCAAGTCTTAACCAATGAATGCAAAAAATGTGATGATTATAAATCTAAAGTTGATGACTTGACTAAACTTGTGACTAAGTTCACAAATGGTAAAAATACCCTAGATACAATGTTAGGAAATCAAAGATGTGTATTTGATAAAGCCGGATTTAGTTATAACCTAATGATTAAGCAAACTAATTATAAAACTTTTTTACTTCTAGCTCTTCAAGTACTCATTATACTTATATTGGAAATAAAAGAGTTAAGCAAGTTTGGGTTCCTAATGGAACAATCCATCCAAAGGCTAACCAAGTTGAACCCAAAAAGGTATGGGTACCAAAGGGAGCAACTTGAACTTGTTCTTGTAGGCTACAAAAATGAAGAAGAAAGTATGATCAATAAAATTAATTTTAATGAATTCCTCAAGTGATCATGCTTGATTATACTTAATGTGTATTATAATTTGGATGATGTATTGATCATGTCTTAGGTAATTTAAATGATTAAATTTATCCTATATGATTATTGGCATGTATGAGTATGAATTGGATTATTAATCATATGCTATGATTAATGATATTATGATGTAATGCTTATGATATAAATGAAATGGTTGAATTGATCATGATTGATGATATGAGTTGAATGTTTGAAAAATGATGGATGATACAATGATATTTGATATTTTTTGACAAAAATATATGAAATGAATTGTAAAGTATCACTGCACTTTGTTCAACTGAGTGACGTCATAAGTCTTTGGTATCCACATTGGATATTAAAGAGCAACTGCCTAACCAGCTCAGGTCTTAGAACAATATTTGTTCACAATTTTATAATGATCCTGTATTATACAATGTTATGTTTTTGTGAGATATATGTTTTGGATGAATACTTAATGATTGATGTTATGCATATGAATGATATGATAAATATTTTGAATATGTTGGATGTATAACAGTCTTTGCTCACTATTTTTTGATGATCCTTGTGTTTTGTTGGAAATGATACGTTTATATTGGTATCATTTGTTTGTAATAATTATATTGGTATCATGTAATGCTTGTATTGCTTGTTCATGCTTTTTGATGATGCCAGGTGGAGAAATATGATAATAAAATGATAATTATAAAAGACAATGAAATAACTAATTTAAATTAGAATGACATTTTCAAATTTGTATCAATTGCTTATAATGACTTATTCAAATGAATAAAATAATGGTATCATAGACTGATGAATGGTATATCTAAACTATATGCAAATAAATTTAATTTATTTTAATGCATATGTTTAGGAGGAGCTTGCCTAAAAAAAAATTGTATTGAATTTATATATTGAGGGAGAGCTTTTTCCCATTTTATTCCATTCTTATGTCATCATAAAAAAAATGAGGAAATTGTTAGCCTATAGCTTTCCACCATATGTTTTCTTAATGATTTTGATGATAACACAATAATGTAATGATCTTTGTGTTACTAATGTCTCAATTAAGTTTATATGAAAATTTGTCTACCAAGAGCATTAACAAACCATTCAAGGCAAAAGCATAAATAAGACACCATCCATAAGAGGATTCATTACCAAGTCAAAGCAAGTTATTGGATCAAGTTGGATCATATTGAAGATGTTAAAGATCATATCCAAGTTATATCATGAAGAAAAAGAAGATTGATTATGAAGCCAAAGAAGACAAATCAAGTCAAGATCAAGTTGAAGAAGAATAAAGATTCTCAAGAAGGTTTAAAGTTTTATTTTTATCTTTTGAGATTGTCTATGACTTATGTAAAAAGTCCTCAAATCCTAGATTGAACTTAGGTACCTTAAGACCAAATTAGATATCAACCTAAGGACCTAAAATATGGATTTATATTGGTAAAACCTTATTAAAATAATGCCCAATGATCTATCAAATCATCCCTAAAATCAAAGTTGATTAAGACAGATTTTCTAAGAAAATTTAGAAAATTAGACGACTGATTCTTGATGGAGATCAAAATTAGTCGCCTGATTCTGTCTAGGAGCTACTGGAATTGGTCAAAGCCAAAACCAGTTGACTGATTTATGATGGGTCACAAAATCAGTCGCCTGATTTTGTTTTGGGCATTCTGAAAATGTCTGGTTGAAAACCAGGCGACTGATTTGGTATAGAGACCAAAATCAGTCGATTGATTTTGTTGCGACAAATATTAAATGCTTCGCAGCGGCTAGTTTTCAACGATCATTTCACATTGAATGCTCCTCCAACGGCCATATTTTCACAAGAGCTATAAAATGAGTTCATTTATGATTGAAAAATGACTATGGATCAAAGCAATAACTCCTATCATTAAATCCAAGTCCAAATTTCCAAATCCTTCGTGAAAAAGCCCTAAATCCCCAAATCAATTTTCTTGAGTTATTCAACTCCAATATTTGAGAGATTTTTAGAGAGCTTTAAAGAGATCATCCACCTCGTGTAAGAAGTATTTTATGATTGTAAAATCACTTTCTACAAAGTGTGCTTGAAATCAAGAATCGGTGGATTCTTGTCCTTGAAGTGAGGAGCTTTATTGTAAGGTTGGATTTTCACCCGAAAGAAGATCATGGAAGATAAGAGAGGGGATTCTCTTGCACATGTAAGGTTTGATCTTCACCCGTAAGAAGATTGTGCAATTAGTAAATCGTGGTGAATCCTCAAGTGAGTATAGCTTGAGGCGGGGATGTAGGCAGGATTACCAAACCTCAAGAACAACATTTTGTGTTTGCTTTATATTTCCCTTCTATTTACTTTATTGTATTGCATTGTTTGTAAAATTACTTAATTTCTATTCCCTTTTTAATTAGTATAATTGAAATTCCACTTAATAGATTATGAAGAAATTTGAATTTGCCATATACCCTATTCACCCCCCTCTAGGGTCTAATCCTTAGGCAACAATACTGAGTAACACTGCCATCAGAGTTATGTTTAATGGTGAAGACCAAACGACAGCCCCCAGGTTTCTTCCCAGCTAGAAGGGGAACTATATCCCAAGTCTGATTAGACTGAAGAACATTCATTTCATCAACCATAGCACTCTTCCACTTCGGATGAAGAAGAGCATCACAAACGGACCGAGGAATGGTCATAGAGTCAATTGCCGAAAAGAAGGCCTGGTACGAGGGAGATACAACCTAATAACAAACATACTTGGCAATGAGATAAAGAGTAACACAGGAGCGCACACCCTTGCGATGAGCAATAAGTATCTCAAGATCTGAAGCAGCAGGAGTAACAATAGCAGAAGAATGAACAGGAATAACAAAGGGTAAAGAAGTACCTCGAGGAGTAGCATGCGGGGAAGACTGTGGTAGAGGCACATTGGAGGAGGAACCAGGTAGCTGGTGGCAAGAGTACGTTAGAAAATCTTTCTGCTGTGGGAGGTCCCCTGCAATAGGTAAAGGCATAGAGACATGAGAAACAGTAGGTGAAGGCACAGACACAAGTGACAACATAGGAGCAGGAGAGAAATAAGGGACTGTCTTAAAAAAAGTAACATCCAGAGAGAAAAAGAAATGACGAGACTAAGGCTCATAACACCGATAACCTTTAGAGGTGCTAGAGTAACCAACAAAGACACATCGAATGACCTTATCATCCAATTTCTGACGACTGGGGCGAAGATCCTGGACAAAGCAAGTACAACCAAACACCCGTGACTCAATGAGAAAAATAAGAACCTGAGGGCAAAGAAGCTGATATGGTGAGAGACCATCAAGAATGTGAGAAGAACCTCGATTGATGAGAAAATATGCAGTTAGAAGAACCATGAACCAATAAGGCTTAGGCACCTGCATGCCTCGCAACAAAGAACGAGTGACACCAACTAAATGATGATTCTTGTGCTCAACAACGCCATTTTGTTGAGGCATGTACGAACAGGTAAGCTGATGGACAATCCCATGAGTTTGAAGAAACTTGACAAAAAGTACAGAGAGATACTTACCGCCTTTATCGAAACAAAGGCCCTTAATAAGACCACCAAACTGGGTAACAATCATAGCATGAAATTCCTGAAATTTAGAGAACACCTCATCCCTAAACTTAAGAAGGTACACTCAAGTCGCTCGAGTGTAATCATCAATAAAAGTAACATAATAACGAAAACCATCACTTGAGAATAGGAGATGGTCCCCAAACATCCGAGTGAATTAACTGAAAAATAGAACATCTATGCATCCGAGAAGGATAAACAGTACGAACATGTTCAGTAAGCTCACAAGTATCACATTGAAAAGTAGATGAAGAACAAAGTTTACTAAAAGTAGGAATCAAAGAACATAAAGTCTTAGATCTAATATGCCCAAGTTTGGAATTCCATAAATGATAAGTTTTTTTTTAAAATCCTCTCAGAGGGAGAGGGGGGTTTGGCAGACCCCTACTAGTTTATTAATTAAATAGGAAAATAACGGGGGGGGACATGAAACCTTACCCCTACAGACGACGGAGGGGACATAAACCTTATCCCTAAAGACTCAATGACACTACAAAAAATGAAAGAAAAAGGGGGGGGACATAAAACCGAACCCCTAATACAAAAATCAAACATTAAATCCTGATTGTTTTAAGGTTCCCTATACCCAATTTATCCATATGAAGAAGAGTTTTAATTTTCCTCGGGATAGAGATGAAAGAATGATAGATCACTGAATCCAAACTATCACAACCTATGTTAGCCAGACCATCAGCAACTACATTGGCTTCTCTGAAAATATGATTGAAAGAGGTTTCATCGTGAAGAAGCTTCTTAATCTTTTTATCCCAGTACCAAGATTTTCATGACATGATAGCTGCCCCATTCCACATATCAACCAAGATTTTGGAGTCTGATTCAATAATAATATTTGGGATATGAAGGGTCTTACAAAGCATCAACCCATCTAGAAGAGCGCGAGATTCTGCAATGTAGTTACTACAATAACAATAGTGAGAATAAAAACAGGCTAAAAAATCACCTTGCTCATTTCGAATAATACCACCACCTCCAGCAATACCTGGGTTGCCTTTAGAGGCACCATTAATATTAAGTTTGAATTTGCCTCGAGGTGGACAAAACCATTTAACAAAAAAACTCCTATTCCGATCAGGCAAGGAAGAGCTAGAGTGAAAAAAAACCTTAATATCAAGAGTAGCATCAACTGAAAAAGGAAAAACAGAAACAGTAGCAGCAGTAGAGGAGATTCGAACAGGAGCATAGTCTGTGTCAAGATAGTAAAGTTCGCCTCTTTCCACTCCTCTACCAACAATCTTTCTCGTAGTCAGGTCTTGAAATAGACAATGAGAAGGATAAAACATAGCAGAACAGTTAAGTTTGGTAGTAAGACTACTCATTGAAAAAAAGTTACAAGATAAATGAGGAACATGTAACACATGAGATAAAGAGAGAGATGGAGACACAGGAATGTCTCTAACTCCTGAGACTGGAGTAAAAGAACCATCAACCAAGGGAACCTTACCAGTAGGCAATGAAGATAAATAAATGGAATAACCCTGTGACTCACCCGTCATATGATTAGTAGCTTCAGTATCAATAACCCAACTAGGAGAAGAAAACGATGTAGTGGCTGCATAGGTCGAGGGAGCATGGATACCTGTGGCAGATGAAGCAGCAGTATAAGGAGAATCACTCTGCAGACGGAACTCAGCTCGGATCATCTCAACAACCTGGGCTCTCATGGACTTCAAAGGATCACTGGAAACAATTGAGGATTAAGGATCAACAGCAGGAGTCGTAGTAAAGTGAGCATAAAGACGAGGCTATTAACCCTCGAGATAGTCATCCAAACAGTAACAATGATCACGATCGTGTCCCACTATACCACAGTGACTACAAGGAGTAGTAGGTCTGTCATGACCACGAATGCCACGACCATGACTGCTCCTATTAGTCCCCCTATCACGGCCAGCAGTAGGATGAAAATCAGTAGCAAAGGCAGTACAATCTGAAAGGGGCATAGGAGTGGTGCTCGAATACATAACAACCCGGTGGCGTTTCTCACCAAACACAGTGAAGTAGACAGATCGAAGAGATGATAAATGAGATGTGACAAGAATCTGAGTGCGCAACTGCTCGAATTCGGCCCGAAGACCCCCCCAAGAAATCATAAATGTGGTGACGCTCAATTCGCTTCGCCATAATCTTGGCAGAAGCAACAAATAATTTAAAAAGATGGTAATAATGACTCAATTCTTCCCAACGACGTTGAAGAGCCCCAAAATAATCTGAAATAGACATATCCCCTTACTGAATGTGAGCAATCTCATGAGTAAGTTGATAAATCCGAGCATCATTCTCTACTAGGGCATAAGTCTGAATAAGAGCCTCTCAAAGTTCATGACAATCTTTATAAAAAAATATAATTCCCGACGATCTGAGGCTCCATGGAATTGAACAACCAACCCAAAATAATGCAATTCTTTACCTTTCACTTAGTAATTTCGGCAATACCTGTCTCCGACTGTGGGGTCTTACCATCAAGATACCCCATCTTAGAGTGACCCCCAATATAAAGCTCAACCGAGCATCGCCATGTAAGAAAATTATCACCATTGAATTTAAGTTTGGTGATAGAGTAGACAACGGAGTTAGAAAGAGCTGGCGAAGCAAGAACTTTAGCATCCATAGAAAAACTCAAGGAGAAAACAACCAATCAATCAAAAATATCAACAACAAAAGATCAAATGGTAGTAAGATTACCAAAGAGATAACTTCAGTTGCTGTTATAAGCAAATAAGGTGTAAAAAACCATTTTTCAGCAAAAAAATGATAGTGAAGTGGGGTTGTAAAATCATCACAACTTCTTCAAATTTCATCCAAACGAAGAAAAAACAAGTTCAAGATGTTCCTATAAAAAAATGGTCCAACCATAACCAATAAACAACGGAGCAACACCCATTCAAACGGTAAAAAATCTGAACCAAAACAGTGTTTTTCTTCAAATTTTTTTTGTATTTATTATTCATATCATCATAACTTCATCAATATTTAACCAAATTTCATGAAATAGGATTAAAAAAATCCTCTAAAATTAAGACTTTGAAAAATATACATCTGAAGAACCCAAAACCCCAAAATAAGGCTTAGGCCATAAGACTATGGCTAAAAACGTGGCAGCTAGCTTCTTCTTCCTTTTGTTGTTGTTACGGCTTTAAATGACGATCTTCTTCATTTGATGTAGCTCTGATACCAAGTTGGAGAAAGGGTTAGGAGGATTTAGGGTTTAGAGGAAAAAAAAAAAGAGAAAAAAGAGAGGTTATGGTAAATTGCTTAGTTAGGGACTATAGAACCCTACTAGCATATTATATAAAAAGAGAACATTACATATATATCATTTTACAAGTATACCCCCGATATTACATATATCAACAGATATTGACCCCCTGGATGTGCATAACTATATTCCTGAGAGCACAATTGTCATTGACACAACCAGATAAGGCTGTACCCCATACTTATATTCATACGGCTCATACCTAAAAATATATCTATATGATTTTTTTGGAATTTAAACTTGGGAGAGTACTTTTTAGTGGACTTTTGAGTTTTAATAATGTTTTGATATGGTAGAATTTATAAATTTTAATATTTGAGAAATACTTTAGCATTTGAAAGTCAAAATTTTGACATAATCCCTAAAAAGAACTAAAAAGCTGATCTTGTTCTTGAACTGGAAAATTAACTTTTTATTCTTTAGGAATTTGGATCTAAGATCATTTTTATTGAATTCAAATGAGGGTATAACCTAAAACAGTTTACTTAAATGATATTTAATATAAATAAGTCGTCAACATAATTTGACTCAGTTTATAGCTTAAAAACCAATATTCTCAAGAATATCGCACGATATTGTGCAATATGGTGTAAAATTTATAATACTCCATACAAATATGTTGGGGTGGTGCAATATCGACATATATCGTCGACATTTCATTCAATATTCCTAACTTATAAAACATATATCAGAAATATTGAGCAATATATCAGAAATATCGGGTGATATATCGAAAATATTGGACGATATATCGAAGATATTATGTAAGAAAAAAAATACATATAACAGATCTTTTTTACCCTGCGATATCGGGGATATATCAAAAAAATCGATAATATTTCAAACCAAGCGTATGCGCTACCATCTTGTACTACATGAGAACATGTCAACAAAAGGGAATTCAAGCTATCATATATTGGGAGAAGCCAATGCTGCTACCCGAACATATGTACTCAGGCTGGTGTCAGTGGCTGAATCTGGACCACAAAAACATATTGTAAAGGGGTTGGGCATATTCATAAATCACAAAAATGTAAGCCCAAGCCCGGCCCATTGGCACCCCTAGTCAGGCAGATGTGATTTCAGCATCTTTTGAACTTGCTGTAATAGTCTTTGCTTGTGTCGAAGGGAGAGCTATCCCTGACTTGTGTAGCTCACTACATAGTTCCTTCCGCTAAAGAAGAAGAATATTTTCTGTGAAATAGAACTTTGTTTTCAGGTAAAGGAAAAAAAAACACATCGGACCATGAAACTCAAAGGAGGCTCCAATATCATACAATTATTATCAACATCAAAATAACAAATCAAGGGAAAGGAGGAAAAACAAGGAGTTGGATTTTACAAAATCTCGAATTCTACTCACACTAGAGACAGACAGAGAGAAAAAGAGGATTTCCCAGACACACTAATAAAGCTGGGCCCACCTCTCCGATCCAGAATTGACAACACAACGCCCTCTCGAGACAAATTTTTTTCTGTAAAAACAGAAACCACAAATAAAAAAAAAAGGAAAAGAAATTAACAATGACAAACAATAATAATGACTACTAGCAGAGACGATCACAGCCATTCTAATCCTTCTCTTCCTCATTTTTGACCCTTGGTCTCCCCGGCAGGCTTCTTCTCTTTTCCGGGAACAAATCGCGGTAGAGTCAAAAGTGTGTTAACGCGTGACACACCTTCGAGGGCGGACCAGTTCTCTCTAACCCCCATATGCCTTTCCATTTGCTTCGAGGCTTCCTCTTCAGAGTCTTCTGGCAGGATCTCAGGGCAAGTTCGTACAGTTCCTGAACGGTCCAGGCCAGCTGGGCCCAAGAGTTCTTGGGTCTCATTGCCAATGTCAACTTCGTCTAATGACATCAATTGCTCCTTGGATTTTGGACTGGATGTAGAGGAATTAATTGAATTGGAGTCGAGGAAGAGACAAACTACGGCACAGTCATCGATCTTGGACGTTGGGTATTTAAACCTCCATGCTCGAACTGCTGTCTCAACCAGGGCACGAGCCGCAGAGGACCGTGCTGGGGCTGAGGCCACAATGTCTACCACTTCTTTGTTTGAGAGCACATCCCATACCTGCCAAAAAGCCGAACAAATTTTCTATTCAAATGATTACCAATCCACACAAAACATGATTATTTCAACACAGCAAAGATCACCCAAAAGCCTAATCAGTTATCAGGTGATGATAAGTCCAGTAAAGATCAAAGCCCTAATGCTGTCGACTCGAGGAAGAATTTGGTGACAAAAACATTTCAAAATCAATTGACTGGTGTTCAAGCTTGGACAGTGAAAAATGATTGGTGTGCATACTTGAAGCTAAACACTTCTCATCCAAAATATTATATCTCTTCTTTCTTTTTTATCCAAAGTATTTTAAAACTAGACAAGCAAAGACTTTAGGTTGGGGGGTGGCTGTGAATACCCAATCAAGATGTATGTGTGTGTGTTTAGCTGTGCGGTTTATGCAAATGCCATTCCCTCAGATTTCTCCATGGGTAGGGGTTATGCTCGACCCTCATCCCAGCATCAATTAGATGGTGATGAGATTCTTGTATGATGTCCCTTTGCTGCAAGGAAAACAACAGGTAACAGGCCTCACTGCGGGACTTAAAAGGAGTAAATAAATCAAATTCCAGTCTTTAAGGAAACAACATGATCTATTACTTATATGGGCCCTCCAACAGCTTAAGGAGAGAAAAGTGTTTGGTTTGCATGAGTGCATGTCAAACCACTAGCAGAAGGTGGACAAGAGTCTCTATAAATTCTCTGCTGCACTGCATGACTGTACAAGGATAATGCAGCAACCAGCCAACCATTGCAGGACTGCGGACCTTGTGAAGTATGTAGGCCCACCATACTATACACTTGTGACATTTTTCTCTCCAAAGATCAGATGGTACAGTTAAGGTTTATACAGCCATTTCGTTTGTAGAATACATAATTAAAGGCCTGAAGAACAAGGTGATGGTTGGTTTCTCAGTCTACCATGTACATGTGGTTATTTCTCATTTACTAGACATCCTTACACATACAAGTCCGAAGTGTGTAATTCTTATTTATTGACATTAGTCTCAATCATCAATTTCAAAATTAAAAATCAGACTATAGCCTAAACATTAAAAAAAAAATAGGATTTGGGGGGGAAGGTTGGTCCTGACTTGTGACTGCCCGTTTACTTCAGGCCAAAATATTAAAATTTGCAATGAATTCTCCTTTAATTAAGCGCTCTACTAAACCAAAGGAAAATCTATACATATACTAGCTTATTACGCAAATTTATTCAATTATGTTTAATTGTCAATGTGATCAAAATAATCTATCAAAGAAAATACACTGAAGGCAAAAAAAAATTAAGGGAAAGAAATAAGGAACAATATATTATAAATTTTCAGTTAGTTTCTTACCCCGTCAGTAGCCAACACTACAAACTCATCTTTCTCAGTGAGGCATCGATGAGAAATCTCGGGGACAGAGATCAAACCAAAATCCTTGAGGCAGAAGTCTCCAAAAGCCCGGGCCATTGCGAGGCCAGGGGAGTCGTTGTTCGGAAGCCAAACTCGAGCGACCTCAGGCTCATCCTGAAGAGCAAAAACCCGCCCTTTGCATTTCCTGATCCTCTCTTCTTCCCCTGTAAGCGAAAACAAATAAACAGTCAAATATTTAAGATGATTCGAACTTCAAACAAGACAATACATTTTTAAAGTATAATGCTATGGTGAAAACAAATAACATATATATGCGAAGGACTCTTTCCTGGCAGACTTATTCAGGAAGACCAAACTTTAGTGATTTTTTCAGTTATTATTTATAGGTAGTAATTATATCAACTTCGTCGATACATAATTGCTATTGTCCTTACATTTTTCAATAATAATATTAATATATATCTGTTAACATGTCAAACAACTGTAGAGATGTGTCAGCTTATCAAGTCTTGTTAAGATTAGTGTCTCAATTACACACAAGTTTCCTTGTCGACACTCCAGTCATTTACAAATAGTGGGATATAACATAGAGAAAAAATGCATTACCAATTTAGCATTCATAGTTTGGAAAAACATGATAATGCAAATAATGGAGATAAATATAAAGAAATAAGATGATGAAATATGAGAATTGAAGATTTTTCATTCCTATGGAAGTGACTGGTATGTATAGGGCTTCCATTTCAAGTGGCCAAACTCTGAACCACTTTCTACAGATTTATATTTAATTTCCGGTTTCAAGTTCCTGTTATTTGAGTTCGGGCACTTATGACTCATGAGGGCTACCAATTAATCTTTTTTCAGAGGAATAAAGAATTTGAAAGCAGGTACAGGATAAAAATCATAAGGGAGATTGGCGACACTATATCTACACATTCCTATCGACCATTCTCAACAAGATCAAGGTAATTCTTTGAAAGGTAATTTATAGATCAGTCTGTACGTATACCACGTTACTGTGCATTCTTAACAATATGTGAACTGCATTCCAAATCATAAATATATATATATAAGTTCTTCCTTTTAGGAAGGGAGGATTAGGGAAATTATGGATTGCAGATTTCTCCAAACCTCCAGGATAAGCATGAAAAAAAACAGGCTTGAATGGTACAATCAGTCTGTCACCCTATAACAAAAGGAGTGATTTCATAGTTCTTGGTCTGTTAAGATGCATTGCTAGGTGCTCCATTTTATTTTCCCATTGAGACCGAACTTGAACTTGTGCTCATAGATAGCTGTCCATACACTGATAAGGGATTTATGGATCCTCGAGAAGAGAGGACCTGTAGTGGTTGCTCCCCCTCCCCTCTTAGTATATAATGTCTCCAGAGTTTCTTCTTTATTTTATATAGAACCCACCATTTTTAGCAACTAACTTCTACTGTTGGACCTGACTCAATATTAATCAATTGATATATCAACTATGTTGGGCATCTCTAACAAAAAATGGCCATTTTTCTCCTCATAAGCAATTCGGGCATATGTTGTTTGTGACTTACAAATATGGCTTAATCTTGAAGAACTCTTATAACTTGTTTTAGGCAGCTCATCAATTTTCATTTTCAGTATATAGAACAGCAATTGGGAGAACTTTTAAATGTTAAAACTTGAAACAGTCAGATGAAAACAATAACTGAATTGCCTCTACAGTGGTGTGTGCGTGTGTGTGTGTGTGTGTGTGTGTGTGTGAGAGAGAGAGAGAGAGAGAGAGAGAGAGACTTGGGAGATTAGGTTTGAGGTCCACAGTCAACTGAACGGCAATAAGAGAGTCGTCCTCATCCCTTGTACCCAGTATGGCTCTAGAGTCCCCAACATTCCCAATAATAAGATCCTGACCCTATACAAAACAGCCACAACAATCGTCATCCAGAAAGAACAATCACTGCATTCTATTAGAATCAAGTTCGTGTAGTCAATACCTGTTTGATCAAGGTTACTGCTGTTGTCCCACTGCAGAAGCAATCAATATTTGGGTGCACTCTCAGGTCCTTGTCCATAACTTTGAAAGCCTTCAGAAAGGACTCTTTCAGTGTCAAAAAAATCTCTGGGTACTCCTTTTCTTCAAGATCCACGGAGGCCCTGGATTCCTCATAAACGGACATACAGGCTGTATCTTCGGAGTTCATGCTTCCCGCAGCACTGCTGTTGATCTCTCTGAGCCCAGCCTCACTGCCTATATTTACTTCCCAGTGGGCGCTTAGTTTCAGAGGAAGAGCATCCCTCACTCTCTTTGCAACCATATGGCCGTAGGGACCATGCCCATCGAAAACACCACAGAAAACTGTGTCCGTTCTTGAACCGAAATTCTGGAAATACACATCGCCTTTCAGGATTTATGTAAAAATTTGTAGTTTTGCATGTAAAGTTGAACTAGTGTAATACAGAGGAGAAGATGGTAGAAATGAAGCAGAATTACTGATAAGAAAATGAAGCAGGGTTGGATCTTAGTCTTCTTTGAAGCCCCCCCTTGAACTAAGATAAATAGAAAAAGAGAACGAAAAGTACAAATAACAATGACGATGTGTGTTTTGGCAAAGAACAAAATTGAAGGCTTCTTTTAGGACATTTTCCAATATTAACATGCCTATAAGATGGCTTTTGGTTAAGTGGTCATCCCTTTTGACTTTACAAACACACAGGTGGCGGAGTTCTCTTGCAATTGGGAGAACATCTTTCATAAGGATGACGATGTGGGTTTTGTAAATTGATGTAGATTCTTTACTTTCTTGTGGAAATGCTTTTAGCCTCTCTAGTCAAGTTGTCTAAAATGTGATATTTTTTTTTAATAATTAGTCAACAAAGATATATTATATATGGAAGGGAGAGAGAAAAAACAAAACTCTAGGTTCACCAAAAGTAAACCAAGAGGATGCTCAAAGGCAAAACAAAAAGAAGCAAGCGAGAATAGCTGATACAATAAAAAAATAACTACAAAGCAAATAAATTTCCCCAAGGATCTACACCATCTCCCCCTACAGAGTACCAAGTCAAAACTAGAAGTCGAACTCGAGACTGGTTGGGGATGGACAATGATGAGTCCTCAAAGACCCTCATGTTCCTCTCCTTCTACACTGAAGCCCCCTCCCTCCATTCTAAATACTCGGCTAACAAAGCCTCCTTATTTGAATTTTGAAGCAAGGCCAGAGATTGCCATAATCCTATCTGAAAGGGGAGGGGGGGCAGGATCACACTAATGATTCTTCCAAAAACTAATCTGCTCCCCATTTCCCACCTTGAGGCGTGTACGATTAGCAAATTCAACCCAACCTTGCATCAGAGCCTTCCATAGCCCCATTCCCATAGGACCACTCCCCTGCTTAGGACACCATCTATTAACCTCCCCATGTCTAGCCACTATTACAGCTCTTCAAAGGCTATCCTCCTCACCAAAACACTAGAATCACTTCCCCAACAAGGCCTTTTTCACTCTTGCTAGACGATGAATATTGAGACTGCCACATCTCTTGGACTGCAAGATGGTCTTCCAGTCCACCAAATGATACTTCCTAAACACTACCCTCTCATTCCATAAGAATTCCTTCTGAATTTTTTGGAGAGAGGATGCAATTGAGGCAAAGATCTTAAATAAGGATAGGAAATATGTCGGAAGGCTGTGTTGGAAGGCTGCACAGGGTACTTTGGATAAGTGTGAGTGTCCCCCTTTTAGATACAAATCAAGATTTCCAACCTTGTAGCCGCTTGGAAAATCTGTCAATGACCGGGCTCCAAACCGATTTAGCTTTAAATGGAGCACCCAAGGGTAGCCCTAGATACGAAGATGAAAACGACATGTTCTACAACCTAGACAAGTTGCCAACTCACCCAACTTTGGGATCCCACCGACTCCAAAGATTACTCTTAACCAAAATTTATTTTCAACCCCGATACTGCTTCAAAACACCTAAAAGGACATCTAACAAGAGCCAAATTTCCTACAGGAGGCTTCACAAAATAGGAGAGTATAATCTGAAAATTTAAGGTGGGGAATATGAAGGTTACTAGTTACTATGGGTACGGCACTACGGCCAATATGAAATCCTTCCCAAACCGAGGGTGAGGCTCTCAGATCATTCTATTCAATGTCTCTGAAACAATTATAAACAATAGCGGGGGATCCCCTTGACGAAGGCCACACACACGAACTCTAATTGGTTTGAAGTCAAAGATCTGTTGAGCGCCAACAACTTTTGGGATTAGGGCCAAGAACGTTCTGATTAAGACCGGATCAAATGAATCTAAGTGATGGAATTTATGGAAAACCTGCATAAGATCCTTTCCACAATATGCCAACATTTCTTGAGGAATTCTATGCATAACCCATCCAGACTAGGCGCTTTGTTCCTAGCCATACTCCTAACCATTGGGAGGACCTCCTCCTCCGCAGAGAAAGGACCCTCCAGGAGCTCTTTCTGAGGATCTAATAAAGAAGAGAATCCAAGATCATCCAGTTTTGGTCTATAAGAACTATTCTTTGAGTAAAGACACTTGAAATAGCTCACCGCCTCCTTTGCTATATCTTGCTCAGAGTCAAGATGCTAGACGCCAAATTGGAAACTGGAAATCAGATTCATTTTCCTCCTAGAGTTTGCCACCTGATGGAAGAAACAAGTGTTTTGATCCCCCTCTTTGAGCCATTGCGGTCGAGCTTTCTATTTCTAGAAGACTTCCTCACTACTCAGAAATCAGAAGCTGGTGAAATTCAGCCTTAAGGTCCCCCCTAGACTGCTTATCCGAGGCGGACAGAGGAGCCTCCTCCTCCTAAGCATCAATATTTCTGATTGCCTCTAAGATTCTTCTTTTCTTCATTGGAATGAGGCCAAAAACCTCTTTGTTCCACACCTTAAGACAAGCCTTAAGGGCTTTCAGCTTCAAACTAAACCTGGAGGTAGCTATACCCCAAAAGGATGCTTGTGCCCAAGTGCTCTCAACTAGAGACAAAAATTCAGGTGATCCATCCACATAATTTTGAATTAGAAAGGACGTAGCCCTCCCTTTATCTTAGATGGGTTAAATGGGTAAAGCATAATTGATACATGATCGGTCCTAGGCATGGAGGAGGACCGCACATCTGGTTACTTATCTTCCTAGCGAGTGCAGACTAAGAACCTATCTAACTTGGCTGGAACTTGGAAGTTGGACTAAGTGAACCGAGAACCTACCAGTGGGAAATCTAGGAGAGAATTGCACGAAATAAAAGACTCAAAAGCCCACATATGATGGGAAATGGTACCCCCATTGGATCTTTCTCTAGATGACCGGACCAGGCACAGTTGAAATCCCACCCAATGCACCACGGGAGATCCCAATGGGCTGCTATAATGTGATATTATCTTACCAATCAAGTAATAATATAAATAAAAAAGTACAAATGATGTTTGCCCAGAGTGACCAGATACCTTGAGTTAGTCATATACTCGCAAAATACCCCAAATTGCTAGGCACAACTACACAATAATTTGGAAATCTTGTCCGGTTCAACTTGTTGACAGAATTGATACTTAATTATATAATATGGTAAAAATATAAAATAAGCTGATCGGAAATACATTAAAAATGACAAAATCTAGTCCATTCTCGAAAGAAATAGTTATAAGATTATCAAACATATGGAGTATAACAAGGACATTCCATTTCCCGAAATTTCGCAACTAATTTATTTTAGAACAAAATCTCATAATGCACAAAATAAACTGCAAAGATGTGCTGGCATTTACGATTTATTGAGGTCAGTTGTCTGTCATTTTATATCCATGTCTGCCACCAACACGTTTCAGTTTCTAAGTTACATAGAGCATATGTGATTAGAAAATACTACTCTCAGCAAAAGTTAGTTCAAGAACATTTCCAATGGAAAAATCACCCATAAATGAGAAGACATAATTATGATGAAACATGAAGCAACTTAAAAAAACAGGGGGGGGGAGAGAGAGAGAGAGAGAGGGAAAAAAAATAAAAGAAAAACCTATTCTGATGTAGATGAAGGCAAATACCATGGCATAGAAACTTCAGAAAAGCCTGAAAGAAGTTTAGTCGACTCATGGCATATCGCCAGTATAACTTTTATTAGGCAACCTTGATTTATAACACAACGGAAGAGAGCCAATTCTTTTGTTCCTCAAACACGGACACATATTAGTGATACTGGCCTAGACATAAAAGAAGAATGTGAGTTTGTCAATCGAAAACATTGGTTTGGTTGAAAAAAAGAAGATAAGATAGAATCCTAAGAGAAAGTTGATAAGTTGCATGTAATTAATAAGCAACAAAGCAAGTGCTGTTTCCTAAACCAGATAGCAGGATATCCTAATATATTTGGAAAAGGAAATGTCAAGGTCCATCTGAATATATCAACTCTACAAGAAAGGGAGACAAGAACACAAGTAACAATAAGAATTTAACATTTTGACAAGACATACAAAATCAACTATCGACATCAGAAGGTAACCAAAGTAAATATCCTGCTAATAACCATCAAAATCTACCCCATTACTTGTTAGGGGTAATGGGTCAACATACAGAATATATACCAAGCTTACAGAGTGGTGTCTTAAGTACTTCGGTAGCCACCACAACCATACAACAACATTCTTAATAGAGTGAAACCATCAAATTACACTGCAACTATAAGCAGATTATATTAATCTATTCAAGAGGAGCAACAAATCCAAAGCCATTGAAGAATCCAAATTAGACTACTTGAACTAGCAAACAAATAGCATATAGAATTGGAAAAGAGCTAACCTCCCAAACAATCATGGCATCCTGATTTGTCCCTTTCTTGCCTTGCAGGGTAAACAGTGAAGCAACATCGCTAGCCCCATTCGAGAACATCCTCCCAGGAATTCTGCGCAGCTTCTCTTCCCTCTTAGAATCAAAGGAAGGTTTCCGCATCCCCTGCCTTTTTGAGCTCTTCCTCTTCCTGAGCCCCGAGGCAGATGATGTCGGAGAAATGGGGAGAGAGCTTCTCCCATCTGCTGCCGACAAGCAGGAACCCATTCTGAGGGCCCTGATAATGCTTAGTAAGCACTCCAGACCAGCTAAACAGTTACAGCCCCTATCTTCACTTGACGAATCCGTCAGAAACAGGCGGTGATTGCCCTTTCCTTGCCTTTTCACTGCCTAATTATATATACCCCTGTAATCGATACGCCGAGAAACCATATAATTCACCCTTGAAGCTCTTGAATTTAGCAACCAAATGGAAAATAACTTAGCCCCCAAATACAAACTGGATCTAATTTGATCCGATTCCCAACGATTTTAATCTGCAAGGTAGAGAAAGACAGATTCTAATTGCATAACCAAGTCCAAAAAGAAGGACGGTGGGATAGAAAGGCTTAAAGCACAAGGTCTGGAAACTTCACTTCCCTATTTATCATGAAAAATTAAAAAAAGTAAAAAAGTTGTGTATAAAGAGCAGATCAGTATAGGGCTTGAGTGATGCTAGTAGAAAGACCAGGGAACTTTACAGGGGAAATACTTGCCTTCTTACAATAAAAACTTTCCCTCTTTGTTGCAGAAAGTTATATCAAACAGAAGCTTGAAAACCACTAATTGAATATCAAAATCTCAAACCCGAGCAACTCCTACTGTCTTGCATACAAATCTGTCAAACTAAAATGAACATACGAAGCAGATTTACCAAAGACCTCGTAAGATCATTTCTCCAAAGAAATCACAAAATATACTCGGCCAATCACAAATTCTCTTCAACAATCTCGATTTTATCCCCAATTTCTTCGAGGAACTGAGCTACAAATTGACCAGAGCCCTCTAATAGTCTAAATACTGCAAATCGACAGAGTCAAACCAAACACGAAAAAATCTCCCGGATCTTGCTGTCTGCCTTCTTCTTGACGAGATCTACAGTGAATTCATGGGGAAAAAATGGATATATTAATCAAAAACAGGCAAATTCAATCCAAAAACAATTGCAGAAATTGAAATTAACAGAAGTATAGTGAGGAAGAAGATGTACTTGAAGAAATCAATGACAGATCCGCACGCAGGAATGATAGCATCCACCGAAACAACTGAGCACGAGATCTTTAGGAAAAAAAACCAGAAATCCTCTGTTCGCTATCAAATCTCAGATTGGAAGAATGAGAGAGAGGAATCTAATCTAATCCAATGAAATCGAATCGATCTGTGTCGTTAAATTAAGAAAGGAAAAAGGAGAAACGTGTAGAATTAACGAACGAACACGAGGAGAAGAAAGAGCAGAGCCATTGACGACATAAAGATCGAAAGCGAAGAAGAAGAAGAAAACGAAGAAACCATTGCTTTCAACCTTCTGGATGCTTGACCCAATCGAGATTCCATTTCCAATTCCATGGCTTCTGTTTCTCTCTCTCTCTCTCTCTCTTCTTTCTTTCTCTCTCTCTACTTATTTCCTTTATTTTTTTATATTATATGTTTCAATTAATCAAATATATATTTTTTATTTTTGCTTATTTTTCTTCTTATCTATTCAATACTGTGTCTAGCTGCACGCGCTTTGACAGGGTTGAAGGCTAAGAATATACAATAAAATGTGTATTGTTTGAGAGTGCCTAACACTCGCGTTAAGAGTGGGTGCTGACATTCCCAGCGCCCACAATTGTTGCGAGTTTCACACGCGATACGGCGGGACTGAGACTTTTGTACAGCGCTATCGTCACCCACGCGTTTCTAATGAGCGGTTTAGTAAGGTCTCGTTTGTCTCCTATTGTTACAGTCGTAATTGATTTCTCAATAAGTTAAATAATTCTATTTAGTTAGTGAAAATGTATTATTTTGAATTAACAATATTTAATTATTCTCTGAACTTTTTTTTTTGATAACTTAGGGTGCCCAAACAGGACCTAATCTTTGAGAGTGCGACGAGCGCCTGCAACCCGTCACACCGTAGGAAAATCATGTGCGGAGCTAGCCCCAAAAGGGCATTGAGAAGTTGAACCCAAGACTTCCCGCTTCATGAATTATTCTCTTATGCTCAAAAGGAGTTTTTGTAAGTTTTATAAAGTCTGAAATTAAGTGTTAAATAATTTTTACATAATCTTAAATTATGTATCCATTTTTAGCAAGATTATAAAATGATTGATTGTTTCATTAGATCAAATACTATTATTCTGTTTAAATCCAGAACTCTAGCATTCCAACATTCCAATGACCTGACATGTAACTAGAACAAAAAAAAATTCCCACATTTAATAAAAAATATAAAAAATTCAGTTATAATCCAAAAAATATAATTATAAATTATATTTTAAAAGTGCGAGCCACCCTCAATAATTGCGTGTGACCATCCGTAGGTTCTCCTTGGACTTGTTATTTATTAGTTTATTTATTTATTTATTTATTTATTGATGGGTTGTAAATGGAACCGAATAATATCCAAATCCGATTTGAATCCGTGTATCCGAATAGGCGGATAATCATCCAAATAATTATTCGGTGGATCGAATTCGGATAGTAAACTGGTAGCGAGTACGGATATTAAACTGATATTCGTATAATTAATTAATGTTGGTGGATACGGATAATCGGATAGTGGTGTATCCACTCCGTTAAATATCCAACCGATTAGTTTATATATATATATATATATATATCTCTATCTCTACTATTATAATAAGAGAAGTGGGGTTAAAAAATTGGTTAATATTTTTCTAATATTCCTAATGAGTCCCAATTTTATGGTATCTTATTTTCCATGAGAAAAGTTAGTAGGGTTATTGAAATGATATCAATTACAACTAACAACAATCCTTCTATATCTCCATGATTCCCTCAAATCTTTATCCTTATCTTCTCTCATGCTTACTCCTTGGTCTCTCTCAACGAAGAGGCATACCCTCTTCATGTGATAACTATTTTTCAAGAGAAAAAATAAGGTTTTTTGATTCTCCAAATGTCCCTTTCTATACTAACGTGTCCCTCACAATGTTTTGTTTTTATCTAAAAAGTCTCTCAAGTTTCTATTATATATATATATATATATATATATATATATATATATATATATATATATATATATATATATATTTCAAAATGCTCTCACTAGGATCCCTCTTCCCAATCTCTCCCCCCTTCCACTCTGTCTCACGTGCATCGCACGTGCAGCCCACTAGTATAATTAATGTTATTATATATATTATTATATTTCTACCAAACTACCCTCGCATAAGATTACATATTACATATTAACTAAGACAAATTCGAATATTTCGAACACTATGGTGGGATATTATTCAAATTCGGGTGATATTCGAATTCTTATCCAAAATTCAGTTAATATAATCAGACAGATTAGGATAGACTTGTAATATTCTCCGGTTGTAACGGTTATGCCCCTGAAGTGGCCACATGTCCCTTTTTGAGATCCTTAACTGTGGTTAAGATTCACCCACCTGTAGGGTTTTTTTTTGGTTGAAAGTATTGATTCTCAATTAGGAATAGGAAAGTCTGAATACAAAACCTCCGGGGGTCGAGGCCCCCAGTTGGTCCCAACAAACAAGGAAGACATATTGCGAATGCTATCAGTTAGGGCCCCTTGGGCTACATCATGCGCTACTGAATTTGCCTGACGATAGGTAAAGCGAAAGTTCACACAGCCACCTTGATTTCGCATGAGAAGAATATCCTCCATGATTGCTTGGATTTCCCAATGCGGAGGGGTGTCTTGCTGATTGATGAAATTAATAATTTCGAGAGAGTCAGACTCAATAGTGACCCTAGGCCATTCATTATCTAGAGCCATTTGTAGACCCAATCTTATTGCCTCCGCCTCCGCCTCCGCCACCCGACTACTACCTCCGAGTAGAGGAAGAGAGACAGTCTTCAAGGTCTTTCCTTCGCTATCCCATGCTATGGCTCCCGCCCCAGCAGCCAAATTCGAATGAAGAGCCACCCCATCCACATTAACTTTCACCCAGGAATTTTTCGGGGGTTCCCACTTTGAGTGCCGCAGGAGATCGTCTGCCATAGCAGTGGGGGCACCATTTCTCAAGGAAGTTAATTCCAAATAAAGGCTTTCAATTTTGTGTATGGTAGCTCTTGGGTCAGGCATCTTTCCTTGAAACAAACACTCATTTCTGAGTTTCCATATGAACCACAGAGTACAACAAAGCTGAATTGCCACCGCTGATCTCTCCTTACTAAATTCTGGTCTTACGGTCCAATCTTTCCACCATTCAATAAAAGGAACTCCTCCCCTTGGAGGTAGATGCAGGCTAAGAGAAGTGCCGAACCATATACTACGAGAGCACGGGCACTCTAAGAAAAGGTGAGAAATAGTTTCGGGCCCCTTCTTACAGAGAGGGCATGAATCATCCACCAACATTTTTCTGCAATGCAGATTGGTTGCTATTGCAAGTGAGTTATGGCACACTCGCCACAAAAAAATCTGGATTTTTGGGGGGATCGGAATTTTCCATAATTTTTTCCAAAAGGGCTGTTGAGGGGCTACCGAGCTAGCACTATGGGAAGGTCTTTTACATTGGAGGTGATTTGTGGCTAAGTGGTAAGCAGACTTCACTATAAACTTACCCTCTTTGGAAAAATGTCAAACTGTCCTGAATATTCTGAATGCTGAGTGGAATTTTACGAATTTCATCTATTGAGGAGCTGTGGAGAAGCTCCTGGAGGAGGGGGATGTTCCATGAGTGAGAATCACTGATGATGAGATCTGAGATGAGAAGACTGCGAAGGGAAACCCCTTGAAGTGGGATGGGCTTAAATTGAGCTGTAGTTGGAATCCACAGGTCATCACCTGCACGAACCCTCGACCCCGAACCAATCTGCCATCTAACACCCTGAGCGAGAATATCTCTCCCTGCTAGAATACTACGCCAAGCCCAAGACGGGCACGCTCCTAGCTTTGCTCCAAGGAAGGAAGACCGATTATAGTGAATGGCTTTCATCAGTTGAGCCCACAGCGAAGTTGGTTGAGTAAGCAAGCGCCACCCTTGTTTGGCCAAGAGGCCAAGGTTAAAGGCTTGAAGTCCCGCAAGCCCAGACCCCCGATATCTTTTGATAGACACAACTTAGGCCAGCTGATCCAATGAATTCTCCGAGTTTGATCGCTGCTCCACCAGAGTTTGGCCATAGAGGAATTAATCTCTTGGAACCACCTTTGGGGGATTTTGAAACAACTCAACGCATACACGGGTAAAGATTGGGTGATGGTTGTTATTAGGACACCCCGCCCTGCTTGTGAGATAAGACGCCCCTTCCAACCTTGCACTCTAGCCAAAATCTTTTGCTTTAAATGATCAAACAATCGTGTTTTTGATCTCCCGAATGATGCAGGCAAACCTAAATAATTCTGCGGGGCAACAAGATATCTGATATGCATTGATGCAGCAATCATACGCCGGAATCTATGAGGAGTATTTGCACAAAAAGTAATACTGGACTTACTTTGATTCACTATTTGGCCTAAAGCTTTGCCGTATTGGTCCAAAATTTGCATTAGGTGGCCTAGTTCCTCAACATTTGCTTGGAGAAAAACAGTGACGTCGTCAGCAAACAGAAGGTGAGAAATGATGGGAGCTTGGTTGCATATCTGGATACCACTGAGTTGATGGAGGTGGACTACCCTGTGTATGAGCTGGAATAACGCCTCTGCACAAATGAGGAATAGATAGGGCGACAAGGGATCCCCTTGTCGTAGTCCCCTCGAGAGCGAGATGAGACCTTGGGGCTCACCATTGATGATCACCGAGTAGGATACCGTAGAGATGCACTGAGAAATTTGGTTTATCCATCGTCGACTAAACCCGAATTTTGCCATCATTGCAAAGAGGAAACTCCATTCTACCCGATCGTAGGTGTGGTTCATGTCTAACTTGACTGTCATCTTTCGTTGGGCTCTTCTTCTCTTTCGCTTTAAGAAATGATTGAGTTCGTGAGCAACAAGCACATTATGAGAAATAAGTCACCCTCTCAAGAAGGCTGGATCAATAATTTCTTCAATACAAACCCGAAGCCTGTTGGCCATTATCTTGGCAATCACCTTGTAGATTACGTTGCACAGGCTGATCAGCCTATATTGATGAATTGGTCCACCTGTAGGGTTCACTCACCTATCTTTGGGTTTAGGAAAAAAATATTTAAAAAATTTAACCCTAGAAGTTATTAAATTTTAACCATGATTGATAAATGTTTCATTATTTTTTTCTAAAACCAAGAATAGTTGGTTGAACCCTAGGGGTGAATGAATCTTAACCACAGTTAAGAATTGTCAAAAGGGATATGTGGCCACCTCAGGAGCGTAACCGGTTTTGGCAAAACCGGTTACAAAAGAGAAAATTACGGGTCATTCGGATAAGATATTGTGGATACGGATAGAGAGTTTATTTTCTTACTATCCATCAGTTAATGGAGCGAATTCGGATAGCGGATATGGGATAGTGTGATATTGCTTCTAATCCGCTTCGAATTTGCTCGGTTTACATCCCATTCATGGACCTTGAACTCAGACATAATAACGGTAATGCCACGATATTTCTGAACCTGAGACAGAGATTTGGTGTTGACAGTAATAAATGTGAAGGATATGGTCAGTTAGAAATTAGATTCAGTGATCGTTCTATCTGATAAGCCTAACCACCGAAAGTTTGGGGTGGTTATAATTATCCAACCAGACTAATATAGGAAAAAGTTAGTCACACGCAGGTTTAACGCGTTACTGACACATCCCGACAAATGGAAAGTAGATGTGCTCTTGCAAAAGTTGCATGGACATAAATGTTGAGCTCGTGGCTCAAGCTCCTTAGTCAGGGTGGCAATTTCTTAATGTGGGAATGGGCCCGAGCCTGATTTTTAATGATTTTTTAATAGGCCCAATATGAAGCCTGACATATTTACATAGGCTTCGAAGCCCGAACTCGACTTGATTACCACCCCTATGCAACTAGACTTTTCATGGGTTAGGGTTGAGGTTTTAAACACGGCTGATTGGGTTTGGGGTTTGGCGCTCTCCACCCCGTCCGCAATTGGGTTCAGGTTTGGTGCTTTCCACCTATTTGTAATTGGTGAAGTTTTAATTTGGATCATAAAATAGAGTTAATTTATATATATATATATTTCAAGAATAATTAATTTATATGTTTAATTATTTACTTATTTTAAACCTGTTGACTCTTCCCAACTATCTATAAAACACCAACACGTGTCTTTATTTTTTTCTGACTACTTTTTGCATGAAGTCAAAACTTAACAACAATACAAATGTAAGTAGGTGTGTAACGACATACCAGGGCTTTGTCCCAGTGGTAGTGCATCCCCTGCTTTAGGGGGAGGAGGGGAGGTACCGGGTTTCATTCTCGAGAGGGTGGGAGTTTGTATGTACTCTCCACCCGCTCACCAATTGAACAGATACTAACACCTAACTGGCGTTGCGGCCTAAGCGTATATCTCAAACCAAAAAAAAAAAGTTGGTGTGTAATGGGCCGCTAAAAGTGTAATGTTGGTATGATAGAGAAAGTGGAGAAGCGAGAAACTAAGGTCGTATTTGGATTGGATTTTTTTGGCCAAAAATCAATTCTGATAAAATTGATTGTGCAGAAATTCATGATCAAATAATCATTATTTCAAATATTAGTGTTCGGAGAATACGGAGTTGAAAGACTCACCTACGTATTAATATTAGTGTTCGGAGAGTACGGAGTTGAGAGACTCACCTACACATCATCTGAGCACTATTATTTAAAAAAATGATTATTTGGCCATTAATTTCTACACAATAAATTTTACTAGAATTGATTTTTGGCCCAAAAAATCCAATCCAAACACCCCATTAAGGCTAGAATTCTCCTTTAACCCATTCCTTTATAGGCTCTGGTTAGGCTATTCTTACTCAACCAGACCCAACATATTGTCATCCTTACTCTAGTCCTTGTTCAATATAATGTTTTTGACTGGATCAACACAACAAAAAGGGAGGCGTAGATGATTTTTCCGAAATTCTCATACTACCCTTATATAAAAACAAATTTTTGATTTAATGTTTTGCTTTAAAACCCAAACTACCCTTTGCCTTTGATTTAATTTTCAAACTACCCCTTGCTCATCTATCTATTTAGAATCACAGCCAATCGCGATTGAACTCGGGAAGAGTTCAATCGCACCCGTGGGTTAACACGTGTCCCTTTTAACTCCTATAAAATGTGGTTAACTACTTCCCCTCGCTCTCACGTGCATCGCACGTACCACTAGTGAGTTCAATCGCACCCGCGGGTTAACACGTGTCCCTTTTAACTCCTATTAACTGTGGTTAACTCCTTCCCCTCGCTCTCACTTGCATCTTACGTGCCACCCGCTAGTGTGTATATATATATATATATATGATTTCAGGAATATTAGTAGGACTATCTGCCAGAATAATATCTTTATTCGAATAATTATCCAGAGGAGCTAATTCTAATAAGACTTTTATTATTTGCTTATAATCATACTGAATTCAAAGATTGGTATACCCAATATGATAAATATCCGATTGATTAACATATATATATATATATATATATATATATTAGTACAGGTAAACATGCTTTACACATATTAATTTTACATTAATAAATTTGAAATAAAAATTATTTTATTTATAAATTAGATTAAAAATATAATATATTTATAATTATATAATTAGTAGTATTTTTTTTAGTATATAGATAATACATATTTAGTAATATGTAATAATATTAGAAATTTAAATATATAGTTTTTAAGTAGCTTGTGTTAAATTCTTGATTACATATTTTTACTAAAACAAAAATCTATAATTTTAAAGTAGAAAATATTTTTAAATACTTCTTAAAAATTGCTTGTACCAACTTTAACAGGAGAGACTCGGCTAAGGTGAGTTGCGAAGGATGGAGTAAGAGAGTACCCAAACATATTAGAGAAAATGTATGGTTGTGAAGGAGTTGCTAAATTATTAAATTGCTTTTATAATTAATGAATAATATATTTATTGAGAGTTATTTTTTTAATTAGATTTGTAGAGTTTTATGGTATTGTAAAGACTAAAGATTAGAAGTGGGTCCTACTAAGAAAACTAAATAAATAGACTTCAAAAAGTTTAGGTGAATAATAAAATTATAATTTAATTTATAATTTTTTGACTAATATACAAATTGAGATTTGAGGGTTATCTTTTAGTGACAATTTGTAGAGTTTTAGGATATTGGAAAAGATTAAAGATTAGCAGTGAATCACATAACTAAATAAATAGATTTTAAAAAGTTTACATAAAAGGATGAAATTAGTTTATTAAAATTATTAAATTATTTTTGTAATTATTATTATTATTTGTTTACATAGACTTAAGACATATTAAATTATTATTTTTAATATAAATGGGGATAAAATAAAATTTTATTATTTATAATAGAATTTGTATTTTTTAAAATCTTAAATTTATTAAAATATCTGAATAATAACAAATTTGAATATTTTAATCCGATTGTAAATTTAATGCCCAAGGACATCTTTTGTGTCCTTTGCAGTCATAAATGTTGTCGAGGCCCACTAGGTGTGTTGCTTAGTGAAAGGGAAAAAATCCCGTACATGCCACGCGTCTGTAGCTGCTTCTCCCACGACAAAACTCCGGAAAGGACACGCGTCAGCTGCTGCTTCTCCCACGCTCTGGTTTACTGGTAGAAGGTTGGAGTGGAGGGTGTGACACCCTGACCTGTACTCCGATGCTAAAGTCAGTAGAGGTAGAAGATGATGAATAGTAAACACTGAAAGAGGCACAGAAAGCTACGCAAGGCACTGGGAAGCACTGAACAAGTATGCTCTGAAGTATGGCCAAAACGTGTGTTCAGGTGATAAAAACGTGATTGAACGTGATCCAACGTGTCCCTGTGCACTAAAAATCACGGGGTATTTATAGGGTAAGGCTGGTATGGCCATCGATGACCATGGATGGCCATAGGTGTCCATACCACGTGTTTTGCACTCATTGCCAAATATGTCAAGTCATATCTGCCGCCGATTGCATCACATGCGAGAGTCTCCTATAAGTCCAATCGGACGGGATCGGACAGTACGCAGAAGTGACCAGCATTAAATGCCAAGAGAGTGCTTTCGGCACGCAACAGTGTTTTCGGCACGCCTGTCAGAAATATGGATCGCCTCCCGATCACTTCCTCATACGAGTCGGTCTCGTTGTTGACTCGAGCTCGGTTACGCTGTAGATGCCTTAAACATAGCACGACATCGTTGTCGGTGAGACAACGGACTCGTTGTTCATGTAACGACAAAGACGTTGTCAAGAGTACAACGGTCACGTTGTGGTTTAGACAACGAGCACGTTGTAAAAGCCACAACGGAAACGTTGTTCTGCAAGAGAACAAAGACGTCGTAATGTGCACAACGGGATCGTTGTGCATCAGACAACGTGTGACCACTCTATTTTAAGCACGTGACCCCCACTCGTGTCCACGTGTCACTTTCGTGAACAAAACAACGAAAACGAGCTCGTTCTCCAACGCTGAGTTGATTTTACGAATTTTACCCGTTACAATTTGCCCATTTATGATGCTTGGAACGTAGTTCGAAGCGTCATAAACGAACAAAAAGATCATACCTGGCACTGCTCCGGAAGATGTAACGTTGCGTGTTTAAAACGCTCACTGAGAAGATCGACCGTTCACGCCAGCTGGTTGCGCGTGCGAACCGTCACGTCTCTTTAATGCGGACAGACTATCATTATCGCCGATTCGAATTTCAAAACGCTTTAATAACTCTGACGGTTACTCTCTTTTGGTGAAAAGACGATCTTGCCACTGCTCTTCTCCCCTTTGACACAGGTGTACGGCTCTGATGGAGGGTAGTGGTGTATTTTCACAAATCTGAGATGCTTATAAAATCCCCACCGAATCCTCCTTCTCTTTCACCCTGTTCCTTCAAGCACTGCTACTCTGCCGAATTTCTTCCTCAACCGAAAGTTCATCTTCCTCAAGCTCTCAACAGTCTCTCAGTCGTCTTCTGTTCGGTACGCTCTTCCCCCTTTCTCTTATTATTTCTTACTGTTTCTCCCTTTCTCTCTTCTCTGGTTCTTGGAGTGATTCTGCTCCGTGTACACTCCGTTACTCTGTTCACTGTTCTTGTCCATTTTTCCCTGTTTCTTCCAATCACTATGACTGCCATCATTCCCGTAGAACCCGCTAGGTTAGAGGAAGTTAGAGGCCCTACTGATGATGAGGCCAGTTGCACAGGTAGCGTACCTCATGGTGCCTACATCGAAAAATCCTCAGCTCTGCGCCAACATCAGTTGGCACATCTGAACCACTACAGGGAACGTTTCGACTTCCCTTCCAACGTCAATCTCCACTTCAAGCGAGATGACGCTATCATAGATAGGCGTTCTGCCTGTACCGTCGTCTACCTCTCCCAACTTGAGGCTGGCCTCCGTTTCCCTCTTCATCCCGTCCTGGATGAAGTTCTGTCCACCCTGCAACTCGCACCGGAACAAATGCACCCGAGCTTCCACAAATACATGTCCATGATGATCAAATTCATCAAGGACAGTTACCCAATAGAGGCTAGGCATCTATTCTACTTCTGTCATGCCGTCAGATGCCGAGGTAATGACGATGGTTTGCTCTCCTACTACTCGTGGAACAAGAAACCTCGATATCCAGAGCTCGTCTCAGGCATTCTCGATAGAGAAAGAAGGTGGAAAGCCATCCCTTTCGTTGTCTCTGGCGGCTGGAAGGCAGAGAATTCCACGGTCCCCAACGTCTTCCGAGCGGAAGCAGGTATACCACTATAGTCGTCTGTTGTCCGTTGTGCACCATTGTCCTGACTCTGCTCTCGTTGTACGTTTTCGTCTTGCTATCTCTCGTTGTACTTATTCTGCTTTTTTATGTGCAGTTGACGCAAAGAAGATCCCATACAAGAAGTTGGCCCCAGAAGAAGAAGGCCTCCTTACCAGTATCCAACGTGCTCGAGGTGGGGAATACATCCGCTGGAAACCACTGGAGCCTGACACGCGGGTCGCCTTTAGCACTCCCGCTGCAACAGCTCAACGACGACAACCACAGCAACAGCATCCGGGCTGTTTGGCTTCTACTTCTGCACCTTCACCAGCACTTCATTTATCCGAAGAAGAAGAAGACATGGCTGGCATGGATCCACCTCCGTTGAGCAGGAAGTCAAGGTCTGCTCGCCCTGCAGCTCAGCTTCCACCACCACCACCACCGTTGAAGAAGAGGAACCCTCCTTCCAAGGGTACAGCGACTGCTGACCCGAAGAGGAAGATGCCGACCCAGGCCGAGTATGAGGCCAGAAAGAAGGCGAAGGCGAAGGCGGACAAACGCCGGGAGAAAGAGAACGGAGCCATTGCTGCTCCCCCCTCCACCTCTGTCGTTCCTGCAACAAGTCCAGGAGCAGAGGTGACAACGGTGGTGCCTGAAGCCAGCTCGGCGCCTGGCCCCTCTCGAGCTGCAACTGCCCCAGCCAACACGAGTTCCGCTGTGGTCGCCCTGGCCGCAACGGAAGCTGGCACAACGAGTCTTCCAGCTCGTATGCTACCGTCGTTCGTTCCGGACTGGTCGCCCGACTTCTCTCGATTCGGGATACCGACTGTGAACGAGTCGGTGCAGAGTTCAGAAAAGACCGCCCGAGCTCTGACTCATGCGATGAGGTTGCCCCGGGACATCGCTGAGGTCGGCAAACTCCACCTGACCGACCTCTCCTACGCCGCCTGCCAGTCTGTGGCGACAGTAAGTTTCTCACTTCCTCTTCTTCTTACTTTACTGCTGAAACTTTACTCCTCGTTGTACTAACGCCCGGACACTTCCTTGCAGATGAACGTGCTCTTGCAGGAACTCTGTGATCGTAGCCAATATAGCTACAATCACCTCCGAGACGGGATCACCTACTGGAAGGGCAGGACTGAGACCCTGCAGCAGACTCTCGTCGAAGAGAGGCTCAAGGCAAACTTCGATCTGACTCAAGCCAAAGCTGACGCTGTTCGCGTTGAGGTGAAGTTGAAAACTGCCATCAAAGCACAAGAAAAAGCCGAGGCTGAGACACGGTCAGCAAAGGAGGCCGAGAAGAAGGCCAAGTAGGAGGTAGAGGATGCTGTTTTACGAATCAGCGAACTGGAGCATGTCTCCCAAGCTTTGGGCAGACAGCTGGAGGAAACTGAGGCAGCCAGGACAGCACTGGCGGAGGAGCTCGAGGAGGCCAAGAAAGCTCAAGAGGACATCGAGAGGTCCGTGACCCTGAGATTGCAACAACACTATCAGTCTCAGCTGGACACGCTCTTGGATGAGGATCGGGCAGAGACGGAGAAAGAGCTACTCGAATCGCTCCGCCAACAAGGTCGTCTGAAAATAGACAACGAAGAGGACGCCATCACGGTCTCCGAGCTTCAGAGCAAAGACTTGATCGAGCTAGACGACGAGGCCGAGGTCCAAGGCGTCGAGCAACCTCACTCTCTCGAAGGTCCTGCACCCCTCCCTGCTGAGCCGCTCTTCGAGCCAGCTGCTCCAGAAGCTCCTGCTGCTGCCGATGAAGCTACTCCAGTGGAAACTCCAACTGCTGAAGCCTCTACTTCTGCCCCTGCTGCGATGACGATAGATGCTGATCTTGAACTTGTCTGACCTGCTGCTCCTTTCTATGTTTCTGCTTCTCTTCTCTAATGACGTAAACTCTTTTCTTTCTCCTGCTACTGTAATTACCCAGAAATGGGCCTTCTTTCATGAATGGATCGCTTATTTTCTTATGTACGTGTCTCTTTCCACCTCGTAACGTAGCACATCGTATGCACAAACAACACAACACAAGTGGTTGAGTTAATTTCACGATTCACAGCATTGATGTGAATATGGCACTTTACTATGTGAATGTATGTATCAAAGTGAAAATCATAAGTGTTACACAAATTATTTCGATCAAAGCACTACGAACAGAACACTGTGAGTAGAGCACTACAATTAAAGTACTATGAATAGAGCACTACGAGTAGAACACTACGAGCAAAGCACAACGAGCAAGCACTATGATCACGCACTACGAACAAAGCATTACGAGCTAACACTACGATCATGCACTATGAACAAAGCACTACGAACATAGCACTACGAGCAAGCACTACGAACTGTACTACGATCATGCACTACGAACAAAGCACTACGAGCTATCACTACGATCATGCACTACGAACTAGCACTACGATCATGCACTACGAACCAAGCACTACGAGCAAAGCACTACTCCAGATACATCATTCACGTAGTTTACTGTGAATGCAATCTGACAAATAAAATTCATACGATGAACGCAATATAACTCAGTTTCGAAGCACATGCTCAGAGGATGTCATTAGGATAAGCCACTAGATTTGCTCAGATGACATCCTTATATAAGCCACTCGTGTTCGTTATAAGTAGGTTGTTCAGTCAAAATTTTATTTGAATTACTTGCAAAACATTCACAGTATTACACTGATGAACCAGACAGAGCACAGCGTAGACAACGAGCAGGCACATAATATTGCAAGTCACATGTTGTAATATGAGCACTATGATCACGTAAAATCACTGAAAGCTTGTAAGCACAACGATGCATGTAGTAGCATATCACAGATTCTATTGAAAGAATTGCCTCAGATTCATAATGTTCCAGGATTTTGAGATGAGGTTACCTTGTAAGTCTTTCAAGTAACAGACTCCAGGACTTCCCAATCGCTCCACGATATAAGGCCCTTCCCAGTTAGGTCCCAACTTGCCACTGTTAAGCTCTCTCGTGTTCTGGAACACTCTTCGGAGAACGAGATCACCGACCTGCAGCACTCTCCGTTGTACTTTCTTGTTGTAGGCTTTCCTCAATTGTTGCTGATACCTTCTCATCTGAATACTGGCATCTTCTCGCTTCTCTTCTAGCAGATCGAGATGAATAGCCATAAGTTTTGTGTTCTGATATTTCTCTCCATGCTTCTTCTTGTTGTGCCAAGAACGCACTGTAGGCAAACTAATCTCAGTAGGAATGACAGCTTCCATACCATACGCTAGGGAGAAAGGAGTTACATTGGTAGGACTCCTTAGAGTTGTTCTGTATCCCCACAAAACGTTGTGCAGCTCGGTGGTCCACTTCCCCTTCGAATCTTCCAGTCTTCTCTTCAAGGCATTGAGAATGTTCTTATTGGCTGCCTCGGCCAATCCATTCCCCTGAGGATAATATGGGGAAGAGAAAACATGCTTGATCTTCAGCTCGCAGCAAAAGTCGACAATCAAACGTCCTGAAAACTGCTTCCCGTTGTCAGTGATGATGGACTGTGGTATGCCAAATCTGCAGATGATGTGCTCCCACAAGAACTTCTTCACCTCTTGTTCTCTGATACGGGTAAGAGGAACAGCTTCAATCCAACGAGAGAAGTAATCAGTTGCCACTAGGAGAAAGATCAGATTCCCTGGAGCCCTGGGGAAAGGTCCCACAATGTCAAGTCCCCAACGTGCAAATGGCCAAGGCTGAGACACAGTGCTGAGCTCTTGAGCCGGAGCATGAATCAAACGAGTAAACCGCTGGCATTGGCTGCATTTCTTCACATACTTCTGAGCATCAGCCTGCATGTAAGGCCAAAAGTAACCTTGCCCCAGAGCACGATAGGCAATGGTTCTCCCTCCTGAATGAATACCACATATACCTTCATGCAACTCAGCAAGTATTCTTTCCACGTCTGCAGGATGAATACACTTCAGCAAAGGCCCACCAAAAGATTTCCTGAACAACTCTCCTTGCACCAAGGTATACCGAGATGCCTTGAACTGAATGCACCTCGACTCCTTCACATTGATAGGAAGAACTCCGTCCTTCAGATAAGCCACCGGCCCTGTCATCCAGCTCGGAACTGGATTGACAAAAAATACTTCTCGCTGTGTCTGAAGAGTTATTGAAGGATACTCTTGGAACTCCATCAGAATAGCCTTAGGCTCGTCAGCCTGCACCATGGAAGCTAGATACGCCAAAGCGTCAGCATGCCTGTTCTCATCTCTCCGGGTGTGCCTGATCTCCACAACGGTGAATGCTTCACACTGTGAACGAACGAGAGTAGCATACTGCTTCATTCGGTCGTCCTTGCAGTCATAAACACCATTCACCTGATTCACCACGAGCTGTGAATCACAAAACACTCTCAACATAGAGATCTGTAGCTCTCGAGCACTCTCCAACCCAAGAAGTAAGGCTTCGTACTCAGCTTCGTTGTTGGAGGCAGTGAACCCAAGACGCGACATCTTCTGCACTTTGATGTTCTCCGGACTTATAAGCACAACACCCAGTCCTGAACCACTAGAGTTAGAAGATCCGTCCACGTACAATAGCCAACCATTCCACTCTGATGACTCGGCTCTATCCACAACGATATCTCCGTTGTCAACTTCAATAGGAAGTTCCCGAAGATCAACAACCACCTTCTATGCTTCCTCCTCCACAGGGAAATCAGAAAGAAAACCTGTCATTGCTTGCCCCTTTTCTGAACTCCTAGCCTGATACTGAATATCGAACTCACTTAAAGCCACAGCCCACTTCGACATCCTCCCCGCCAGCTCGGGTCGTCCCAGCACGACTTTCAAAGGATACGTTGTGATGACAACGATAGAATGAGCATGAAAGTAAGGACGAAGCTTTTCCGCAGAAAAGACAAGAGCTAGGCATACCTTCTCGAGTTTGCTATAATTGCACTCCGCCTTGAGAAAGGTTTTGCTGATCAAATAGACAGGTTTCTCCACGCCATCAGAACTCCTGACCAGGACGGAACCAAAGGCTTGCTCTGAAACAGACAGATAGAGATATAAGATTTCACCTGGCTCGGGCACCGAAAGGATAGAAGCTGAGCCCAAATATTCCTTCAAGGCAAGGAAAGCTTGAGAGCACTCTGGAGTCCACGCAAAAATGGAGTCCTTTCTCAGCAACTCGAAAAGAGGTTTGCAACGATCTGACGACTTGGAGATAAACCGATTGAGTGCAGCAATCCGGCCTGTCAGCTTCTGGATCTCCTTCTTCGACTTAGGCTCTGGCATGTCCAGCAAAGCATGGATCTGAGCTGGATTAGCCTCAATCCCCCGCTGACTCACAAGATAACCCAAAAATTTCCCTGAGGTAACCCCGAAGGTGCACTTCTCAGGGTTGATCTTAAGATTGAAAGATCGCAGCACAGAGAAAGGCTCAGCAAGGTCCGTCACCAGAGTACCTCGTACTCGGCTCTTCACAACGATATCATCGATGTAAACTTCAACCGTCTTGCCAAGAAGTGGCCCGAACATGAGATTCATCAGACGTTGATAGGTGGCACCTGTATTCTTCAAGCCAAAAGGCATCACTCGATAACAGAACAAGCCCCGCTCCGTTATGAAGGTGGTCTTCTCTCGATCTGCTTCCGCCAGGAAGATCTGGTTATAGCCCGAATAACCATCCATGAAGGATAACATCTCGTGGCCAGTAGTGGCGTTGATGAGCCTGTCTATCCTTGGCATGAGAAAAAAGTCCTTGGGGCAGGCCTTATTGACACCAGTGAAGTCAATACAAACTCTCACCTTCCCGCTCTTCTTAGGCACAGCCACAATATTGGCTATCCAATCAGGGTACTGCACCTCCTGAATGAACCCGAACTGGATCAGCTTGTCAATCTCTTCGTTCACTGCATCATGATAAGCTGAAGCAAGCCTCCGAGGTTTCTGCTTCACTGGAGGGATAGCAGGATCAGCATTGAGGTGATGACAGATAACACTCGGATCGATGCCAGTCATGTCTTTGTGAGACCATGCAAAGACATCAAGGTTCTGCCTCAGGAAACTCAGCAACTCGAGCTCTTCCTCCGCTGTCAAGCTCGTCCCGATCTGCAACACCTTTGGCTCTTCTTCCGTTCCTAAATTGACAGCTTTCGTGGGCTCAACGGAAGGTCTGCACAACGATGTTTCCGAGCTCTCTTCCACAACGGGGACGACCTGTAACTGCTATGAGGGCACAACGGAGGCAGGAAAATCGCACTTCTGCGATGCCAACTGATCACCCTTGATCTCCTGAGGCCCGTCCTGCGTTGGATACTTCAACACTTGGTAGTACGAGGACGGGACGGCCTTCATCTCATGAGTCCACCAACGACCCAAGATGGCATTGTACGGTGATGGCGCATCCAGGACGGAGAACCTGGTCTGAAGGACAACGGGTCCAGCCACAACGGGTAAGACAACGTCGCCTACAGGCTTCATCGAGCTGCCATCAAATCCGAATAGCGGAGTCTGAGCAGGGATGAGAACGGAAGGATCCAGCTTCATCTGGGTGAAAGCATGAAGATATAAGATGTCTGCTCCACTCCCGGAATCCACGAGCACTCTCCTGATGTCGAAATCCCCTATCCTCATGGTGAGAACAAGAGCATCATAGTGAGGTCGGATCACTGCTGCCAGATCACGATCCGTGAAGGTAAGTGCCTGCTCAACGCTTCTGCTAGGCACTTGCACCTGACACACTGCGGCATCATGAGACAGCTTCCTGGCCTTCGCCCTGAAGTTCCTCTCCACATCTGCTTCCGGTGCTTGCACGCGGCAAATGACATTGATCGTGCCCCGGGAAGCTCCTCCACTGGTACTTGGATTGCTGGCAGGTTCTCCTCCACGAGCCTGGGATACCGGCTCCCTAACGTGCTCCATGCCGCTGTTGCCAGAAGCAAGATACTCTCCCAAGTACCCTTCCTGAACCAATCTCTCCAAGTACTCCCTTAGAATACGACATCGGTTGGTGAGATGACCACGGCACTTGTGATAATGACAATACTCATGCACCCGTGGCCCCGATGTAATATCCTGCACCGCCCTAGCCGGCCACTCGAAGTACGGCTGATCCTCCATCGACCTCATGATGGTCGCCGGTCTGACTGTGAAATTGATGCGCTGTGCTCGATCTGCAAAAGATCGCTGCTCACTAGGCTGCACGCCTCTCTCGTGCTGTACCTGAGGCTGCACCTGGCGTGGCTGATACTGCTGCCTCGCCTGTTGTTGATCATTAGGACATCTCTCCGTCCTACTCTGATGCTGGTTAAAATTTCTTTCCAGCGGGCGCCGATCCGGCTGATCCCGCTGGGTCACATAGACTACTCTCTCCTTCTGCTTCCTTGGTGGCGAGTCCTCAGATGATGAAGACTCATACCTCTGCTTCTTCTCCTTCCTCTTCGATGATCGGTGTGTCCTCTCCACAACATCCACCACTCTCGTTCTGGACTTCGGCACCGGCACAACGGATACGTCCTCCTCGTACCTTCCGTACCTAGTGGCACGTACCATCAACTCGTCCATCTTGACAGGATAGTCAAGAGCCAAGGACTTATAGAGCTCGGAATGCCTGGGGATAGCATTCTTGAAAGCAGCGATACAGCTCGCTTCATCGACCTTATCGATGTTGTGGACTTCATCAATGAAACATGAAATAAAGTCCGTCAAGGATTCGGCCGGCTTCATCCTCAACGAGAAGAGAGTATCTGCACCTGCTTTCTTCTTCTTATTGATGATAAAACGGTCAATGAAAGCTGACCTGAGCTCAGAGAAGTTACTGATGGAACCAGGAGGCAAGTTCCGGAACCACTTCGACGCTGCCCCAGACAGGCTGTTGGGGAAGGCCTTGCAATACAGGTCATCATCTGGATTGCGAATAGCCATCGCATGTTTGAAATCAAACAAATGCTCCTCTGGATCCGTCCTTCCAGTGTACATGGGGAAAATCGGAGTTATGAACTTCAAAGAAGTATACGACTGATTGATGGCGTCCGTGAAAGGAGAGTTCTCAACGTTATCCTTTGCTGACTGAGCAAAGTGGTCAGGAATCCCTCCCTTCATGCTCTTAACACGAGCACCGATCAAAGCTTCCACCTCCTTGGCAGTCACCCAAGTCTTCTGGGCTTCTGCACCTCTGGTACTGCCTCTCAAGTCTTCTCGCCCTGCTCCTTCCCGCAAATCCACACGATCTGAGGGAATACACTGCTCTGCCAGAACCTGAGGCTGTCTTACATCCCCTTCAGTAGGATGAAGCACAAACCTGGTTTCACGGTTCTCCGGTGCAGAAGGAGAAGAAGAGAAGTCAAACTGACGTCTCAAGGAAGGCCTCTGCAGTGGCACCTCATCCACTTCGAGCCTGCTATGCTCGAACGCCTCCAGCCTCGCCTGCATCACTTGCTGCTGCCTGGTGATCTGATCCAGAGCAGTCTGCTGCACTTGCAACATCGCCAAAATGCGATCAGAAACAGAAAGTTCGACAAGAGGAGGCACGGTCCTCTCTGGTTGCCCAGACGAAGGACTGACTCCAGGAATGTGTACGACAGACGGTACAAAAAGAGTGGCCTGAGGGGTTTGATCCTCACGCCCGAACACTGATGACTGGTCAGCCATGATCACAAAGAGCAAAGGGGGGTTCGTTTATTATTTCCCACAGACGGCGCCAATTTGAAAGGGAAAAAATCTCGTACATGCCACGCGTCTGTAGCTGCTTCTCCCACAACAAAACTCCGGAAAGGACACGCGTCAGCTGCTGCTTCTCCCACGCTCTGGTATACTGGTAGAAGGTTGGAGTGGAGGGTGTGACACCCTGACCTGTACTTCGATGCTAAAGTCAGTAGAGGTAGAAGATGATGAATAGTAAACACTGAAAGAGGCACAGAAAGCTACGCAAGGCACTAGGAAGCACTGAACAAGTATGCTCTGAAGTATGGCCAAAACGTGTGTTCAGGTGATAAAAACGTGATTGAACGTGATCCAACGTGTCCCTGTGCACTAAAAATCACGGGGTATTTATAGGGTAAGGCTGGTATGGCCATCGATGACCATGGATGGCCATAGGTGTCCATACCACGTGTTTTGCACTCATTGCCAAATATGTCAAGTCATATCTGCCGCCGATTGCATCACACGCGAGAGTCTCCTATAAGTCCAATCGGACGGGATCGGACAGTACGCAGAAGTGACTAGCATTAAATGCCAAGAGAGTGCTTTCGGCACGCAACAGTGTTTTCGGCACGCCTGTCAGAAATATGGATCGCCTCCCCGATCACTTCCTCATACGAGTCAGTCTCGTTGTTGACTCAAGCTCGGTTACGGTGTAGATGCCTTAAACATAGCACGACATCGTTGTCGGTGAGACAACGGACTCGTTGTTCATGTAACGACAAAGACGTTGTCAAGAGTACAACGGTCACGTTGTGCTTTAGACAACGAGCACGTTGTAAAAGCCACAACAGAAACGTTGTTCTGCAAGAGAACAAAGACGTCGTAATGTGCACAACGGGATCGTTGTGCATCAGACAACGTGTGACCACTCTATTTTAAGCACGTGACCCCCACTCGTGTCCACGTGTCACTTTCGTGAACAAAACAACGAAAACGAGCTCGTTCTCCAACGCTAAGTTGATTTTACGAATTTTACCCGTTACACTTACCTAGTGGGCTACGGCTTTTGGTGTATATATATAAGAAGAGGTACTAATAAGTTATGTTCATTGAAGCTTTAAATTAATGATCCCTCTAAAAAGATGACACGTGGTAATTTTTTTTTCAATCTGACTATTGGATGTTAAGGTAGGTCCATTGAGAGACATGTGTCAAAAAATCAGTCTAATTGGACATGCGTTTAGACAGTAGATTTGACCTTAGTTTATCAGCATTAACCTCTTAGAGTTCACTAGACCCTATCTAGGTTATAAAAATGATTCATCTTCCTATCTTCAATCGAATGGTCTATAAATATCTGATCGAAGTGATTTTTGTCATTTGTCTCTTGGGAGACCTGTCTTGACATCCAATAATTAGATTTTAGAGTAACCCATCACATGTCACATTATTAGGGATCGTTCATTAAAGATTTTAATGAACATGACTAATTAAAATGCTACTCTCTTTCTGTATATATATTTAGGCGGTCGGCTACGGACCCCTTACCAGTAAAATCTAATAGTGGATGGTGGGTTTGATTCTCGAAACGGTTTTCGTTGTTCCAGCCTTTTGGCTGAATCTCAGGCTCCTTTGCTAAGGTTATTGATTGTCAAACAGTAGAATATCCACGAGGCTACTCTCTGCTATAAGTAATTTGTCATAAATCTTTGATATCTATTATATGACAACTTGCAAATTTGGTGGAAGTCTCTTATTGTTGATACTGCATCCTATGTTTCTAATCTCCGCCTCACAAATTTCAAACCACTAGCTTTCTTAGCTAACCAACCCGCTAAAAAAGGCAAAAGATTAGCTCGGGCATCCACAACTCATGGGGCACCTGGCGATAATAAAGGAGGGAGATATCAAGTGGGGGGAGAAAATGAAATGATTTCTCCCCAAATTATCGCCAGGTGCCCCATGACCAGAGATTACCACAAAATAAAGAAAGTAACAGATTGTTCAACAATGACCAAGCCTATAAAGTGCTTGTGATGGAACAACTTCTCCCCTGAACCGAGTACACCAACTGAAAAAAAAAAACAGTGACTACATTATTATTATGTATAACAATATATATCAGTACACTCAATGTTATAAAAGTGGGTTTTTGCATTTATTTTTCTTTTTTAATATAGCCAGAGCTCTTCACAGAGTTGAAGCAGAACTCCCCTATTTACACTATGGCATGACATGTTTGTAATTACTGGGGCAATTTTGTAAAACACCATAATTACAAGATTGCCATCAAGGTAGTGAAAAAAGGGAGCTCCGCTCAACGGCCGTGAAGCAGAGCTCCTCTTTGATTTAAACGGTTAAATACACGCGTGCAACTTTGTTTACATTTCATAGATGAAGACAACTGTTTCAGGTTATTCCTGAGAGAAATAGAGAATAATGACGTCTCAAGCTGGCCTCTGCAGTATAATCCACCGGCTGCTAGCCGAAAGGTCAGCCTTGTGCATACTGTCGCCTGGGATCTGATCCAGAGCAGTCGCGCACTTGCAACATCGCAAAATGCGATCAGAACAGAAAGTTCGACAAAGGAGGCACGGTCCTCTCTGGTTGCCCAGACGAAGGACTGACTCCAGGAATGTGTACGACAGACGGTACAAAAAGAGTGGCCTGAGGGGTTTGATCCTCACGCCCGAACACTGATGACTGGTCAGCCATGATCACAAAGAGCAAAGGGGGGTTCGTTTATTATTTCCCACAGACGGCGCCAATTTGAAAGGGAAAAAATCTCGTACATGCCACGCGTCTGTAGCTGCTTCTCCCACAACAAAACTCCGGAAAGGACACGCGTCAGCTGCTGCTTCTCCCACGCTCTGGTATACTGGTAGAAGGTTGGAGTGGAGGGTGTGACACCCTGACCTGTACTTCGATGCTAAAGTCAGTAGAGGTAGAAGATGATGAATAGTAAACACTGAAAGAGGCACAGAAAGCTACGCAAGGCACTAGGAAGCACTGAACAAGTATGCTCTGAAGTATGGCCAAAACGTGTGTTCAGGTGATAAAAACGTGATTGAACGTGATCCAACGTGTCCCTGTGCACTAAAAATCACGGGGTATTTATAGGGTAAGGCTGGTATGGCCATCGATGACCATGGATGGCCATAGGTGTCCATACCACGTGTTTTGCACTCATTGCCAAATATGTCAAGTCATATCTGCCGCCGATTGCATCACACGCGAGAGTCTCCTATAAGTCCAATCGGACGGGATCGGACAGTACGCAGAAGTGACTAGCATTAAATGCCAAGAGAGTGCTTTCGGCACGCAACAGTGTTTTCGGCACGCCTGTCAGAAATATGGATCGCCTCCCCGATCACTTCCTCATACGAGTCAGTCTCGTTGTTGACTCAAGCTCGGTTACGGTGTAGATGCCTTAAACATAGCACGACATCGTTGTCGGTGAGACAACGGACTCGTTGTTCATGTAACGACAAAGACGTTGTCAAGAGTACAACGGTCACGTTGTGCTTTAGACAACGAGCACGTTGTAAAAGCCACAACAGAAACGTTGTTCTGCAAGAGAACAAAGACGTCGTAATGTGCACAACAGGATCGTTGTGCATCAGACAACGTGTGACCACTCTATTTTAAGCACGTGACCCCCACTCGTGTCCACGTGTCACTTTCGTGAACAAAACAACGAAAACGAGCTCGTTCTCCAACGCTAAGTTGATTTTACGAATTTTACCCGTTACACTTACCTAGTGGGCTACGGCTTTTGGTGTATATATATAAGAAGAGGTACTAATAAGTTATGTTCATTGAAGCTTTAAATTAATGATCCCTCTAAAAAGATGACACGTGGTAATTTTTTTTTGAATCTGACTATTGGATGTTAAGGTAGGTCCATTGAGAGACATGTGTCAAAAAATCAGTCTAATTGGACATGCGTTTAGACAGTAGATTTGACCTTAGTTTATCAGCATTAACCTCTTAGAGTTCACTAGACCCTATCTAGGTTATAAAAATGATTCATCTTCCTATCTTCAATCGAATGGTCTATAAATATCTGATCGAAGTGATTTTTTGTCATTTGTCTCTTGGGAGACCTGTCTTGACATCCAATAATTAGATTTTAGAGTAACCCATCACATGTCACATTATTAGGGATCGTTCATTAAAGATTTTAATGAACATGACTAATTAAAATGCTACTCTCTTTCTGTATATATATTTAGGCGGTCGGCTACGGACCCCTTACCAGTAAAATCTAATAGTGGATGGTGGGTTTGATTCTCGAAACGGTTTCGTTGTTCCAGCCTTTTGGCTGAATCTCAGGCTCCTTTGCTAAGGTTATTGATTGTCAAACAGTAGAATATCCACGAGGCTACTCTCTGCTATAAAGTAATTTGTCATAAATCTTTGATATCTATTATATGACAACTTGCAAATTTGGTGGAAGTCTCTTATTGTTGATACTGCATCCTATGTTTCTAATCTCCGCCTCACAAATTTCAAACCACTAGCTTTCTTAGCTAACCAACCCGCTAAAAAAGGCAAAAGATTAGCTCGGGCATCCACAACTCATGGGGCACCTGGCGATAATAAAGGAGGGAGATATCAAGTGGGGGGAGAAAATGAAATGATTTCTCCCCAAATTATCGCCAGGTGCCCCATGACCAGAGATTACCACAAAATAAAGAAAGTAACAGATTGTTCAACAATGACCAAGCCTATAAAGTGCTTGTGATGGAACAACTTCTCCCCTGAACCGAGTACACCAACTGAAAAAAAAAACAGTGACTACATTATTATTATGTATAACAATATATATCAGTACACTCAATGTTATAAAAGTGGGTTTTTGCATTTATTTTTTCTTTTTTTAATATAGCCAGAGCTCTTCACAGAGTTGAAGCAGAACTCCCCTATTTACACTATGGCATGACATGTTTGTAATTACTGGGGCAATTTTGTAAAACACCATAATTACAAGATTGCCATCAAGGTAGTGAAAAAAGGGAGCTCCGCTCAACGCCGTGAAGCAGAGCTCCTCTTTGTATTTAAACGGTTAAATATAACAGCGTACACATTATTATTATTATTTATAATATTATAAGACTTATATTATATGGTATATATACTCATTATTATATATTTATTGAGTATAGATGGGCCGGTCTGAGCTTGGCCCTATTAATAGTAAAGCTCACACACCCTAGATTAGACCGGCTAAAAAAAAGGTAGGGCTTTGTGCATATACATATATCAAGCCCAATTAAAATGGGCCCGAGCCTGGCCCAATGCCAGTTCACCCCAGCCCACCGACAACCATATTAGAGTGGTTAGCAGTGGCAAGTGGACAGCCCCGTTTGGTTGCACTTTCATTTTCTGTTTTCTGCTTTTAAAAACAAAAATTTGGAAATTTTTACACAAAACATGTTTGGTAAACATGTTTCTATTTTTGGTTTTTTAAAAATTAATAGTAAAATTTTTGAAAATCAAGGTAACATAAAATTTCCGTTATCTCTGTTTTTGGAAACAAAAACAGAAGCACTATGCACCACCATTACTACTCCACCACCAACACCACTCACCCCCATCACCACCACCTACCACCCAACCACTACTCACCAACACCACTCAACCACCACCAACATCACCACCACCACTCCACCACCCACCACTACTCACCACCACCACCACTCACCACAACCACTCCACCATCAACGCCACCAACACCACTCAACCACCACCAACATCACCACCACCACCACCACCACCACTCACCACGACCACGACCACCACCCCACCACCACTCCCCACCACCACCACTCCACCACCCACCACCACCACCCCACCGCCACTCACCACCACCACCACCATAACCACTCCACCACCAACGCCACCAACACCACTCAACCACCACCACCACCCATCACCACCACTCCACCCACCACCACTCAGCACCACCACCACCCCACCACCACTCACCACTCCACCACCCACCACCACTCACTACCACTCACCACCACCACCACTCCACCACCAACGCCACCACCACCACCACTCACCACTCCACCACCCACCACCACTCACTACCACTCACCACCACCACCACCACAACCACTCCACCACCAACACCACTCAACCACCACCACCACTATTCACCACCACTATGGATTGGAATTCGCTTACTCATTATGATATTCATTATATTTTCTAAACGTGTTTTTTTGTTTTTTATTTTTTAAAACAAGTATCAGTTAATAATGCCAAACATATTTTCTACTTAAAAAATTTGAAAGCAGATACTTATTTTCAGTTTTAAAAAACAAAAACAGGAAAAGAAGTGTATCCAAATGGCCCCTAAGTTCGTCTCGAAGAAAAAAAAAACAGAGTCGTGGAGGATCTTGGATCTTGTGGTTGTTTGGAAAGAGATGTGTTAGGCATTATTATATCCAATGTGAAGGATGGTTGGGATTAATTGTTGTCTACAAAGACGGACGTAAAAGCCTTGAGTATTTGTGCGGCGATCTGTGATCGCCAGTGGCTGCATTCATGGCCTGATCACCATGAAGATACCGTCCTCATCGCTATCATCAAAATTAAACTCTAGTTGCCGGGATTATGAACTTCGGCTTGATTTAGAGGTTGAGATTTTACCTCAGTTAGATCTGTAGATCTAGAGATTTCGGGTCTAGATTCTTCTTCTATGGTTTTGTCTCGATCTCGTCTCCCATATTTTCAAGATATGATCTTTCTGACAAAAAAAAAAAGGCGAAGAGGAAAATTGGTTACGTTCACATAGTTGATGATCTCTGTCTGTTCGTGGTAATATCCGATAGGTGACACGAAATGGGTGTGCCAGAGAAGAGAGCATTCTCAATGGAAGGGCTTTGGCTTGTCTCTGGCGAAGCCAGAAAGGGCTTGTCTCGGGGTTCCATAGAATAGGTGTCATGTGGTGGTGAAGTTAAAATCATGGGGCCCATGATTTTGAGTTCTCCAGCCATAATAAGGCATGTTGTCACGACCATTCGTCCAGCAATGTTTGCATGGTCTTGGTGGTGACATTATTTGTGTGTCTTTTTATCTTTCGTAAAAGGGTAGTTTAGTCGCCAAAGTCTTAGTGGCATTTTTGTAATATGGGAGTAAGACTCCACCAGCACATAGGATGTTTCCTTCTGCCAACTTGTAAAAGGTTTATATTCCACCTTG